>OY728121.1:1211650466-1212900466 GCA_963277665.1 Viscum album
TGTCCCGGAGCATATAAGTATCCAACTTTACCCTTTTCTCTGTAGGGATCTCTAGGAGCTCAAAGATGGTCAGTGTGGCCTCTATTCACGACTCTACAACCTGAGGTCCTCCAATCCCTGAAAAAGTAGGAGGATGTTGCTGCTGTAAAACCCGCGTCAACTCAGCCATCGACGGGGTAGGAGGTGGCGATCCCGGGAAGGTCTGTATCATCCTCAGGAATTTTTCCCTGAACTGCGCCTCGGTGCCTGCAACGGGTATGATAGCTGGTGCCAAGGCTGGCTCGACTGGAGGATCGATAGGAAGTCCCTGATCTGCCATATTTGGTGTCAGATCACTACCTGATGACAGACGTACAACTGGGGGACGTCTCCAAGGCATAGATCTGAAAGATCAAAAGTATACCTTAGATCCGAAAAACAAGGACAGAGAACACAACATTACAAAATAGGAATAGGGGAAGAAAACACATAAGTTTACAAAACACGACTACACGACTTGTATAAAAACTACACAGCATGTCCTCTTAAGACACTGACATGGGCATGTACCCCTACCCTACAGGTCGTGTAACACCTCAAACTACACGGCGTGTTGACCAAACACATGGAGTGTACTTGGAGACTATTCCCCTGCCCGAGTCTCCTTACATGGATGACTCAAACGGTTCAAACTAACCTCAAACTACACGGCGTGTTCCCTAGGGACACGGTGTGTACTAGACAATGACTCGGCGGCCCGTGTTGTTAGTTACATGACTTTCTACATGGCTGGCCCTTACACGGTGTGTTCCGAACAATCACGACCTATATAGAAGAAGGTGAAACCATCCTGTGTTGTCCGTGACATGGCCGGGTACCTAGGAAAGACTACAAAGCGTGTTCCAAAAGCAACACTGCGTGTCTTAGAGAAGGTCATGCCGACCTGTGTTGTTCGTGACACGGTCGGGTTCTTGGAAAGAACTACATGGCATGATCTTCACCCACATGACATGTTCTACTCGAGCTTCCCCAACCCGTGTTGCTAGTGACAGGGCCGGGTATGAGGCTCGACACTACACGGATTGTACATACCATACACAGCTTGCTCCTGCCATTATTTTCACAACACCGTGTTCCTACACACACAGTTAGTAACACAACCTAAAAACTACAGGGTGTGTAACCATAAGTACACTCCGTGTATTATGGGTTTTTCTGGGAAGTAGCTCTAAAACTGCACAGAAACCTAGAAACACTGATAACAAGGTAAATAGGTGCCAAATTCCAATCCGCGAGGGCCCATACTCCCCACGAATCTAAGCTTGGCATCTCTTAAAGACATGTACAAGAGAAAAAAGGGATCATGATCCACCAATTTCTGATTCAAGAGGGACCATAACACCTCAATAATCAAAATTTTTCATTAATTTAAACAAAGTAAAATACAAAAATTTTGCTAACAAGCAGCAGAGATTCTATCAATCATCTATCACAACAGCATGCATAATCTACACAACGTCCATCACAACAGCATGCAATCGCTAATGCACCCTAAATGGCATGGAAAGAATGCATGGGATGTGATTTCTACAAGTGCCTATGTGATGCATGGGATGTAATACCCTCATCTCATCGAGTTGCGACAGAAATAGAACTGTAATACCAAAACAATAACAATACCAAACATGTGAATCACTCTATGTGAAATCGTATCAACCGTAATATCTTAAAACCAAAAAACTGCAATAAACGAGGTAGTATGGCCTTTACCTATACATGAGTTAGCTACTCCCAGGCACAACTTATTACCCAAGTACCGAATCCATCCTATCCATGGCTAAAGTCTCCAAATAGTGATGCAAGAGAAAAGAATTCCTCTGATACCACTTTGTAACGTCCAGGTTCTGGAAGCCACCCAGAGGCTCCCCGTACCTGGTTGGTCACATGGCCTCAAGCGCAATTACCCAAATGCCAGAGGCTGCCGTCTAGCAGCGAGGGCCTTGGTTGTGATAGTGGGGAAACTATGCCCTCTTTGGCAGAGTACAGAGTGGAAGAAAAGTAAACATGAAACAGTAGAAGAAGTAATAACAAACATATAACAGTGAAAGACTAAATTAACAACTGGAGCACATATGTATGTATGAAATGATGCATGATACATAACTAGGAAAGCACCCAAACAAGTAACAATTCTAGAAAACAATATAGTACCAAAACAAGTACAAAATAAAAGTAAACAACTCCTCAGCATCGCAAGCCAAATCTTGGTCCCATGCTCTCCTGCTTCAATAAATCATGTTCCAGAGGTCAAAGGGAACTTTCCCTTGTCTATACCTGCAACCAAATATTCTGTTTGGGCCCAAAAGCATGGCCCAAACAAGGTGTGAGATAAAATCCCAGTAGGCAACCACTCGAAGATCTATGCCTAACAGTCAGTGAGTATATGGAAGGTAAAAGTACAATAAGCATTAAACAGTAACAGCAAGCAGAAGGCAGTAAACAGTAAGCAGTAAAACATGATAATACATAATAGAAATTAATCCACAAAAAATCAACCGTAGTGAAACAAACAGTTAATAAGATTGAAACCCTCTAGGAAGTACTCGCAGCCATTCCCTATGTTTCTAAACAAGAAGTACCACAACCCTATGGGAAATTCACTCAGCCTAACCCCTCTGGCTTGGTCATACGAATTTATGAGACTCTTTGGGGAAGCTCACTCGGTCAATTCCCCTTATAGTATAGGGTAGTCAGGGACTCTCTTGAGGAAGATCACGTGGTCTATGCCTATTAGCCCCAAGGTCTAGAGACTCTCTGAGGAATCTATCTCAGTCAATTCCCCCTATAGAATCAGTAATACCACACACTCATTGAGGAATCTCACTCTGTCAATTCCTCCTCAATCCTAGGAATGTTCTTAAAGAGATTCAAACAAGGTAAGACTCCCTGAGTAAGCACACTCGGTCTACACTATTGTAGTCTATAAAATCCAAGACTCTCTGGGAGGTCACTCGATCTATCCCCTCTATAGTCTTTAATATCTAAGACTATCTGGGAAGCTCACTCAGTCTATCCCTTATAGTCTACAACACTGGGTTCTCTCAGCCCTATGCCAGTCTGTGCATAATAATGCTTTAAGGCCAAAGTACACCTATAGAGCTACTTGGCTAACCAAATTAAACCTATAAGGACACTTATTTGAACAGTCTACAAGGAAACAAGCATGTCTTGAATTCACTTCATCCTATAACTGCAAGGCAAGGAAACAGGTGTAGCAGCCAAAGTAAAACGATACCCAAAGGTCGTAAAAAGAACAATGAAAGGGAAAAAACATCCAATCACAACAAATTATCCTGTAATAAGGTCAAATTACCTCTACAAAAGAATACAATAAAGGTAGGAAAACAACAAGGGAAAAAAGGTAAACACGCAATACCCCGTTCACGGGTATTGGTGGAATTTTCACCTAAAACTCAAATACTTTGAACGGTAAGGCACAAACCACCTACCTCGATCCTAGGAGATCGATATACCTGAACCATGATGGATAACTCTCCCTAGAATTTCGTAGATCTGATAAAATGCACAAAACGCTCAACCATAAATAACTTGAGAAAGAGGAAGAATTGGAAAACAAGGCTAAAGCAGAAGGAAGAACTCACCGCTGCGCTTCCAACGCAATCGACCATGCTCGAATCAGAGAGGAGACAGAGAGGTGGGATCTCGGTGAAGATTCGGCCATACGGGTCGCTCTCGGATGAACCAGACCTAGAAGAAGACAAATATTGCGATGAGGCGTGACCCAGGTCAGTTTAGTGAAAATAAAGAAAAGTACATGACATGTATTTTTAAAGTACATGGAATGTAGTGGGTCTTTCCCTACTTCGCCAAAATCAGCCTCCACGTCACCCCTACACACTATGTGTGTGGCCCGGGCATGACTAGCACACGACTTTGAGCTGGAGAAGAGTACATGGTGTGTACTCCGAAATTTTCCAGAAACTCCATTTTTCTTAAAAACTACAGAAAAAGGAAAATCATACATGAAATGAAGATCCAGGTTCTTACAAATAAATTATCAGAAAAAATTAATATTTTTTCTTGGTTTTGAATATGTTAGTTGTCCTTTTTACAAAAAATTGTCAATTTTAATTAAAAAGAAGCCCTTGCAGTCATACCGGTGACACCATGTGTCATATTGAGATGTATATGATTTACATACATCCCAAATTACTTATGGATAGTTTTCCTATGTTTTAAAAACAATATTAATGTGTATTTTAGTATTGAGTACGTCACTTCTCTTTTTTATTAAAAGGTTATTTTTAACTAGAGAAACACACTTTGAATCATACATATAACATTGTGTATTAGTTTGATGTGAGTTCAATTCCACCACATCAAAAATTATTTATGAATATATTTTCTAAATTATCAAGAAAATATGAGGGTTTTTTCTCAATTTTTAAATAGTGACCTCTTTTAGAAATAAAATGTTTATTTTAAACTGATAACAGATACTTTCATCCATATTAGACACATTGTGTATCACATTGAGATGAGGATAATTCCTATACACACAAAATGAAATATATATATATATATACATATAATTTTATCAAAGTATCAAAATAATTAGAATTTGTTTTCTCACTTTTGAGTATGCTAGTTTTCTTTTTTGCTAAAATTAATGTCAATTTTTAATAAAAAGAAGAACATGATGTCATTTTGATCACACCATGTATCATATTGGGATGTATATGACTCCTATATGTCCCAATGTCTCAAAAAATCCTAAATTCCAATGTTACCACGATTTTCATTTCCTTTCTTTGTTGAGATTTCAATAATGCATATTGACATGATGTTCATAACCAAAAAACCTTTCTCATTGTTGAAAGATAGAGGGGAAGAGGAATCTCATATACCCTCAACTCTTCTATATTAAATCAATGAGAAAGGTTTTTTATCTAAGAGCATAAAATCAATATGTAGTGTTGGTATCTTTGTAAATAAAAGAAATGGAAATGGAAATCATGGAAACATTGGAAGAAAGAAACATTTTATCGCTTTTGTGCCTTGTATTAGTTAGTTGAAAGATAAATATGACTTCCAAAAATATTTAGGAAGAAAACTAATTAAGTATTCAGAAAAAATGATATATAAATTAACATAAAAATATTAGATTGAATTAAAACAAAATTAATTAATTAAGTCGTAGTAATTAACATTTTCAGGATGGTTGTATTTATTCTTGAGGCATTTATTC
Organism: Viscum album; assembly: GCA_963277665.1. Lineage (NCBI taxonomy): Eukaryota > Viridiplantae > Streptophyta > Magnoliopsida > Santalales > Viscaceae > Viscum > Viscum album. Next base: position 1,211,655,715 of record OY728121.1, read on the forward strand.
ATTGTCATTATCTTAGTTTCATACTCAAAGTTCAATCTCTAATGATCATGAGAAGATTCAAAAAAATCCACCCATAATCGAGAAAAATAATCCACCTATATAAGAAATTAGTTATTATATCCATAACACTAAAAATAAATAAATTAAATATAAATATGAATCAATATATTAATCATATAGAAAACACATTTACTGTGAAAACATCAAGATTACCTCTGTGATTGAGTAGTGGAGGTAACTTGAAGGAAGGTGAGAAATTATAATAATATAGGGGTGGAAAGGTTTCTAGGGAGAATTATTCAATGGATGTTTTTGTGCAGAAAGGCATGAATGATGGGGAGACCACCCCAACTCAAACAATAGAATATACATGTATAAGAAAATAAATACTATGTGAATAATATTAAAAATAAATAAATAAAATATAATTATAAAAAAAATAGATTAATTATATGGAAAATTATTTTTCTATGAAAACATCAAGATTAATTTTCTGATTGAGCAGGGGAGAAAACATGGAGGAAAGTGATAAATTCCAACACTTTAGGTGTGAAAAGGTTTTTAGAGAGAAGAAGTATTTGGATGTTTTGGTCGAGAAAGGAATAAAATATGGATTGAAATCTTCTAAAATAAGTTAACTATATAAGAAATAATGAAAATTAAATAAATTCTTCAATATATACTATTTTATTAAAATAGGGAAAGTATATCGTAATATTACCATTACATATTCTTAAAGGGTTTCCTTTATTATAGTTTATTCATTTTGGGGATTAGTAACATCATCAAGTGAAGAAGAAATTGTCTAAATGGGTATTCAAATAGTTAATTTACAATATGTTAATGTAGTAAAGAACATATAATATTATGAGGATAAACATAGTATATTAAATAACACTTTTACTTTCTCATTTAACTCTATTTATTTTTTAAAGGTTATAGGGATTTGTTTCCTCTATCGAGAATGGAAATCCCCTATGTGATCCCATATAATGTACAATACATTGTCTATATAAGGACCATTATGAACTGATTGTGATCTTCCAATGAAATATTTATCCTATAAAATTTTGATTACGAACATTTGATCCATCCTCATTATCTCATATCATGAAGATTTATTATTTCATTTTTTTTGTTTGTCACACATCCTACAGATCATGTATACATGCACCTATGTTTCTTGAAATAATCTATGAATTAGAAATCCATGTGATGACTAATTCTCTAAGTAGTAAAAGAAAGATTAAATATGTGGGGTATGAGTCTCAAGACAACAAAATGAAATAAAAAATATTTGGGAGATGAAGCTAGTGAGGATGAAAATTTTACTGTGTTGGGTTCTCTAAAAGGGATAATATATTCCATTTGTGATAATTTGACCATTGGCACGAGTTATTAACTCATGGACTATTTATAGTGAGACTTTGGGGGCATAAACATTCTTTTATGTGATTTAGGGGGTCTAAACAGGGACATGTAATGATATATGAATCTTTAGGGCCTCCATATTATATATTTATAGGATAAATCTCACATTTAATACTTTCATTCCTCTATTAATAGTCCTCCCTTTATTAAAATGATCCATCATGTCTCTCTTAAATCCCCGAATCAAATGAAAATATAATATTGGAAATTAAGGAGTAATAAGAATCCCAAATATGATAATAATGAATAATAAACAATCATTCATTTAACTAGAATATATAAAAATGTTTTGATAAAAATTTAAATAAAGAAAGAGTTTTTTCACATACATGGATGATAATAAGAGATTCCTAGGGGTGGAACTAATACATGAAGACCTAAAATGATAAATACCTTAAAATAATTTCAAATAATTATTCCAATATATATAGAATTTGACCATCTCCATTCTCTTTTTTTTTGAACAAGTGATGTAACAAACTAAGGAATTATTGCATCTAATATTAATGGTGTATCAAATATTTGAAAACATCACAAAATTATAATTTCAATTTAAAATTGACAAGGAATGGACAAATAATTTTATGAAAAGAATATCCCTAATAACAATTAAGGTTGTCAACATCTTAAAATTCATAGTTGATAAATTTATTCAAGAATAATGTCTATAAAACATGAAAAAAAGAATTCTTTCAAGTAAAAGAAGAGTATGATCTATAATAAAATTTAAATTTCATAGGAATTATGGGTTCTATGGTGATTTTGGGCGCATAGTAAAAAATATAGTCATAATTAAATAAATAATAGTAATTATGGAAGATATAGATGTTTTTAGTTAAATGGGTGATGAACTACTATTACAAAAATAGTTTATAAGTGAGAAAAATAGTCATAAAAAAATTTAATTTGTTAATTTAATACATATAAATTTGGGTAATATATTTCAATAAAATATTTTTATAATATATATTTTTATAATATAAATGTATAATATATTTTAGTAGTATATTTACATAGTATATTGGTACAATATAATTTTATATTTTATTTTTATTATATATATTTTTTATTTATATTTATATAGTATAATATATATTTTATCTGTATATATATATATATTGAAAAATTTATTTGTATAATAAATATCTTTATATATATATATATATATATATATTTGAGTTTATAAAATATACATGTCTTTATGTCTACACAAAAACATATATATATGTGTAATATATATAATAAATAATATAAATATATTTATTTATTTTTGATATATTTTTTTTTTCAAATTTATACATATAAATATATTAATATTTAACATATTTATATATGTAATGTGATATATGGAGTGTGAAATATAAAGAAAACAACATATCAATTTATAAATCATCCATGCTGGAGGAGAGACTACCTTCTGTGGGAGAAAGGACACAGAGGGTTTCCAGCCTATTAAATGAACTGGGTGAAATTATTATGTTTAATGATGAGCCCCCTCAAAGAGTTTTAAAAGATTAAAGAAGAAACCAGAGTAGAATAGGATCATTCAAATAACCTCAAAGGATAAATCCATTCATGAAAATAAAAATGAAAATGAAAAGCCCCTACTTCATATCCAAAATGTTCACGTATGCATTGTTAGAGATGTTGAAATGGATACAAAGAAAGAGAAGTATCAACCACTCCATCTTAATTAAAAGGAAACTTAAAATTTTATTCCTAAGTCCCAGAGTGATGATCCAAAATCATGTTTGAAGTAGAATAATGAATCAGAAGTAGGGCCATCAGATCATATGGACGAGAAATGAAATGAAGAAGAGTTTGAAACATCTTTGATACCAATTTTTATAGGCATGAGCTCATTGTTGATCATAGAGATATGTCGATGGTTAAGAATGAGTGATTATAAAATAATGAAAAATGATATTTCCAAAAAATAAATCAATGAGTGAGGAGTTTGAGGAGAAAATTATATACCTTGAATTAAAACTTTGAAAACTCTAATAGAAAGTAGATATATTTAAAACCTAGAAAACGTTCAAGCCTCGTGATTTTTTAAACCCTTGAATCCTTCGATCCTTGGATTTGGGCATTGAAATTCTTCGAGCCTTTAATTTGAGCCTTGATTTGAGCTTCAATTCACTGAGGTGGAGCGCCAATAGAGGATTGCTTCCGTAGAAATCTTTGGTATCATGATGGGTTCACAATAGGTTAGGGTTATTTAAAACTAGATGAAGAATCTTTTATCAGTGCTTTTAAAAAAGTGCTGATATTGATTCCTTTTATTAGTTCTATATTAATTATCATTTATAAAAGAAATCCTTATCATTTCATTTCAAATACTGATTAAGATAGTGGTTTATCAGCATTAAAAAAGCCTTGATAATGTTTCCTTTCAGCAATGCTAATTAATATCGCATTGATAAAGGATTTATAATTATAATTATAAAAAACTTTTTTTCGTAAATATATTAATATAATTATATATAATATAATATAATATATATTTATAATAAATATATTCTTTATTTAAATATATTTTTTATATATTAATAATTATTTATTTATAAATATATAAATACATTTTTTAAAATAATATTTATATCATTATATATATATTTATAAAATTATATGTATATATAGTTATATAGTTTTATATATATAATAAATATATATAAATATAACTATAGTAAATATATTCATTATTTAATTAAATTTATTATAAATTTATAATTAATTAAATATATGTAATTATTTATTTATCATTATAAAAACATCCTTTTAAAAAATAATATTTATTTATTTGTAATTATAAATATATAAATGTATAAAAAAAATAAATATACATTTATAAATATATTTATTTATATATATTTTTTACATATTTGTTTTTAACCTTGTTAAATAATATTTAATCTTAAGTGCATACATGTTAAAAATGAGTGAAATTGAATAAATAAACATCGGTAAACTTTAAAAATATTTAAAAAATGTATAAATTTTATTAATTAAATATAAATGATTAAAAATGGATATTTATTGAAATAAAGATGAATACATATTTAAAATACTAAAAAAATAATAAATATATATAAATTAAATAAAAAAATTGATTAAATTCCCCAAAAAATATTTGCTTGTGTGAATGCGCCATATATAAAAATCAATGAATTACCTATATTTGAAATTAGTATAACACATGTTAGATCAATGATAAATTGAAAAGTCAAATGACATTAAATTCATTCATTTTTATCAATAATTAATTAGTTAATTAATATGGGAATATTTTTTAGTGAACTCAATTTTTATTTAATTATTTCATTTTATTCAGATCGTTATGAGTTATTAAAAAGCACTGGTAAAAGATTCATTTATGGGTGCTAAAATAAATTTTTTCTAAAGAGTACCCTTTATGAGCGCCAAAAATAAAGCGCTGATAAATGGATCCTTTTATCAGTGCTAAAAATATGTTGATAAAATGTACACTTTGTCAGTGCTTTTTTTAGCATTGTTAAAAGCCAGTTTTGTAGTACTATGCCCAACCTAGGATGATGATTATTATTGTATCTCTAAAGTTTAGACATTTATTTATATCATCTCACATGTATGTTTGAGATATCCAGGTGGAGGAGTCACACCTTTCCACTTAACCACATCATGAGGGGGAATAATCTCCAATAGAGGACCCATGAACTATCATGATATGTGTATACCACTTAATAGATAGAGTATTTACACCCATGAAAGATATAGGGATAAAACATAGTAAATGGAAAGAGTCTCATACCCTTGTTTTATAAAGGGATGCCTCTCGGTGGAGAGAGGACCCACACCCTAGTGTGTTAGGGGGTTCCACTCAGTAGGTATTGATAGAGGACATGCACCCTACTGTGTCAAGTTGTACATCTGAGTGGGTAGATATCCCACACTCTAGTATTGTATGGGGTGATACTTAGATATTATAGGACTCACAACCTAGTTCATATGGGGGGTTCCACTCAACAAAAATAAGATGAATGGGGGACCCTGACCCTTGTGCGATAGGGGGTTGGAAACCCCATCCTCTCTCAGATGATCCTATCTAATCATTACCCCCAGTTCCACATCTCTTGATGAATAATAACTATCTTAACACCTCACATCATATCTCAATATCCACCATAATGGCTTCCATCACTTTCTATGTGAAAAAATGCTCAGGATTGGCTACTCACGGACAAAAATCCAAGTTCAAATGAAGGAGATATGAAAGGTGGAAGACCTTGAAAAAATTTCTCATTGTATAATTGAGGTCACATGGCATGTCACCTCACTTCGTCTCCTGGTTGTGTCCTCACAATCACATGGCTTCGATTCCAACATAGAACTATAAGGAATGTAAGGGTACTATACGACATGTCTTGGCCACCAGTGTCCTACCCACGTGCTCATATATGTGCACATGTACTTCAAGTTATTCTTGGGAACCTGTACATGCCCACGTACCATGTCATGCTTGTGTAATCCCAGAATACATGATGTTTCCTCCCACACAAGGTTCTAGATGAGTGTAACTGTAACATGGCTTGGCCATCCAGGGAGGGTCACATAGCGTGTGGGACCGAGCACATGTCCTGTGGTCCTTATCTTCCATGAAACTGTATCATCATATCTAGACGGAGTATATGTTATGTTTTCCTAGATTACATTCCATGTAGTTATATTTTTAAAAAATTATATAATTATTCACGCATCATCATCACACCACCACTACCCCCTTTTCCAATAAAAAACACATTGGGGGTCTCGAATATCAGTTTGGGAATTCTTGATCCATCACCAGTGAATAGATTTTGTCTACCTAAACCATGCACAACTCCTTCCCATCACTGCCACAATATAAATTCTACACTTCATATATCAAATTTTTAGAGGTATCACCATTAACCTGAAACTCATCCCAATCCATATATTAATTGTTGATCCATTCATTGTTTGTGAATCCATCATGAATCCAGATGTCCGATCACGTTCAAACCTACCTCAACCATGTCAAACCACAACCCCATGGCCAATAGAGAAGAACATGGAAAATTGAGGGTGAAAATCCATAAATAATATGAACAAACATTATAAAAGAGTTCTCTTCCTAAGATTACATAACCGAGATGTCCATGGGGCGAGATTAAGAGAAAATAATTATTAAATTGAATAAAATATTATCTAATAAATTTAGGGGTTCATGTAATGATTGGAAACTACCAAAAATAAATAAAGAATAAATATCCATTCTTAATTATATTAAATAAGGGTGGAATCTAAAAAATAATGTCTCATAACTCGATTATGGATTGTTCATTGGTGAAGAACACATCTATCAATAATGATGTAGCAACCTCGACACCAGTAGCCAAGGGTTGGGGTCTACTTTGTTACTATGACATAATTTGTGGGGAATATCATACCTAAGGGATGAATAGTTTAATAACATTGGTAAACTAGATATATACATGAAATTATTATTATAATTGAAAAAAAATTATTTTATTTGAGAAAATATTTATCCACTTATAATATCCCTTCATAACAATCATAAAACACATCTTGGTATCCCAGAAATAAAAAATAAGAATGTGGTATTCTCATATGATTAGTAAGGATAAATGTACAATATACAATATAAAAAAATAAGGAATAATCAATATATAAAAGTAAATAACTGAAACACAAGCCATTTTATCAATAATGAAAGTATAATATGGTGGGAATAAATGATTATCAAATAATTCCATATAAATAATCCCAAGAGCATGAATCTTAAACATAGTTATTCTAACAAATAAATATTCACAAGGAATATAATTAATTTAATTCCAAATGATGGAATTCATATTTTTTGACTACCTAAAAAATGTAGTTTAGGCCTTTTTCCATGACGTATAATACCATTAAGTCCTTATGCCAAGATATATATATAAATGGGTAAGGCCTTAGCCAAAACCCAGTCTAGATTATCTTAGGAGACCTACCAATGTATCAATGGGATATAATAGGTATCTACCATTACATAATAAGTCTAATATATTCTTTATATGAAATAGGTGAAACATAATCAATATAAATATTCATACTGAAAAACTACCATATGAAAGGTTAACAATTTCTTCAAATAATAAACATAATCATAAACCATCCAGTGCAATATGTTGAATGGTAAAAAAAATGTACATCATCAGTCAAACTGATCATAAATCATCCAAACAAAAAATAAGGATGGTATCGAAATGCCAGATCCCCAATGGATCATATGTTCAATAACAGTTTGATGTCGTTGATGTGTAGATTTTCCATAAAAAGATATTTCAAAAAAAAATTGTAGAAAATAACCTTTTTACATTGGAAATATTAATTTAAAACAAAATCTTCATAAAATATTTTCTAAATCCTTTTACTTTTAAATAACTTTTAATGCTTACAAAATAATCTTTAAAACATTTATTTGTTATAGTGGTAGAAAATTAGTTTCAAGTCCTACATATTAAAACAAAGATTACTTTCACCTTATTAGTAAAATAAAAATGAGATTTGATTTGAAAACAACGTGAATATTCCTTTAAAAATATTTAATAAAAAGAAAAAATGGTTAAAAATTTATTTAATAAATAATTTTAAGAAGTTTATAAATGTTTTTGAAAACATTTTTATAAAAAATAGTTTTGGATTAAACAGGATTTCTAACTAAAGAAATAAATAAAGTTGTATTTTAATAAAAAAAATTATTAATAAGTGCCAAAGAGAAGAAAATGGTTCTATTACTTAAAAAAGTTATTTTTATGAATGATATATCAAATAATCCCCCCAAGGTAAACTTAAACAAAAATAATCCTAAATAATGATGAGATTGTAAAATAAAGCATTTCCACTTTGGTAAATTTTGTATCATAAGACCCATGAGAGAAATAAAATTAAATGAAAAATTAAATACCATGATGATAAATGAGTTAATTATATAACATAATAAATTTCAATATATACACCATATAAAAAAAATTGGGAAAATGGTGTATGTCTCATAGACGTAAATGTGAGTTGGGAAACCCTTAACTTGAGGCCGACTCATCACATACATTATTTATCATCCTAAATAATAAACTTATATTAAATATTTACCTAATTAAGAAACTTTTTAAAGTTTATTATTTATTTTCTCACTTATCACCATGTTATATATTATTACTTAATCAATTAATTTTACATTGGATGTTTCGATGATATTTGGATTATATGTCAAAATACATTTCTTTAGTTTGACTATGGTCAAGTTGATAATTATTTAAATTTATCCAGAATAATAATCATGAAATAGATATTATATTTATACATAAACCACACTTTTAAAACCAAAAATTAATGATGGTTATGAAAAATTATCTAGGTTACAATCATAGAGATAATAGACCATATATACACCTGAATAATGTTTCCATTTTCCATTGATCATTATCTAAAGAAGTTAATTAATATTTTATATTTATATAATGATCATAATATAATATATACCATATTATTTATTTGAGTATAATTATATATATCATTCATATTTTTTGGTGTTGGAAAGTGATTGACATCGATTCGTGAAGGTGCTAATCCACTCACACACAAGAAACATTATCATTTTTTAGTGTAAGAAATAAAATGATATATTAAAATTTAAGAATTATAAATATTACATGAATATAATAATTATTTCATTTATATCTCATATATTCATCAACTTTATCCTCATAACATTCAATATAAATCATTAGTGAAACACAAATCACATCGCTTTGCGAGGCGGTAGTCCGCAGTACATACGAGGAAAATTATTGAATAACCTATAAAATGGAATTTAAAAAGGTTTATATGATAAAATTGTTGTACCTCTCGAACCCCTCAAGGTTTTATTTTCATGATCACAATCACCTTCATTTTTATCTAATCCTTTTTCAAGTGTTTTTGGATGATAGGAATCAATTCAGGTGGCCAAGGAATTAGGCCAAGAAAGCAAGAAGCAAAACTGGACTGAAATTCAGTCCACCGGCCAACCGGTGGCTTCACCACCGGTCGACCGGTGGACCCTGGGCAGAAGGGAGAGCCACTGCCTCACCACCGGCCAACCGGTGGCCGCATCACCGGTCAGCCGGTGGCACCTGCACAGAATGGAAAGCTACTGTCTTTCCACCGGCCAGCCGGTGGAGCTTGAGCCCGAAGATCTCTCCATTTTGCACACACCGGCCAGCCGGTGGGACTGTACCGGCCAGCCGGTGGAGCCAGTCAAACTAGCCGTTGCAGTTTGACCAGGCTGGCCCACTTGGCTCCCAACGGCTCTTTTAGCCTCTCCAACGGCTCTGAAGCCTCCCCAAGGGTTCCATGCCTATAAATAAAGGCCAAGGAAGCCCCAGACACCTCCCGGAACATATACAAAGCCACCGTACACATTTTGTATCATTTGGCCAACCTCCGGCGAGCCACTTCAAAGGAACCTCAAGTGCTCCAACAACTTCCACATCCAAGGAGCTCCACCCAAGAAGCTTGGAAGCGGCCTTCAATATCTCCAATCAATCAAAGGCGCCCAAGACTTCCTCAAATACGGTTTTTCTTGTTTATTCATTTTGAGCTTTAAAATTGGGTTTGTGCCTACAAACCCCAACACCTTTTCTCATCCCCCTTTCTTTTGGGTTTCACATCACCATTAAGGTGTGAAGAGGTTTCTTCAAGCCTTTCCTTTTAAAAGGCTTGAGTTTTCGGTGAGCTAGCCTTCACCCGTTAAAAAGGCTAGTGGGTTCTTGCTAAACCATCAAAAGCAAGTGGGTTCTTGCTAAACCACAAAAAGCAAGCTGTAATAGGTCCTAGTGCTACCTCAAAGCCTAGTGGGTTTCTTGCTAAAACCATTGAAAAGCAAGCGGTAGGAATCTCTCAACGGTTGAGTTGGGAGCGGAGACGTAGGCCGGGTTTTGGCCGAACTCCGTTATCAATTTTGTGTGTCTTGCCTCTTTATTTCCGCTGCATTCTTTACTTTGATTTTAAATTGTTAATCATTTTTTAAAAGGCAATTCACCCCCCCTCTTACCATCATTCCTCGTTTGTTCCGACCCAACAAAAATAACACCAAATTTTTAATTATGTAATAAATATGATATATATACTTTATATTCGTCATCATTACCAACCATGATAGGGGTTAATGAAAAACTAAATACATTGGTTCATGGGATGGTAGTTCGTCGTACACATGAATGGTGATTTAGTAACCCATTTGAGGGAAGTGGGGATGATTTTAGTCCATTTAATTATCATATAATTATATAATTAAATTTACTAAAATAATTATATTATATTGTCATAAATTAATAATATTTTAATGAGGTGAAAGAATAAATAAAATGGAAATGTATAGTTAGTAGTTTTACGTCTTCCCTGGCCAACTCTTTAAGATTATACTAAAAGTATTCCCATAATCGATTTCAAACTAAAAAGGAATCTAGGATGAGGGTATAGAGGTTGTTAAGTTTATTTGAGAAAGTATTGGATGAACCAATATGGTTTGAATTCATTTAGAACATAGGATATGGGGTGGCCTTTTATAAGTCGGGTAAGTGGAACACTTGTAAGTTTTGAAAAGAAAAAGTTGTACGCTTGTTTTTTACAAGACAAAAGGGTACAAAATAGATTATTGTAGATAAATAGATATTATATTCTTGAAATATGGTCATAAAATAAGTTTTAGATAATTTTTAGGGTTATTTTAACTTGTATCTTTTTGTTTTAATCCCCTAGTAAATACCATTTTACCTTAACAACAATAAATAATTTTTACTATTTTTACTATTCAATATGGAAAAAATTTAAATTGAACATATTAGATGTAAATTATTATGATTCAAAATATGGAATATTTTTTTTCAAAATTTCATTTACATAAGTAAAATTATTTAATATAAAATTTATCATGCATATGTGCTAATAAAGTGGGTTTTCAATGAGAAATTGTTCAAAAGATTACAAAGTTTTTATATCAAAATTAAATATTAAAATGGTTGAAATGAAATAAATTGGATTAATTGATATATAATATTACAAATTTTTCATTGATACCGATTATAATTATAATTTTCCATTATAAATAATTTTAACGAAAAGGGAGTTTTCAATTATAATTCATTATTTTTCTCTATTCCTCAAAAAATGAAACTTTATAGATAAATAAAAAAAATCAACCTAAGATAATTTTGATATGATAATTTGGAAAAATAATATTAGTTTTTCATAGAAATTTCCTAAAATTTATGAAAATTAATTATAAATTATTTTCACTAAGCACGACTATATTGCCTTTTAAAAAAAATACCATTTTTTGTGAAAAAATTTATTTTTCATTAAAAAGATTCTAATTTTATCAATAATAAATTGATATCAATTTTATTTATTTTAAAAAAAATTTAAAAATATAATTTACATAATTTATTTATTATAATTAATAACTGACAATATAATGGCTATATTATAATGGTATTCTATATTATGCTTTATTTAGACATAGGGCTGTGTGTTAGAAAAGTTATCAATGAGTTTAAATTTAGTGAAATATATTTTGAGTGTTATTTATTATAACAAACCTTCTCTTTATATAAAATATAAACATGATTTATTACATTAAAGCTCACTTAATAAAACTCATAAGATCAAGATTTCTAGTGTCTTTGGGGTTTAGGAACATTACATAAGAACTTAAAACATGAAATACAACATCTTTATTGAAATATTAATTGACATTACCAAAACATTCCTTCTTAGGTAACCATGCATGGGATAACCTGAGGACACACATAAGAAAGTGGTGAGCTATAAGGCCCATTTGGGTAATAAACATGGAATAACATGAGGATAATAATATATGTTAGATAAGGTATATCATTGAGTCATAAATAAACATGAATAATAAGGCATGATATATCAAGATAATCATAACATAATAAATGTGAAAACAAATTAAAACATTGAATCATAAATAGAAGTCAAATATAAAACTCCAAGACTACATGGTGGAAACGTCCCATAACTTAATCAGGTAAAACCATGTATCCACATGACATTTCAAGTGACTAAATATTACCCAATTAATTAGAGTGCTATGAGTACTAACCCTTTATAATCATTTCAATCTCATGCTTAAGTGTTCCATACAAGTCATATAACATGGTTTCATTAAACATCATAATTTCATTCTATGATCTAGAAATTATGAATACATCAATGTAATTCCCCAAGTATTTTCATAAAGGTGAATACCCTTGATAGAGAAATGTTTATGGTATTCACTACACAATTATTTTTTCATGGTAAGTCGTGGAGATATTTCGGTAGCATAACAACATCATATAGAAATTCATAAAATTGAATTATGAGAGATAAATGGATCTCTCATCATTTAGACATGAAATTCAAAGTAATAGAGAAATGGTATGACATTCATCAGTATAAGTAATTGTAAAAATAATACATGACATAATAGAGAATCTTGAAGAAATAGGAGGAATCCAAAGAACCCTTGGAAAATTTTGGCATGGTAATGGGTTTACGTAAAGGTTATTACGAAGGTTAAATGATAGTTAAATGGGATCTCATAATTTATATAACAACTGTATAGTAATATGGATATGTAATAATGTATCCCAACATATTTTAATGGAAATTAATAAGGTATATCATAAATGAAGTGCTTTATTAAAAAAAGGAGATAGAGAACCCCTTACCGAATTTTGGTAAAGTAACAACTTAGGTAAGGGTCCAACTGAGGGAGGATAAATGATCCCTCATACACATAACATTAATAGGAAAATAATTTAATGATTAAAAATTATTTTCATTACAATAAATTGAAATTAAAAGAACTTATCTCAATGAATGTGCTTGAATTCAAAGGTGATGAGAGAAATCCCTTACTTGGATGTGTGACTCGAAATGCTTATGAGACGATCCTTAGGATCTTGGGGGAACCTTACAAGGACTCTAGGGAGTAGCATGAAGAGTTTGGATGTGCGTAAAAGTGTTTTAGTGAAACTATATGGGTGTTTTGGTTGGATTATATTGGGATGGAGGGTTTTTTTTATTTTTGTTTTGGACACTACATAATAAAATATTAAAAAACAAAAACCATCCCATAGTTTGTGCCCATGGATTCTAGAAAATAGAAGAGGTATAAATTATTTTATTATTACATGGACGGAATATATTAAAATATTTTCCTTGCTTATGTGGAGGTGAGTCACACTATCAAATAAATTATTTTAAAATCTTAAAATATATTATAAGTCTTGGAGGATTCACTAAGGCTTTCTAAAATAAATCAAATAAATATAAAATTACATTATTTTGAATGGAAAAATATATTTGGATGAGTATACCTTTTATAGTATTTATTACTTCATTATTTTTCAATTATTATGTTATAAAACACACCATATATTTATAGGGTATTTATTTTTTACCAAAAAATTCTACTGTCTCAGAACAATATGAAAAATTCACCATTGGATAATTGCGACATCCTGATTCCAAAAATAATATTCATTTGGTATAATTAATTTTAAAATAAATATTAAATTTGACTATATAAAAATTATTTGATCATTTATATTTAATAAAATTAATTTAATAATAATATTTTAGAAAAATATTATTTATTTCAAGAATCCATTAATTCATCAAAATATGTCTCTTAAATTAATTTGAATATTAACCAAAAATACTATTTGTGATTTTAGAAAACACTTAAAAATTAAAAATAGTAGGAAGAAAATTTATTCATTATTATAACCAAAATAATTTATATAATCCAATTACTAGGTTCTTGATACATTTACCTTTATTACATTATCATACGCCCAAAGAGTTAGATGTATGATGGTTGGGTTTCATGGGGATGTTTTATGAACATGGTTTGGACCATGATATTAAAGAGCTTGAACATATCCTAGAAAAGGTTTCTCTCATGCTTATGTTGTTGGATATCATCTGAGGCTTCTTGTAGGTCAAATCCCAGAAATCCTATCTCGCTCGGAAGATCTGATAAATGGTCTTTATAGGGTACAATCCTACGGGTTGAGGCCATCACTTCCTTGGTCTATTCCAAAAGTATTTGTTAAAACCCTATATTTATACAAGTCATTTGATCACTATTTAATAGATATATTATCAATGGTAAAGATAATTAATGGTCATTTTAATCCAATTGGATAAAATAAAATCAGCACTTTTGTTTTCTATATCCATAATACTTTAATTAAATCAAACAAAAGGGTATTTTATTCATAAATGTCGGTGTCAATACAAAGTTCCCACCTTAATAAATTTCACCATCGAAATTTTCATTTCCCAAACTAAAATAGATGAGTATGACTATGTTTCATCACCTCATATGGTTCCCTTGTTTCTTTTTCAAACATGTGGTTTCACCATAAAACTTTGATGAGGGGCATTGTCTTATTTCATCAAACTATTTCTATATTATATAAGTTCTTCACATACTGGTTCTCATAATGAAATTAATTCTCTAATGGTACCACCTTTGTACTAAGTACATGTGATGGGTCCATTATGTTCTTTATTGAGAGAGACACATGGAATTCATGTTGTACTTGAGATAGGTTCGCTAGGAGTGCTAGTAAATATGCCACTTCTCCCATGTGATCAAGGTTCTAAAAAGGGAAAATTTACCTTGAACTATGATTTCCCTTAATCAAAAATCTCATAACTCTCTTAAATGGGTGTATATGGAGGAATAACATGTCTCCAACATCAAAATCTAGGTCTTGTCAAGTTTTCTTAGCATAGAACCTTTTTTGAATCTGAGCAGCTTTGATGTGATGCTTTATGGTCTTAACCTTCTCCATAATTTATTTGACCATTTATGGACCTAGAAGTTTTCATTCCCCAACATAATCCCAAAATACTAATGTTATTCACCTCATCCTATAAAGTTCTTCATAAGGGGCCATTTGAATTCTTGAGTGGAAACTATTGTTGTAAGAGAACTCCACAAAAGGAAGATGTTAGACCCATACACCTTTGAATTCCATTGATAAATCTATCAAAAATTCATCAAGTGTTTGGGTAGTCCTCTGTGAATTGGAGATCATTTTGAGGGTGATATGATGTACTGAAGTTCATCTCAACATTTATATCATTCTAATGAATTTTCCAAAACATATAGATGAATCCTGGATCTCGATCAGACACAATTTCTAGTTGTACTGAATGTAGACTTACTACTTATCTAATGTTTATCTATGCAAGTTGATCCAGTGAGAAATCATCTCGAATCATAATGAATTGTGCTGTTTTAGTATGATGATCCAAAAAAACCTAGAGAGCATTGTTTCATTTAGATGTCTCTGGATGTTAAGTGACAAAGTCAGTGGTGATGGTTTCTAATTTCCATGTTGTCATGGGTAATGGTTGCATTATCCCCTCATACTTCTATTGTTCATCCTTCACTTGTTAACATACCAAGAACTTTGATGTATATTCTATAATCTCCATCTTTATTTCATCCCACCAATAGTGTTCTCAGTGATCTCAATACATCTTTTTGTTTCCTGGGTGAATGGAGAAAGTTGAACTATGGGAATCATTCAAAATTTATTTATTTAACTTAGGATTTGATGGAACACATAGTCTTGAACCAAATCTCACTATTCCTTGTTTGTTAACATTGAACTCCAAGGATTCCCCTTTTCTGATAGTTTCTATTTTCTTCTAAATACTCACACCAACATTTTGAGAATCTATTAACAATTCAAAAAATTGATGGCTGAGAAATCATTTGTGGAATGATTTATGATGTTTTTTATTTATGATTCCCTTGAACATCTTATTTAAGTATAAAAAGATCTGAACCTTCTCAATTATCATCAATGATAGAATTGATGGGTCCTTTCTGCTTAGAGCATCCTCCACCATGTTTGATTTCCCATAATGGTAGTGGATTGAGAAGTCTTAATCCTTGATAAGATCTAACCATCATTGTTGGAGCATATTCATCAATTCTTGTGTGACTATGTATTTGAGAATTTTGTGATCCATATATATTTCACACATCTCTAAAAAGATAAAATTCCTCCATATTTTTATCTCAAATATCACAGCTACTAACTGTAGATATTTTTTGGGTAGTTTTTATAATTAATTTTCATCTTCCATGAGTCATAGGCACTAAAGTTTCATTTTTCATCAACACACATCCCAATACCTTATTTGAAGCATCACTGAGAATTATGAAAACATCCCCACTTATGCGTAGTGTGAGCATATATGCAGTGATAAGACTTGTTTTTAACTCCATGAATCTTTCTTCACATTCACTATCCCAATGAAATTTGACTCTCATTCGAGTTATCATGGTAAGATGGTTTAGAAATCATGAGAAATTTCTCACAAATCGGTGATAATATCCAGCTAAACCAAGGAAAATTATGATATCATATATAGATTTTGTCCTCATCCATCACTCAGATTCATTAGTCTTTGAAGGATATAAGAATATCCCATTACATTGATGATATTCCACAAGGATGAGACTTTCTTCAACCCAAACTCACACTTGTTGTACTTCACATAGAGATTCTCCATTCAAAAGGTCTGTAGTATAGTGCTCAGATGCTCTACATGCTTCTCCATGGTTTTGGAGTATATTAAAATATCTTATATAAACACTATAAAAAATTTATTGAGTTAATATTTGTATAATATATTCATCAAGTCCATGAACATGTCCGGAGCATTATTGTGTTTTAATTGCATCACTATGATCTCATAATGCATATAACTTGAACAAAAAGCAATTTTGGGGGTATCCTCCTTCTTCCCCTTACCTGGTAATATCCTTACCTTATATCCACCTTGGAGAAGTATTATGATCCACATTGTTGATTAGGAAAGTCATAAATTCAAGGAAATTGATACGTTTTATTTATCATGACTCTATTGATCTCACGATAATCAATGAAATGGTGCATTGAACAATCCATCTTCATCACAAAGAGAAATGGTGCACCTTATAGTGATGCACTTTGGTGTATAAACCCTATATCTAGATTCTCATGTTGTTGTTTATTCTATTTATAATGTTCCAAAACAACAATTCTATATAGATAAATGGATATTGGAAACACCTCATGTATAAGATCGATCAAAAACTCAACCTCTCTACCTGGAGAAAGACTATTCAATTCCTCAGAAAACAAATCACCGAATTACCTCACAATAGACATGTATTTGAGAATGGTTCTTTCCTTAGACTCAATAATTTGAGAAAGATACACTCTCTCATAGGGAAATAATATCTAGTCTTGAGATGATGGTGCTAAATATGATTCATCCACCTCCTAGAACTTGTATATAATCGGGGGTCAATTCTCCTCATGGAGAGTGATTTCCCTCTCATGGAAAATTTAGTTGGATATACATAGGGAAAGTCAATAAATTCCCCTAATTGAATAAAATTACACCATGGGAAGTATGACAGGGTTATATAGGAAGTTTAATCCATATATTGATATAGGGTTTGAGTTATATACATGGAATGCAATAATTTTCCCATTTTCCATTTTCACTGACATCTCTACATCCATGGTTTTTGGTTGTATTATAGTTGTTATATGAAACATTCCTAATATAAAGGAATGTGTAGAACCATAATCAAAATTTTTGTTTGTTATTCTTGAAGGAATAACTAGCATAAGTAACACCACTTTGTGGTACGGATTCAATTTGGTGGTATTGATGGAAAAAGCTAACCCTTTCTACATTAGTTGTTGTTGGCTGTCATCGAAAACCCTTGGCTTGGGGTACTAGTTTACAAAGTTACCTAGTTCCATTTAGATGTAGCAATGAACAATGTGTTGAGGTTCGATCAGATAATTCCTTTCTTTTGTCACATTGGTGGGTTTCTCTTATCGGTAATCATTGGCTAGGTTCCCTTCTCTTCTGTAACTAAATCATTTACTTTTTCCCCTTATCAAATTTATATGGTGCTTCTTTTTCACCTTTGGAATGTGCGGTGATGGATTTTCTTAGTACCATTGTATTTTTTCTTCAAAACTCCAGAATTAAAGTCTACTTTCTGCTTATTATCCCCATGATAAACTCAAGATTCACATATCTCCATATCGACATTGAGGGAATATAATACAATTCCCACATAGCTATCAAGTTCATGTATTTATAAGGATTTTTGTAGGCTAGGATTTAGACCACCAAATAAATGGTCCACCATACATTCATGGTTAATTAAAATAAAAGGTGAATCTTTCATGTCTTCTGATGTTCACCTCGTAGGGTCCAACAGATTCATCATACTATTTATTGAGTGCACGGAAAGATATTTAAATCATAATATGAATGGTTTAAGAAAAATATTTATCAAAAATAATTTTTTATAATTCCTTCCCTCCATTGATTTGATCACTTCATGAAGCTTTGTATTATTGATCAATTTCCACCACTAATCAGCTTCACCCTCCATATGATAAAAAACCAGAACTACCTCCTCTTGTTTAGAACATTGAAGCATGGATAAGATATTTTCAAGGGAATTTATCCATTTCTCTATGACTAAGGGATCATATGATCCATTGAATGTATGAGGCCTTTTGACATGAATATCTCAAATGTTGGTTTCTATCTCTTGGGGGGGGGGGGTTGGGTGCTCTTATTGGCCTATGTTTCTATTCATAACATGAGTTAACTAGAAGAATATTGCAACAAAGTTTTCGATTCCCACTCCCATCGGGTTGGGAATATCATTGGGGAAATTTCCATATTGACTATCACATCATTTGTTAGCACAATTCCAAATATTTAATATCATTTAATTGAATAATAGGAAAATTATGGATGAGTATATTAAAAAGTTTAAAAAAATAATGGGGAATCCAATTACATTAAATGGATAATTTACAAATTACATTTATCTCACTAACTTTTGAGTTTCTGGGATTCGATCTATTTTATCTATGGTCTACTTCCTAACATATATTCTGAGGGGATTTTTTTGTTCCCTTAGTAATGGTTTTTAATTAGATTATGAATTTACTAAATAATATCCAATGGTATTGTCAAACTAGGTGCGTAGTAAGGACAATTTTCATGTACTAGGTTACCTCAAGTTAAGCTTAGAACACCTTGTTAGAGTTGTTACTCTTAGGTACATGTGTGCCAGAACCACATCCTCTTATAGTATCTAGATTGGGATTAATTTTATCGATAAACCCCATAATATATACTTAAAAAAATTAGGAAAGTTTTATTTCACTTATTTTTATCCCTAAGGGTACAAAATAAAGTTTTAATCCTAATCAAAAAAAAAACTAAACCTATCATCTGATACAAACTCTAACAACCCTACTCCTTATATTACATTTAAACATGATTTATTACATAAAATTTCATTTAATAAAACCTATAATATTTATAGGAATAGTGTATTTTGTGTTTAGAAACATAACATAACAACTTAAATCATGAAATACAACATCTTTATAAAAAACTCTTTGACATGACCGAAACATTCCTTTGTACATTAAACTACATGGGATGACTTGAGGACTTACATAAGAAAGGGCTGAGATATAAATTAAATTATTGGAATAAACATGGGATAAAATGAGGGTAATAATAAATTTGAGGCAAGGAATATCAATTTTTCATAAATGAATGTGAATAATAATGCATGATATAACATGATAATCATAACATGGGAAATCTGACACTAACTTAAATAAATGCATCATAAAAATAAGTCAAAGATAAACCACCAATACTTTATGGTTGAAACAATTCCCATAAAATAATTTGGTACACGTATATCCCAACATTATGTACCATTATACTAAACATTAATCAATGCATTAGAGCACTATCAGGGTACACCCTTCATAATCATTTCAATATTATGCTTAAGTGTTCCACATAGATCATATTACATGCATTCATCCCACATCATAATTTTATTCCAATATATAGAAATGGTGAATACATAAATATAAGTCCCCAATCAATATTATTATGTTAATATAGGATAATACCATTTATAGGTAAATGGGTATGGTATTCACTACGCAATTATTTTGGCATGGTAAATCATGGTGTGATTTCAGAATCATAACAACATCTTATTGAAATTAATAAAATGGGTTAAAGAGAGATAAATGGGTATATCATAATTTAAACATGAAATGGACAGTAAGAGATACATGGAAGTACAATCCCCAATATAAGGAATTGGAAATGGAAGACGTAATATAATAAATAATCTTGAAGAAAGAGGAGGAAGAAAAAGTATGATTACAAAATTTTAGTATGGTAACAGGTGTATATAAACATCATTATGAGGGGTAAATGAGTGCGAAATAAGATATAATTATATATGACAAAAAGTTTATAGAATGTTTTAAAGGTAATAATGTATCCCAACATAATCAAATATAAATTAAAAGGGTATATCATAAATGATGTGCTTGATTAAAAGAGGGGCGAGATAATCCCTTACAGAATTTTGGCATAGTAACGGCTTAGGTAAGAGTACAAATGAGGGGGTATAAATGATAACTTATAAAAACAACCTCAATTGGATAGTAATTTAATGATTAAAAATTAATGGATATATAATCAATTTAAATTCAAAGAACTAATCTCAAAGAAGGTGCTTGAATTCAAAGGTGAGGATAGAAATCCCTTACATGGATGTGTGACTCCAAAGGATTAGGTGAGGCTTCATAGGAGCTTGGGGTTGCATTGGTAGGAATAAACGAAGTATTGGAAAGAGGGTGGATGAGCATTAATGTGTTTTAGTGAAGGAAAATAGAATTTTGTGTGATTTTATATAGGGATGGAGGGGGATTTAGTTATTATTTTGGTTTTGGACACTATAGTATATAATATTAAAAACAAAAAAACATACCATGGTTTCAGGAAAGGGGATTAGTTTAAATTATTTTATGAGTCCAAGGTCCTAGGATAATAAAATATTTCCCTTTATTATGTGGAGGCATGTTACACTTTCAAAGAAATGATTTTAAAATCAAAAAATATTTTAGAAGTCTTAGAGGATTATCTAAGGATTTATAAAATAAATTAAATAAACTCAAAATTACATTATATGAATGAGAAAAAATATATTTGACAAAGGATAGATTTTTTATTATTAATTACATAATTATTGTTCCACTATGATGCCATAGAAACATCGTATATTTAAGAAGTATTTATTTTTTACCCAAAAATTTGACTGTCTTAGAATATTGTAAAAAATTCACCATTGAATAATTTTGAATTATTAATTCCAAAAATAATATGGAATTTAACTAAATAATTTTATAAATATTTGAATTTTCATTTTTTAAATAAAACCTGACAACTATTTAAAATGAGGGGATTTTGAAATTCACATTTTCTAAACCATAATAAAAATTACATTTGACTTCATCAAAATTATATTATAATTTATATTTAATAAAATAAATTTAATAATAATATTTTATTAAAATATTATTTATTTAAAAAATATATTTATTTTTAAAAATATATTTCTTAAATTAATTTGAATATTAACAAAAAATAATCATTTTGATTTAAAAAAACATTTACAATGTAACAATAAAAGGAAGAAAATTTGTTCATTATTATATTAAAAAATAATGTAAACAATTATATTACTTGGGTATTGATACATATACCTGTATTACACTAGCATACACCCTAAGAATAAGGTTTGTGATGGTGGGACTTTCATAGGTCCTTTTAGTGAACATGGTTTGAGCTTTGATCTCGGTGAGATTAAAATTCTCCCATAAATTTTTTTGATCATGCTTAAGTTGTTGGATATATATTTATTCTTAGTCTAAGAAAAATACCAAAAATTCTATCTCTTTAAGAATCTCTAATAAATGAGATTCATGGGGTACAATCCTACTATTTGAGTCCATCACTTATTTTTTCGATGCCAAAATGATTTTTTAGAAAACTGTATTTATACTAGTCATGTTATCAACTTTTAACAACTATATTATAACGATAATTATACTTAATGGCCATTTAAATCCAATTGGTGAAAATAAAAGAAGTTCATGTGTTTTCTATGTAACACCCCAGGTAAATAAAGAATATGAAATTTTCATATTTATCCATATTTGTGAATAAAACATTAATATTACTTTAAAGGGGACTCTATGCTCGATGGCGTACCCAATACGCAACAATGAGTTTCATGGGAATCTTACGTTGCACTCTAATAACAAAATAATATTATTTTAAATGGTAGTTAATGCCTAGACATTGTAATGGCGGTAATGAACAGAACTAACTACAAAATTATTATATATGTTTGTCAAATATTTTTTCTTTTTACAATAAATGTTAGAGGATTAAAAATGCGAATGAATCCAATTTTAAGCGTAAACATTCTAATATTCTTTAAAGGTCGATTAACCACCTTTTGATGGATAACCTCTTTTAAATCCACTTTTTGACAATTTTATGTGTTATATTTGACAAAATAAAAATCTTCTTTAGAATCGGGACCTCAAAATTTACTTTGTGTAATTTTTTGGTATTTTTCCGATAAAGTTCATTTTTTAATGAATAGTGAAAAATGTTTTATTTTAATTCAAAAACTATTTTTAATCTAATTTATTTATATGATTATATTATCTTTTTAATTTTTTATAAAGTGAAATTAGAATAGATTTTTACCATTTAATCCAATAGTGGTCATTGAAATTATTTTCACTTTGAAATTGGACTTAAACTAGTGTCAATCTTTTAATAGATATTGTTTCATAAAAACACTATTTGTTTTGACAGAGGAAATTAATTATTAAATTAATTAGTGAAACTTATATTTTTAGAATTTTGTAAAATACACATCATTTCTGAATTCGGAATATCAAATATAGCTTAGGGTGAATTTTTGGTATTTTTCTGAAAAACTTCAATTTTTGATGAATAATGAAACCACCAACCGGTAGTTTAAAAACTGATTTTTCTTTTAAATGAAACTTCACCACTTCTGTGATTTGAATTTCAAAAATATGATATACATGGTTTTCATTAGGATGTAAAATGTGGTTCAATGGGATTAAAATAATTTTTTGGTGAATAGTAACTTTTAAGTTTTTAATCGTGATTAGAGGTAATTAGTGTAATTTAAGGTAAAAATAATGTTTTAATAATATGAAATGACCTAGACACATGTCCAACCCACATTTTATGTTCTATTTCCGACCAAGACAATCCATGGGTCAACTTGCGGACCCCATGGAGCCACATTGGTTGTAAAATGACATAAATAAATTTTTATTTAAAGTTAGAATAAAATGTCACACGCATGAGCTGTTTTACTAAAACAATTTTTAAATGGGGTTATACAAGTCACATTTTTTACTATAAATGTTCATTATAAATCTAAAAAGATTCCCTAAATCATGATATTTGTTTTATAATTTTTAGACACTAAATAAATTAAATTATTTATGACATCATGATGATGCAACGATTACCTCATTAATACTAGATTTAAATAAAATGAAACGATAATGTTAAAACTATAACTTAAACTTGTAAAACACCTATTGGATGAGTATATTTCTAACCCTTACCACCTTATCCTATAAATACATCAATGTGGGACCTTTAAAATCCGAAACTCATTTGAAAATAAAATAACATTTTGTAACATTCCAAGAGTGCCCCTCCTCTCCTCTTATAAAAGGCCCCCACCTCTACCACCTTACCCACACCTCTAAAGCATTTGGCTCGGCCAAAACCTGATCATTTTGTCTCTACACATACTTATATTACTCCTATAAGCCTCACTTTGGGAAGAAGTCTTCCCAAGGAAGCCTTTGATCACAAATCAAAGAGAGATACCCGATTTTAATGTAATGTCTTCACTTGTGTTCTTTTGTTTTATTTTTCTTCTCCAACCCCCATAAACTCTTTTTATTCATTTATTTTGTAACAAATCTAGTATCTTAAATATACTAGGATGTTTTTATAAGAAGGATTCGAGCTACACATACACACACCTACATCTAATGGTTAAAGAACATACTGTTTTTGTGGATGGTGAATTTCTGCCTCACGAAACGATGATTGTTCAATATTATTTTAAAACCCTCAAAGGTGGCCACTAAGATGTCACTATATTTATATATGATATATAATATGTTTATGTTTTACTTAATCTGTTGTATTTTTCATTTATGGAATACCTTTATGGTTTCCATTATGGTTAAATGCGATATCTTCATTTTAGGAAGTGCGGACTACGGCCCCCTCAAAGTGATTTGATTCGTTAATACCATATGTGGTACGTATAAAGGATAGATTTAATGATATTATATATGATAACATACAGGAATTATAATACTATTATGTATCATTATTTTTTAATTCCATTAAATAAGAAATAGAAATGGAAGTAGCGGTCAAGCGTACGTACGGCTTACCGTCTCCATGAACGGTGAATTTCATTTTTTACCTCTAAATGTTATGTAATATTATAAATGCATGTATATAATGGATATATATGATATATATTATATATAAATAATTAATATAATTATGGATATAATATATATTTTACCACAAGAACAACTTGTAATTATAAAGAGTTTACTTTTGACTCAAGTAACAATGATCTACAATACGACCATTATTAACTTAAATAATTACATAGTGTTCATAGCGTGGTAGTAAGTGATATAAAAGTAATAATGAACTTGAAAAAAATTATTATGCAAGTAGAAATTAAATTATGTTTATTATTACGGAGGTTAAAGAACGATCGAGTCAAGTCAGACCCGAGGTAAGGGATCCCACCTCTCTCTTTCTTTTTAAGTACTCTCTTTTATGTAATTTCTTTTAAGATCATCTTTCTTATGTATGGGGATGTTATTTTATATTCATAATTCTGTAATTTTTATGTTCATATTATGATATACCCTATTTGATCTCATAAATCCATTTTTGGAAGTTTTAATTGGTGCTGTTAGGCTGCCGAAATTTCGTAAGGGGATTTTTATCTCACTTTGTGTTTTCGTGAGATTCATGCTACCGTTGCCAATATTTCCTTTTGAGTGGTGTATTTACTGTACATTATTCTACTATTTGTGTAACATACTTTCACTTATGAGTATTTAAATCAATGTTTTATATTCCTTCTTTCATGGGGTGTACTTTTCTAAAGTTACCCAAATCGATAAGGGAACCTTTCACCCTCCTCTTTTTAAAAGACTTCTTTTGTTATGTCTTTTAGTTTTCATCTTATTATGTGGGGATATGTTCTTATATTTCTTTATTGCCGTAAAATTTATGTCCAAGTGATGAGATAACCTTTATCTCTCTCATCAACTCTTTTTCTAACATATGATGTGATGTCATTTGGTTGTCAAGGGAACTTCTTAACCCAATTTCGATTTTTTTGGGTTCAATATGTAGTTATTGAATATGTCATCCTTTGAATATGTGTGAATGAACATTGATTATTTTACACTTAATATAAACTTATATTGGGTGTATTTATATTTTTCACACATATTTATGAGATTTATTTATCCTTAATTTAAGGATTCCTTCTTTATAATGGATTTCATCTCATTTTACATTTCGATTGAGCCTTCATTGTTGTTATACACCAAGTCACTCTTATATGGTGTATATACTGTCCTTTGGAATATTATATCATGAATACTTTTATTCTCATGATATTATAAATTTTTGATAAAATTTCATTCCTCAATTATTGTATTCAAGTGTCTCCCATTTTGTTAAAAACCCTTTAACTAAAATATCATTTTAAATGTTTTAATGATTTATTCTTATAAATATTTCTCATTAATATCCATGTCTTCAAAATTGTTTTAAGGAATTATTTATATGGATATTAATGGTTTAAAATTTTAAAAACTTCAAAGTGTTATGGGACACTTTGATTCAAAAATCTATTTATTAAATGTTTTAAATGATTTTGAGAATGGTTTTTAGAATGGATTCATTATCTTAAAATGTTATATTGTTATTGAAATGTGGGAATGTTTTCTTTCCTTTATTCTTATGTTATGTGCTATGATTATGTTATGGTTCTTGGGAATTGTTTATGGAGATGGGTGGTTCCATGATAAACTAAGGGCGGGTGAGCCTGATATAGCTCTCCAATGCATTTGGTAACACGAAGGAGTTAAACGTTAGGGTTTCTCCGAAGAGATTTAGGGAATATACTATGATGGGTATTCCAAACGTAACCAAGAGGGTTACTCCCTACGTAAGAATGTTATTAATTCCTCAAGTTAACTTTATGTCTTATGATTTCTATGATTTATTCATGACTTGATGAGGTATTTGATTTTGTTTTATGAGTAATGTATGATTTCATACATGGACTAATGTTTTCTTTTCATACTTTTATATCCCTTACTGAGCTTTTTATGCTCATCCCAAGTTTTTGAAATTTTTTTCACAGGTCAAGGGAACGGTGCATGTTATGATGATAGTGTCAAGGAAGTGTCAAGAAAGAATCCATGTTCTATTTTAAATATGTTTCTGTTGATGGGGAAAAACGAATACTATCTTTTATGTAACCACTTTGTTTAAATGTGGAATGTAAT
Organism: Viscum album; assembly: GCA_963277665.1. Classification (NCBI taxonomy): domain Eukaryota; kingdom Viridiplantae; phylum Streptophyta; class Magnoliopsida; order Santalales; family Viscaceae; genus Viscum; species Viscum album. The sequence continues at coordinate 1,211,682,834 of OY728121.1, forward strand.
TCATGATTTATGATCTAATTATCTAAAACTCTAAACCTGAAAAGATCCTCAATGTGAATTATTCATTTAATTCAATATTAAGTAAGGTTTAAGGTCGGGGCTTTATAGTTGGTATCAGAGGTCGGTTTAGATAACTTTAGAGGTTAGAGTGTTGTTTACAAAAAAGTGACAAGTTCTGTATAACCAAAATCGTTAGTATATTAGATGGAGTCATCGTTTTTTGAAAGTTAGAATGAGTTTGAGATATCTTGGATAAGTATATCTTGGTGTTTATCTTCTTCTTTTTTATTTCATGATTTTACTGATATACTCACACTGACCTTTTTGGTTTTAGTATATGGATGGATCTAGAAGGCACCAAAGTAACAGTGGATTTCAATAAAACTATGACGGTTTTATGAAAGAACAACTGAATGATATGGGAGCTTCAATGAGAACTCTTGTGGTTATCCTCAACCAACTATCTAGAGTCATGATTGACCACCTGAACCTTAGTGATTTTTATAAGGCATCGTATATGTGAGAAAAAAATCCCTACGGAAGTTTAGTTAATAATCATAAAGGTAAGTATGTTAAAAAACCTATGTGTTAAATATGTGGAAAGAAACACATAGGAAAATGTTACAAAGGGACAGAAAGATGCTATAGATGTGGAAATGAAGGTCATAAATCAAGAACCTACCATGGAAAAATGAATCATCTAGTTGACTCTAGGAAAGGGAAAGAAGTTCTTTCTGAAGGATCAATTGAATGTTTTAAATGTGGTGTGCATGGTCATTATGCAAACACATGTCCTACAAAGAATTTTCGGGAATGGAGTCACCAAGATCTTACAAATATTCATTTACTAATAACAAATTCCATTCTGATTGAGGATAAAGAAACTGACAATGAAGAATGAAAGGTATGGATTATTTCTTAACATATGTTTTCCTATTATTGGAATCTTAGGATATGATTCATGATTTTGTTTGTAGGAAAGAATTATTTCAGAATAAGTTGAAAAGGAATGGCTAATGGATCATGAAGAATGTTGAATGAGTAAGAAGTCATCTTATAAGGGATTCAAGAGTTATGGTAGATTTTAGGATGGTGATATTCTTAGATGTATTAAGTCTCTTTTGATGACGGGGTTACCTTATAAGACTTTTTATAGTAACCCTGATGTTTGATATACGAAAATTTTATTCAAGGAATAATTATCCTTTCTTTTGTGGATATAGTAATAAAGAACCATTTGGGTTTACATGATCCTTTAATTTGACGCAATTACTGGTTAATACATTTTGGGTTGCAAAATGGAATTTATCAGATAACCTTTGTGGTTAAAATATGTTATGGTTATTTTTGATGAATTTATCTCTTTTTGAGGAATGTTATAAAATTATATAGTTTTTAAAAAGGGACAACATTAAGACTGTGTGACAACCCGTCACGTCGGACGAAGCTGCGGGAATTGAACCCACAACCAAAGTGAAACTAGTATTTATCGCCTACCACTAGACTACGTGATGCCCATGGTTATTTTGAATGGTTCTTTTTAGTGAGATGATTTTATGAATTAAGAGTAAGTTTATTTTTGGTTATCAATCGAGATGATTATCCTATCATGGAGGATATGTGATTAGGTTAATTACTTTTCAGTTTGAGACTGTAAGAGTAACTGATGTATTTTGGAGAAAAATGTTAAAATTTATCTTAGGAGACTATGTGATTAAATCATTCAGAGAATTGGGTTTCAATCATAGTTTGGTTTACTTTGTGTAATTTTATGGATATTTGTTTATTTAATGGTGTTTGTTGAACTTTGGGTTTTGTTTGAAAAATTTTGAAGATTAAGAATAATTTTTTTTGGGTATTATCTGATCTCATACTAACCTCTTTGGTTTTCGTTTTGGTTAAGGTCTAAAGACATGGGAAGTATATTGTGGATTAGGTGATTCTCTAGAAGTTTATTATAGCTCTCTTAATTTGAACAAGTTATCCCAAAAACTCGTCTTTTGGAGAAAATATGAGTTCATGTAAGAAATCTAGTAAAAGTTGAAAGTAAACATGACAATTAAGTATGCTTCCTTATGTTTTAGTTAAGCTCATAAATAAATTCCTCAATGAAAAGTAACATAAAACAAAAATGTTGTCTGCTAATTTTTCCTACTGGGGAATCAAATACCGTTTAACCCATCACAAGTTTGTGATTTTCTTGTTGTTAACTTTCTAATAGACATGTTTACTATCACTCTCCATCGGAACATAACCCATTGTTTTTTCCTCCATAGCCATATTTTCATACTTGGAATACTAGTATGGGTTAACTCGGGTGACATTTTTTACTTCTCTCCCATTCTTTTAAAGTGATAGTTTTACTGACTCTTGTTCCGATGTGTAATTTTCAATGAAGCTTCCAAGCCCAATTTTAAAATTGCGAGGACACAATTCCCAAAAGGGGGGAAGGATGTAACACCCCATTTAAATAAAGAATAGTAAATTTTCATATTTATCCAGATTTTTGAATAAAACATTAATATTACTTTAAAGGGGATGCTATGCTCGATGACGTTCCCAATATGCAACAACGAGTTTCTTGGGAATCTTACGTTGCACTCTAATAATAAAATAATATTATTTTAAATGGTAGTTAACGCCTAGCCGTTGTAATGGCGGGAATGAACAGAAATATCTACAAAATGATTATATATGTTTGTCAAATATTTTTACGTTTTACAATAAATTTTAGAGGATTAAAAATTCGAATGAATCCAATTTTATGCGTAAACATTCTAATATTCTTTAAAAGGTCGATTAACCGCCTTTTGATGGTGAACCCCTTTTAAATCCACTTTTTGAAAATTTTATGTGTTATATTTGACAAAATAAAATTCTTCTTTAGAATCGGGACCTCAAAATTTACTTTGTGTAAATTTTTGGTATTTTTCTGAAAAAGATCATTTTTTAATGAATAGTGAAAAATGTTGTATTTTAATTCAAAAAGTATTTTTAATCTAATTTATTTATATGATTATATAATCTTTTTAATTGTTTTTAAAGTAAAATTAGAATATATTTTTACCATTTAATCCAATAGTGGTCATTGGAATTAATTTCACTTTGAAATTGGACTTTAACTAGTGTCAATCTTTTAATAGATATTGTTTTTTAAAAACACGCTATTTGTTTTGACAACGGGAATTAATTATTAAATTAATTAATGCAACTTATATGTTTTGAATTTTTTAAAATAGACATCATTTTTGAATTCGGAATATCAACTATAGCTTAGGGTGAATTTTTGGTATTTTTCTGAAAAACTTCAATTTTTTATGAATAGTGAAACCACTAACCGGTAGTTTAAAAACGGATTTTTCGTTTAAATAAAACTTCACCACTTTTGTGATTTGAATTTAAAAAATACAACATACATGGTTGTCATTAGGATGTAAAATGTGGTTCAATGGGATTAAAATAATTTTTTTGGTGAATAGTATCTTTTAAGTTTTTAATCGCGATTAGAGGTAATTAGTGTAATTTAAGGTTAAAATAATGTTTTAAAAATATGAGATGACCTAGAAACATTTCCAACCCTAATTTTATATGTCATATCCGGCCAATAAAATAAATGGGTCAACATGGGGACCCCATGGAGCCACTTTGGTTGGAAAATGACAGAAATAACTTTTTATTTAAAGTTAAAATAAAAATGTCACAAGCATGAGTAGTTTTACTAAAACAATTTTTAAATGGGCTTATAAAAGTAATATTTTTGAATATAAATATTTATTAGAAATTTAAAAAGATTCCCTACATAATTATATTTTTTTTATAATTTTTCGTCATTAAATAAAGTATATTATTTATGACATCATGATGATGCAGCGATTACCTCATTAATAAAGGATTTAACTAAAATGAAAATATAATGTTAAAACTATATCATAAACTTGTAACAAACCTATTGGATGAGTATATTTCAAACCCTTACCACCTTATCCTCTAAATACATAAATTTGGCACATTTAAAATCCGAAACTCATTTGAAAATAAAGTAACATTTTGTAACTTTCCAAGAGTGCCCCTCCTCCCCTCTTATAAAAGGCCCCTACCTCTACCACCTTAACAACACCTCTAAAGACTTTGTCTTGGCCAACCCCTGATAATTTTGTCTATCCACATCCCTCTATTACTCCTAGAAGCCTCACTTTGTGCAGAAGTATTTCCAAGTAAGCCTTTGAGCACAAATCAAAGAGAGATACCCGATTTTAAGGTAATGTCTTCACTTATGTTCTTTTGTTTTATTTTGCTTCTCCAACCCCCCTAAACTCTTTTTATTCATTTATTTTGTAACAACTATAGTATCTTGAATAGACTAGGATTTTGTTATGAGATTTATTTTAGCTAGACTTACACACACCTTCATCTAATGGTTAAAGAACATGCTGTTTCTATAGATAGTGAATTTCTGTTTCACGAAATGATGATTGTTCAATATTCTTTTAACACCCTAAAAGGTGGCCATTAAGATGTCACTATATTTATATATGATATATAATATGTTTATGTTTTACTCAAGCTTCTTTATTTTTCATTTATGGAATACCTTTATGGTTTCCATTATGGATAAACGTGATATCTTCATTTTAGGAAGTGCGGACTACCGCCCCCTCAAAGTGACTTGATTCGTTAATACCATATGTGGTACGTATAAAGGATATATTTAATGATGTTATATATGATACCATACTGGAATTATAATACTATTATGTATCATTATTTTTTAATTCCATTAAATAAGAAATAGAAATTGAAGTAGCGTTCATGCGTACGTACGGCTTACCGTCTCCATGAACAGTGCATTTCATTTCTTACCTCTAAATGTTATGTAATGTTATAAATGCATGTATATAATGGATATATATGATATATATGATATATAAATAATGAATATAATTCTGGATATAATATATATTTTACCACATGAACAACTTGTAATTATAAAGAGTTTACGTTTGACTCAAGTAACAATGATATACAAAACGACCATTATTAACTTAAATAATTACATAGTGCTCATAGTGTGGTAGTAAGTGATATAAAAGGAATAATGAACTTGAAAAAGGTTCTTAAGCAAGTAGAAATTATCTCGAGTTTATTATTAAGGAGGTTAAAGAGCGATCGAGTCAATTCGGACCCGATGTAAGGGATCCTACCTCTCTCTTTCTTTTTAAGTACTCTCTTTTATGTCATTTCTTTTAAACTCATATTTCTTATGTTTAGGGATGTTATTTTATATTCATCATTATGTAATTTTTATGTTCATATTATGAGATACCATATTTAATCTCATAAATCCAATTTTGGATGTTTTAATTGGCGCTGTTAGGCTGCCAAAATTTCGTAATGGGCTTTTTATCTCACTTTGTGTTTTCGTGAGATTCACACTACCTTTGCCAATATTTCCTTTTGAGTGGTGTATTTACTGTCAATTATTCTACTATTTGTGTAACATACTTTCACTTTTTAGTATTTACAACAATGATATATAGTTCTTCTTTCATGGGGTGTACTTTTGGAAAGTTACGCAAATCGATAAGGGAACCTTTCACCCTCCTCTTTTTAAAAAACTTCTTTTGTTATGTCTTTTAATTTTAATCTTATTATGTGGGGATATGTTCTTATATATCTTTATTGCCGTAAATTTTATGTCAAATTGATGAGATACCCTTTATCTCTCTCATCAACTCGTTTTCGAAAATATGATGTGACGTCGTTAGGCTGTCAAGGGAACTTCTCAACCCAATTTCGATTTCTTTGGGTTCAACATGTAGTTATTGAATATATCATCCTTTGAATATGTGTGAATGACATTTGATTATTTTACACATAATATCCAATTATATGGGGTGTATTTATATTGGTCACACATAGTTATGAGATTGATTTATCCTTAATTTAAGGATACATTCTTTATAATGGATTTCATCTCATTTTACATTTCTATTGAGACTTCATTGTTGTTAGGAACCAGTTCACTCTTATATGGTGTATATAAATTACTTTTGAATATTATATCATTAATCCCTTTATTCTCATGATATTATAATGTTTTGATTAAATGTTATTCCTCAATTATTGTATTCAAGTGTCTCTCATTTTGTAAAAAACCCTTTAACAAAAATATCGTTTTAAATGTTTTAATGATTTATTCTTATAAATATTTCTCATTAATATCCATGTTTTCAAAATGTTTTTAAGGAATTATTTATATGGATATTAATGGTTTAAAATGTTAAAAACTTCAAAGTGTTATGGGACACTTTGATTCAAAAATCTCTTTATTAAATGTTTTAAATGGTTTTAAAAATGGTTTTTTAGAATGGATTCATTATCTTAAAATATTATATTGTTATTGCAATGTGGGAATGATATCTTTCCTTTATTCTTAAGTTATGTGCTATGATTATGTTATGGTTCTTGGTCATTTTTTATGAAGATGGGTGGTTCTGTGATAAACTAAGTGCGGGTGAGCCCGATATAGCTCTCCAATTCATTGGGTAACGCAAAGGAGTTAAACATTAAGGTTTCTCTGAAGAGATTTAGGGAATATACTGTGATGGGTATTCCAAACGTAACCAAGAGGGTTAATCCCTACGTAAGAATGTTATGAATGCCTCATGTTACCTTTATGACTTATGATTTCTATGATTTATTCATGACTTGATGAGGTATGTGATTATGTTTTATGAGTAAAGTATGATTTCATACATGGACTAATGTTTTCTTTTCGTACTTTTATATCCCTTACTGATCTTTTTATGCTCATCCCACGTTTTTGAAATGTTTTTCACTGGTCAAGGGAATGGTGCATGTTATGATGATAGTGTCAAGGAAGTTTCAAGAAAGAATCCATGTTTTATTTTAAATATGTTTCCTTTGATGGGGAAAAACAAATACTATCTTTTATGTAACCACTTTGTTTAAATGTGGAATGTAATTCCTGATTTATGATCTAATTCTCTAAAACTCTAAACCTGAAAAGATCCTCAATGTGAATTATTAATTTAATTCAATATTAAGTATGGTTTAAGGTCGAGGCCTTATATTCTATATCCATAAGATAATTAATTAAATCAAAATAAATGGAATTTTATTTATAAATGTTTGGGTCGTTATATTTATTCTTGATGTTACATGTTGCATACAATATTGAATAAAATGTAGTTATTTAATATTGTATGGTTGTTATATTCTACATGCATAGAATAAACTATCTCATTGGGATTTAAACTCCATCTCATTGACCAAGGGGTTTATATTTGAAAATTATTTTGTTGAAAACCCCCATTGTAAAAATAATAATTTAATATTATATTAATTAGAGATTAATTTAAGTACAATGGTTTTATGGAAAAATAATTAACTTTGTTTATAATTTAGAGAATATATGAAGAAGTTGAAGATATGCATATGGAATAAAATAGTAAATAATTGTAGAGAGTTATATAGATAACTTTTCACAAGAATGTAAATGATCAAAGGGATGTTTAGGTCCTAAAACCAAAAGTATTTGATGATTTAAAAGATCATAGGTTCAATATAAATTAAATTATTATGTTATAAATTTGTTTCAATGTCCATTTATTATATTTTAGGAATATAGTTACCCTTTAGAATGAGAATATATGAAAACATACTGACCTAATACCTATCTATTTCTTGGAAGCAATTTCATATTTTGGTTTTTCTTTGATCAATTTACAATTAATATTTTACTCTATGAAAGGAATATCCAAAAAGGAAATTTTTAAAGCCCAATGCACTAAAATTAATTTTTAATGTATCTTAAGTTACATAATATAATGAAAACTCATTCCTTCGATATTTAGTTATTAATAAATCCAAACGGTAAGTACATACTATTCAATAAAAAAATCATTTGGTTATGTATTGCATTAATCTATAAAACCTAATACAAATTTCAAATTTAACAATTTTATAAATGGTAAACCTTATAACCCTTAAAAATATTAATATCCAAATCACTAAAAAAGGTCTACAAATTTAAAAATTTAACATATCATTAATCCCCCCAAAAATATGAAGTAGATCTTAATCATCACATACTGGACATGTGAATACCTTCATCATAAATACTCTTGAAACATGATAATAACCTGAATTCAAATAAAAAATTATTAAAAACATGAAATATTCCATATTCCATAAATAAAACATATATTATTGGATATATTACATAAATCCAAAAATGTTGTTAACTCCATAAATGATAGCATAAACCACTTTTTGAACAAATGATTAATCAGTTCCAAGTTAGTCAATACTATCAAATTTAATTTAACTATATCAATCATATATTTATCCAGACATAAATATCTCAACATCAGAAATATATCATATTCTTTCCATGAATCTCAACTTTCCACTGAATCATTTTTATTGGTCCTCGGTATCGTGCAACATATTCTTTTAAATCCTTTATGAAAAAGTAATATAGTGAAATCCTAATCCATGTCATAATTATTATAACTTGAATATAATTTTTAAAACACACAACTTACCTAATTCTTGAATCCTTGAAAATGAAACTTAATCATTCCACTTTATCTTTGGTAATAACATAATCTTGACAATGATCCATTAGACACTTTTTAGGTATATTACTTTGACACTTGTGGAATTCATTCTGATATTTCCCAATCTCCAAAAGTTTGAATCATTGAGAATTGTAAACCATTTTCAATCCCTTTTAATCACAACCATGGTGTCATTTCTCTCCACACATGTAGAAAACTATAATTATCTTTAATAAAGTACCAGGGTATTTATTTCCAAAAATATCACATGTGGGAAAATCCTTCTATCCCATAATCCCTTTATCTATATTTTTACATATCACCAACTTCTCCCTTTTATTCCCTTAGAATCCATAGTATTAAGATAATTCTTTATATCTCTTGTTATCACATGAAACTATTTCTTCATATGATGAGAATGTTTTAGAGAATAATTCCCTTCAAAATATAATCTTAGTCCTATTAAATAAATGAACATTTATACTCTTTGGATTACATGCATTGATGTGGTTCCCATTTCTTCTATTATGTTCAATTTCTAAATGATTTCATACACTATATTATATCATATCATTATGAAAAATAATTTATAATCCCAAAACCATATAAATGATTTAAATAAATTGAAACATTATGAATTGATAATATCATTATAATTATCATGGTTTGTTTGAGGATATCTTTATTTTAAAATCCATTATAATGAATGTTAATGAAAATATGAATTATCTTAAGTGTATCCCTTGAGAGTGTCAAAACTAGTGTACAATAAAATCCATTTTCATATACCAGGTGATGATAGAGTAAAATTAAATTATCCCTTTTAAAATTTATTACCCATAAGTACATCTGTGCCAAAACCATGTCCACTAGTAATATCTTTAAAGGGATGTATTTTCTAGAAAAACAACATAATATATTCCTTATAAAAATTTTAGGAAATTATTCTACACTTATCATCATAATATATCATAGGTTAATGTTCTCTAATCTATGTTTTCCTAAATGTTGTTCCTAATGTTTCTAATAAAATCCCTTTCATGCCAACTGTTGCAACCCCAACCCTGGTAGCTTAAAGATGATTTCTAATTTTTTATATTGGAATAAGATATTGGAAATTATATCCAGAAGGTATGAATAGTTTATTATCCTTTGTAAAATAGATACATACTAGAAACTATTATTACAATTAAAAACATAAAATTAACAAAGTATTTTCATTGAGACCAAATTTATCCCTATACTATATCCCTTCATAATAATTATAAAACACTTCCTGTTATATTTGGGGAATTAAAATATAAGAAAGAGGTGAAATCAGATACTCATTAAGGGTAAGAGTACAATCGAAGATATGAATAAATAAGGCATAATCTATATGTAAAAATAAATAATTGATACTCATTACATTTCATCAATAAAATGAGCATAATATGGAAGGAATATATGATGATCAAATAATTCTATTTAAATAATCACGTGAGCATGAAAATTAACCATGGATATTATAACTAATCAAATAATCACATGGAATATCAATAACTGAATTCATAATGATGGAATGAAGAATATTAGACATCTAAAATATATCATAAAGTCTTTGGTCCAAGATACCATGTACTGCCTGGTCCTTGTGCTGATACATCTATAGAAATGGGAAAGGCCTCTGCCAAAACGCAATATACTTTTTCACATGAGACCTACCGATGCATCGAGGGGATATAGTACACCCAACCCACCACTTACTAAGTCCAATGAATTCCCCATATTAAATGAGTGAATCATAATAAACCAAAATATTTTAATATAAAAACTAGAAAAAAATGCTAATAATTTCCCCAATCAAAAAACAAAATCATAAAACATATAGGGTAATAAGGTAAATGGAAATTGAATTGTATGTACAGTTTCAAAAGTATCATAAACCATCTAAATAAAGAATAAAAATGACATCAAAACATCATATCCCAATTTGATAATAATTTTAGAAAAAGGGTTGAGGTTTTTTAATAAAAGAAATATCATAAAATGATCATAAAAACATTTTAGAGGAAAATAAAATTTTCACTTTTTAAATATTTATAAAAATGAAATCTCACAAAAGATTTTAAATCCCATTTTATTTCAAAATAAACTTTTAAAAAATGTAATATAATCTTTATAACTTTTATTTTTATTAATATGTAAAATCTCATTCATACTGTATACATTAAAAAAATATTCCTTTCAAATTTTTAGTAAAATTCAAATAGGCATTGTTTTGAAAACAATATAAAGATTCCTTTCAAATTTATTTTCCAACAAGTAAAAATGGGTAAAATTTTCATTAAAAATTATTTTTAAAAGGGTAAATAAATTTTTTAAAACATTTTTATAAAGCGTGGGTTTTGAGGAAAAAGGACTTCCAACCGAAGTGAGAAATAATGTAAGCTTAATAAAAACACTTTATTAGTAATTTTAAGTACTAAAGAGAGGGAAAATGGTACTATTAATTGAAAATGTCCATGAATAAATAGAGGAGAATAAAATATATTTATTTTAATATATAAATATCAAATAATTCTCCAAAGTGAGACTTAAACAAAAATAATCTGGAATACTGATGTGATTGTGAAATAAACCTTTATAACCTTCATAATTTTTTTATCATAATTCCCCTAAAATAAATAAAATTAAATGAAATACTAAATACCATTAAGAAAAATTAATTCATGATATAACATATATAATGGTCACTATATTCCTCACACAAAATAAATAAGTGGTGAATATGTAATATGTCTCACGAAATTAATGGGGAGATGAGAAACCCTTACCTTGAGTCTGACCCATCATGCAGGTTCTTCCTATTCCTGAATAATAATCATATGTTAATTATTTACATGATAATAAATTTTTAATTTTTATTATACAATTAATTTCACATATTACCTTTTTATATATGATTACTAAATCAATTAAGTTTACGCCAGATGTTTAAATGATATTTAGCTTATGTGTCAAAAATGACATTGGTGGGATTAATATGACCCAATACGTCATTATATAATTATATATAGAATAATAATAATTTAATTATTATAATATTTATACGTAAAGTATACTTTTAAAACTGATAATGAAATAATTTTATGAAAAATGAACTGTGCTACAATCTTTGTGACGGTATGTTGTATGTACACCTAAGTAATGTTTCCATTTTTTAATGATCATTTTAAAAATAAGTTAAGTAATATTTTATAATTAAATTAGGATACTAATATCATATAATCCATAATATTAATTTAGATATACTTATATATATTATCCACGTGGTGTGGTGATGAAAAGAGACTCAAATTTCTTTTTGAATGGTGTAGCGTGCACAGACACGAGCGACATTATCATTTTTCCGTGTAAGAAGAAAAATGACATATTATGTTTTTAAAAAGATAAATATATCATTAATTTAAAAAAAAATTATTTATATCACATATATTCAATAAACTTATCATTATCACCTTCCATATAATACATTATTGAAATATAAATCACAGCGCTTCACGAGGAGACAGTCCGTCGTACACACGAGCGACTTTATCGTATCCCCTATAAAATGGAAATTAAAAAGGTATCAATGATATAATGAATTTATAGCCATAAATATATGATAAATGTGATACATATACTTTATATCAATAATCATACCCAACCATGATATGTGTTAATGGAAAAAATGAATGACCTCAGTTCAAGAGGTAGTATTCTATAGTACACATGAATGATGATTTCATAACCCATTTGATCGAAGTGTGGATGTTTTTAAATCATGAAATTAAAACAATATAATATTATTATATTTAGGACAATTATTTTATTATATAATAAGAAATTTATTATATTTTAAGGGTTCGAATAAAAAATAAAACAAAAACGCATAGTAATTTTACCACTTCATAGACCACCTCTTTTTGATTATACATAAATTATTCCTGGAATGGATTTATGACCAAAAAAAGGATTATAATATGAGTTTATGGATTTTTTGAATATATTTTTATAGTTATTGTTTGATCAAAAAAAAATTATGGTTTAAATAACAGAGGAGAGCATGTGGCCTTTTATAGGTGAGTTGAGTGGCATACTTTTAATTGTTTTTAAAAAAATGGTGTACCCACATTTTTTTCACAAAACAAACAGGTAATAATGGATTATTATCAAGTATTAAACATTATATGTTATAAATATATCCATAAAATATTTTTTATACAAGTTATTATATAATTTTAACCCTAATATTTTTAGTTTAACCCCACCGCCTTAGTAAACCCATTTTTACTTAAGCCATGGTAAAACAAATTTACAATTTTTACTATTAATTATGTTAAAAAATGAAACTAAATATGGTAGATAATATATATAATGATGATTCAAAATATTTAATCAATTTTCCTAAATTATTTTAAAATAAATGTAAAATATGAATTTAAAATTAATCTCTTAGACAGGATGAGAAAGCGGATTTTCAAAAAGAAATTGTTCAAACCCTTACATGGTTTTTATATCAAAATTTAATGTGAAAAGGATTCCACTGAAATAAATAATATTAATTTATATATAAATGAAATAATTTTTATTTGAAACTATTTAAAAATATAATTTATCATTGTAAATAATTTAATGAAAAATAAAGTTTTCAATTAAAATTCTGTTTTTTATCTATTCATCAAAAAATAAATCTTTTTAGAAAAACCATGAAAATTAATAAAAATATAATTTTCATATGATTATTTAAAAAATGAATTTTATTTTTCCACGAAATTTTTCTAAAAATTGAAAAATGATGTTATAAATCACGTGCACAAATTGGAACTATACAACCTTTTAGAAAAATAGAATTTTTCAGAAAACATTTATTTTCCTTTAAAATGGATCCAATTTTATGTATAATCAGTATATTTCCATTTTATTTATTTTATAAGTGTGTAAAACATATAATTTTGATAATTTAGTTATTAATATTCAAACCCATCAATTTAACGGCTAGGTTATAACAATTTATTATACTATGGTTCATTTAGACTTGGGTTTGGATGTTCCGCATGCTATCAAAGAGATTAAATTTAAAGAAATATATTTAATAGTTTTTTAAAGATAAATGTTTCATTTCACATGTGTTATCAAATACAATGTTCTTATTTTATAATTTTGGGGTGTCACTGATGGGGATGATTTGTTGTGTTTGCTACCTCCTGATCCACGTCAATCTGATCACTCATCATCCTCTTATGCGATCCACCAATGAAAAATGATGAGAGATAATTTAATTCTATAAGGGTTTATCAAGATATCAATAGATAATTATTATACAGATTTATTTATAGAGATAAATAATCAATGGGATTTTAAAATAAAATAAATAAATCTAATTGTTTATTTTAATTAAATGCCTTGCTTATGACTGCCTCAACTGAATATCAGATTCCAAACAACCATATGTTTCACCATGGGAAAACCCCACATTTTGATTTCAACCATGGTATAAGATTTTCTTTCCAAGACTTCATTTAGGATATATTTTACTATTTTAGGAAAACTACATACATGTGATATTAATATATTTAATATATGTATATTATATTTATCAAGCTCCTCGGACCTTAGAATATTGCATCGAATCAATGCAGGGATCTAAAAATATTCCATAATATTTTCTGAAATCATAAAATGAAAAAATATAGTCAATAAATTCTCCACCACCTTCATGGATTTCCCCTGGAAAATTACAAGCTAAATAAAATAATGGTGATACTGAGTCCGAATTTGACTCTCTCGTTCCTAGGAGCTCTCTTGTATACCCTCATGCGTGACAACACTTGAACCAAGGGAATGGTTTGTCCCATGAAGGATCCTCACCATGAGATCCTTAATCACCACCAGATAATCAACGATGGTCACTCCATCCTCAATGTGCAGCTCAACCCAATAAAAAATTTGCACCATATGATGTATGTATCTCCTCAACCACAACACATTTAAGTCTTCATGCGCCCAAACCAACATTGTTGGTAGGGATATGTGATAAGAAAACTCACCAACCCACTGTTTAATCTCAAAAGACCTAATGAACCTCATGGATTGCTTTTCTCCTCAGCCAACCATTTTCAATCCTTATCATGGGGAGACTCCCATGACCACATTGTCTCCTTACATGAACTCCATGAACCTATTACATCAATTTTCAAAATATTTCTATCATATATAGTTTATCCTCATCCATTTCATGCTCAATTGAACCTTCTCGATCAATTCATGCGCTATCGCTGAACCAACAAGAGATGTCTTTTTAGTCTTAGTCTAACACAAGGGAAACATGTAGTGTCACCTATATAGGGCCTCAAAAATGTCTCATTCCAATTTTAGTTTGACATATATTATTATAAGAAAAAATATACAAGTGTAAAGTGATCCTACCAAATTTAGATGAAGACCTAAACACAAGCCCTCAACATATCCTTTAACACCTGGATAGTGCACTCATTGTGCCCATCTATATGGGGTGAAACATCGTACTCATCCAAAATGTGGTCTTGAATTCCTCTTACAAGCCTCTCAATAACCATGATGTGAACCAAGCATCAATTTAAAAGACAATCATTGAGGGTTCCCCGTGATGATGGAAATCTCCCACACATACAACTCTCTTGTACTCCCTGCTAAACTCTTATCCCTGATGGAAGGGAAGTGTGCCTACTTCTTAATTCTATCTCCTATCACCCAAATGGAATCATGGCCTCTCACTATATGTGGAATCCCCATAACAATTTCCAAATATATTCCATCTCATTTCCACTTTGAGATATTAAGATGTTGTGCCAATCCTATAGAAACCTAGTGCTCATCCTTCACTTATTAACATGTGAGACACCAATAGAGGAAATTGGTAATAATACACTTCATGAAAACCCAAAAAAATATCATTGAAGGCCCTTGTACATATTAACAACTATTTTATTAATATATAAATTATATGTATGAAACTCCCTCATAACCTCCTCTCGCATCATGACCATAAAAATTTTTTATCCATGGAAAAGGTTGAAATGCTTCCCTCCTTCAGGGAATATATCTAGTGCATCCCATGAGGATATCTGGTCATAAAGAACCTCATAGTTGATGGTTACTAACTAATCCCCTCTCACATGCTAAAGTAGTAGAGTATTAAAACCCATTAATTAAATAATAACCACATCCCCTCTCCTCTAGAAGGGTTAGCTATAAATAATCCCACTTGTCAAATGAATCCTCCACTAAGAGAGAACTGGGATTTCCACTAAAAAAATTTCCATCTTGTTTCCCTTCCCTGGATTATAGAATATATCAATATAATAGACTATTAGTAATTACAATAAATTCCACTTTCTTAGATTTATATATATATGAGTTAAGATATACCTAAGACTTTGGGGTCTGTATAAGAAAAATGTTTTATCCCAGTAGATAGTCTAATATATCATTAAATAGAAGACTAAATCTTCCCACTCCATGTCATGAGTTCTGTAGTTCCTCTCATGGGATCTCAATTTCCTCAAACCATATGACATCACTGAAACCTCTTCATCAACATGTATCTAATCCCATATCTAAAGGAAACACAAGTCATTATGTACTTCACACCCCCTCCACTAGTCTCAATATACGAGCACTAGTTAACCTCAAAATCAACTTATCAAAGGATCCCTAACATTGAACGATTGAAAAAAATGGTTGACCCTTCCTTGTCAAGGTGGTCAAATGGATTTCTACTCTTGAAATGTCAGGAATAAACTTCATATAGTACACTTCCAATCTAAGAAAACTCCACTCCTCTATCATACTATCCGGTGGATCCTAAGAAAGAAATGAATCAACCTTAATTTGGTACACACCTAATCTATGATTAGATATGAAATTCCCCAAAAAGTGGACCATGAAGATATATAACTAACACTTAGTGAGATGAACCTAATGTTGGTCCTCTCGAGTAAGTCTATGACCATCATCAGATGATTTGTACGCTCCTCCTCTAACATAGAGTAAATGATTATATCATTAAGGAAAAAATGGCAAATTGATCCAAGTGTGTTTGCATAATCTAGTTAATCAAATTCATAAACATAGTGGGGGAATTCTTCACACAAAAAGGCATCACCAAGGAATCATTGTTTTTTAGCAATGTCAATATGTAATATTCAAAATATCATCCTTGAAAACTCTCTACTAGTGGTAGCTAGACCTAATGTTGATCTCTGAGAATAATACATCCCTTTTAGCTGGTCAAATAGGTCATCAATCCAAAGAAATGGGTACTTATTATTTTTCACTACTTGGTTCAAGAAATTATATTCCACACAAAACTGCAACTCTTATATGAATTTTTCATGAACAAAACTAGATCTTCATATTGGTACACATTGGTCCTGATAAATCCCTTCTCCCGAAGGTCTTATAACAACACCCTTAGCTCCTAGATCTCGATAGGGCACATATGATATGAGATATTGGTGAGGTACCAGGGTGAATGTTAATACATATTTCCATCTCCCACCTCATAGGTAGACCAGAAACATCCTTAGGCAAGACATCTGGAAATTCACCCAATAATGAACGAACCTTTATGCCTAAAGATACTACAACACTAAGGGAAAATATCTATAACTGATGGGGGATAGGATTCAACCTCCTACTCGCATGGCCCAATGGCTTATCTATGATACCTATATCACCGAAAAAGGAGAATCTCATCCCATCTATCTGATGGAATCTAACTCACCTACATTGATAGTCAATATGGTCTAGAACTATAGAAAACCATTCCATAACTAATATAATGTTATAGGGTTCAATTTTTATGAACAAGAGGTCCCATAAGATACTCTTTCCACCAAACATCGGCTCACACTACCTATAGATAAGTGATATTTAATAATCCCACTAAGTTGGAACCCATATAAATACATGTTGGGTTGAGGTCGCTATAAGGATCTCTATCTATCTCAAAAGGGATACATAAATTAAGGCATGACTCGCACCTATTTTTAAATGTACTATAGAAAGTGTAGAAAAGTCACATGTCATACCTCATATAATCTCATGGGATGAAGGTTCATAATCTTCCATTACCTACAGTTTCCATCATACCCTATTTCTAGCTCCCTAAGAATGGGGTTGAATTCTTGGTGGTGGTGGTGGAAGTAGCTCATAGTGTCTCCCTCCATCAGAAACTCCACCTCATAGAGTCGCACCTACTCTTCTAATTGCACCACTTCCTTGGGGGTCTCCTTGGTGCCACTAGGAAGAATTCTGATCACAATCCTTCCTCTTCGATGATGATCCATATTTTTCCTATATTCCCTCCTCAAAATCATAGTTAAGGAAATCACATGCCATGTGACATTTTCTCACTTTCATAACTTCTTCCCTGTTTGGGATGAATTCGTCTACTACATGAACCTTGTTCCACATGCCCACATGACTGAGGCTGACCATATATAGGTCTCTTATACAGAGACCCTACTAATTGAAACCTACTAGCTACTATAGATAACTCAACCCCATAAATCCCAATTCAAGATATATATATTTTGTATCCCTCTGAAAAAAATATATACATAAAAATTCGTGAAATAACACTCTATTATAGGCGCTAAAATAAAAAATGACCATACTGGCATGGTTTTCATTATGAAGATCCTGCTCGAACTACTATTCATGGAAGTAACTGTCATTCACCATATTGAGGGAGTATCATGTAAGGTCAGTGAACCTAGAGGAATACATAGAAACCATCATACTACCCTATTGTTTCTCAAGAAGCTTCATGATATAAACATAGCACAAGCATGAGATATAATACTACTCATGAAATAGATAATGGAAGTCAGACCATGAGAAGATCATATCATTATGAGTCTGTTTAAATAAAACACACTAGCTCCCTATTACTCCATGGAAAATACTAGCTGCTAGTGCAACCATCTGATAAGTCAGGGTCTGCATGAGCCTGAACAACATGATCACTAACTCAATCCAATCCCCCACTGGTTGGGGATCTATCTCACTTCCAAATATTATATGTCTCTGACATTGGTACTCGTGGGGTGTGCTAAGCCATTTCAGTTCATCAGTCTACCCTACTGGAACCATCTATTGCTCAAAAGGTGGGGGTGTTTCTCTAAATACTCCTAGAGGAAAAACCTCATTGGATATCCCCTGAACTGATACCACATCACTCATCAGATCTTTATCAAAATCCTAAATTAGTAACCAAGATGGTGGTCTTCATGGAGGCATCCTAAAAGTAATCATGATGTACCATGGTAAGATGAGCATATATATATTGGGATCTAACTTAAGAATAAAAATCGATGGAATAAATATGTTACAATGAATGTACCATTATTCCATACAATCAATGTCTCATTATGTTGACTCATAAATAAACTACTAATAGTTTTAGTGTATTAATATTTTTTACACCACACCAACACTAGGTCCTCTATCCAGAAAAAGTCACTCGAAACACTTTGAAACCATTTTTCTATGTCCCAAGGAATCCTCTTATGAGGAAAAATATAAAAAATATCCCAATGAATGAACTAATCTGACACCACTCTTTATCAACCCAAAAAATATAGGGCCCACGTCACTAGTGGATGGTTGAGCCCTCATGGCCCCATGATCGCCTCTAAAAGGATTGGGGATGGTGAAAAGCTCCAAGAAGGAATAATATAAATGGGAGTTCATTTCCTAGTGTACATGTACACAAGCACCCAACAATCCTCATGAAATAGTGAAGAGGTTTGATAATGAAATATAGAAACACCTAGAGTAAAACATGCATTAAATACCTATAGGGAATACAGTAGAGTATGAAAAAATATAGCCAATGTGTAAAGGGTAAAAAATACACACCCAACCCAAAAATTTTCCCCAATATAACAAAAATGGGAATATAAAATATCTGAGATATATCATATCCTAATATCCTAGACCGAAAAAATTACACAACCTCTGCACTCATGTATCACTATGATCTATTGATGTCACCATAGAATTGTCCATCATCTACATAAGAAATGACTTGTGTGGGAAAAGCTCATGTAGGGTGAGTATATACACAGCCAGAAGGATTCATAAATCCCAAAAAGGGATCAATATAAATATATAGTAGAAGTAGTTAGTTACAAAAAACCAATATAGAAATGAAACCCAACAATATATATATTCTCAAAATAATCCCATACAAGAGAGAAAGGGGATCTCCATCTCACATCCCATCCCAGGACGATGAGTCTTACCGTAGCTCCAAAGGCCCATTATCAATGTCTAATATCTCATCTTTATTTTTGAGAAATACATGTGAAGAACCGACACCTCACCATGGATCTATAGACTAAGTGGGATTAATCATAAATATATTACCCCCACCCTAGTGTGATAGGGGGATTTCACTCAGTTGTTAAATGACTCACACCCTAGAATGATAGGGGTATTCTACATAGTAGATAGACAAAAGACTTACACCCTAGTGTGATTAGGGGAAACAACTTAATAGATAGAGGATCTGATCCCAAGTTTATTAGGGGAACTTAGTATGTATTCCTAGAGGACTCATGACCTAGTATGCCAGGGGTGCCGCTTAGTGGGTAGAGGACCCACGCCCTAGTACTATAGGGGGTTTCAACTAGAGGGTAAAGTAACTGAGACCTAGTACACCAGGAGGGTTTTAAATAAACTAATGTAAGGAGTATTGGGACCCTCAAACTTGTGTGATAAGGGAGTTTCCAAACCTAAACTCTCTCTAATGATCTTATTTGATTATTTCTAATGTTTTAGTGTCCCCGAAGAAGATTCACATTCCCAACACCTCACATCATATATTTAAATCCAAGGAAATGGATACCATAACATTATAGGTGAAAAAATACTTTAGTTATGCTACTCATAGTCCAAAATACAAGTCTAAATGATTAATATACAAAATGTGGAAGTCCCTAATAAAATTATATGGTGTGTACAAGGGGTTATGTGGTTGGTTAACTCACATGGACTCCATGCCATTTTCTTACGAGCATATGGATTGGATATCCATACTGTGATACAAAGAATGTAAGGGTATTACAATATTTTTCTCAGCCACCTGGGGCCTACTCGTGTGCTCATGGTTGTTCCCATGTACATGGACATGAACTTAGCCAAGCATGAGTACCAATCCTTTCTCATGTACCCCTGAAGTACACTACATATACTCCAGAATAGGGTCTTGGACAAGTGTTTTTGGCACATGGCTTAGCCATCTAGGTAGGTTCACACAATATACATGACCATCTACAAGGTGTGTGATTCTTATATTCCCTAAAACCCTAGTGTAGCAGCCAAGGGGAGTACAAGACATGTGTTCCTAGACTACACGCCAAGTGGTCACTTTTTCCGTAGAAACCTTATTTTCTTCAAAAATCATCATTGTGATCCCTCCACAACGTTTTGTACCTGCAAACTAGATGGGGGCCTTGGGAATGGGGCCATCTATGCGTAATCATTCATCAATGTCCAGATTCTAGCTACATGAACCCCTAATGGCTCCTTCCCATCACCATTGCAATCTCCCATCACCACTCTAGACCCTGGATCCATGGAGCTCTCAACCACACCCCAATATTAATCTTGATCTATCTAAAAATTACCAATCCATTCATCATTCATGAATCCACCATGAATCAAAGGGTTTTAATATTATTGAACATGCCTATAAAATGTTGAAATAAAACCCCACGGTCCAATGATGAAGAATGCGAAGAGTAGAGGGGGAAAACACCAAAATCAAGGTAAAAAATCATTGGATAATAATTCTTGATCAATGAATGCATAATTTTGATGTCCAAGGGGTGATATTAACTGAAAAAATGATTAAATCATATAAAATATTATCAAATAAATTTCAGGGAATAAGCGATGATTGGAAAATTCCATGAATCATTTAGATTAAATATCCATGAATGATTAAATGAAATAAGGGTGGATATACACAGATAAAGGGACCAAAATTTATCATATACCACTAATTGGTGAAAAATTCATCCTACAATGTGGTGGATGAATCGATTACATCATTGCCTCCCGATCCACCTCGATTCAATCACTTGTCATCCTCTAACGTGATCAGTAAAGAAGAATGCTTTAAGATCCTCTCAATTATCCTATGGGTTATTCAACAAACCCTAGAGAATTTTTATAATGGGGTATATATAGAGGAATATATTTCATGGGAACTAAAAATAAAATAACTAAATTTAATTATTTATTTTAATTATATTCACCATAAATGACTTGAGGAAATGCATTTCTAGCACCGAACAACCTTTAGTCATACCTTGGATGAAACCTGCATTCCGGATCAAATCATGATAATATATTTTAAATATAAGACCCTATTTTGGAGTTATTCAAATATTTATAGAAATATATATGTGTGTGATAAAAATATATTTAATATTTTTATAATATTAATTCTAGTATCACTAAGGCTCGAACCAATTGCTGACTTAGTTCCTGGAAACAAAAATATTCCTTTGTATATTAAAAAGTCTTATAAAGAAAAAATAGAGTCACCAAACAATCCAAATGCTTATATTTTTTTACTTTATATAACTGTGAAAAATGTTTGGATGTGGAATATTTGGAATCCTTATAGAAGAGTAAATTGGTCTTATTAAAAAATGGAATATCATTTAAACTAAAGAAAAAAATATGAGGACAATGAGAAGATATTTGACTAAAAATTATTTTTGTAATACCCAGTGAAATATCAATCTTGAATAATATAAGATAAAAAATCATGTGAGGAATACAAAAAAGAAGATTCTTAGAAATATTATATGATTTTACATTCTTATCTTATTATATTTAAAGTATCTATTTATGGAAATATGAGAAGACTGTACTTAAATAAAAAGTTAGAAACCAATACCATGCATCAAGAAGGTAAACAAATATTTTGGGGAGCGTGGTGGTATAGTGAGGTTATGAGAAATCCAAGAATGGAAGAAGTCCTGTCAAATAATAACCATTTAGTTAGCTGAGAGGAATAAGAAGATCACATGGAGAAGAATATATAGTGTCTACAAACAAGTTTTATAACATAAAACCTGCGGTTCTTGATAGAAGAAAAGGATGAAGAGGAGGAATAATAATACCTTTCAAGGTACTGAACACAATGATCAAAGATAATACAAGTGTATTCAGTGAGTAATATTTCCCATAAATATTATTTAGGAGTTGTGTATTTCATTATATGTTTAATAGGTAAGATATATTATAGGGATTCATTCTTGAAATTCTTATATTACTATGTCTAGAAAAGAGATTCAAAAAATAAATATGTTGTTGAGGAAGGAGGTAGAGATTGTGTTGAATGGTTAGTTCTTGATGTCATTCAAGTTATTTAAGACTCTATGCTTGATGAAGTGGATAAACTTTGTGGTTGAGGATACATCCCTAGATATATTTTTATCTTGCTTGATGGTGAATGATGTTGCAAAACTAGCGAGTGTGGTGGAAATTTGAAGGTGGGTAGTGGGATGTTTCATTGTTCACTTGTCCAATATTGTGAATTTACTCACGTGTTTAATATGGTGAGAGAGTGGGTTAGGGTAAAAATATCCCAATTCCAATTGTATTAATAAAAACACTTATAGTTAAAAAATATGTGGATCACGATAATAACTGAGTAAGATAACAAATAAGCTCACTTTGAGACTGAAATTTTTAAAGAAACTTGCTCCACATTACATTCAATATCTGCATTTATGTAGGTGTATTATAGGTTTAATAACACAAGATCAATTTTATTTACTGGAATTAGAGGGTCAATACCAGTAATCTGAAATGATTTAAAATAATATTTGGTATTTGGTTAAAATATATTTGACAACACATGATTCACCTTACCAAATAGTCATGTATGAACAACAAACTATGAATCTCAATTGGTATCAATTCCTAGGATCACTACGATCTGGATATATACTATTTATTAAAATTGATATAAGAGTAATGAAAATATCTGATTAGACTGATTTGTTTCCTAGTTATATTTAATAGATTAAATAAAGTTTCTATTTTAAATAGAAGTTACTTGGATTAATGAATTTATATCCATCCTGATAAATATATAATTTGTGGTATCAAAAAACACCTTGAGAAACTAGAATAATAAATACACCATTAATCTTAGAAACATATCAAAAATGACATAAGATGAACCACTCGATTAAGGTAATTAGAATGATAAAGTTTTATCAGTTGAATCTATTTATTATAATTCCTCGAATAATTTAAGTTCAATATGTGATAAATTATTCATTGAATCTCATAAAGGAATCCATATTGATATTATAAATTGTCTAAATAATGTATTTATTTGAGGTGGTGACCAATATATTCATATTATTTATGGTACTTCATAATAATAATTTACAACTATAATAAGTTGTTAATGCAAGGTAAAAACATTTACCAAAGAAAATGATTTTCTACAAAACTCACATAATGAATTTAAAATTAAAATAAGGAACTTTTTCAATTTGAAATGACATAATTTCAGTGATAGATATATAATTTAAAAGTAATTTATAAGAGAAACAAGTTATTAATTTTTTTTCAAAAAAGTGATCAATGATTCAGAGAAATTTCATAATGTCTCTATAGATTCCAAGTCTTCCCAGATGTAAGATAATTAAAAATAGTGATATAGTTTTTCAATTTTATTTTTTAAATATGAAAAATTCCCGAGGAGAAAAATAAATATATTTTGAAATATTGGGATGAAATACTGGGCTAATTTGTGTAATAAATTAATACTCTTAGTTTTATTTTTTTGGATTTGGAAGTAAAAATAAGAAATCGGATTTCTAAAAAAATTGATTCTCCACAAACACATGAGAAAAATATTTTTTTGACACAAACATTAGAAATGAGTCTTTATTAATATAAGACTAAAATATAGTCGATTAAATATCTTACAATCATTTTTAGATTCCTCCTCCTTAAGAAAATTGGAAAAGGTATCCCATAAATTTTTTAAATTTTATTATGACAAACATATCTTAGATTCATATTCAAAATTCTGTTCAAAAAATATACAAATATAAAAGTGTAAAAATTATGGAAATACCACAAATAATTCTATGGTTGAGTTTGGAATGTCCAATTAAAGTTCACCCATAAATATTTCCTAATTATATTTGTTTCTATACTAAAAAATGATGGGTATCAATCGGGATTGACTACACATAATGTAAAATAAGATTGAGAATAATTGGAAAGGGTTAGTGTTGTTTTAAGTTTAAGAACATGGATATTGAATGTTGGAAAAACATGTTAACCTAGGAGATCATTGAATCTCTAAAAAATAGGGATCCAATTTATGTCAAAGTAAACCTACTATATTGAAGGACAATTCATTGATCGAGAAGAATCTATCCATAAGGGAAAAATTTTAATACATTGAAATTTTTTTAGAGTTTGGAAACAATGATTCCCAATACCATGAAGGGTTTTAGTATATATCATCCCAAAAAATCTCTCATGATGATGAAAATAGAAGGCCAAAATAGATAGTAAATGTGGTGTAGAAAATATTGGAGTATGTCTTGGAATTTAAATCTATAATAAAAGAAATTGAGTAATCTATATTCACGAAATAAATAAATTATGTTAAACAATGTGTCAAAACAATGGGGAATATATTCATACACTCCAGTAAGAAAGTTCATATCATAAAAACTTTTAATATGTCTATAATACTCAATAAATAAAGTAGTAATTTGGAATCTAAAAGACAATCCATAAAAGATAGGGATAAAAGGATTGGATTAGTAGTTTACACAACCTGTGAAGAGATTAAAAGGCCATATAAGTTTGGAATGTTAAATGTTTTTGAATGTGTGTGTGGAAGGTTCAAGAATATTGTCCATATTGTTATAGGATGAGGAATAAGGGGAAAGAACACTCCTACCACCAATAAAACCTATCTAAATAAGGATCCCTTACACAAAATAACGGTCGTGAATATAAGGACCCGACCTTATTAAATTACATAGTTTTGAATTTAGTCAAGAAAACACTTAATTTTACATTGAGGGTCTTTTCAAGTTTAGATATTTAGAGAATTGGTACATAATACATTCATAACATTACACATTGTTACAGAGTGGATGCTATAAAAACAGTTTCTATTTTTCAATATTTAAAACATTAAAACATAAAACATGATTCCTTGATAATTATTCAACATTTAACATGTCTTCCTTCTTTGTATTACAAATACACTAACCTTTGAAAATCATTTAAAACCAAGGATGAGCACAAAAACTCAACAAGGGATATAAAAATAAGGAAAGAACACATTTCTTCCAGAATACTTAAGACATATTAAATCATTTCCAAAAGACATACATATCACTGGTATATATATAGTTACTTTGTGAAATACAATATTTCCACAATACATAATAAAATAGGTAGAACCATAAAGGTATCTTATGGAATTACTTACATAATCTTGTAACCATCTTGACTACCTTATAATTTGTAACCCTCACGGCTACCATAATATTTGTGTAACCATCGTAGTTACACTTGGAGTGACCATACGACTGACCTCCAACTAACACATACCCAATGCATTGGAGGGAAATATAGGTCCCACCCTTAATAATAAAAATCTTCCAATAAATAGAAAATAATCATACTACATGAATAATAGCATAAAAACATTACTTTGGAACATTGTAAAACAGAATTTTAAAAGAGGATTTTAAAAGGATAGTCAATTATAAATATCATATAATTGAAGAGAAACTTAATAGAATGGATTAAATATGTATAAAAAATATAAATAAACATAATTAAACAAATTATAATCATAATTAATCACACAAAAAATTTAAATACCACATAAATAAGGAAGTATAAGGTTAACCCAAAGAATTGAAATCGGGTTAATAATTTCCTTACCACAGGCATGTCTTACTTTAAACATGTTCTAACTTCTTTTATAATGGTTATATGAGTGTTATTGGTATTTTATAGAAACATTTTCATGTTTATAACATCTTATATGATCATTTAATAACATTATTTCACCCTTTAATTGGTAATATTTCTCTCCTTGCATTGTTTTTGGGTGAGTTCTTTACATGATTTCCAAGATTGGTTCATGATGGATGTTCATGTTGATTGGAAGTGAAATGACAAAATTGTAATGGATTAGTATTTAAATATTTAAATTATCATAAATTATACCATTTATCATTTTTTATTCTTCAATGAGGATGATTCATAAGTTAAAACATTAATGATGTTCGTTTAGATCATTTTAGAGGTTATTTGATAATAATGACCTCATTTTGTTTTAAAAATTAAAATCATGTGTACAAAAGAATTCCAGAACCATGGATGGGACATAATATATATATTAAAACCTGTTTCAATCATAAAAATGGTTTCATGGATATACTTTTAAGATTTAGTGAAAAATGAAATCACATCATCCACGATGTAGGTAATTTGACACATCATGGACAATGTTTTTAATTCCTTGAATAAGTGGGATATGAGAAGAAGATTGATGATGAATTTTCCTTGAACATGAGAACATACATAATATACACAATTCTGGATCTTTCATTCCTCTTGGTTAAGAGGATGTGAGGAAAGAAGAAGAAAATAATGGAATCCTAAAATAAAAGAAAACTTGAGAAATTTCTCACCAAAATTTGGCAGCCTAACGACGCCTCATAAAATTTCATAAAAATAGTTTATTGGGAGAAAGGGGTTATCTCATCACTCTTCCATAATATGTACAGTAAGGGTGAATCTGGAATGAAATATCCAAAAATATGCCAAAGGGAAAGGAAGATATTAACATGAAATGAAAGAAATGAATGAAAAAAGAGGATGTTTATCTCTTGATCTCTTGTCCTCAAGATCCTTCTTAAGGGATTTCTTTTTGGATTTGGTGGGACCTGAAGCTCTAGGACGTTGGGAAGATAATTGATAGGAGTATTGGGCTGAACTTAGGGATGGCTCAAGTCTTGAGATGTGTGGGAAGAAGAGGGGAGTGAGGGTGGTATTAATTGTGGAGGAGAGGGTGTATTTTTCATTATTTTAATCATTATTATAATATTTTTCCCAATATTATGAATAGTCTAAGTTCATGTGACCTAAAATAGTAATAATGGAATATTATTTCAGACAAAGTGGCTTTAAATCACTTATGATGTCATAAATAGTGTATTTTACTGATAATTTGATCTTACGGTATTTTATTGTATTTCACTATTCATCGAAAATTCAAGAATTTCAGAAAAATTCCAAAACATTTCCCTAAACATTTTTTGACGTGTGTAATTCAAAAATGAAGTCCATTTTTTGAAAATAATTTTCTAAATGTTATTCATTTATTTTTTAAATAAAAGCATACTTAATTCAAAAATTAACAATTCTAATTCTATAACAACTTCTATTTCATGATGAAAAATTAACCAAGATGTTATTATCTTAGAGCCTTAAGAAAATAAAATAATTACAAAATTTACTATTAATTAGGGTAACATTACTATTCATATTACTATTCATAAAGGTATGTTACTATTCACAAAAAAACAAGTTGGTTTCATCAGACTCCAAATAACTTACTGAACATAATTGTAGATGACAATTTATTGAAATTCAAAACCTAGAAGTTGGAAAATTATGTTTAAAGGCTAGTTATAAATATTTACTTAAAACATTGTTCTATGCATTTCTATTTATTTTTAGAAAATCTTGGGGTGTTAAATTATCCCCACCTTCTGAAAATAGTATCCTCTCAATTTTATTTACATATTAAACAACTGTGGGTACTTTTCCCTCAAATCATTTTCAGACTCGCATGTTGCTTCTTCAACCATGTGGTTTCTCCACCAAACCTTTACCTGGTGGATTAACTTATTCTGGAATACCTGTTCCCTTTGATCAAGAATCTAAAATGGTTTCTCTTCATAAGAAATGTTCTCTTCCAGCTGAACTGCTTCTGGGCTCAAGACATGTGATGAATTTGGCACATACATTCTCAATATCGAAACGTGAAAAACATTGTGTACCTAAGACAAACTTGGTGTAAAAGATACTCAGTATGAAACTGGTGAAACTTTTTCCAATATTTCAAAAGGACCGATGAATCACGGACATGGCTTTCCTTTCTTACTAAAATGCATCACACATTTCTAAGTAGAGATTTTAAGGAAAACATGGTCAACTATCTCGAAAGTGAAGTCTTTTCTTTTATTATCTGCATAACTTTTCTACCTACTCTGAGCTGTCCTCGTGTGTTGATGGATCATCTCCACTTTCTCAGGCACTTCTTTACTAATTCTAATCCCATCATCTTTCTTTCACCCACTTCATCCCAAAACACTGGAGTCTAACACTGTTTTCCATAAAAAGACTCAAAAGGTGTCATCTATATACTGGAATGAAAACTGTTATTATAGGAAAACTCAACTAAAGAAAGATGTTGATCCAAACTTCCCTAATAGTTCATGGAACAAGCCTGAAGCATATCCTCCAAAGTCTAAATCGTTCATTCTGATTGCCCATCTGATTGAAGATGAAAAGCTATACTGGATGTTAATTCTGTGCCCAATGACTTCTGAAGTCCCTTCCAAAAGTTAGAAGTGAACCTGGGATCTTGGTCAGATACAATGGAAAGAGGAAATCCATTTAACCTGATAATCTCCTTAAGGTACAGTCGAGAAAGTTGATCCAAAGACATTGTATCTCGAATAGAAAGAAAATGTGTAGATTTTTTCAGCCAATCAACAATAACCCATATCGCATTGTTACCTAGAGAAGTATTTGGTAGTCCCACCATAATTTCCATGGATACATTCTCCCATTTCCACTTGGGAACTATCAAAGGCTAAAGCATCCCCTTAGGTATCTGTCACTATACTTTAACCAGTTGACATTTTAATCATTTCACAATAAAATCACCAATATCTTATTTCATCCCATCCTACCAATAATACTCTTGAAGGTCTTCGTACATCTTAGTACTTCCAGGATGAACTGAAAATGGAGAACTATGAGCTTCACACAACAAATCATTCTTCAATTGAGAATCACTAGGTCCACACAACCTTTTTCCAAATCATAAAACACACTCTTTATCAAGGTTAAATTCTAGAAACTAACCCATTTTAACAAATTTTACCTTTTTTGTAGCTCACAGTCTTCCATTTGTGGTCTCTTAATTCTATCTAACAACAGCGACTACACTGAAACCTAAAACAAAATAGAGGTATTTCCTGCACCGACAAATTCTAAGACAAAATTCATCAAATCATTAATCAAGGGATCATGTTCCAAATGTAAAATGGTTAATGATGCATGATGTTTCCGACTCAAGGCATCCACCACATTTTTTTCTTTTCTCGAATGGTAATTGATCATTCAATCATAATCCTTTATCAGTTCAAGCCATCTTCTCTACCTCATGTTTAATTCCTTTTGAGTGAATATGTAATTCAGACTTTTACAGTTAGTATATATTTGACATTTGGTTCCGTATAAATGATGCCTCCAGAATTTCAAAGCAAAAAACCATAGCTGACAATACCAAATCATGTGTGGGATAATTTAGCTCATGAGGTTTTAGTTGTCTTGAAGCATAATAAATTACTTGATCCTTCTACATAAAAACACAACCAAGTCCCTTTAATGAAGAATCACTGTAGAAAACAAACTAACCATTTCCAGAAGGCAAGGCCAAAACTAGAGCATTCACCAATCTATTCTTCAGTTACTGAAAACAAACATCACATTCTTCTGTCCAAACAAATTTAACCCCTTTCTAAGTTAACGTAGTTATCGGGCTAGGTAACCGAGCAAAGTTCTTAACAAAACATCAGTAATAACCTACTAATCCAAGAAAACTATGAACCTCTGTAACATTTGTGGGTCTTGTACATTCATCAACCACTTTTGTTTTGGCAGGCTCAACTATTATAACATCCTTATTTACAATGTTCCCAAGAAAATAAATCGGTTGCAACTAAATATCACTCTTTCTGAATTTTACATACGGTTTTTTTTAATTTTAGGCTTTTAAAAGAACCCATATATTTTTTTCATGATCCTATTTATTTTTAGGAAATAACACAATTTCATCAATAAACACCACCTCAAAAATATACAAGAACTCATGAAATACTCTATTGATAAGATTCATGAATACAGCTGTTGTATTAGTTAATCCAAATTCCATAAAAAAATCATAATGCCTATATATAGTATGAAAGGCTGTTTTCATGATGTCATCCTCCTTCACCTTTAGTTTATGGTATCTATATCTCAAGTCAATCTTGGAAAAGTACTAAGATCCCTGGATCTAATCAAACAAGTCATCGATATGAGGCAAAGGATACTTGTTTTTAATAGTGATGTTATTTAATGATCTGTATTCAATGCGAAGTCTCATGGAACCACCTTTTGTTTTTAACAAAAAAAAAATAAGAGCTCCCCATGGTGAAGTTATAAGATTAATGAAGCCTTTATCAAGAAAATTCTGCAATTAATTCTTTAATTAAAGAAGTTATATTTGAGCCATAAGATTTGGGGGTTTTGAAATTGTCTTTGCATTGGGAAAAAATTAAATTGTGAATTCAAATTCCCAATTAGGTATGAAACTGGGTAACTCATCAAAAAAAAGATCAAGGTATTCATTTACCACTGGCACATCTTCAATCTGAACAGTTCCCTTGTTTTCAATAATATGAGAATGATATATTTCATTTCCATCTTTCAACAGTTTCTCAACTTCCCAATATGTTGTCAATTTTTTGGGTTCATTTTTTTATACTAACTGAAACTCTTTCTGAAAAACAACTTCTTTTTCTCTATAGTCAATCTTAACATGATGAACAGAATGCCAATACATTCCAAGAATCACATCAAACTCGACTAAGGGAAAAAGAACAATGTTTTCAGGAAGTCATTCCATACACCATAATAGAAATATTCTTATAATTTCTATTTTATATAACATTTCCCCTGTTGTTTTAACAACAAGTTCCAGTTTCATTTG
Source organism: Viscum album (assembly GCA_963277665.1). NCBI lineage: Eukaryota > Viridiplantae > Streptophyta > Magnoliopsida > Santalales > Viscaceae > Viscum > Viscum album. The sequence goes on from OY728121.1 coordinate 1,211,714,568, forward strand.
TTGAGGTGATATTTCCAATTTAACTGAAAATTTCTCAGAGATGAAGGAATTTGTAAACCCCATATCAAAAAAACATTATAAAAATCCGAGTAAACAAACAAAGTACATGATAAAACATCATTGGATAGTCCGACATCTGCTGACGTGGTTTCAAAGGATCTCACTACACCTTTCTGCTTGTAGTATGACTTCTATGCATCATTCAGATCTCTCTTTGGGTAGGCATTTTCATAATGACCCATCTCACCACATTTAAAAAACATTATAGTTTAATTATCAGGATTAATATTTTGATCATTTCCATTGAAATATCAGGCCATATTTCCAAACATACCACATTTAAAACACTTCCCAGTTTTTCTAATTCATTCCCTAGGGTGCTTCTTGCCACACTTTTCACAAACTGGATACTATATTTTCCTACCATCAGATTTATTTTGTTTATTCTTACTCATTTCTTTCCATATGGACCTCTTCTTCTCCTTGTTTCCAAAATGCACGTGATAATCAGAAAACTCCATTACTACCCTCTTAGTACATCAGACAAGTTTCTAATAACATTTTAATTCTCCAGAGTTCAATTCCCTTTGATACATTGGATTCAGTCCTGAGTAAAAGTGGTTGATTTTTCTATCAAGATCCAGAATAATATTTGGAGTATACATTGCCAGTTGAGTGAAGTTCACTTTATACATGGCCACTGAATCTTCCTCCTTCTATTTTAATTCAAGGAATTGCTTCTCTATCCTAAGTCTCACCACCTTAGGAAAATATTTTTCAAGGAAAATATTTTTAAATTCATCCCACTCTAAGGCATCAAAATCCTCTCTATCCCTGATATTAATTACCATTGACCACCACTTATCATCTTGAACTTCAAAACGATAAATGTTAAGCCATACCTTTTGATTTTCTGAACATTCCATAACATTGAATATCTTTTCAAGGGCTTTAATCCATCCTTCAGCCGCTACTGGTTCAGAAGATCCATTGAAATCAGGAGGGTTTTGTATCATAAAATGTTCCACTATTGATATGTTTCATTGTGGTACCCCTACTTGTTTTCTTGCATGGATTCCACCACCATTCATTTCCTATGTTAGTTGATCCATTACTGTCACAAAATGCTCGGTTCCAATCCCTACCATTCCCGACTGCATATTAGGAACGATGTCATTCTGTCGATGCCTCTATTCTTTCAACTTCCATGTTTCTTCTATGGACAACAATTCTGAACAAACAAGACTTAGATTAAGCAACCAGGTGATATTTAAATTCTATATCATTTCAAATTATTCATAGAGTAAAAATCATTTATCGTATTCTTTTAACATTTTCTTAACCCTTAAAGTTATCTATACCATCCTCTGATACCAACTATAAAGACTAGGACTTATTACATTAGATAGTCTTGAAATTAGTCAAGAAAACACTTCCTTTTACATTGAAAATCTTTTCATGTTTAGATATTTAGGGATTTGGGACATAATACATTCACAACATTAAACATTGTTACCGAATGGATACAAAAAAAAACATTTTCTATTTTTCTCAATATTTAAAACAATAAAACCAAAAACATTATTCCTTGAAAATTATTTAACATTTAACATGTCATCCTTATTTTTCTTACACATCCATTAACCTCTGAAAATCATTTAATACTTGGGATGAGCACAAAAACTCATTAAGGTATATAAAAAGAAGGAAAGAACACATTTTTCCCTGAATACTTGTAAGGTATGAAATCATTACCAATTGACATACTTATCACCTGTATATATATTCTTACATTGTGAAACATGAGATTCCCACAATACATAAGAACAAAATTAGAAACATAAAGGTATATTGGGTCATTACTTTCATAATCTTGTAACCCTCTCAGCTACCTTATAATTTCTAACCCTCACAACTACCTTACTATTTGTGTTACCATCATAGTTACACTTGGTGTAACCATACGGCTGACCTAAAACTTACTCATACCCAATGCATTGGAGGGAAATATAAGTCCCACACTTCATCATAAAAAATTTCCAAGAACTATAACATAATCATTCAACATTAATAATAGCATAAAAACATTACTTTTTAACTTTGTAAAACAGAATTTTGAAAGAGGATTTTTGATGGAAAGTCTATTACAAATACCATATAATTGAAGTGAAAATTAATAGAGTGGATGGAATATGTATAAAAACTATAGATACAAAAAATTAAACATGGTATAATCTGCATTCATCACACAAACAATTTAAATACCACATAAATAATGAAGTAGAAGGTTAACCCAATGAATGGAAATCTGGTTAAAAATTATCTTACTGAAGGCTTGTCTTACTTCAAACTTGTTTAAACTTCATTTATATGGTTTAAAAGAGTGTTATTATGATTTTATAGAAACATTTTCACGTTTATACAATCTTATATGATCATTTCATAATATAATTTCACTCTTTAATAGGTAGTATTTTTCTCCTCGCACTATTTTTGGGTGAGTCCTTTACATGATTTCCAAGATTGGTTTATGATGGATGTTCTTATCGATTTGAAGTGAAACATCAGAATTTGAATGGAGTAGTTATTAAATATTTCCAGTACCATAAATTATAACATTTTTCATTTTTAATTCTTAAATTTGGATGATTTATAACTTAAAACATTAATGATTTTTTTAGATCATTTTAGTGGTTCATTGATAATAATGACCTTATTTTGTTTTATAAATCAAAACCATGCGTACAAAATAATTATAGAACCATGGATTAGACATAATACATATATTATAACGTGTTTCAACCATAATAATTGTTTCTTGATCAGACTTTAAGGATTTAATGAAAATTGAAATTACATCATCCACGATGTCGGTAATTCGACACATCATGGACACTGTTTTTAATTCCTTGAATAAGTGGGAGAGGAGAAGAAGAATGAGGATGAATTTTCCATGAACATGAGAAAATCAAAAATATAAATGATTCTAGATCTTTCTTGCCTCTTTGTTAAGAGGATGTGAGGAAAGAAGATGAAAATAAAACTTGAGAATTCTCTCATGAAAATTCGGGAGCTTAACGACGTCTCTTAAAAATTCATAAAAATAGTTTGATGAGATAAACGGGATATATCATCACACTTACATAATATGGATAGTAAGGGGATTATGGAATGAAATATCCCAAAATAAACCAAATTTAAAGGAATAGAATAATGTGAAATGAAAAAAAGATGGTAAATAAAAGAGGATGTTTATCTCTTTATCTCTTCTCCTTGAGATCCTTCTTAAGGGATCTGGTTTTGGTATTTTGGTGAGACTGGAAACTCTAGTACCTGAGGAAGAACCTTGGAAGGAGTAATGGGCAGAACATAGGGATGGATCAAGGCTTGAAAGGTGTGGGAAGAAGAGGGGAGTGAGGGTGGTATTTATAGTGGAGGAGACGGGGTATTTTTCATTATTTTAATCATTATTATATTATTTTTGCCCAAGATTATGAAAATTATTATTTCATGTGACCTAAAATAGTAATAATGGCATGTGAGTTCTAAAAAAGTGTCCTTACATTACTTATTATGTCCTAAATAGTGTATTTTACTGAAAATTTGATTATACAGTATTTTATAGTATTTCACTATTCATCAAAAATTCCAGAATTTCAGAAAAATCCCAAAAAAATTAACCTAACCATTTTCAATGTTTATAATTCAAAAAATGAAGTCCATTTTTTGAGAATAATTTTCTAAATATTATAAATTTTATTTTTAAATAAAACCAAACTTAATTAAAAAATTAACAATTCTCATTCTATAGCAACTTCTATTTCATGATGAAAAATTAACCAAGATGTTATTATCATAAAGCCATAATAAAATAAAATAATAATAAAATTTACTATTAATTAGGGTCATATTACTATTCATATTACCATTCATAAGGGTATGTTACTATTCCCAAAAAACCCATGTTGGTTTCATCAGACTAGAAATAACTTACTGAACACAATTGTAGATGACAATTTCTGGAAATTCAAAACAGAGTAGTGGAAAAATTATGTTTAAATGATTTTTAGAAATATCTACTTAAAACAAAGTTATATGCATTTCTTATTATTTTTAGAAAATCACGGGGTGTTATAGTGAATATAAACAATGTTTATTAAACCATATGTCCACACCAGTTAGAAGAGGATATGATGTTAGAGAAAGTTAAAAATAGTCATGTTGATTTTGTTATAAATGATTAGTAGCCTATTCAGAATAAATATAAATAATAAATAAATAAATATACCATTATACCATTTAATGTTTAGACCTGGATAATAAAAGATTAAATAATCATTAAGAGGTCTAGAAACTTTGGATTTTCAAGGAATGGGGTTTTTAGGTTGACAAAGTTTTCTCATCCCTATGGCTCCCAAATAAGCATACATAATGATCTAACTTATTATTATAATGTTTCTGTAATGAATCATTCAAGAGGGAATTTTATATTAATAACTAGAAAAATTGAAATGTTCAAAGTTGTAATTTCCAAAAAAAATATTGAATGATGATTTCCATTAATGAGTATCCCTAATTAAATCATCTTTCTATTAATATTAGATATCTCAACAGGTATCATACCTTCTTGGAAAAAACCATCATGAATAAATTATCACCTCCATTGAGGGAGAGATATAAAAAATGAGAAACCTTATTGAGTTTAATCCCTCACGTTGTAATAAAAAAATATAGACATCCCCTTTATAATTGAAGTATGGGTTATTATTTTCATTATTTAGTTACTATTTTAACTCATATACATTATGTTTAATTTTTTTGATGATTATCTAAAAAAATGGTAAGATGTACCTTGCACTTGAAATGGTTTGTTGTGTGAATTAATGTAATGGGAACATATATAAAACTTATTAAAAATATTTGTGGACAACACCTTGAGAAATAAATTCAAAATTGGTATCACATGGTGGTTTATTTATGGACACCCTTGTTTTCTAAACTTTTCACACTTTTTTACTTAGTGTTAACCCATATAGTCATAGATTTAATTAGTTTAGGGAACATTTCAAAAAATATATGACGTAATACTTATTTCCTGGAACTAAAGTAGAACATGGAATATGGATTAAAAATAAAGAGGATAAGGTTTTGTGCTGAGATAAAGATGAGAATCTCCTTGTCATACTTTAAATAAGGGGGAGAATAATTATTTCCATCATTTTAAGTTATTTTCAATTAGGGGAAGAAAATAAACATTGACTATGGAAGAAAAAATTGGAATTGGCACTAAAACCAAAGGGGGATATTAAAGTTCCCTTAATTTGGAAATTTTTTTAGTTTTATTTTTTTTCAATATAAATTCAATATGTGATAAATAGGAATGATGTAAATTTTTGGATGCTATAAACCTGAAAATAAGATCTATATAATATTATTAAAAGAGGTGATAAGGTTACCCATATTTTGAATAAATGAGATTATATACTTGGTTTCTGGGTGAGACACCCATTACATGTAATGATTAGAGAGTTTAACCTAATGTCAAGACAATAATAGGATTGGGGTGTACCATCTATAATAATTTGGTATGTTTTTTAATAGAATTCAGTTAGTTAAAAGATTCTATGATAGATGAATTAGTAGAGAATCCAACCTTGAGGTACCACATATTAAGGCTATTGTATATAGTGTTTAAATGTTGTATAGATGTAATTTTGAGTGGAAATAAGATGGAATGAAATAACTTCAAGTGGTCTGGATTTAATTTTATAAATTCTAGAATTTACATATCGTGAAGATTTGAAAAATTCTATATCAATATATGCATTATATCCTTTTATGTAAGGATTATCAACAATACTTACAAGGATGATTCTGTTGTCTCCCTAAATATCATCTCGTCCTTTAGATATTGAAAAATTGAAAAGTGAAACCTGTATAAAAATTATCATGATACTGAATAAGTATAATCTAGTGCTATGTATTCCTGAAGTCAGCTTCTCATAAACATCAACCAGATTTGTATAATGATTATTCAATGAAACTGATAAGAATGATGGGAAATTTATCCCCATATAAACATGATACATATCTTTGTGAAAATTATTTGTGTCTATGTAAGTATTAATGAATTTGTGTAAGCATGATCGTCCCTTCTACATAAGCAATATCTACATAGGCTTGAACCAATATAAGGATGATTTGGGCTCTCCGTAAGAAGGGTCCAATCTATGTAAGCATCGACACATATAAATTATATGTTTTTGTAGACTAAAAAAATATCTTTCCATATTGAAAAATATGAAGAGGAAATAAAATTGTGGTGTTTGTAAAGATAATTTTTAGGGATCAAAACATAAAAAATTGAAATTGAAATATGAAAAAGAATATGATAAGTTGGTCATTAATCCATAGAAGAGATGGTCAATGATTGAAGAATAATGAGGGAAATTTAAATTAAGTGTTTTTAAAATTATTTATTCTAAAAAAATCCAAAAATGATATAGATTTTTTTTCATGTTATAAAAATAATTAATATATTCATCGACATAATTCTAATATCATATTATGTGGTTTATTTTTCCGGATAAGGGAAAGGAACATTCATTGGGTTTCAATAATATTTCAAATGAATTTTAGTAAACTCTTGAGCTATTCATTAAGGATAAATCATTTTGATCAAAGTTAAATTTGTGAGTTACTAATATTTATAAGTGATTAAAAGGTTATTAAGTTGATATGTGACTTATGTTTTTATATTTAAGAAGAATCTATAATTTTTTCTTATTGGATATATCAATCTGAAATGAAGAAGCTCCACTCCAAATACTATAGTTGTTCAATTTATTATAGCTATGAAGAATTTTGGAATTTTTATTTTTGTGGAATCTTTCAAGAAAAATAATTTTATTATTCTATAGTAAAATGGAAGATATTTTTATTTGATAAAAATAATATGAGTAAAAATTGAATAGATTTCATTGAAGGGGAACACATGGATACATATTCTAAAATTCCCCATTTGTGGGAACCTGAGATGACCCCAGAAAGAAAAAAAATTATCCACTTGTATAGTAAAACGAGAAGAGAAAATAATGATGAAGTGGGTGTGGTGGTTTAGTGTGGGAGTGATAAATATTTGAGTAGAGTAAGTCCACTCAACGAAGAAGTAGTGAATTTATTGAGAGGAATAAGAATATATGACACCCAAACCCAAATCAGCAAGTCTATTATAGAGTGTCGCATGAACTCATGTATGATTCCTAATATAATTGAGGTATCCGATTAGCATCGAGGGTATAAATTGGACTACCGAGAGACTATACCCACAATCATAGTTTACAAAAATAGATAAAAAACAAAACATGTAACAATAAAAAATTTGAGCATGAGAAAACTCGTAAAATTACCATCTATAATGAATGAATGTGAAAAAAACATGATATATTGGTCATAACAAAGAATTAGGCACTTATCTATAAACTAATCCAATCACATACCCAAGATATAAAAAAGAATAAATATACAAAGATTCTTTTAAACCAACTACAAGACACACGTCCTCTTAGTCTCTAGACTCGTAGTGATATATCTCTATCAATGATCAATCCAAAGCATCAATCCAACCTATAGCTACAAAAAGTGAGGGATGCTTAGGAACCTAAGTATTATGGTTTTCTAAGTAGGTTGTGAGTTCAATTCAGCAAGAAACCATCAACATGGTTTAGTATCTTACCCGTGAAATTAGACTATGCTTACATGATAATATTTGAAGAAAGTAAATGTAAATCCATAAACTGTGAAAGCATAACATATAATCACCATGTCAAAAGTATGAAACTATACCTATATTTTAATAATTCATGTTCTAAACATGCTTTTATGAACCCTAATTTACATACTTCAGCTCCATGCTTGAAGGAATGTCAATCATCTATGTCTAACACCCCCTGATTGGATAGTCCAAAAACACATTTGATGAATCTCTGTAGAAGGGATAGTTTTTAGACATGTCAAACAATGTATAAAACATCACTCTCAATGTGATAATCCATTTGGGAAGGAAATTAAACCAACCTCATGACACATTCCCCTCAATGGGATATATCAAAAGCATGTTTAACACATCCCATGGGAAGGGATTACCCATGTACAAGTGAGACAATGTCTGCCACATCCCTATTAGGGAAATATTATATATAGCTCAAACTTTATGCTTAACTATAGAAAATAGAGTAATAACACCATAAATTCAAGATATATGATGATAAACCAAATATTAAATAATTCCAATGAAGATACACAATCATTACAAATCAACTTGTGAAGAAACATTAGGATTAGGTCTCATGGTTCTACACACTCACACCAAATGATATAAATACGAGGCATAGGTTTCATGGGACGCACACACACAAAAGTGATTAAGTATCATAATTGTTTGATCAGTTACACATGCACACACATGTGATCAAGGAATCAAAATGGTCTCACGGGCTACACAGGAGTACACATGTGATCAATATCAAACATGGGTCTCATGGGATACACATGCAAAAAAATGTGATCAAACCTCACCCATCTGTAGTCAATATCAAGTCTATGTTTAAGGATCCGTCGTGGCCCTTGGAACATTTTTTAGTTACATTAGGCATAGTTCACTTAATTTGTTAAGCCTCATATATCATTAAATAATTTATCATTACATGAAGTTCATAACATGTTTATGAATAAAGCATTGTTCATCCCAAATTAGAAAAACACATATCACATGATAAAAACATGTATAATACTATAGGGTAGAGTACACATGACCACCCACCTCATCCCAGAACTGACTCCCTTCTAAAAAAATCCGTAATACATTTTTTGAGTTGTCTAATTCCATTATATTTCCATAAAATTCAATGAGTTCCTAACCCATGACTGTGAATTAAAAATTAATTACTTATAAATAAATTATAATTAATTAAATTATTAAAAGAAAAATAATAACCAAAGGTTAAATGGATACTTTTGGAATAACTCACCGGATATCGTCACCAAGCCAAAACCATGTCCAACCACCCATGTAAGGACCATAACACTCTTATGAAATCATCCGGGGGAAAATATATTCCACAACAATAAATCAAAGTCTACTTTAAGATAATTAAATTGAAATATTTAAGAAAAAAATCAGATGATATCCCGTTGTTACAACACCATCCAACCAGGTTCGACCAATCCCGACGTACTCTCAGATCTAAGGCACACAAAAGCCCCAAATAAATTCCATGATATGCTGGTTGGTTAAATTAAATTAAACTAAAATCAATGGAAGTGGTCATGAAGAGATGTAAATTTAATTAAATGACCATAAATAGTACACATTCATCATAACATGATATCCTCCCACCATGCCAATCAAAATCCCCATCATTCGTAGAAACCTCCACCAGGATCTGGTGGAATTGTCACTTGATTGTTTATTTGAAATCAAGTCAAATATTAATTGATATAGAAGAATCATATGGACTTAAAAAAACTATGTGAAATTAAGGGTTAATAATTACCTAGAGGAATCCATCACATCAAGTGATGCTTCAATCAATGATGAAATGAGGTAAGAGGAGTTCTCATAGGCCAAAACACATTCTCCCCATACCAAAACCCATAAGAGAATCAGGGAAAGAAATAATTGGGTTATGAAAAGATAACCTTATTTTAAACACCCAGATTATGACCTTGGATCAATTCATGGTGTGAAACCTTGTTTCACATAGTGAGATTTTGGGACAGGAACTTATCGTAGTTTTCCACCGATAACTCCTGACATGACACAATGTGTTATTCCATGAATACCTCATATATTTATCAACTACTATAGGGAAACCCTATTGATTCACCATTTCTCACTCGTAGACCACCTAAATTTTTTGGAAAACCAATTATTATTTTAACATATATTTTATATGAATTTAATCCCTTATATTACTAACCCGAGCTCTAGTTACAAAAAACATTCCAACCATATAAATCCTTAATTATTCGTGGGATTTTCCAAACCATAATGATGCTATCCATTACTATACATTCACCATAATTCTTTTAGTCTTTCAGATGTTGAGGCATCATGCAGATTTCACCTTCCCATCTACCTCGATCTCCATCCACATTGAGTTTTATACATTCGATCACTCAACACCAAACAAAACACTAAGATTGTATTCATAATTAACTTACAGTTATTCTCTTCCAGTGAAACTCTAATCATAAAATAGAAAAAACTAAGATTTAACTCATTTACCACATGAATAATGTGATGGGGAATGATCCACCCATTTCATCTGGTGTTCCCCAATTTCCACTACCATATTTCCCCGAATCTCGTGGAACTACCCCCATAAGACTCCACCTTCCATGGATGATTCCCAAAACATGGTTCTCCCCACCATATGAATTTCAGATTGAAAATTCAAAAATTAGTGGCCCACTAATCCAATAACCACATCTCACACAATGTTCCTTACATTGTTTCCCTCTCACCATGTCCAAAATCAAGAAACAACAATAGTTAAACCTCTTCTAGAAAACATTTCCCAAAATTCATGGTCACACCACCAATGTATCCTCGTGATTAATGTCAACCCATAACCCGATAATTCAACTAATGACCCCAGATAAAGGTATCTATTCGCATCCCAACCTATAACATTGACTCACACTGCTTTCCAAAACTTTCCCCCACATTAACTACTTTTCATCAAATGATTCACCTATAAACCAGGTGAAACAATTGGGTTTAACCACCTAAAACATGTAAAAAACATTTCATCACATGATTCACCCCTAAACCATTTTAAAAAATTGAGTTTAACCCCCAAAATATGTCAACCTAACAACGAGTAAAAAGTTAATACCAAAACCTCAATCTTATTTGTGGACTAAATTGATGAGTCACTACCAACCAAACGTTACTTGAATATATTGAACAATCCTAGAATGACATGAAAAATCCTCAACCACTTATATCATACCCAATATGATGATATTTAAAATTTTCCAAACCTCAATGTTTTGTTTCACATGGAAACACTATTTTGGTACTCTTTCAACTGACTTCCTACAAAGGCATACGACTAAAAAAACCAATGCTCTATGAAGACACATATCGTGATTCCATATGTATTAAAGTCATTGTTAAATAGATCTAACATCCCTACCAAAATCAAATCTGAATTGAAAGGATGTTTTCCATTTGATTCAATAACCCCTCCTATAGTCTATTAAGATCTTAGCCACTTATGAAGACACCCCTGATCCAACTCACTCTAGAATCATTCTGAATTCATCCCTAGATCGATACACACATATGGTCTCCACCTAGTGCTCTATATGAATTAAACATTTTGAATTTATTAGAGAACCTAATTCTCTTTGTTCCATTACACACTGGTCTTTCAGAGATACCCCGATCATTTAAGGGTTTGTATTACACTAAACCATAACCCCTTCAACTAGATAGAAATTACAATTGTGACCAAGAAGATGCTCCCCATAATTGGAGTATCCTTATTATCACCTAAAAATGAATACTTTAGTCTAGATGAACCAATAATAGTTCATCACTAATCCTGATTACTAAATGTGATAGTCTAATAATACCTAATATCAATGAAAAAACCACACATTGAACACCCTTTTTTACTCATTCAAGATCCCATTTGGTCTTATTGAACCCAATAAATGAATTCTATTCCGAAACCCTATCTTGAACCCCTAAATCATCCTCAAATGATTCACATATCAATAACCTAGGCTTACATTCCAGTCTAATAACCATGCTTCTACACATGTTAGTTTCATCAATCCATGAGCATATTTATTTTTCCCTTCATAATCAGAACCACTTTATTACATATATTCCCCATGAACCACCCGTTATATTGGTTTAAATTTAAAACACTGTTAAATTTCTCATTATATATCTCTCCTATGTTCTACAACCTAAGATCTTCACTAACAATACAATGTTAAAATTATCTCAAACTAATAGTACATTCATACTTTAGTCTTATCCTTGATGCCACTAGTTTCCAAGAACTCCATAACCAATCCTTTTACCAATATTTGTTGTACCAAAGAAACTTTATAATATAAGGATGCATGAAAACACAAAATAACATTAAAATATTATTCACATGAACATGTCATTTCCATAAAAAAACCTACCCCTGAGGAACTAATAACATATATTATCCCTATACAAGAGACATCTTTACTCAAGTTACCCACACATAACACGAGAAACCAACTCACCAATAACTAGATCCCTATATATAAAACCATAAGGTGCTCCACCTAACCAGAAATTAGGTCCAACTAAGATTAAAAACTCATTGAACATAATCTAGGCATACCTCCATAGATATTCCATGATAACTTCACCATTATACAATCCACTTCGAGGGACTATAAATTCCTAGTTTGGTTCAATATAATTATACTAGGTTCGAAATGGAAAACTCCACATTGGTTATAGTAAACAACTTAATTAATCAATCCAATTCAATATACACTCACACAAAATTCTATTGCTTGATAATAATAAAAAAATGATCATTTCACCAACCTGGCATAGATAGACTACATCATCATCACCATTTCCATTATTAGCCTCATCCAGGTACACCACATCATAGTCTCACATGACCTACTATTAGAAGTATACTTGTATAGGGATTCATTTGAATATAATATCATCAATAAGTCATATTTGTAAACACAATACTTGTTTTTAACACTTAAATAGTTGATTTATCCTTAATTAGTATAATCACATACAAGAAATATATATTTCATGTGAATATTACATGATAAATATGATTCATGAGACACCTCATACTGATACCACCAATAATACAATTCAAGTTAAATAAAAACCTCAAAATCTATGTGTGTCACATGATGTGAAATCATATAACCATAACAGCGCAAACCAATAACATTAATCCCATGCCTTAGTAATGAGGTATTCCCTCTAGAAAGGTGTTTACAATAAACAAGACCACGTTTCTTCACTAGCTCTAACACATTCCTATGTTTCATTTATACTAAATCTCATGATCAAGAAAATAATACCACTCTCATAACATTTTATTACATCCCAACCCAAATCATCAGGTTAGATCTAGAGTGCCACATGACTTCAATCATACCTCCCCACACTCCAAAGGCTTCCAACTAGAAGAAAGTTTCTAATGTGGATCATTGGGAGACAATACCCTCAATTAGAGTTCATAAAAATGGATAAATAAGTAAACATGTAAGAATATAAAAATTACAGTATGAAGAAACCAATAAACATACCATCTATAATAAATTAATGTGAAAACAACATACTCAAATGTTAAAATGTAAACATAGTACAATTATCACCCAACTGGCTGATCACATACATATGATAAAAAAGAATAAAAGTATAAAAGAGTCTCCATACACAACTCCATGCTACACCTCCTCCCAATCTCTAGACTCGTAATAATATATCCCCCTCAATGATCAAAATTAGACCCCATCCCAACCTATACCTACAACAAGTGAGGGACTCTTAGGTACCCATGTTCCATGGTTTCCATAGCAGTGGTGAGTGAAACTTTGTTGGGAACCACCAATATAGTCCAGTACCTAACCAGTGATATCAATGTATGTGTATGTGATAAGATATACAGAAAGTAAATGGGAAACACAAATACTATGAAAGAATATAATATAATCACCACGTCACAAGAAAGAAAAAAATACCCATATTCCAAGAGGTTGTGTTCTTAACTAGACTCTTCAAACCATAGTAATACCTATTTTAGATTCATGGGATAAGTAATGGAAATCAACCATGTCCGACACAAATCCCCACCCCTTCAATGGGATTATCTAAAAAATAACTTGACATGTCTTTTGGAAGGGATAGTCTATATACAATATGACCAATATATGACACATCCCAATCAAGGATATAGTTCATATGGGATGGAATGTCAACCAATGACCTTATATGATCTCCCTTGAATGGATATTCCAAAAAATTATTTGACACACCCTGTGGGAAGGGATAACCCATGTACTTGTTAACCAATGTCTAACACATCCCTCTTATGAATATAATTAAAATATATCAACATGCATTCTGAACTATAGAATATAGTGGAACACTACATGAAACACAATATAAATGATGAAAAATCAAACAACATGTTATACAAACTAATAGTTATAATCATCATAAATATAAATGAAAATAAATATCAATCACTGGTCTCATAGAGTTATGTATATACACCACATGCGATCAACATCAAGAATAGTTATTAGGGGATACACACAAACATTTTATAAAGTATCAAGTATGGTCTTATGGGACAAAAATGTACAAACATGTTATGAAGGCATAAAAAATGCTCTCACAGGCTTCACATGGACACACATATGACCAAGCATCAAACATGGTCTCATGTGCTACAAAAGCACACACATGTAATTAATATTAAACAAGGGTATCAAGAGATATGAATTCACAGACATTCTATGAAGCCTCATCTACCAATGTCTAGAATCAAGCTAGTACATAAGGGTTCATCATGGCTTTTGGTACTTTTTTTAGTAACATGTGGAACAATTCCATAGATTAGTTGAGACCTATATATCATTAATATATTAATCCATACATGAAGTTCATAACATAATTATGAAGAAATATTCGCTCACCCCAAACTGGAAAACATCAAATCACTTGTGAAAAAACAAGCATAACTGTAACAGCCCAAGATTTTATAAAAAATATTCTTTTTAATGTCTTGTGTTGTACGCTACACCAAAAGGAGCTTGCACAACATGCATCCTTGACTTGCCTTGCATTACACGCAATCACGACCTTCCTCGATAGCGTGTGTAATACGCAATACCGAGTTTCACTAAACAACGATATGCTATTAAAAGATTATTAAAACTAGCCGGTATGAATAGTAATAACCACTTTTTAAAATTCTGTAAATCTTATTTTTCAAAATGAACTTCATTTTTGGATTCGGAATATCGAATTTAGCCTAAGGTGAAATTTTGGTACATTTCGGATAACTTTCAAATTCTGATGAATAGTGAAAATTACTAAATTTTAATTAAAAACAACTTTTTTAATAGAAATAATTAATATTGATAAATTATTAATTTGAGTGGTTTTAAAGTGTATTTAGAATATATTTTTACAATTTAATACAATGTTGGTCATTGGATGTAATTTCACATTTAAACCAGTTATAAACTAGTGTCAATCTTTTGATAGATATTGTTTCTTAAAAACACGCTATTTGTTTTAACAGCGGGATTTAATTATAAAATTAATTAATGCAACTTATATGTTATGAATTTGGAAAAATAGACTTCATTTTTGAGTTCGGAATATGAAATATAGCTTAGGATGAAATTTTGGCATTGTTCTGAAAAACATCAATTTTTGATGAATAGTGAAACTACTAAGTGGTAGTTAAAAAAACTGAATTTTTCATAAAACTTAATTTTACCGCTTCTGTGAATGGAATTTCAAAAATCCGAGAGACACGGTTGATGTCAGTAAGTAAAATGTGGTTCAATGAGATGAAAATAATTTTTGGTGAATAGTAACTTTTTACTTTTATTTACCACTGTTAAAAGTAAATAGGGTAATTAAGGGTAAGAATGATATTAATATTACCCTAACACATGTCCTAATTCTATTGGACAAGTGTATCTCGACCAAAAACAACCTTAAGTGTAAAATATTATCATTTAGGCCCACTTGGATTAGATTAGGACATTTATTATTATTTAATTCAAAGAAGAGTTAAAAGAGTTAAAATCAAAGTTTATTCACTAAAACATTTTTAATATGGGGTTATACATAAGATAAATTCGCCTATAAATATTCATTAGAAATCTAAAAAGATTTCCTATATAATTATATTTTATTTATAATTTTTAGACTTTAAATAAATTAATTTATTTATGACACAACGGTGATGCAGTAATTACCCTTTTAAGGAAATATTGACATAATTGATGTTATAAACCCCAAACTAAATATAATTTGAGACTTTTTATGAATTCCACTAATTTTCTAGGTTACTATGATATATTAGTGTTGATTTAATCAACTTGGTTCGAACATATAATTATGTTATGACTTTCACAAAAATCATATATCAAATAGTGTCAAAATTGACACAAAATAGTTTTTAAATAAAATATTATATTATTAATTGTTATTTTATTCCTAAAAATCTAAGGTTCGGCCAAATGACTTAGATAAGGATATATATATTAATAATAAACAAGTTGGGGTTCTTTTGGCATGTTATAGTAAGTTTATTAACCATATAGTGAAAGAAAACAAAAAGACACGGTAAAAGTTAAATTATTTAACTTAGAGTTAAAACTAATTGATAAGGTTAAAATAAGAACCTAAACTTGTCTAAATCCTATTGTTTGATATTATTTCGACTCATCCCCACTTTAGATTCGAAATAAGACCCTTTGGAACCATTATAAACCGATTTTTACTTTAATATAAAATAATATTTTGAGATATTCCTAAGGTGCCCCTCTCCTCCCTTATAAAAGGGCACCTCCTCCCCCTCCTCCTCACACCAATTTGAGCACTCAAGCTCGGCCAACCCCTGACAAAATATCTTCTCAACTTCCCTAGAAACATCCTAGAGGTTCTGGTCTTCCTCAAAGACCAATTTTAGTTCCCTAAGAGGAGGTCTCCAAAAGGCGCTTCAAAGAAGAGGTAATTACCGTTACCAATTCTTTCATCTTTATTTCTTCTTCCACTTCTTCTTCTTAGGTTGTTTCATTATGAAGTAATAAAATCAGTATCACTCATATACTGATATGTTATTATAAGTATGAAACAACCCTATTTCACCATATATCCATCCTACGGAAAAAGAAATCACCGCGCGTGCGTACGTACGGAATACCGTCTCCACAACGCGATGAGATTCATTCTCCATGTTAACCATTAAAGAATGATTATAAAGTATATATAAGAAATAATAATGAAATATATGAAATTATAAAGCTACTGGATTTATGTATATATATGTATGTCATCTACTTACTTCCATTCAAGACAATAAGGAAAGGAAAACAGCGTTCATGCGTACGTACGGACTACCGTCTCCATGAACGGTGTTTTTCATTTCATTTATCTATCTATTATATATATATATATACTGAATATATATGATATATAAATCATATTTTATATTCTGGAAGTAAGTAAATCATGATATAAGTAATAATAATGTCAAGAACAACAAGTCAGAACACCTACGATAAATGAAACGATTTTACCCAAAGCGCTTCTTTAACATGGAATTTACAAACGAACGGGTAATATAATGTCATAAGTGAACCATTTATGATATCATAACAATGAATATGATTCTCTAATAAGTAAATGACATTATTTAAATTATTATACAGGAGGTTCGGACACTTACGAAGCAAATCGGACCTAAGGTAAGGGAAATATCACAATCTCATTTTTATCCGAGATTGTTTATTCATAAGTATTTACTGGGGTGTATTTTATCATCCACATCCATGTTTCATCAATATGTAATATTATTTCCATCCACATACAATTGTTTAAATCCATTTTTACCCTTCGGTGAGTTTTTAGTAATATCTATGAAAGGAATCTTTTGTCATACGAGGTACTTTTTGACTTTTCCGACAAAAGTACGAAGAATGTTTTTTTTAACTTATACGGCATGAATGGATTTTTAAAACATTAAATCCAAGAAGCTTCCTTTACAAGTTTTCAAGTTTATTTTTAATCAACTTCTTTTATTTTAAAGTCGTATGACATGTTATGAAAGGAAAAATGTTTTTGAAGAATAAAGGATATTTTCCTCAAGAATGGAGTTCAAGTGTTTTATCAAAATTATTTTCCATCTAAGATAATAAAGGGTTCTGTTTTTATCCCTATTATTACATTGATTTGATCCTGTTGTGATGGAATTATTTTTATGAGTTCCTTTATCTTATATGAATTGATTTATGATGCCATGATGTTTCAAGAATCCCATTTTTGTTACATGTGTTATGCGATGATGTATGATTATGTGGCACACATAAGAAAGGATTCATTATAAGATGGGTGGGACCTATATCTCCCTCCAATGCATTGGGTAAAGATTTTATATCTCATGAGATAGATAGGGCTGGAACGGTAGGTTATACCGGTTCAGTGAAACAGGACTGAAACGAGGGTTACTCGATTCAGAAGGGACTTTGTCCACTAAGATAGTCTTGGAAATTAGTATTGACTAACAAGAAATGATTCTCTATGATTATGTGGGTATGCCACAAAGTTTCATGTTTTATGTTATGATTATTGGGATTACTTTTTCACTACCATGATTTATCCCATGATTATGAAATTATGCTCTCATTTGCAGGTTATGATTTCCAAAATGTTATGTTCTTATGAATATGATGTGATTGATATTTATTTTGTTTACCCTTACTGAGCATTTGAGCTCACCCTTTTATGTTTTCTTTTCCCCAGGATATAAAGAAAGGTTTTAGGTAAAAAAAAAGGAAGATCTTTATGGGAGATTTTGAAGATCTTTCACCACGATTAGAAGATTATAGTCCGATTTTCCAAAGACACTAAACTATTACGGTCCTTGTGTGTGTGTTTTTGTAATGTACTAAGTATTCCGCAAAAGTAACGTAATGTCAATGTACGTCAAGATACGGGTCTCTACAGTTGGTATCAGAGGAAAGGTTTAGTCAACCTTTGGAAACTAGGATGCGAAAACGTTAGTGAGATCCCTAGATATATTTCTAAGGTATGTCTAGGGATGCCCCTAAGGATAAGTATACGTATAGGATATAGTCCAAGAACTATGGTAACGATATTAGATTAAACCAAAGATGTTAGATATTTAAGTTACTCCCCCTTTATTATGATTTTTGACTCTCACACTATTCTTTTTGGGTTTTAGAAAACGGATGGAATCAAGATGATTCACGATAATGGAGGATATGATGGACAATGGAATGATATTCTTCATAATGAAATGGGATTTGGAAGTCCAAACATCATTATTATGCCGAATCAGCAATCTCATAATATGATCAATAAAGTAAAATTTGGTAAGTTTCCTGACTCGGCTAATAAGAGAAAGATGGAGTTTCATGATGATCATAGAGGAAAGAAAGTTCAACTTCCCCTATGTAAATCATGTGGGAAGAGGCATCAAGGAGAATGTTTCAAAGGAACTGGAAGATGCTTTGGGTGTGGAAAAGAAGGACACAAAGCAAGTAAGTGCAAAGGAAAAGGTTCAGTTAACACCATGGATGAGGATAATGGTATTGCTACGACATCAACAATGGTTAAATGTTTTAAATGTGGAATGTACGGGCATTATGCAAACCAATGCCCTAAGGGAAAGTCTCATGAAGATAATCAGTATGGTCGTATGGGAAGTATTTATGTTGATGATGATGAAGAGACTACAAATGATATGTGAGATGAAAGAATTATTGAAGCTCGGTCAATGGTTTAAGAAGGTAGTGGAATGATTACATGTTTATCAAGTGTAATGTTGTACTATAGAATAAAAAGACATCTAAGGATTGTTACACTGTTGTCTTTCCTTAAGTTTTGAAAGTTTATGATGAATGGTATGAGTAACAATGAAAGGTTATTCAGATATTTTTTTGGAAAGTGGATGATATGCGCATAATGAAGGGATAAAGAGAATCTAATATGTTTGATAGTATTCATGAGCTCATGATCGATATAAGGACTAAGTGATATCATGGTTTGAGTATATAGAATTTTGAGGATTTTGGTATGTGGAAAGTGTTAACTTTAAACTGCATTCATGTTTTCACTAAGGTATTCAAGAGAATACATGATTAAGGCCTTTGAATGTTTGGAATGTGACCAACAAGACATATATATGGGGATTAACGATAGTATTAAATCTCTGGTAATCGTTTTCACTATATTATGAGAGTGGACTGCAGTATTATGGATAAGCCTAAAGATTAGAATGGATTATGTTGGACATAAGTTAGTATTGTTTAAGGATAGAAGTTTTTTCGATATTATTGATGGGATGTTATAGTAATATAGTTTTAGAAAAAGGGACAACCTGCAGGACGGGCGACGGCCCATCGCATCGGACAAGGTCGTAGGAATCGAACCCACAACCGAAGTGCGACTGGCCTTTATCGCCTACCACTGGCCTACAGGAAGTCCCTGTTTAGTAGAAACTAGTTTTATTATATTAAGCAGTATGATATATGAAGTATAAGTCCATTTTAGGAACTATATATGATTAATCTCACTATAGATCGACTTATGTATATAATTTTTGCTAACCTTTTGTTTGAGACAGATGGAATGACCCGTCATTCTATCACATGATCTGCTAACACTTCACGAATAACAAATTCAACTTCATTTATTTAAGAGATGAAGTGGAAATTGTTCAAGGCACGAACAACAGTGAGATTGTACCAAAATAAAGTAAGTATTTATTCTAATTCAAATTTTCAACTTTAGGGAAATGATCTTGAAAACCAAAAATGTTGTCCTAGTGATCTTATACCTGATGAAACAGATGGTACCTTATATCATCACAAATCTATGGATTTGTGATTACTGGCTTTTCCATAGCCATGTTCTCTACCACTCTCCATCAGAACATGATGGTTAGATTTCTCTTCCATATCCATATTTTCACCTATGTGGAAACCCAATGATTAGTTTATTTGGGTAACCGTTACATTTCATACTTTTGTTTTTAAAGATTGGTTTTGATATTCCTTTTTACGATGTGGGTTTCTATTAAAGAAACTTTCAAATAGTAAACCATTTATAACCCCGACGAATTTCGAGGGCGAAATTCATTTTAAGGGGGGTAGAATGTAACAGCCCAAGATTTTATAAAAAATATTCTTTTTAATGTCTTGTGTTGTACGCTACACCAAAAGGAGCTTTCACAACACGCATCCTTGACTTGCCTTGCATTACACGCAATCGCGACCTTCCTCGATAGCGTGTGTAATACGCAATACCGAGTTTCACTAAACAACAATATGCTATTAAAATATTATTAAAACTAGCCGGTATGAATAGTAATAACCACTTTTTAAAATTCTGTAAATCTTATTTTTCAAAATGAACTTCATTTTTGGATTCGGAATATCGAATTTAGCCTAAGGTGAAATTTTGGTACATTTCGGATAACTTTCAAATTCTGATGAATAGTGAAAATTACTAAATTTTAATTAAAAACAACTTTTTTAATCGAAATAATTAATATTGATAAATTATTAATTTGAGTGGTTTTAAAGTGTATTTAGAATATATTTTTACAATTTAATACAATGTTGGTCATTGGATGTAATTTCACATTTAAACCAGTTATAAACTAGTGTCAATCTTTTGATAGATATTGTTTCTTAAAAACACGCTATTTGTTTTAACAGCGGGATTTAATTATAAAATTAATTAATGCAACTTCTATGTTATGAATTTGGAAAAATAGACTTCATTTTTGAGTTCGGAATATGAAATATAGCTTAGGATGCAATTTTGGCATTGTTCTGAAAAACATCAATTTTTGATGAATAGTGAAACTACTAAGTGGTAGTTAAAAAAACTGAATTTTTCATAAAACATAATTTTACCGCTTCTGTGAATGGAATTTCAAAAATCCGAGAGACACGGTTGATGTCAGTAAGTAAAATGTGGTTCAATGAGATGAAAATAATTTTTGGTGAATAGTAACTTTTTACTTTTATTTACCACGGTTAAAAGTAAATAGGGTAATTAAGGGTAAGAATGATATTAATATTACCCTAACACATGTCCTAATTCTATTAGACAAGTTTATCTCGACCAAAAACAACCTTAAGTGTAAAATATTATCATTTAGGCCCACTTGGATTAGATTAGGACATTTATTATTATTTAATTCAAAGAAGAGTTAAAAGAGTTAAAATCAAAGTTTATTCACTAAAACATTTTTAATATGGGGTTATACATAAGATAAATCCGACTATAAATATTCATTAGAAAGCTAAAAAGATTTCCTATATAATGAGATTTTATTTATAATTTTTATACTTTAAATAAATTAATTTATCTATGACACAACGATGATGCAGTAATTACCCTTTTAAGGAAATATTGACATAATTGATGTTATAAACACCAAACTAAATATAATTTGAGACTTTTTATGAATTCCACTAATTTTCTAGGTTACTATGATATATTAGTGTTGATTTAATCAACTTGGTTCGAACATATAATTCTGTTATGACTTTCACAAAAATCATATATCAAATAGTGTCAAAATTGACACAAAATAGTTTTTAAATCAAATATTATATTATTAATTGTTATTTTATTCCTAAAAATCTAAGGTTCGGCCAAATGACTTAGATAAAGATATATATATTAATAATAAACAATTTGGGGTTCTTTTGGCATGTTATAGTAAGTGTATTAACCATATAGTGAAAGAAAACAAAAAGACACGGTAAAAGTTAAATTATTTAACTTAGAGTTAAATCTAATTGATAAGGTTAAAATAAGAACCTAAACTTGTCTAAATCCTATTGGTTGATAGGATTTCGACCCATACCCACTTTAGCTTCGAAATAAGACCCTTTGGAACCATTATAAACCGATTTTTACTTTAATATAAAATAATATTTTGAGATATTCCTAAGGTGCCCCTCTCCTCCCTTATAAAAGGGCACCTCCTCCCCCTCCTCCTCACACCAATTTGAGCACTCAAGCTCGGCCAACCCCTGCCAAAATCTCTTCTCCACTTCCCTAGCAACATACTAGAGGTTCTGGTCTTACTCAAAGACCAATTTTAGTTCCCTAAGAGGAGGTCTCCAAAAGGCGCTTCAAAGAAGAGGTAATTACCGTTACCAATTCTTTCATCTTTATTTCTTCTTCCACTTCTTCTTCTTAGGTTGTTTCATTATGAAGTAATAACATCAGTATCACTCATATACTGATATGTTATTATAAGTATGAAACAACCCTATTTCACCATCTATCCATCCTACGGAAAAAGAAATCACCGCGCGTGCGTACGTACGGAATACCGTCTCCACAACGCGATGAGATTCATTCTCCATGTTAACCATTAAAGAATGATTATAAAGTATATATTAGAAATAATAATGAAATATATGAAATTATAAAGCTACTGGATTTATGTATATATATGTATGTCATCTACTTACTTCCATTCAAGACAATAAGGAAAGGAAAACAGCGTTCATGCGTACGTACGGACTACCGTCTCCATGAACGGTGTTTTTCATTTCATTTATCTATCTATTATATATATATATATACTGAATATATATGATATATAAATCATATTTTATATTCTGGAAGTAAGTAAATCATGATATAAGTAATAATAATTTCAAGAACAACAAGTCAGAACACCTACGATAAATGAAACGATTTTACCCAAAGCGCTTCTTTAACATGGAATTTACAAACGAACGGGTAATATAATGTCATAAGTGAACCATATATGATATCATAACAATGAATATGATTCTCTAATAAGTAAATGACATTATTTAAATCATTATACAGGAGGTTCGGACACTTACGAAGCAAATCGGACCTAAGGTAAGGGAAATATCACAATCTCATTTTTATCCGAGATTGTTTATTCATAAGTATTTAATGGGGTGTATTTTATCATCCACATACATGTTTCATCAATATGTAATATTATTTCCATCCAACTACAATTGTTTAAATCCATTTTTACCCTTCGGTGAGTTTTTAGTAATATCTATGAAAGGAATCTTTTGTCATACGAGGTACTTTTTGACTTTTCCGACAAAAGTACGAAGAATGTTTTTTTAAACTTATATGGCATGAATGGATTTTTAAAACATTAAATCCAAGAAGCTTCCTTTACAAGTTTTCAAGTTTATTTTTAATCAACTTCTTTTATTTTAAAGTCGTATGACATGTTATGAAAGGAAAAATGTTTTTGAAGAAGAAAGGATATTTTCCTCAAGAATGGAGTTCAAGTGTTTTATCAAAATTATTTTCCATCTAAGATAATAAAGGGTTCTGTTTTTATCCCTATTATTACATTGATTTGATCCTGTTGTGATGGAATTATTTTTATGAATTCCTTTATCTTATATGAATTGATTTATGATGTCATGATGTTTCAAGAATCCCATTTATGTTACATGTGTTATGCGATGATGTATGATTATGTGGCACACATAAGAAAGGATTCATTACAATATGGGTGGGACCTATATCTCCCTCCAATGCATTGGGTAAAGATTTTATATCTCATGAGATAGATAGGGCTGGAACGGTAGGTTATACCGGTTCAGTGAAACAGGACTGAAACGAGGGTTACTCGATTCAGAAGGGACTCTGTCCACTAAGATAGTCTTGGCAATTAGTCTTGACTAACAAGAAATGATTCTCTATGATTATGTGTGTATGCCACAAAGTTTCATGTTTTAAGTTATGATTATTGGGATTACTTTTTCACTGCCATGATTTATCCCATGATTATGAAATTATGCTCTCTTTTGCAGGTTATCATTTCCAAAATGTTATGTTCTTATGAATATGATGTGATTGATATTTATTTTGTTTACCCTTACTGAGCATTTGAGCTCACCCTTTTATGTTTTCTTTTCCCCAGGATATAAAGAAAGGTTTTAGGTAAAAAAAAGGAAGATCTTTATGGTAGATTTTGAAGATCTTTCACCACGATTAGAAGATTATAGTCCGAGTTTCCAAAGACATTAAACTATTATGGTCCTTGTGTGTGTGTTTTTGTAATGTACTAAGTATTCCGCAAAAGTAATTTAATGTCAATGTACGTCAAGATACGGGTCTCTACAATAACACCATAGGGTAGAGTAGGCTGGACAACCTACCTCAACATGAAGCTAACTCTTAATCAAGAAAACCCCCACTAATTTTTATAAGACATCCAAGTCCATTCAGCCTCTTTAAACCCCATGAGGATAAAAAACATGGTCAAAAATTCAATAATAATTAATTATAAATAAATATAAATAATTCATTAATAAAAAAAAAAGAAAAATTGCTTGCTTTCTGAATGACTCATTAGATATCGCTACCTAATCAGAACCATGAACAACCACCCATGGAAGCTCTGAAAAACTATTTTGAAATAATCTAGGGAAAATACCTACCATGTGACAATAACACAAAATACAATTAAATATAATTAAATTATAATATTTAGGAGAAAACAAATGGATGAGTTACCTTCTCCAAAATTCTAGAAATTGATGTTTGGAAATCCCTAGTGCACTCCAAAATCTAAGACATGAAAAATACCAAAATAAATTCCATGATTTGATGAATTGTTCAACTAAATTACTTAAAAACAATATAATAGATCATAAAGAGTATCAACCTCAATTAAATTCCAATTATCAACATGTGCTTATTTACATGATATCCTCTATAAATGCTAATGAAATCCCCACCATTCTCTAAATATTTCACCATGATTTGATAGAATTTTCATTTAATTCTATAATTAATTTTTTTTACAATATTAATTATTTAATAATAAAAATAGATAATTGGAACATCAAGGGATTATAAGGGTGAAAATTTACCATGATAATTCTACCACAATAAAATTGTTCTTCAGTCGGTGAGGAAATGAGGTTAAAGGATCTCTTGGAGTCCAAAACCCTTTATTCTCACCAAAAAATATATAAGGGGATTAGGGGAAATAAATAAGGGGTTATATATCGATCTTATTATTTTATAGCACCCCATCTACTACCTTAGACTAGTTCACAGTGTGAAAACTAGTTTCATGTAACGATATTTATGGATAGGGACTTATCAAATCCTAACCCCAATAATTCACAATGTGACACATTGTGTCATGCCGTGAATCCCCCAGGTTCTCAACTATTTTAGGCACCACTATAGATTCCCCCATTATCACCCTCGGACCTCCAAAAATATTTTAAGTGAAAATCATTGCTAACAAACTTCATTTAAAGGTATTCAAACCCTCATATTAATAACCTAAGCTTCGGATCTCAAAAAAAACATCAACGAACTGAAAAGATTAAAAATACCCAAGAATTTCAAACCCATAATGACATGGGTCATTACAATCAACACTAAAGGAAGAAGAGATAATTCTTCCAACCCATAGCTATAATTGAAAACAAATTGGGTTTTGAAGAAGAGAAGGAGGAGGAAGAGGAGGAGGAGGAATTAGAACATTCGTGGTATTATTTGTTGTGAGAAATGAGAAGACTAGTGTAATCAATGAGTTATATTCCGAAGAAATATTTTTAGGATCTATGTATTTTATTATATATTTTCCAGGAAAGATATATTTTGGGGCCGAATTCTAGAATTTATATGGTATGTGTATCTTAACAATATGTTGTGAAAATAACTAAGATTATGAAAACAAAATCCAATATCATGTTTCATGAGAAGTTCGTAAATATATTCATGAAGTCTAAATATATATACTTGAGGAAGTGGATTATATTTTTAGGTTTAGATACATCCATATAAAAATTATAATCTACTATAAGGAAGTATTTATATTCAAGGATAGATAATGTGATTCCATCTTGAAGAATTGTAGCGGGATATTAAATTTCGCACTTCTGTAATTTTATAAACATAAGTTCCTAGGTAATATTTTGAGAGAGTGGGTTAGGATGAAAATAAAACACTTCTACTTTTATTGATAATAATATTCATTTTGCAAAAATCTATGGACTGTGATAATAAATAGCAACAATATGGATTATGCTCACATTGAGATCGAACCTTGAAAAAACTTATGTTCCACTTTACTTTTAGAACCTCCATTACATGTAGGTGTATTGTATATCGAACAACACATGATCCATTTGTGTTAATCATAATCATAGGTTCAAGACTCCAAAGGTGGAAAGGAATTCAAATATTATTTTGTATATGGTAAAAATAAATTTGACTACATCTGATTCACCCCCAAGTGTGTCTGCAAAATTTAATGGGACACATAAATTACCATTATCAACATATGATAGTATTTATATGTTATATTATTATATATTTTAAGATCATGGAAAAAATGAAAAGTTTTTTAGAATTATTTTTTAGATCAAAAGGAAGGATAATATGTATTCTAAATTCAATAAGAGTGAATTTTGGAAATGAAAATTATCTTTATTTGGATATGTAATAATAAGATACGGTATATATGTGGATTAATTAGAGACACAAGTGATTGAAGAATATCCCAAACAAACTATTGATGAATCATTTTCATGCACACTCTCAAAAATACTTATAACTAAATACAGCATATGGGTTGACCTTGGTCTTCTCTTTATGGGATTTTGCAGTCAATCAATCAATACTTATAATTCCCTATTTATATATATATATATATATATGAAATAAAAAAACTAAATTTATGCTTGAGAAATGATGATTCAATATAATGAAAAGTAAATATGAAATGCCTAATATAGATAGAATGAATGCAAACAAAATGATGCTAGACAGAAAGGACATCCTCCCAAGAGATTATTCAGAGTGAACCTTCATCATCTCTTTGCTAGATTAAAATCTAATTAATGATAATTCTCCAGCATATGAATGAACCTATTATTATACCTATGGGGTGGATATACGATGAACTTAATGATAACTAAGAGACTACACATCCACCTACTTGATTGAGGGAAAATATTTTAGAAGATAAAGCCAAGCCTCAGATGGAAAGTGGAGACACAAAGGCACTGTTACCACTAAGATAACCCTCATCCTAATTCTAATAAAATGAAAAGCATAAAAATTAATGTGAAATAACTTGGTTTAATCATTTGGATTTATCACCTAGGAACTTACTTTGGTTAGTCACTCATGATCACGAGTATAAGTGATTGAAATGGAGAAGAATGATGTGGAAAACAAAAGATAAAAAAATGGGAATGAGATTAAGAAGAAGAGAAAAATATATTAAAAAATAATAATAAAACCGGAATTTAATGAAACTAAAAAACAATAGAAAATTATCACATTGAAGTGCCAATATTTTGAGAAGGGGTGTGGATACATATTTATAGGGAGAGGAGGGGAAGGAATTATCCCAAAAATTGTACTCCAAATTTTTCTGCCTAGATATCTAATTAAATGAATGAATTGTTAATAGTTGTATTAATGAAAGTTGTTCCATAATATCTCCTCCATTAATCCCCAAAATTTCATCGTCATTTAATACTAGAATAATATTTGATGACTATTTTACTATGATACATTTAATCTATCCATTTGATTCATCAAATTCCAATTCCTCCACTTCACATGTCATTATGGCCCTAAAACCTATCAATTAACGAATTCCACCATAAATAAAAGTTTTTCCCAACTTTATTTATCTTATCTCTGTAAAATATGGTATATTTGTGGACATATGGTTCATATGGTATGAATTAATTACTTAATGAAACTATTTCTACATGAGATTATCTTTCATATTCCACTTGTTTGGAGCGTTCAAAGAATGACTTCATGACAATATTGTGACATGAAACATGCCTTGGACGAAATATATTGAATAATATTTCATCTCCAGCTATAATGTACTCAATTGGAGGTGTTTAGATCGATTTATACATCTGTTATGGAGGTGGGGTCCACACTATCCACCCGAAAAATTTCCCAACTTCAATGACTTGTTTGGGCCTCTAGATGCTCGAATCATCCCCTGGTCTAGAAGATAAAGTTTTAGTAAATATTTCATGAATTTAAAAAAATCAGTAAATTTGGAATGACAATTTTATATTTAGTCCCAAACTACCCATATAATAAAAATCTATCAAAATTTCAAATTTAATCATTTTTTTCATTTAAACTCAAATTACCACTAAAACATAAAAATAGGACAATAACCCATAAAATAACATAATGGTGGAGTTATAAATAATTATTTCCAGTATAAAATATATTTAAATATTTTCTTCATCACTCCCCCACACTTAACAATGGCACTCCTAGGAAATCATCTTATATCCAAATCAATATCCTCACAATAATCAAAAATGAGAAAATTTCAATGATCTTATCCAAAATATAATTTCAACATGTATCTTATATGAAAAAAAATTCTCTCTCATTTTAATTTCCCAATTTTAATCTTTTTAAACCTCATAAATTTATCCATGTCCCAATCACAATGAACCTCACATTTAATTTTAGTTAACTCTTCACCTTAGAGAAATTGAATATGGAGATATGCTCATAGACAAAAATCACATGTATCACCATTGGTTTGGACAAATATCATTTATATATAGTGTGAAATGTGAAAATGAATTCAATAATGAGGAATTTAATTAAATGTTTAAATGACTATGTGGCTTAGGGTTGTTGGGAAAATGATTAAAAAAATTAAGGATGGAAATATGAGGTTTAAATCTTTAGTACAATGCATGAATAATCAAGTAAAAACAAAGGATGAA
Source organism: Viscum album (assembly GCA_963277665.1). NCBI lineage: Eukaryota > Viridiplantae > Streptophyta > Magnoliopsida > Santalales > Viscaceae > Viscum > Viscum album. The sequence goes on from OY728121.1 coordinate 1,211,744,169, forward strand.
GCTCACTAAAATACACTTAAAAATTGTGAAACAAAATACCTCTACAATTTGTATGACATGGTAAATGATGCAAGAATAGATTATATAGAATGATATCATCCTTGTTCTCTCTCATGTTTTTTTGTAAACCTCCCCAAAGACAAAACTTTGTTTTCATTATTTTAATTTTTTTTCATGGAAGATGAGATGGGAATTGAATAAAATGAATGAATGAAAATTCATTCCATTGGTCTTAGAGAGGGTCTTGAGTAGTAAAATTAATTACAATGAAAAATTCAATCTCAACATGTTTTTTTTTAATTTTTTTTCCATGGAGAACCAGATGAATGAAATAAAGCACAATAAAATGATGTCTCAAGCCAAATTACCTCATATCAACTACCGAATATGATGAAACACACCTCACACCACAAAAACATGATACAAATCCAAATGAATGCAGACAAATGGACCTTTCCCCACAATTTATCTTGAAATATCCATGAACAAATACCAAGATTACAGGTACATAAGGAAAAATCAGCTTCTAATACGGCTTAAACCTGTAAGGAAACTATTGGAATCTAAAGGGTAATAAAGGATACATTTAAAGGTTTATATTAGGATAAAATTTGGCTAGCCCATGTGATTCCTGATTCATTTCAAATACATTCCATGAAATCCAAATATTTAAAAGAGAAAAATCATAAATTCCGTTTCTCACAAAAAATCCATGTTTTCCTCAAGAAGGTGCGGGTTTTAGAAAGAATATATTAAAGTGGTTATGAATACATAACAAAACTAGAAATATATTTTGTGTTATTGTTTCCTGGGAATGGATTTCAAAAATCAATAAAACTCATAAAAATATCTGGAAATTCATTTCAAAGAAAAAGTTTTCAAATAAACAATCATTTAAAATCCATTCTTTCAAAAATCATTTCAACTCTATAAAAATCAATTGACGAGTGAAAAGTGGTAAGAATATTCATCGAATATCAAAAATATTAAATATAAAAAAATAAAAATGAAAAAAACATTAGAATAAATAAGCAGGATTACACTCCCCCCACACATAAATTTTATTGCCCCTTATTTCTGCTCAACTAAAAAATATATATATAAGGGAATAAAATCAAAGTGATGGAAAGATACAACATGAAATTATTTTTTAAGTGGATTCATTTAGTTGAGATATTATCTAATTCCCGTAGACCTATAAATCAAGAAATAAAAAAATAATAAGAATAAAAATAAAAATAAAGAGAAAGGAAAAAGGGGATAGAATATGGTTTGGACCCCCATGTGGGTGGTAGGATTTCACTACCCATAATTAGGATGTTGAAGTAGATCATCCCCAATCAGAAGGTGGGTGTGGTTTCAATGAGATGAACCATTACATTTGACATTTCCTAATGTCCTTGAGTGAACACTGAATGTAAATAACCCAAAATAATATAAGAATGTTCTCAACCCCCAATAAAGAATAAATATGGAATTTTATGTTTGAAGTTGGAGGTAATAGAAGATCGGGTCTATTTGTAACACCCCGAGATTTTATGAAAAACATTCTTTTTAATTTCATTAATGTCTTGTGTTGTACGCTACACGAAAAGGAGCTTTCACAACACGCATCCTTGAATTTCCTTTCATTACACGCAATCGCGACCTTCCTCGATAGCATGTGTAGTATGCAATACCCAGTTTCACTAAACAACGATATGCTATTAAAATATTATTAAAACTAGCTGTTATGAATAGTAATAACCACTTTTTGAAATTTTGTAAATTTTATTTTTCAAAATGGACTTCATTTTTTGATTCGGAATATCGAAATTAGCTTAGGGTGAAATTTTGGTACTTTTCAGCTAACTTTCATTTTCTGATGAATAGTGAAAATTAATAATCTTTAATTAAAAACAACATTTTTAATCGAAATAATTAATAGTGATAAATTATTAATTTTAGTGGTTTTAAAGTATATTTAGATTATATTTTTACAATTTAATTCAATTTTGGTCATTGGATGTAATATCACATTTAAACCAGACATAAACAAGTGTCAATCTTTTGATAGTTATTATCTCTTAAGAACTTGCTATTTGTTTTGACGACGGGAATTAATTTTTAAATTAAGTAATGAAACTGATATGTTTTTAATTTTGTAAAATAGACATCATTTTTCATTTCATAATATCAAATATATCTTAGGCCTAATTTTTGGTATTTTTCTAGAAACGTTCATTTTTTGATGAATAGTGAAACCACTAAGTAGTAGTTAAAAAAATGAATTTTTCATAAAACATAATTTTACCGCTTCTGTGAGTGTAATTTCAAAAATCCTAGAGACACGGTTGATGTCAGCAAGTAAAATGTGGTTCAATGAGATGAAAATAATTTTTGGGGAATAGTAACTTTTTACTTTTTTTACCACGGTTAAAAGTAAATAGGGTAATTAAGGGTAAAAATGATATTATTTTTACCCTAACACAAGTCCTAATTCTATTTGATAAGTGTAATTCTACCAAAAACATCCTTAGGAATAAAATATGACCATTTTGGCCCACTTGGATTAGATTAGGACATTTATTATTAATTTATTTAAAGAAGGATTATAATAGTTAAAATCAAAGTTTAATAAGTATATCATTTTTAATATAGTGTTATAAATAAGATAAATTCGACTATAAATATTCCTTAGAAATATAAAACGATTTCTTAAATAATGGTATTTTATTTGTAATTTTTAGACATTAAATAATTTAATTTATTTATGATACAAAGATGATGTAGTAATTATCTTATTAATAAAATATTGACATAATTGATGTTATAAATACCAAAAAAAATGTAATTTGTGACTTTTTATGAATTACACTAATTTAATAGGTTAATATGACATGTTATTATTTATTTAATTAATTGTTTCGAACTAATCATTCTGTTATGATTTTCACAAAAATCAATTACAAAATAGTGTCAAAATTGACATAAAATAGTTTTTAAAACAAATATTATATTATTAATTGTTATTTTATTCCTAAAAATCTAAGGTTCGGCCAAATTACATAGATAAGGCTATATATATTAATAATAAACAACTTGGGGTTCGTTTGGCTGCTTATAGTAAGTTTATTGACCTTATAGTATAAGAACACAAGAAGACACGGTAAAAGTAAAATTATTTTACTTAATGATAAAACTAAATGATAAGGTTACAATAGTAAACTAAACTTGTCCAAATTCTATTGGATGAGAGGATTTAGACCCATACCCACCTTAGGCTCCAAATATATCAATTTTGAGCTATTAAAAACCGAATTTGACTTTATAATAAAATAATATATTTAGTTATTCCAAAGGTGCCCCTCTCCTCCCTTATAAAAGGGAACCTCCTCCCTCTCTTACTCACACCACTTTGAGCCTTAAAGTTTGTCCAAACCCTGCCAATTGCTCCTCTAAACTTCCCTAGAAACATCCTAGAGGTCTTGGTATTCTTCAAAAACCAATTTTAGTGCCCTAAAAGGATATCTCAAAGAGGTTCTTCAAAGAATAGGTAATGCCCATTACCAATTCTTTAAGCTTTATTTCTTCTTCCACTTATTCTTCTTTAGTTGTTTCATTATGAAGTAATAACATCATTATCACTCATATACGGATATGTTATTCTAAGTATTAAACAAACCTGTTTCACCATCTTTCCATCCTACGGAAAACGAAATCACCGCACGTGCGTACGTATGGAATTTCGTCACCACACCGTGGTGTAATCTATTTTCCACCACCACCTTACATGGATGGGTATAATGGTGTAAATAATGACTATATATGACTATTTTAAAGTGAAATTGATTATGAAATAGTATACATAAACTCCAATAAAATTCAACGATCATGAGAACAATATCATCGCTCGTCCGTACGTACGGACTACCGTCTCCACGACGTGATGAGATTCATTCTCCACGTTATCCATTCATGAATGATTATAAAGTATATATAATAAGTAATCATGAAATATATGAAATAATAATACTACTGAATTTTTGTATATATATATTTATGTCATCTACTTAATTCCACTCAATTCAATAAGGAATTGAAAACAGTGTTCATGCATACGTACGACCTACCGTCTCCATAAATGGTGTATTTCTTTCCATTTATCGATCCATTATATATATGTATATTCTACATATATTTTATATATAAATCATGTTTTACATTCTGTATTTAAGTAATCATGATCTAAGTAATCATATGAATAATTACAAGTCAAAACACGAACGACAAATGGAACGATTTTACACAAAAAGCTCTTTAACATGGAATTTACAAAAGAACAGGTAAAATAAAGTCATAAGTGAACCATATATGATATCATAACAATGAGTACGATTCTAGAATAATTCAATGACATTATTTAAATCATTATAAAGGAGGTTCGGACACTTATGAAGCAAATTGGACCTAAGGTAAGGGAAATATCAAAATCTCAATTTTTATCCGAGATTGTTTATACTTCAGAATTTACTGGGGAATATTTTGTCATCCACATCCATGTTTCCTCAATATGTAATGTTTATATCTTTATACAATAGTTTATATCCAATTTCACCCTTAGTTGAGTTTTTAGTAAAAGATATGAAAGGAATCTTTTTTCATTTTTCATACGAGGTACTTTTTGACTTTTCTGACAAAAGTACGAGAAGAATGTTTTTTTAACTTATACAGAATGAATGGATTTTTAAAAAATTATTTCCAAGACGCTTAATTTACAAGTTTTCAAGTTTATTTTTAATCAACTTCTTTTAGTTTAGAATTGTATGACATGTTAAGAAAGGAAAAGTGTTTTTGAAGTAGAAAGGACATTTTTCTCAAGAATGGAGTTCAAGTGTTTTATCAAAATTATTTTCCATATAAGATAATAAAGGGTTATGTTTATATCCCTATTATTACATTGATTTCATTATGTTGTGATGGAATTATTTTTATGAATTACTTTATCTTATATGAATTGTTTTATGATGTCATGATGTTTAAGAATCCCATTTTTATTACATGGGTTATGCTATGATGTATGCTTTACGATTTTGTGGCACACATAAGAATGGTATCATTATGAGATGGGTGGGACCTATATATCACTCAATCCATTGGGTAAACATTTTATATCTCATGAGATAGACATGGCTGGAATGGCAGGTTAAACCGGTTCAGTGAAACAGGACTGAAACAAGGAGTGAACACGGTTCAGAAATGGACATTGTCCACTAAGATAGTCTTGCCAATGAGTCTTGACTAATAAGAAATTATTCTCTATGATTATTTGTGTATGCCACAAAGTTTCATGTTTTTTTATGATTATTGAGATTACATTTCACTAATATGATTTATCCCATGTTATGAAATTATGATTTCGTTTGTAGGTTAAGATTTCCAAAAGTTATGTTCTTATGTATATGATGTGATTGATATTTCTTTTCTTTACCCTTACTGAGCATTTGAGCTCACCCTTTTATGTTTTGTTTTCCCCAGGATTTAAATAAAGGTTTTAGGTAAAAAAAGGAAGTTCTTTATAGGAGATTTTGATGATCTTGCACCTCGATTAGAAGATTATATTCCGAGTTTCCAAAGACACTAAACAATTACGGTCCTTGTGTGTGTGTTTTTGTTATGTAATAAGTATTCCGCATAAGTAATGTAATGTCCATGTACGTCAAGCTTTGGGTCTCTACAGTTGGTATCAGAGGAAAGGTTTAGTCAACCTTTGGAATCTAGGATGAGAGAACTTTAGTGAGATCCCTATAGATATTTCTAAGGTATGTATAGTGATGTACCTAAGGTTAAGTATAAGTATAGGTTATAGTACTAGAATTATGGTAACCTAAGATGTTAGATATTGAAGGTACTCCCCCTTTATTATTTTGTTTTACCTAGTGTGATTTTTTCCTCTCACACTATTCTTTTTGGGTTTTAGATGATGGCTGGAAACTGAAGGAACCATGTTGATCAATGTAATGGACAATGCAATGATTGTCCTCCTGAACAAACAAATGTTATGGGAGATGGAGTGCAAAATCTTATTGCTATACTTACACAAGATATGACTCATTCTGGACTTCCAAATGAGCAATGAATGGAACAATATTCTATTGAGTCCTTCATGAGGCAGCATCCACCCTCATTCAGTGGGTCTACTGATCCATTAGTTGCTGAACAATGGATCTGTACTACTGAAAAGATATTTTCAGTTCTTCAATGTTCTGAACATGATAAAGTCATCTTATCAGTGTATCTTTTGGAAGGTGATGCTAATCAATGGTGGAATCTTATCAAGAATACGAGGCCAAGAGATGAAATTGAGTCCATGGAATGGGACGAGGTCAAGAACTTATTTTTCAATAAGTACTTCCCTCGTATTCTTCGAACAAAGATGGAGAAGGAGTTTCTTGAACTAAAGCAAAAGAATGATGAATCTGTTGGTATATATGAAGTGAATTTTACAAGGCTTGCAAGGTATGCATCTGGATTTATTATCCAACCTGAAAGTAATGTTGATCGATTCTTCAGTGGCTTAAAACCAAATCTTCGAAGGGAATTATCTATAAGAGACTTCAGTAGCTATGGAGAAATTGTGCGTTGTGCTATCAAGGTAGAAATGGAAGTTGGTGTTACTTATCCATCTCATAGTTTTGACAAGAAATGAAAGATGGAGTTCAAGGAGAAATCTCAGAATAAGGGTGAAAAGAAGATGAATGTTTCATTATGCTCAAAGTGTGGAAAGAATCATGGTGGATATTGTCTTAAAGGGGCTAGAAAATGTTTTAAGTGTGGAAAAGAAGGACATCGAGTAGCTGAGTGTCGAAGTAATGGAAAAAGGGTTTCTAATGATGTGAATAAAGAAAAGACTGCAGAGAACGCACCAACAACACTTCAATGCTTCAAGTGCAAGGAAATGAGGCATTATGCTAATAAATTCCCTAATCCAAGGGTTAGTGATGATCGACATGAGCAACCACTTAAGGCAAAGGACGAAGGGAAGTCACATTCGATCACTATTGGCGATGTTGAATATGACAACGATGTGGTGGAATGAATAAGTGTTTATGTAATGGGATTCCAAAATAATGTTGTATATAGTATCGTGGAATATTGGAATATTTATGTATTGGTCTATTGTGGTTTTCAATGGTACCGGTAACCATGGAATGTGATTGAGATATTTTTGGTAAGCATATGATATGCGCATAATGAAGGGATAAGAAGGTAATGAGATGTTTGATTGTATTCATGAGCTCATGATTCATATAAGGACTAAGTGATATCATGGTTTGAGTATAAAGAATTTTGAGGATTTTGGAATGTGGAAAGTGTTAACTTTTAACTGCATTCATGTTTTGACTATGGTTTAATTAATGGGTATTCATTATTTAAGAGAATACATGATTAAGGTATTCACATGTTTGTAATTTGACCAACAAGATATATCTTATGATATATTGGGGATAAATGATGGCATTCACGTGATTGTTATGTGACATTTCAAGTAATAATTTTCTTTATACTATGAGCTTGGACTGAAGTATTTTAGATAAGCCTAATGATTGGAATGGATTATGTTGGACATAAGTTAAAATATAAATTTTTTAGATATTATTGATGGGATGTTATAATAATATAGCTTTAGAAAAAGGACAACCTGCAGGACGGGCGACATCCCATCACGTCGGATAAGGCTGTGGGAATCGAACCCACAACTGAAGTGTGACTGGCCTTTATCACCTACCACTGGCCTACCGGAAGTACCTGTTTAGTAGAAAATAGTTTTATTATATTAATTCGTATGATATATGAAGTATAAGTCCATTTTAGGAACCATATATGATTAATCTCACTATATATGGACTTATGTAAGTTTTGATAACTTTTCTAACCTTTTGTTTCAGACAGATGGAATGACCCATCATTCTATCACATGATCTGCTAAGACATCATTAATGACAAATTCAACTTCATTTCATTAAGAGATGAAGTGGAAATTGTCCAAATAATGACCAACGGTGAGACTATACCAAAATCACGAAAGTATTTATTCTAATTCAAATTTCATCAACTTTAGGGAAATGATCTTGAAAACTGAAAATGTTGTCCTAGTGCTCTTATATCTGACGAATCATATGGTACCTTAGATTATCACAAATTTATGGCTTTGTGATTGCTGGCTTTTCCATAGCCATGTTCTCTACCACTCTCCATCAGAACATGATGGTTAGATTTCTCTTCCATATCCATATATTCACCTATGTGGAAACCCAGTGATTAGTTTATTTGGGTAACCGTTACGTTTCATACTTATTTTTAAAGATTGTTTTTGGTATTCCTTTTTACGATGTGGGTTTCTATTAAAGAAACTTTATAGTAGTAAACTATTTATAACCCTGACGAATTTCGAGGGTGAAATTCATTTTAAGGGGGGTAGAATGTAACACCCTGAGATTTCATGAAAAATATTCTTTTTAATTTCATTAATGTCTTGTGTTGTACGCTATACCAAGAGGAGCTTGCGCAACACGCATCCTTGACATGCCTTTCATTACACGCAATCGCGACCTTCCTCGATATCATGTGTAGTACGCAATACCGAGTTTCACTAAACAACCATATGCTATTAAAATATTATTAAAACTAGCCATTATGAATAGTAATACCCACTTTTTGAAATTTTTTAAATTTTATTTTTCAAAATGGACTTCATTTTTGGATTCGGAATATTGAAATTAGATTAGGGTGAAATTTTTGGTACTTTTTGGCTAACTTTCATTTTCTAATGAATAGTGAAAATTACAAATTTTTAATTAAAAAAATCCTTTTTAATCGAAATAATTAATTAGTGATAAATTATTAATTTGAGTGGTTTTAAATTATATTTAGAATATATTTTTACAATTTAATACAATTTTGGTCATTGGACATAATTTCACATTTAAACCAGACATAAACAAGTGTCAATCTTTTGATAGTTATTATCTCTTAAGAACACGCTATTTGTTTTGACGACGGGAATTATTTTTTAAATTAATTAATGAAACTGATATGTTTTGAATTTGGTAAAATAGACATCATTCGTCAGTTCCTAATATCAAATATATCATAGGCCTAATTTTTGGTATTTTTCTGGAAACTTTCATTTTTTGATGAATAGTGAAACCACTAAGTGGTAGTTAAAAAAATTATTTTTTCATAAAACTTAATTTTACCGCTTCTGTGAGTGGAATTTCAAAAACCTGAGAGACATGGTTGATTTCAGTATTTAAAATGTGGTTCAATGAGATGAAAATAATTTTTGGTGAATAGTAACTTTTTACTTTTTGTTACCCCGGTTAAAAGTAAATCGGGTAATTAAGGGAAAAAATGATATTATTATTACCCTAAAACATGTACTTATTCTATTGGATAATTTTAATTCGACCAAAAACAACCTTAGGAATAAAATATGACCATTTAGGACCACTTGGATTAGATTAGGATATTTATTATTAATTTATTTAAAGAAGGGTTAAAATAGTTAAAATCAATGTTTAATAAGTATATCCTTTTTAATATAGGGTTATACATAAGATAAATTCGACTATAAATATTCAATAGAAATATAAAAATATTTCATACATAATGGTATTTTATTTTTAATTTTTATACATTAAATAATTTAATTTATGTATGACACAAAGATGATGCAGTAATTATCTTATTAATGAAATATTGACATAATTGATGTTATAAATACCAAAATAAATTAAATTTGATACTTGTTATGAATTATACTAATTTTATAGGTTCATATGACATGTTATTATAGATTTAATTAACTTTTTTGGAACTAAAAATTCTTTTATGAGTTTCACAAAAATCATTTACAAAATAGTGTCAAAATTGACATAAAATAGTTATTAAAAAAATATTATATTATTAATTGTTATTTTATTCCTAAAAATATACGGTTCAGACAAATGACTTAAATAAGGCTATATATATTAATAATAAACAACTTGGGGTTCTTTTGGCTTCTTATAGTATGTTTATTAACCTTATAGTATAAGAACACAAGAAGACACGGTAAAAGTAAAATTATTTAACTTAATTTTAAAACTAAACGATAAGGTCAAAATAGTGAACTAAACATGTCCAAATTCTATTGGATTAGAGGATTTCGACCCAGTCCCACCTTAGATTCTAAATATATCAATTTGGAGGTATTAAAAAACGAATTTGACTTTATAATAAAATAATATTTTTAGTTATTCCAAAGGTGCCCCTCTCCTCCCTTATAAAAGGGAACCTCCTCCCTCTCTTCCTCACACCACTTTGAGCCTTCATGCTCGGCCAACCCCTGCCAATTTATCCTCTACACTTCTCTAGAAACATCCTAGAGGTCCTGGTCTTCTTCAAAGACCAATTTTAGTGCCCTAAAAGGGGATCTCAAAGAGGCGCTTCAAAGAAGAGGTAATGTCTGTTACCAATTCTTTCAACTTTATTTCTTCTTCCACTTCTTCCTCTTTAGTTGTTTCATTATGAAGTAATAACATCAGTATCACTCATATTAGGATATGTTATTATAAGTATGAAACAACCCTATTTTACCATCTATCCATCCTACGGAAAATGAAATCACCGCGCGTGCGTACATACGGAATACCGTCTCCACGCCGTGGTGTAATCTATTTTCCACCACCACCTTACTTGGATGGGTATAATGGTGTAAATAATAACTATATATGATTATTGTAATGTGATATTGATTCTGAAATATTATACATACACTCCAATACAATTCAACGATCGTGAAACGATATCATTGCTCGTAAGTACGTACGGACTACCGTCTCCACGACGCGATGAGATTCATTCTCCACGTTAACCATTCATGAATTATTATAAAGTATATATAATAAGTAATCATGAAATATATGACATAATAGTACTACTGAATTTATGTATATATATTTTTGTCATCTACTTAATTCCACTCAATTCAATAAGGAAACGAAAACAGCGTTCATGCGTACGTACAGCCTACCATCTCCATGAATGGTGTATTTCCTTCCATTTATCGATCCATTATATATATGTATATTAGGAATATATATTATATATAAATCATGTTTTAAATTTTGGATTTAAGCAATCATGATCTAAGTAATCATATGAATAATTACAAGTCAAAACACGAACGACAAATGAAACGATTTTACCCAAAACTCTCTTTAACATGGAATTTACAAAATAACGGGTAAAATAAAGTCATAAATGAACCATATATGAAATCATAATAATTATTATGATTCTGTAATAATTAAATGACATTATTTAAATCATTATACAGGAGGTTCGGACACTTATGAAGCAAATTGGACCTAAGGTAAGGGAAATATCACAATCTCAATTTTTATCCGAGATTGTTTATACTTCATAATTTTCTGGGGAATATTTTATCATCCATATCCATGTTTCATCAATATGTAATATTTATATCTTTCTACAATAGTTTATATCCATTTTTACCCTTCGGTGAGTTTTTAGTAAACGATATGAATGGAATCTTTTGTCGTTTTTCGTACGAGGTACTTTTTGACTTTTCTGACAAAAGTACGAGAAAAATGATTTTTTAACTTATACAAAATGAATTGATTTTTAGAAAATTACTTACAAGAATATTACTTTAAAAGTTTTCAAGTTTATTTTTAATCAACTTCTTTTAGTTTATAATTTTATGACATGTTAAGAAAGGAAAATTGTTTTTGAAGTAGAAAGGATATTTTCCTTAAGAATGGAGTTCAAGTGTTTTAACAAAATTATTTTCCATCTAAGATAATAAAGGGTTCTATTTATATCCCTATTATTAAATTGATTTGATTATTTTGTGATGGAATTATTTTTATGAATTCCTTTATCTTATATGAATTGTTTTATGATGTCACGATGTTTAGGAATCCCATTTTTATTACATGGGTTATGCTATGATGTATGGTTTATGATTTTGTGGCACACATAAGAATGGTATCATTATGAGATGGGTGGGACATATATCTCCCTCCAATGCATTGGGTAAAGATTTTATATCTCATGAGATAGACATGGCTGGAACGGCAGGTTAAACCGGTTCAGTGAAACAGGACTGAAACGACGAGTGAACTCGGTTCAGAAATGGACTTTGTCCACTAAGATAGTCTTGGAAATGAGTCTTGACTAATAATAAATGATTCTATATGATTATGTGTGTATGCCACAAAGTTTCATGTTTTAAGTTATGATTATTGGGATTACGTTTCACTACAATGATTTATCTCATGTTATGAAATTATGATTTCTTTTACTGGTTAAGATTTCCAGAAGTTATGTTCTTATGTATATGATGTGATTGATATTTATTTTTTTTACCCTTACTGAGCATTTGAGATCACCCTTTTATGTTTTCTTTTCCCCAGAATATAAATAAAGGTTTTAGTTAAAAAAAAGGAAGATCATTATGGGAGATTTTGATGATCTTGCACCAGGAATAGAAGATTATATTCCGAGTTTCCAACGACACTAAACTATTACTGTCCTTGTGTGTGTGTTTTTGTTATGTACTAAGTATTCCACAGAAGTAATGTAATGTCCATGTACATTAAGCTTCGGGTCTCTACACTATTCTTTTTTACTTCCATGTTTTCCTCATCCATATGGCACAAAAATAGTTTTTGAGGAGGTTGTAACACAACCAAATTATTGTTAAAATTTTCTTGTTCAATCACTAACACTTGGGTAGTCGCTTTTGAAGCATCCATGGTCTGCTCTATTTGTGTATTATTGTAAATTTTAGATAAAGAGAAGTATGAAAACAATTCATCTTCAATAAGATTAAAATATGATATAATAATAAATAAATGATTCATTTTAAGTAAATAAACTTAGTAATTGATCTCTTCAGGAACGACCATTGGAAACTAAATCAAAGTTGGTGAATCTTCTTTATTATCTTTAAAATCAAATGAGAGGTACAAATTCTAAGATTATTCATTATCAAAGATGGAATGATCAAGTTTCAAGTTATCTTTTACAAAGATATTATATGATTCTTCCAAAAAATGTTGATCTTCCATGAGTGCATTAGTTTTCATGTTCACATTAGAGACCTCCTAAAAAAAATTTGAGTGTAGGATAATGTGATTAATTACTTTAAAATATCCTTCTCACCCACCTCATGTTCTTTATCATAAAAAATTATTGGAGAAATCTCTTCCACCACTTGTTCTGATTCATATTCAGGATAAGGTTTTGATCGCTCTTTGGATGTGTGTACATATTCAAAAATCCATCCTAATAGACTCTCCGAGTTTTGAAATTGATAAAAAATCCATTGAAACATAGCATCATGATCATTGTAGACATTTTCTTATACCTGATATTGGTCATTCCATGTATTATAAATTGAAATTAATGATGTCAAAAATAATGATATTCTTTTTGTTTTTTTAATTTAAGATTTTTTGAGTTTTTTAAGGAATGAAATATTATTTAAGAAACATGATTAAAAATAGTAAATTAAAACCACTTTTCTACCCACAAATGGTGAAAATTTGACCATCCATTATTTTGTGCACTCTCAAATATAGTTATAACTAAATCCAGCATATGAGCTGACCAAAGTTGTTCACTTGAAGAGATTTTATGGTCAATAAATCACTACTTATAATTCACTATATATATATATATATTTCATGTATAAAATAAAACCAAAATAAATTTATGTTTTGACAAACAATGATGTGAGATAATGAAAATTAAATATGCAATTCATAATACCGACAAAATGATTATAGAGAAAATGATGCTAAGTAGAAGGGAGATCCTCCCAAGAGATTATCTAGAGTGAACCTTCATTGTCTCTTTTCTAGATTCAAATAAAATTAATGATCATTATCCATAGTATGAATTACCATCCTATTCTACCTATGTGTGTGGATATATGATGCACTCAACAATCACCAAGATATCACACAACCACCTCCTTGATCGAGGGGGAATATTGTAGAAGAACAGGCTAAGCCTCAAGTGGAAAGTAGAGACACAGAGGCTCTTTTCAAACTAAGATCACCATAGGGATAACTCAAAAAAAGCACAAATTTTAAATGACATGGGTTCAACACCGGATTGATCACATGGGAACTTCCTCAGGATAGTTACTCAAGATCATGAGTTTAAGAGATTGTAGTATAGAAGAAGAAGGTTGAAAACAAAAGATAAAAAATGAGAATGAGATTAAAAAAAATGGAAAATATATTAAAAATTAATAATAATATTACAATCTAAATAAAATACAAAACAATATAAAATGACCACATAGAAGGGAAAATATTTTTAGAAGGGGTGTGGATACATATTTATAGGGAGAAGAGGTGAAACAATTAACCTAAAAAGTATTCTCCAAATGTATCTGCATGGATGTCTCACTAAATGACTGAATTTTTAATAGGTATATTCAAGAGAGATGTTCTATAATTTATCCTCCTTTCATTTAAAACATTTAATCATAATTTAGTATGGGAATAATGAGTTATTGAAATTTTACTTTGAGACATTTAATCTGTCCATTTGACTCATCAAATTCTAATTCTTCAACTTCCCATGTCATTATGGCCCTAAAACATATCGATTCATGAATTGCAACATTAATAAAAGTGTTTACCCACTTTATTTATAGTCCTTAAAAAAATATGAGACATTTTTGTCTCTTGGTTCAAAATTAATGAATTAACTACTCAATGGAAATGTTTCTACATGAGAATATTATTCATATTCTACTTGTTTGGAGCATTCAAAGAATACGTTAATGATAGTACTTTATCTTAAAACTTATCAATCACATGAATTATTGAATAGTATGTAATCTACCGATTTAATTTCCTCCTTTTGAGGTGTTTAAATATATTTATTCTTCCATTATAGAGGTTGGGTCCACATTGTCTGCTTGGAAAATTTCCCAACTTCAACGATTTTTTGGGCCTCTCGATGGTCGAGTAAGCCCCAGTCCAGAAGAAAATGTTATAGGAAATAAATCATGTATTTCAAAAAAAATAACTCAATTTTAAATAATAATTTAAATTTTATTCCAAAAATACCTATGTGATAAAAATCTTTCAAAATTCCATATTTAACCATTTTTTCCATTTATGATCAAATTTCAACTAAAACATAAAAACGTGAAAATTACCCATACAATAACACTATGGTGGGATTATAAACAATTATTTATAGTATAAGATATGTGAAAATTTTTTCCTCATCAAATATTATAACAAATATTTGTAGGTTTCATGGATTAGTTAAATACTATAGATACATTATGAGACGTTTATCATGATGTTAAAATTTATAAATCATGTTAACTATAAAGTGATTTAATTTTATCAAGATAGAACAATGTAAAACTATATTCAAAGAGATTTAAAGGAGTTTAGTCATCATAAATCTACTCACATTACCCTAAAATGATGAATATTTTGTAATATATAATGATTCATCAATGAAGGGATTAGGTTGGGTACTTATCCAAAATGAATTGATGGTACCATAAAACTTCCAATTAAAGGTCCATGATAAAAATTAACTGACACATGATCTATATCAAGAAATGTCAATTTTTTATTAAATATTTGAAGGTATTATCTATATATAGAATAGTGTAATATATATATATATATAGAGAGAGAGAGCATAATGTATATATTCACATAAAAGTCGTCGAATAGGCACCAAATGAGATGGTTAGAGTTCATCATTGAATATTATTAATCAATAAATTACCATTATAGGAAGGAAAGAAAGGTATATTATTCTCATAGTAGAAATTATTATTCAACCTTATCCATATTGAGGATTGAAGGTGAGCCAATCTTCATGGATTTGAAAACAATGGAAGTGAAATCATAAGAGAAGGGACTAAATCATTCCTTTACCAAAATATTTCTCAACTATCTATCTATATAAAGATCAATGAAGCATATAAAGATATATAAAGTTATAATAGTGAGTGGGAAATGTTATAAAATTAAACCATTAAAATGATGTAATTATGAAATTCAAGAAACAAATATATGTTTAATATATACCAAAACTAAATAGGGATTTATTGGATGATGCACTTAGCTCATCATTCACTATTCATTATAGGGCCACAAAGATGTAAAGATATATAAATGGTATCTTTTGTTAGTAAAACATAAAGGGAAATATATTCCAAGACCCTTTACATTGTTAATTGTGTTTTGATAATTACTTTATCCCCCTCCATTCACTGTTATAATGATGTATTCATTTTTATTTTTCTAAATTTTCTAATTTTTATCTTATATTTATTATAATTATCACAAATATATGATATGATGAAAATTAATTATCAAGTTTAAATATGATACTATGATACATGATAAGTATACCTTATGGGAGAACTTCTATTTTACATCAATGACCAATGGCATGTAGAAGTCTAAAGTCAACATTAAATTAGTGATAAAAAGTATTTTAATAAATATAACAAGGTTGGAAAAAAAAGAAACCATCTACATTCAATAAATCTTCTATAATATTTATTTCATCTTTCCTAACTTCCAAAAAAAATTATTTAGGTGGTATGTAGTTAACATAGACTTCAAATTTAACTGTTTTATAAAAAATAATAATTTACTTAAAAAATAACATGATAAACCAAAATACCCTAGAAAAATATACACACCCCTCAAGTATTCTACTATTCTACCAAACTAACCCAAATTATTTTACAAAAATTTAACTACATTATCAAGTTGGTCATAATTAAAAATACCCCTTTCTCTAAGGATGCATCATAAATTACATATCCCCAAAATAATAAACCATTTATTGTTAAAAAATTCTAGGAAAAAATATTATTCCCCCTTTACCCATTACTTATGGCCACCAAATTCATATAATTGACCATGATATGTTCTATCATGAAAATTTTTAAGTGATATTTTTTAAAAAACAAAAAATAATTAAATAAAAGATGTTACTAACATAACCTACTAACATTAATACAACAAATAACACTTTAATAATATGCACACTTTATTAAAAAAGATAAATATAATTTTTTAGAACAATACTCTTAATAAAAAATTTCATGAAATAGTTTTTTATAATAAATCTGATTTATTTCCTTATATATGAATTACATACCAATTTTAACATGAATAATTTAACATATATAACAATTTTTTTGGTTACCTATATTCCATAATTCATTTTTAGCATACCATATTAATGTTAATTCATTTTTTATTTCACAATTTAAAACAAGTTAAATATTAAAAATTCAATATTCATTATTCTAAACAAGATTTAAAATAATTACTTTTCTTGAAATAAATTATTCTTTATATCTGACATGCATCAAACTTAAAAATATTAAAAATAAAATCAACCTAACACATGGCCTGGTATATTTCAATATGAAATTTAACTTCAAAAAGATCATAAAATAACAAATTTTGTTAAGTTTATATATATTTTAACATCACTATATATCATCAATAATTAGATATCACACAAATTTAAACACATAGTTAAATATTTTAAAAAAATCATCCATATTTATTCACTTTAAATTTAAATGAATTTCAATAACCACAAGGGTTTTATTAATCATTAATCATTTAAATTTAGTGGGACCCATTACCTATTATATTTTAAAATTAACACCATTTTAACATTTCATAAAATAACATAAACACTTTATCAATATAGGTATACCAACATAACTATTATCGATATCATAAAAAATAAATATAATTAATTAAATATATTACCTCTTAATAATAGCCTTATTGTATCTTTAAAATATCTACTTTAAGAACATATCAATGATGTTTCAGGTGAAACACCTATGCCTCTAGGCCAAAATT
The DNA here is from genome assembly GCA_963277665.1 of Viscum album. NCBI lineage: Eukaryota > Viridiplantae > Streptophyta > Magnoliopsida > Santalales > Viscaceae > Viscum > Viscum album. The sequence continues at coordinate 1,211,762,111 of OY728121.1, forward strand.
AGTTCACATTCCCTTAAATATTCTATAAAGAAAATTCAAGGTCCATTATTTCCACCATGGTGTCCATTATTCATCCTCATTCAATTCCCCTAGCCTATATCACATGGTAAGATCCAAATATCATTTCCTTATTAAATTAATGTAAAGAACGCATCGAATTATTTTAAGTAATTTCTATTTGTTTTAAACCATGTATAAATATCATTTGAAGTTATTGAGAATATATTTGAAGATATTTTGATATGATCAAGAGTGGCTAGAAAAACCCTACGAAAACTTGAATACATTATGAGTAGATTTGTAAGAGTATTGGTGGTTACCAATTTTGGAGAAAATAGAAAAGTAAAAAACCTTATATAAGGGTTAATATTACTAATATTTATGGATTTTCATAGTAAATATGTAATATTAACTCTAAAACCCAAACTAATACATAAGGGTTGTCCAGAATTTATTGACTGGGATCTATCAAAGTGTTTGGAACTCACTGTGATACATAAGGGTACTCAGGATGATACAAAATATTATATACAAGACTCTACTCTATATATAAGAGTACTTGTAAAATTTATGCTAGTTTTAAAATGGTTTTATTTTATTTCTTCTTCTAGAACTACAATTTACAAATTATCATCATAAACTCTCTAAACATCCGAGCCCTAGAATTATTTTTTCTTAAATGTAATCTTCCAAAATTAGCAAGATGAGATCTCAATCCCTATTCTAAATTTTTAAATTGAAATAAACTTCAAATAAGTTCTATTTGATTTATAGGTAGTGATTTAAATTTAAATATTTGATGAAATAAATAAATAATCCTCCAAATTTTAAATCTCTAACATTTCTCAATTCATCCATTTCAATAGAATCTTCTAGTAGCTACTCCAATTTCAATAACCATTAATGAGCTTCAAATATCCATATTTTAAAACAGTAAAATATTTAACAAAAAATCCTATCAATAATTTATCCTTTTAAGTCATATTGAATCATTGAAAAACCATTATCATTGTGATATTGAATCCCTAAAAAATAGCTCAACATTATAGATTTTTTCTTCAGCAGATAATATCATTTTATGGACATATAATTTAGTGTGAAATGAAGATATTTTATCCTATAATTTTTATTTTTCAAACTAATAACCCTTACATATTCCCATATCATCCCTTGTATTTTAATGTGGGGATATATGAAATTTTCCAATTTTCAGTGAGCAAACTTTATGTATTAACCTTTACATTTTCTCTAGAAACGATTATGTATTAACATTTATATGTCTTGTAGGTAAATGCTTACATAACACAATGGTGCATGGGAATTTTCCAATATCCAGTCTTTAATAGTATGATAAACCATTGAACATCCAATTTAATTTCATAGTTCCTATTATGTATATAGTATACTCTTGGAATGAATCTTACATATCATCATTAATACCCTTACATAACCCAGCGATCTTCCAACACATTACCAGATTATAGTCTATATAGTATGGGATACCATTATATTTTAATTAGAGTTACAGATTTATCTTAATATATTTCTTGATATAACCGTTAAATATTTGGACACAGAAGTATTATATAAGTATTTTTCCATTTCTAATTTCTCCAAATCATTAACTTTCATACTTTTAAAAATTAGCTCCGAATTTCTTTAAATATTCTCAGTGATTCTTTATCCACTCTAGATCATCTTAAAACAAATTAAAAAAAATTCTCAACGACTTCAAATTAACTTTTCTCAATATTTAAAATAATATTAGTCACTTACAACAATTCCATTGGTTTTCTAGTCTCTGAGTTTAGATACCATTTCAACCCCCAAAAACTCACACTAAATAATATAAAAGCACAAAAAATATCAATGAGAAATATCTTGAAACCACACAACTAGATCGAGAATTTTTTTTGAGATATTTTCACCCCTCATTTATAATAAAATTATGGCTATGAAATTTTGATGTCGTCCTCTTAGTACATATACTAACTTCCCCCATTTCATAATGATTCTATATTTATATTCAAAAAATAATATAAAAGGGTTATGTACCTTTCTAACCCTTTGAAAATATAGTCCAAATGAATATGTGGTATCTGAAAAAACATCTAGTGATAATGAATGGATGGACATTCATGTTAATATTAAAAAATTAAAATTTTTCATTAGACATGAACTTGGTGAAGATATCAATAATTTAATCCCCTATAGAAATAAACTCATAACTCATATATCTTTTAAAACCCCCCAATATTAAAACATTATATCTAATTTAAATATGTTTAGATCTATATTGTCTCATTAAATTCCAAGATACATCAATTTCCATTTGATTATCACATAAAATTATTAATGGATTCTAAATTCATACATTCAAACCTTCTAATATATCTCCCATAAAGACCATTTCTGTACAGTAATGTGTAGTAGCCGTATACTCAACCATAATAATGCTCAAAGTCACTGAATTATTCTTCTTGTAATGAAATATCCCAAAACGTTTACCCAAAAGTCATGTACCACTTGATATTTAATTTTTACCATCATAATATCTATCCCAATTAGTATCAACATCCCCAAATAGATTCAAATTATCCCCTTCTATATATAATAGAGAAAATATCAAAGTCCCTTTAATATATATTAAGACTCAATTGGTAGCCAATATGTGTGATTATTTTGGATCACTTTTATACCTACCTTTTAACTTCATTGTATGAACTATTTCCAAGCCTAGATGAAATAAGATAATGAGAACCCCCAATCGAATTTTTGAACTCCCTTTAGTTCAAAAATTTTAGTGCATCATCTTTGATCAACATTACCCCAAATTTAATGGGTGTGGATACCAAATCATAATATTCCTTTATAAACCTATTTAATTATTCCATGGCATGTGTTCCTTAAGATAAAAAAGATAAAATTTAATTTTTACACAATACAATTTGAAATTTTCCTCAAAATACGTTAACAAATACATCTAATACATAAATACCATAACTTATTCTCTTTTATTTATATCCACTAATAAGTATCACTAGAATTTATAATTTAACACAAGTTTCCATGGGTTCATTCTACCCTTATGACAACTCCTCCATTATTTAATCACGTGATGATTCAACAATTTATTATAAATTTAAATAATTACCAACATCATAAAGTTAAAAAATTCTCACAAAATTATATCTGATCACTTCAGAAAATATGACATATTTATACTTCTTTTTTAATATCAATATATGTTATCTTAATTCCTTTAATCTATAAACATATTTCATTATAAAAATTAACTTAAAATAGATTATGGTCAATAGAGTTATTAAATATTTATATGTATCCTATGATATGATATGAAAAGTCTCCATCGAGTATCCATGGCTTGATTCTCTTTTTTCATTAATATTTAACTCAATAAGAAGTGACTTCTAAGTTTTTTCTCTTCTCTAAAAAATGTAATCTCCATAAACATTAAATGTTTGTCCTTGAATTATTATCATTAATTATTTAACATAATTAATGTTTTTCAGACCTAAAAATTTTATCCATAAAATCAAATCCATTATGACTTGGTATTCTTCCTAGATTTTTGTTCATAAGTGTGTTATTTCCATAATTATTCTTCATTTTCTCAAATATTCTCCCCATAACATAATTCCCCCTTTAACTCCAATGAAATGACATATTATAAAAAAAATATTGTCCTTATACTCATAAACTATTAAACACTAATAATAACCTCTAGTACATGATCTTACATTAATTTGATGAAATGAACTATGAACATCTTCTCATTGTCTAGGTTTATTCCATATTTCCATTTTCTTTTTCCGTGAATAAATTTCCCTTCTCAATCTTTCTCCCAATAGCCCTGATATATATTTTGAATTTTCATGATGTTACGTAGTCTAAACCTTCTTATATAATCCATTAAAACTTAAAATGTTACCGAAAACATATTTTAAATTCTTATGTTTTATAGGTGCCTATTTCACATAATATTTTGAGTAATAATTCATTGAATTTTATTAATGACTTGGAATTTACATCAACAACTTTATTATAGTAATATATCATAAAATTTAGGATCTTTTCAAGTTTAATATTACCTAATAGTTTCTTGATTTAATATACTTCTTTATTATTATATTTATCATTAAAATGGTTTCAAATAATTTGTCCTCATTTTTATTGTTTTCCTTGAGAAGTTTTATTTCAAAAATATAGCCCTTCTTCTAATTGTAATTTTTTTCTTCACTTTATCCATATACTTATTTATAAATTTATATCCTCTCTTTATTTTATCATTTTTATCATGGATTATTTCATGATAAAAATCTAATATGTGTTCATTTTAATTTTCCTCACCTTATTCATCATTACATTAATCTTATTCATTTTTTTCAACATGAACCATTATGTTTCTAAACCATTAGGAAATTTCTTATTCAAATTTACTACTTGTAATGGATTATTCATACTCTTTATTTCTTAATATTCTTATTTTTATTTCTTCATGTATTCCACTAATTTCTCTCAATAATAAACATGAATTCATTGGATCTCTTACACCATTTCGTTTTACATATTTCTCTTCCCACTATTCATCTTCAAACACATCACTTCTATTTTTTGAACAATCTATCACAAATTTACAAATTATACAAAAATTATGACATTTAAATGCTATATTTCCCTTTTAGAATCCCATACCTATTTTATAATTATGTTAGATGGTAGAAATTATTCTCCCATATTATATACCCCTTTTAAATTCTAAAGAAGAATCATTTTACTTTTCTTTAATCTTGATATATTTTATATATTTTAGAAAATAATTTCCCACATTAATTTTATTCTGAAAAATAAGAAAATTTATCATTTAATAATTAATAATAAACTTATATAGATCATAAAGAGATAAAACATCTCTATATTATAAATCATATACATTGGCATCAAATCTGTAGGGGAAATTTCTCATCAAATTCTTGACACTTGTTGAGTATTTTAAAGTTTCTCAAACACCTTTGACATTTCTTACATTTTTAGTTACCAATATGAATAATAGTCAATAGTATCATTATATTCCATTTTAATGCCTTTATATTTTTGTCACCAAATTTACTACTTATATTCTTTTACATTGAAATTTCATTTAAATATATTTTATATATTTTCCAATATTTCATTATTTTTTTTGATTCCCTTCAACATTGAAAAAAATAATTTTAATATAAGGGTATCAAAATTTCATTAATTGATTTTTCATAAACCTCAAAATTTATTTCAATAAAAAAATTCAATGGGTAATCTCTCTATCTCATTATAAAATACACTATAGATGAATTAATGTCTTTAAATAGAGGAGAAAAAAGATAAAGAATCACCAAACTATTCCATCCATGAAAATTACTCTCCTCAAATATAGGTATACCTATACTATTAAAAGAATTTAAATTTTCCATATTCAAGTAAAAATATAAATGTATAACATAGAGAAATACTAGATTCTAACCAACACCAATTATGGTTCTTAAGAAACTAATATAATATAGGAATGAGGTTGATTCAACATTACATTCGTTTCATACGATCCTTGAAATGTAATTCTCACTTGTATGTACTTTAATATCTATCCTAAAAAAACAATATCACTAATACCTCTCTATTAAAACTTGACAGTATCATGGCCCCAACAAGGTCAGTAATGAGATTGAGGGTGAGTTTAAATGCCTTTCACTAGTAAGCCTCAAGTTGGTGAATAATACCATATCTATAAACTCATGATATGGGATCCATTACCATTTTAAACCTAATATAATAAAGAGAATGAAACCAATAAAAATGAAGAGTGCATTCTATAACAATATCCCAATCCTAAATAAATCTATATTATTTCAATATAAATCATAATAGGAAAAATATTCTCAATAAATCACTTGAGAATCCTCAAACTCCACTCTATCCTTCTAAATTGAATCTCCCGACCTCTATTAAACCATCCTGTAAAACTAATTGAAAAACGAATAATAGGGGAGAATTCTAGTTTAATTGGTTGGATTATACTATGATCTAATCAACATAAAAATGAAATGAATATAAAAATTATTTCATTAATGAAGTTAAAAAATTCATGAGTAACTTAAAGATGAATATATACATCAAATAAACAGTACTCAATTTCCTATTACATTGCCTCTAAAGTAAACCCATCTATCATATTAAATTTATAAATAATATTATTGGGAAACTATCAATGTAAAAACATAAAAAAGTCACATGATTATTTTTTACCAAGGTATTAAACAAAAATCTTAACCAAATAAAATAAAAAAGGATCAAAGCATTACTGATATCAATAAAAAAAATAAGATAAGGTCCCAAATCGAACACCATATTTATATGCCAGTTTGGTTCATGTTAATTTAACATGGATAGTGAACCTCAAGGATTCTGATCCTCACTAAATCAATATTGGGTTAAAATAATAATTTAACACTACTATCAACCACCACTTCCTCATACCATAACTTATCACCACATTATATGTTTCAACTTTACAACTTTGTCACATAACCACTTCAATAACACTAACTCAATAACAATTCTTCAAATCCACCACATATCCACATTTCTTATAAAATTATATAAATATTGAAATAACATATTAAAATTATACAATAAATATATACAATCAAAATTAAAGTTTATCAAATTCATATAAAATAAGACTAGTTAGAATTCACAACCTTATTTACCACTTTAACCATGTCTGTTTTATTACTAAATTTATAACACTACTTCAAAAATTATTCAATTACCTTCGGAATAATGGATTTAAAATATTTCATAAAAATAATATCATAAATCAATTAATGTAAATAACATACACACATTGATATAAACTTATATCCAATCCAAATCAACTAATAAAATAAACCAAAATTCTTTTATTTAATATCTACCTATTGAACATACTCATCATTTTCACCTCTAAATAAGAAAACAATATATTATCCCACTATCATGGTGATTAAATAATATCAAAGAGATACAAAATAATTAAGGATCCATAAAAACCATGGACTAATGGAAAGCATATGAACAAAATCATTAAATATTCAATTTCTTATAAATAATTCATAACCTCCTAGAAAATATACACATAAAATCCCAAAATTTTATATATGAGAACATGGATGAATTAAAATAGAATAATATTAGTGAAATATAACTTGGGAATCAGAAAATTGTTCTATAGTCTAATAATAATGTAAATTAATATTAAAAAACATCATGAGTATAAAATATTATATTATCCAAATAACAGGTGATAATTATTGAATCTCCTACCACATATTGGTATTTCAAATTCATTTCCAATGAATTATAGATCTTTTAATATACAATGGACACTCATGGAACCACATTGATATAATCTTCTAAAGGTAGGAACATAATATTTCATCCAAGTAGTTCACTAAAGCTATTCTCGAATGACCAAGTAACATTTTATATTAATCTGTAGAAAATGGAAGATGAAATGAGAGAATGAGGATGAATAAATTTATAATTTACAAAGACATATATAAACATAATGTATATTAATAAATCATAGTGTAATTTCAGTCAGTCAATGGTGAATTGATTGTCACAATGCTAAAATAATATCCATTTGTAAATCCCATTAGTTGTTGCTCCTTAAATTCCAGGATATCCATACACATTTTAGTCTAATATCCCCAATAATATTATGATCCCTTTTCTAAAATCTTGAACAAAAATTTGGGAAAATTCTACATTTTACTTTTTAAATTTATTTCTAACTTCTTTTTTTGTAACCATAGATTCTATATGGGATTTTTAATCAATATAGAGGTAATTTATAGTGTGATGATGTTTAAACTGAAGGATTTTTTTGTGTTATTTTTTGTTTTTAACTAAATGTTATCCTATGTTAGTCCATCCCAAAGATAGAGAAAAATGGAAAGGCACTATCTATGTAGCGAATATGAGAATTCATGGGTCATGATGTACCTTAGTTAATGAAGAATTTATCCCTCTAAAATATATAGGTTGAGAGGAGGACAAGAAAATGCATGGAATTGATATGTGAATGTGGGTGTCATTATTCATGTAGGTAGATTTATGAAGTCCCTCAAGTGTTTGGATATTTATAATCAAAGTCACAATGTGTTAGACCAAAAATGGTTAATACCCTAAGAGGGGGAGAATCAGGGTACATATATTTTTAATATACCCTTCCTATTGATATTTTCACACCATCAATTTGAGATCTTCACTCTTCTTTGTAGTTGATATATAGAAATTATCTAACAAAATAGGGACACTTACTTATTTTACTCTAAACAGACTAATCTAAGGGGAATGTAAATGCAATAAGGAAATTCATATAAAACAATAAGACCACTAATTCTTATTTACAATATAGAGAATCCAAACTAACCCTCAAGGATTATAACCATAAATATATAAATAAATAATTTACTATATCTATTACAAGATGGAATTAATATAACCTCTTGTAATTGTATACCTTATCCATGATTAATAGTTTGAATAAACATTAGAGATGGTGTAGCCCTCAGTGTAACTTCCACAAACATTTAGTGAGAGAACCACATAGAATCCCTCCATATTCTTCTCCTTTTTGGAATGAGTTTTGAATTCTACTACCTCATTACTGGAAGAATAAATATCTCCATGCTTATTTCTCCCCATTTATTTTCTTTTAAATTAATGAATATATATATTCTTTGTGTATATCAAGAGAATATATATAATCCGATATTTTATTATTTCCCCTTTTACTATATTATTCATTAAATAATCACATAAGAAATATTTCCATATTTAGATATGGATTATTCTAAAGGGTATTGTGTGATTTTCTGTATCTTTTGAATCCTATTAAATTTTACAATTTTTTTAGAAATAACTTCTCCCTTAATATTAAAAAAACACTATATTTAAATTTAAAATTAAAATTTCACTACAAACTAGACTTTGTGACTTTACACTTCATGGAATTTATAACAGTGAAAAGTAAATATGTAAAATCAGCAAAAATATTTAATTTATAACATTGGATAATAAATAAATAGCCCCATTTTAATTTTAGTGTGATCCTCTCTACCTAGAATGTCTAATCCATTACACACATTTTAATTATCAATAAAACACCCCATAAATTATTATTTTACAAATTTGTTAAAAAAATATATATAGTAAAAAACATTAAAAAACACAACAAAAAACTTATATATGATTCTAAAAAATATTATGTGATGTAAAAAACATTGAAATCATAAAAATATCCTTTGTATGTAATTCCTTTTCCAAATTTTATCCACATTCTAAGAACTAACTTATAAAAAACTAAAAAATTGATATATACACATGGAAATTCAAGATTATTCATATCCTATTTCTTCATATAAAAAAACACACATAGATAAATTTTTTTATAAAAATCAAAGGTAATGTTTTCCCTTTTTTGATTTATTTCTCCTAAAATAATATATTTTTCATCACATTGAAAATGTTTTTTATAAGAGGATGCTTTAGACATAACTTATTCTTTGTAAAATTTAGGGAATATATTTTGTATCACATAAGATATCAATATTTGATGAATTTTAGTTTGTCATTAAAAAAAACTATGTATAAAATATATCATTTGTATATCATCCAATTTCAATAATTCTCGAGAAATAAATATAAAATATCTTACATAACTCTTACTATTGATAAATTCTCTCATTTGATAAATCTATAGTTTCTGAATTATCTTACATATTGAGGATAACTTTAAAACTCATCCACTTTCATGTCAAACCAAATATTTTAGTTACTGAACAATTACGTTACATATCACCCTTATGAGTTTTACTTTTCCAATTTTAGTTAACCCTAAATATATTAAATAAAAAATACAACTAGATTCTAATAAATCAAATTAAATATCACTTTTCAAAAATTTATATAGAAAACCTCCAAGAATCCTAAAATATTCCTGGAACTCATTCTTCTTGACTTTATAAGCTCCCATAAATATCCATTTCACTTTATTATTGATAAACACACCCCAAAAACAACTCGTAGTATATTGTTTTGAAAAATATTCCCCTTTAGATTTATGGAAATGTTCAGAATAGATTTATATATACTTAATTAAAATATTTTAGAATAACCATATCATCAATATGATCCTATTTTATTTATATAGTGCATTTATGATTAACTAAAAATAAAAAATAATATCACTTGACTCAAGATCTATGTGTGAAGTGAGAGTAAAATGAAAATATCCTCATGAAAAAACATCACGAGAATGCATTCTCTTCATCTTCACCAAAAAAATGATCCTCAAGATTAAACATTAAAAAAATCTCCCACTCTTAAAATAAAATAACACAAGATTAATCAACCTTTTCAATTGTAAACAACACACTCAATTCATATGATTTAAAATCATGATTCTCCTAAGAAAATTAATTCATGATTCTTCAAAGTAATTTATGGAAAACTTATATCCATTTTTTAATGAACCTAATGATTACATCTCTAAAATTCCAAAAATAAGGTTTTGAAATCAAAATGTTTAATTCTTGAGAGAATTCAAACTTTGATATAAATCATAAATCCTGGTGGAGGGGTGATCCCTTGTCTAATTTATTAAGTTATAAGGAATCGATTGGACTCTAGTTACTAAATGAATCCTTTCAAAATCTACCAAGGGTAATACCTTTGTCCTCTTAGGAATAAATTCATTTTTTTCTGACACTTTCTCTAATTTAATATTCACTAGTTCAAATTTATATCCAATGAAGTGATACTTTGTCCAGATGTTCTTGGTCCATGAATTATGTATGATATATTTTCTAAGATTAATAGAACTTCAGTTATCATACATGATAACAACATGATATTTCACATCAATTAAATCATCCACATATAGTTGTTTCATAAAGACTAATAGATTGTAATATTGACTATACATAATGAAATAAAGTGAAAAAATAAATTCAATCTTTTATTTTACTGAACCGAGAAACACAATAACCAGTAAGATAAAAATAACAACCTAAATTTGAATTCATGTTTTCTGTTGAACCTACACAATCTGCATCAATAATTTTCAATAACATATCATATGATGTTATGTGATAGATATCCCAAAATCCATTGTATTGTTGAGTTATTAATGTATCTTATTCGATTTTATAATGTGTTATTATTTGGTATATCTTTGGTTTCATAAAAATTGGTGTGTTATGAACACCATATTGAATATGCGTTTCTATTAAATACAATATTATTTTTTATTATTTTACCACAATCTAGGATATAAAACACTTATCCAACATAATCTCTAGAAAATTTCATATAAGTAGGCAACAAATTTTTCATTTGTCTATAGTCATCACATACAATCCACTTGCTCACCTCTTTGGTATATTTTGATTAATAAAATAATAAATCGTCTCTTCCTTGAGTTACCTATAAACAAAGGAAAATGGTTAACTCACCAATCATGGAAAAGTTAAATTTTCAACACATATATTCTGAAAGTAGTTTTCAATATAAATCCTTCGTTCCACTAAAAATTATTTCATATATATATATGAGAACCAAAATACATAGATATTTTTATTTCCTGGTGTAGGGGATGTGATCAACTTCTACTCATTAGAATCCTATATTTATTAAGTATTGATCATGACTAGAATATCAGGCTCTTGGTTATCAATTTAATATGTGTAATTATTTCATCAACTAAAATAATTTTCATTCACTTTCATCAAAAAAATGTAACAACCCAGAATCTAGATACTTGGAGTTTAGAGTTATAATACATTATTGGTATTAAATACAAGAGATAACATCATATCCAAATTCTTATTAGCCTTGAATGACTAGATACATATAGACATTGAATTTGGAAATATAATATACATTATCTACAAATGTTAAGAACAATTTTATCCCTTCTATTATATCCCTAAAATTTAGACATAGTTCTCCACTAGGATTCCTGGGGAATGGAAAAAAATGGGTAAGTTCAAATTCTTAGTAAAAAGTATAATACAGTAGAATCTATCATAATATAACCATGGAATAAGTGATATGGAAGAATTAAATAAATAATATGAGTCTATAATTAACTAAAAATGAGGTAATGTTAAAAAAAATATAAATATAAATATATTCATATATAATAATCAATGATCTCATACTTATAGAATTCATAATTCCTAAAATCAAAAAATGATTTCAAGGAATTCTTCCAAGACACTATAATGATATGGGGATAATTATACAACAAACCCAAAATATTTTGTCTCATGACACTTTTTGATTCATCGATGGGCCATAAAATTCTTAGATGAACCAATCACCTGATTAAGTATAATGCATTAACTATAAGATCAAACAATAAATTTCATACCATTCCCTAATGAAACCTTTTCTAAATAAAAACATAGATATTTATATAATGAAAATATGGAAAAAATACATCCCCATTAAGTGGAATAATGTGGATGTCTTGTAGAACATCCCTTAATCAATTAAAAATGTATGTGGCGTCATCAAAGTAACAGTAAGTTCCATCACCAATGAAATATAGTGGTGATGGAACTTTCAATATGTTGGTTTCTTAATGGAAGATTTTAATTAGGTTAAATAATTTCCATTGGTTGGATACCAAGTAAATTGTAGAAAAAATAATACATAATGGTCAGTAATTAGTGCATGAATATTACAAATTATATCCCACAAGTGTTTCTAGCCAAGTGTGCAGACTTAGGCCTGCTCATCATGCATTAGAGTGACGGTTGATTCCACACTCAACCATCCCTATTATGGTTTATTACCCCTAAGTAAAGTTTTTCTATAGTTGCATCCTCTTTAAAATATCTAGACAGTTATATATTATTTAGGAAACTATATACACTTTTAGTTTATAAAAACTTAGGATACTTTTTCCATTATGGAAATGATTGAGTTTTTCAATGGTATTGGTAACTATTAAATCAAAAGAATATGAGGGAGGGATTAAAATATTGGATTTTAAATCCATTAAAACACTAGAGTAATATGGTAAAAAAATTCCATTTAAATTTATGCCCCACACAAAAGGAAATAGTTGGCAGATATAACATGAGTCCAAAAGAATGAAAATTGTGATGGAAAACAACACTTATTATTTGGGTATCAATTCAATAAAAACCCACCGAAATTGAGTGATTAAAATTTATCTTCAAATACCATGAATTTAAAATTAATTTCATGATATTAAATTTCAAATATTTAACATTTATACTACTTAAATAAAATTAGGTGAATAATACAAAACAAGTTGCAAATAGATGAATTTGAAATGTAAAACCCTTACCTCATGTTTGAATGTGATCTGCACTTGTACATGACATTATTAATAATTAAATTAAAATAAATATATATATACTCAAGAACATTTTTAATTTTTATGTAATTTTATAATGCCCATTTATTATCTTTTGGTATTTACTTTTAATATAGTTTCCACTTAGATCAGTTACTCGGGGTTTTTCAGTTAATTACTTTAAAGATCTTTCATTTTGTTGAACCTGGTGAAAGGTTTTATAAAATAACTTCATTATCTATATTTTTTGTAGGTTTATTTACATTATTAATCACTTAAAATAATACTTATATTGTTTCAATGGTTATCCTAAAAATAGTCCCAAATTAAGAAAGGTACCTTGATAAGTCCATTTTAGGTTGTTAAAGGCACTAAAACCAGTTCATGTTTATAAGAAATATATAATTTATACTCACATTTTTAAATAGTAATAATGGTTTCAAAAATATCATATTAGTTATTTAAATATCCTTTTTAAACCTTCCATTTAATGTGGTGATGGAAAAATTAACATGTCATTCATGAAGTCGGTAGTATGCACACACATATGATGACATTTTATTTTTTCATAATTATTTTGGGGGAAGTTACAAAATGGATATTACATTAATATAATAATACATAATCATGGTGAAAATTATGTTGTTATCATACATTCATGGTCTTAGGTGATTTTAGGGGTGTATAGAAAAAAATATTTATATTTTTTGGGTTGACAGTATTACCTCTCCCTTTGATGCTCTCATTTGGGTAACTCCTTATGGATCCTTATCATTGAATTTATGAAATATAAAGGCTTAAATGATTGGGGTAGGTTGTTTAAGAGATACTATGGTATATTTTTGATTGATCCAAAGAATTTTTATGAGTGTATAAATTAAGAGGTGGTGATCTCCTTTTATAAGTATAGAGAGTGGAATTTTTGTAAAATATATTTACCTTTCAATAATTTCATTACATTATTCAAAAAAAATGAACTAAATTTTTTAATAATTGTATGATGAAAGATATATGGTTGATCCCCCTCCAACATCTAATATAATTTTGACTTATGGGATCTGGTTCACTCGTGAGGAGATAAACATGGTTGCATACCTAGAATTAAGCATACCTCCTCGTACGTTAGAGGTTGTTGAATAGTAGAAACAATTTATGATGGTATAGTGGTGTGACTACACCTACATTATTAAAGTGGAGAAAAAATGGTCAATAAAAAAACAAGTCATTAGAAGAAATATAATTAATATAAGTAGAAGAAGAAAATCATCTAGATATAATAATAATAATCAACATGATATTGGACAATGTAATAAAAAGTGATGATATCATGATTCTATTCAAACATTAAGAGAAAGGGACCAATAAGTATGTATAAACAATATAATTTGTATAGAAATCTAAAAAAAAGATAAAAATATAAACACTAATAGAATAATGGGAACTACTGCAGTCATCTTCTTATATACTCTATCATAGTATAGAAAATCAAGTGTCCATAACTAGGTGATTCCATTTATCCCTACATGCATCAATGAAGTTTGTGTGGGTAAAAAATGGTGGCATGAATAGGGTGTGAGAAAAACTCACTAGGCCAACAACAATTGTGTCTAATAATATCATGTTAATGAATATATTATGATGTAAAGTGTATACAATAAAAAAATCTCAAAACAAAATGAATTGCACCCATGTCCTCTCAGGTTCCTTATAGGATACATAACTAATACTACCAACTAATACCCAAGGTAAAATGTATCAAAGTATTAAATATTATATAATAAGGGCTTGTGACATGAATCACACAAACTTGTAATCCCTGCATAATTATAATCATGGAAGGGAGAAACATGTACAATTGAATTTAAGACTTACCAACTGTAAGTAAACTAAGACAGTTCTATATTTATGAACTCTATTTATTTATGAATTTTATAGAATTAAAGTATGTTCATTGACTTGGAATATTTTTCAATTAAATAAATTAATGTCCTAATCCCATACATGGAATTTCATATAAGGAATCTAGGTATCACCCAAGGTATAACATGATTTCATTTTCCCTACAAGCCCATCGAAGGAATTTGCTATAGGAACTCGAGTGTATCGCATAGAAAATAATAATCTCATCTACATTATGTTCCCATACAAGGTATTACATATAGTAATATAATTATCACCAATGGTATATAATAACATCATCCCGATTTTGAGTCTTTCTAAGGAATTCCATGTAGGAAGACATGTATAACCCATGACATGACATAACAATACTTATAATTCATTCAATTCAATATGTTCAATGAGACCATCCACTATATTCTGAGTCAGAATCCAATTATCTCAAATATATTAACATTATGAATGTTCATGGGTTAGCTAAAAATCCATATAATTTAAAATTTCACTTAATATCAAAATCGGTTTCATTCATAAGGGACAACTCAATAATATTTTAATAAGAACCATCGATGCAAGAGATATGAACTCACAATTCACTTTCTATCAATTTAATTTGAATATTTAATTTATAGGGGGCAACACAAAACCCACATAAAAGGAGTTTAATTAGATATTAATGGAAAGAGAGTCAGTGAATTTAATAAACTCACCCAAGGGGGTTTTGATCCCATTAAACATTAGTGTAAAGTTTAGGGAAAATAATCCACACCCTAAAGGGTAGTTTGAGTCAATGTTAACAACCTCCAACTATATCATTAAGGGTAAAATGACTAAATACATCAAGGTGGTGGTAGTTTATTTCAAAAATTTCATGATTAATAGGTGACACTTGGACATTCTGGTGTGTGAAATAATAGATCAGGATATAGAAATCAACACCTTTATGGAAAATTACTAGACCACATAACTTATATATGTAGATGAATTCTCATTCAACATCATCATAATTTTCCTCCAAGAATAAGAGAAAATTCATAAACTAGACCAATGTCTAGCAAAGAGGGCATATTAGCACATAGGGAGATAGAATCCCATAAGGATATATAAACTAAGAAAATATAGAATAGGATTGATAATCTTTCCAAGAGTAATATACTGTGATGAACTATTGTTCAATCCGATGTTGAATGAAGGAGGGATCTCCTATCCTATGGAAGGTCTAATGGGGATCTAAATTTGATACTGTTTGTGGGAAATGAGAATGAACTAAGGAGGAAATAAGGTTAATGGGATGGAATTAAAAATCATTTCACGTTGCATGGTTTGGCCACAGAGTTGGCCAAACCAATCTCCAACCATATGCACCTTCTACCTGAGGTGACACCCCCTCACACAGTTTGGTTCATAGTTAATAAAAAACCTGTCCAAAACTTGATAAGAACACCTTTAATAAATTGAATGTTTTCATGGACATGAACCTCCTCTAAAATGGTTGAACTAAACTTTAACCACCCACACTAGTCCATACACTATTAGTATTAACCATGTACATCACTCTGGTTCTCTAAAAACTAAATATTTGGGCATTGAATAAGACCTGGATACTCTTTAACACATCCTTAGTTTGTATTATAATGATTAAATAATAGTTTTAAATATCATTTTGAAGAATCCATACCTATTAGAAAAATCAGGATCATACAACCTCTCCTCCATAAAACAACTCAGCCTTGGGTTTCCCTTCTGAGGCTAGTTTAGCATCAACTAAGAATGATACCAGACATTAGCCTCTCTCCTAGGCATTTTCTTTTAAATAGTCAAGATTTTATAGAATCCAAATTATTGGAACTAACCTATCGCTAAGATCCTTCATTATTCAATGAACAATATGAATAGGATATTCCTCACAATAAGCATTAACATAAAACTCAACCTCATCATGCTAAAAGGCATGAAGCATGTATCAATAGTAACAAAATAACTGAGAAACATGAAATACATCATGAATAGCCATGTATCTACACTACTACAAAAAAGGTTTTATCAGTGGTCAAAATGGTATTTAACAGTGCTAAAAAAGTGTTGTAATGCTCAGCACTGATAGGGGGTCCCCTTTATTAGTGCTCAATAATTGCTGGTTAAGGGAGCCTTTATCCACGCTAAAAAGGCTCTCATAAAGGAATCCTTTATCAGTGATAAAAAAGTGCTGATAAATGTGTTTTTATCAGTTATTTTTTAGTGCTGATAATGTGATCCTTTACCGGTTCTTTTTTAGCATTGATAAATTCCCTACCTATTGTAACATAAAATTCTGCAGCAGCACACCCAAACAAGACCTACAAAAAATTCAGAATCTCAATAAGTATACGCATATAAAATTAACACATAATTCATAAGATAATTACACCAAGTATACCCATACAACAAGTATACCCATACACCATTAACACATAATTCATAATTTAATTAAATACATAAAAAATTAAATATAGAATTCAGGGGGTTGGGGGTTGTTCAGGGGTTTGGGGTGGCTGTCCAAGGGTGGTAGGGGTGTCTGGTGGGATGGGGGTGCCCGGGTGGATAGGGGTGTCTTGGGGGTGGGGCGGTCTAGGAGGTTGGGAGGCTGTCCAAGGGGGTGGGGTGGTCCCCAAGAGGGTGGCAGTGGCCATCTATGGGGGGGGGGGTGTCCAGGTGGTGGGGTGGTGTCTAAGAGGGGTGGGGGTGCCATCTAGGGGGTTGGTGGGTGTCCATGGGGGGCGGGGGGGATTTCTAGGGGGATGTCCATGGGGGTGTCCAAGGGGTGGGGGTGTCTAGGGGGTTATGGGGGGGGGTTCCAGGGGTGGGGTGTCCAGAGTTTTGGGGGTGTCCAGAGGGTGGGGTGGTGTCCAAGGGGGTGGGGCGGTCTAGGGGGTTTGTGGGGCTGTCGAAGGGGGGGTGGGGTGGTGTCTAGGTAGGTGGGGGTGGTTTTCCATGTGGGTAGGGGTGTCTAGGGGCTGGGGGAGGTGTCCAGGTGGTGGGGTTGTGTCTAGAAGGGGTGGGCATCCAGCGGGTGGGGGTTCATCCATGGGGTTAGGGTTGTCCGGGGGGGTGGGGGTGTCCAGGGTGGTGGGGGGGGGGGGGGGGGTCAAGGGGGGGTGTCTAGGGAGGGTGTCGGGGGGGGGGTGTCTAGGGGTTTGGGGGACTTTCCAAGGGTGGGGATTGTCTAGAGGGTTGGGGTGTCCAGGGGGTGGGGTGGTGTCCAGGGGGTGGGGGTGGTCCAGGGTGTTGGTGGGGCTGTCCAAGGGGGTGGGGTGGTGTCTATTTGGGTGGGGGTGGCTGTCCATGAGGGTGGGGGTGTCCAAGGGTGGGGGAGGTGTCCAGGTGGTGGGGTGGTGTTTAGAAGGGGTGGGGTGTCTGGGGGGGGGGGTTGGGGGTGTTCAGGGTGGGGGAGGGGGGCTATCCATGGGGGTGTCCAGGGGGTGAGGTGTCTAGGGGTTGGGGGCTTTCTAGGGGTTCGAGGTGTCCAGAGGGGTGGGGGTGTCCAGGGGGTGGGTGTTGTCTAGGTTGGTGGGGGGTACATGGGTTAGTGGGGCAGTACAAGGGGGGTGGGGTGGTGTTCAGGGGTGTGGGGGTGGATGTCTATGGGGGATGGGGGTGTCTAGGGGGAGGGGGAGGTGTCTAGGTGGTGGGGTGGTGTCTAGGAGGGGTGGGGCGCCCAGGGGGTGGGGGTCATCCATGGGGTTGGGGGAATACAGGGGGGTGGGGAGCTATCTATAGTGGTGGGGGGTGCCCAGGGGGTGGGTGTCCAGGGGGGTGTCTGGGGGGGTCGGGGGGTGTCTACGGTGGGGGGGGGGGGGGGTTGTCCATGGGGGTGTCTAGGGGGTGGGGGTGTCCAGGGGGTGGGGTGGTGTCCTGGGGGTAGGGGTAGTCCAGGGGGGTTGTGGGGCTATCCAAGGGGGGTGGGGTTGTGTCCATGGGGGTGGGGTGGCTTTCCATGGGGGTGGGGGTGTCCCGGTAGTGGGGTGGTGTCTAAGAGGGGTGGGGTGTCCAAGGGGTGGGGGCCATACAGGGGGTTGGGGGTTTCCATGGGGGGGGGGGCTTTCTAGGGTGGTGGGGGTGTCCAAGTGGTGGGATAGTGTCTAGGAGGGGTGGGGTGTCGTCCAGGGGGTTGGTGGGTGTTCAGGGGGTGGGGGGCTATCCATGGGGGTGTCCAGGGGGTGGGATGTTGTCCAAGGGGGTTGACTCGTACATAAATGACCCATGGATCATTCTCCTAAAATTTCAACACAATATGAATGTGTTTGGTCAGATTTCTGTGCGTCAGTTGTTGTTTTCACTTAAAATTATGCCCATTTTAAACAAAAAAGAGACACTTTGAGTCATATCGATCACACCGTGCCTCAGAATGAGGTGCGGTTGACTCGTACACATCACCAACGCACCCATGGATCATTCTCCTAAAGGATACACACAATCCAAATGCGTTTGGCTGGATTTCTATAGGTCAGTTGTTGTTTTAACTTAATATTTTGTCCATTTTAAACAAAAGAGAGACACTTTGAGTGATACTGACCACAATGTGCCTTGGATTGAGGAGTGGTTGACTCATACACATCCAAAATGACCCATGGATCATTCTCCTAAAGTATCAACACAATAAAGATGTATTTGGTCATATTTCCATACCTCAGTTGTTGTTTGCACTTAAAAGTTTGGCCATTTTAAACAAAAGAGAGAAACTTTGAGTGATACTGATCACACCGTGACTCAGATTGAGGTGGAGTTGACTCATACATGTCACCAACGCACCCATGGATAGTTATCCTAAAGGTTTAACACAATCTGAATGCGTTTGGATGGATTTCTGTCAGTCAGTTGTTTTTTTCACTTAAAATTTTGTCCATTTTAAACAAAAGAGAGGCACTTTGAGTGATACTGGCCACACCGTGCCTTAGATTGAGGCATGGTTGACTCTTAAACATAAAAAATAACCCATGTATCGTTATAATAAAGGATAAACACAATCCAAATGTGTTTGGTCCGATTTATGTATATTAGTTGTTGTTTTCACTTAAAATTATGTCCATTTTAAACAAAATAGAGACACTTTGAGTGATACCAGCCACACCGTGCCTTAGATTGAGGCGGGGTTGACTCGTACACATCACCAATGCACCCATTGATCGTTATACAAAAGGATCAACACAATCCAATTGCGTTTGGTCGGATTTATGTAGGATAGTTGTTGTTTTCAATTAAAATTCTATCCATTTTAAACAAAAGAGAGACACTTTGAGTGATACCGGCCACATCGTGCCTCGGATTAAGGAGAGGTTGACTCGTACACATCACAAATGACCCATGGATCTTTATCCTAAAGGATCGACACAATATTAATGTGTTTGGTTGGATTTCTATAGGTCATTTGTTGTTTTAACTTAAAATTCTGTCCATTTTAAACAAAAGAGAGACACTTTGAGTGATACAGGCCACACTATGCCTTGGATTGAGGCGGGGTTGACCCGTACACGTCACCAATGTATCCATGGATATTTATCCTAAATGATTGAAACAATAATAATTTTTTTGTTAAGATTTCCATATGTCAATTTTTGTTTTCACTTAAAATTCTGTCCATTTTAAACAACAGAGTGACACTTTTAGTGATACCAGTTACACCATGCCTCATATTGAGGCGGGGTTGACTCGTACATGTCACCAACACACCCATGGATTATTCTTCTAGAGGTTCAACACAATCTGAATGCCTTTGGTTGGATTTCCATAGGTCATTTGTTGTTTTCACTTAAAATTTTGTCCATTTTAAATAAAAGAGAGACACTTTGGGTGACACCAGACACACATTTCCTAGGATTGAGAAGGGGTTGACTCGTACATGTCACCAATGCACCAATGGATTGTTATCCTAAAGGAACAACAAAATCTGAATGTTTTTGGTTGGATGAAAAGGTATTTTGGATATTTTACAAGTTTTTCTTATCTAAATCCCAAAGAAAAGTGGTTCATCATTCTTTCTTGTTGCTGGTGCATTTCATCTACTAAAATGGGAAAATAACTCATTAGAGAAAGAATGTTTTATTTAATAACAATTAAAATTTTCATAAAAATATTTACATACAAAAAAGTTTCATCTTTTGATCCCCTTAATCCCTCTCAAAAATGGCTGCCAATTGTATACGTACCCAAGCCAGATCATCATGCTATATGTGTATAATCTTACATCAGGTATGCGGCCCACTCATTTAGGAAAAACTCTATATCGTCTTATGAGTATGAGGCCTTTTGGATGTCAGAGTAGTACTACAAAATATATAAATAAATAATTAATAAACAAATTAAATGAAATAGGAGTTGTTTTTGAAAATACCTCTTTAGGGATGCTAGTTTGTTGATGAAAAATGATCTCTTTCCTAAATTTACAAACATAATAACCGTAATCATTATCGTTTGTTTGTTTTGGACACTGAAAAAAAATTTATCATTAGGAGAATAAGTAAATTGTGTTGATATGTTTTTAGATAGTGAAATTTTATTATATATACCCTGATTTTTGTCCAGATATAGTACTTTCTCGCCTCTTTATGCTTATCCCCTATCCTCATTCATTTTTTAGAAGATAATGATACACCTCCCTATTATAAAAAAAATCTCAATAAAAGATAATATAAACTATATTACTTGATGTTTAGACCTAAAACGTAGGATGTAGTGTCTTATAGATTCACAAACTCCATCATGTGTGGTCGGTTTGTTGGATATCCTTGCATTGAATCCAGAAAATAAATCTTTGGAGTATCCGAGTTCACCGCAACTAGAATCCAATGTTTCCAAAAAAAACTCAAAAAGTATTATGTAATAAAATAAGTGAAAATATAATTAATATGCTTTAATCATAGATTTTTACCCCTACATGGTTTGTATTAGGAAGAGTCTGTCATATGTAATCATGATTTCAAATGTTTTAAACAAGTCATTCACTGTATCATCCTTTTTTGATGGTTCTAATTTCATTAGATGTGATGATGTGGTATGAGGACTATTGAGTCCGAATTTTGGATCATGGGGAAATTCCTTCAACTGTTATTCATATATACATCTATTAATAAAATAAAATGAATTTAGTCATAATTTTCACATTATATCAACATTTAGAAAATCAATTCATAAAAACATACCTCATATATAAATTAACAACTGTGATGCCTAGCCAACCATTTTCAAAGATCTCATTTACATTTTCAGTAGCAATAGAATCTTGACATTCCTCTCCATATATATTCTTTTTGAAAACCACTATATGTCTACTACCACCTCTTAGCTTCGTATCCACATGAGAATTTAATTCTAGTAAATTTGGATAGAGAACAGGTGGTGTTATTGTGCTTTCAGTGTCTCTTTGGGTTCGGTTGGTCGATCCTTTAGATGCTTTTGATCCAACGTTTCTTGTCACCCCCTTCCCTTTCTCCGTCTATAATAACATTCATTGGTTTAGACCCTGTTCTCATTAATTTTTAAAGGTTTGGCTTGAAAAAAAGGAAATGAATACCTCATCGTCCCCATGTACTCTTTCAAGTTGTGATGGACATGCAATGAATGTACCAATAGCCTTTTCAACTGTATGAATATCATCATCATCATGTGGACTAGGTAGCTCTGTATTTTTCTCATGAGAGACATTAATCGTCACTTTCAGATGATCTTGCGGAAGTGGTCTGTTATTCAGCTTGTCCTCTGGGATGTTGAACACTGTAGCCCATGCTACAAGGTGATATGTGGGTGTTGACAGATATAAATCGCAGTCAATATCACCATATAGAATATCCGTACATGAAAAGTGTTAGTGTTTGTTTGATTCACATTTCATGTGAAAAATAATTAGAATATTGATTACCATGGCTAATACAGCTCTTTGAGGGGAATGGCTCTCCTCAAAGCTGGTGGGGGTGGGGGGGGGATCTTCACACGCTGGTTGTTAGTGAGTTGTGTCTTCTCCTTGCATCCCACCCATAAAAGATGCCAGCAACTCTCCCTGCCATTGAAATCATTCTTCAAGAGTTTCTAGTCTTTCTCTCATTGTTTCAATTTTCCATATCTATCATCAGTTTCTTTTTTTTCTCATAATATACTCAGGGTGTCACCCCAAACCCCACACCTCTGACATGACTCTATTGTTCTGGCCGCTTCAAAGACTTCGATAATAGGTCTGCATCCTCTTTAGGAGTAGCTGATTCCTGTGACTATCAGATACAAGACAATAACTAATTATTTTTATGTAATAGCAATTTAAAACAAATATTTTTATCGTCGTGGCATACTTACACATATTTCCCTCACTTTTTCTATTTTTTCATCTACTAGATTCCCTACCTTATTCACACGTACCTCCTTCCATAGCACATGACGTGGGATGGAAGTGTCTTTGGTTTTAGACTCATCAATCTATATATAAATATAGAAATATAATTATGATGTTGTTTCTTGGAACCTAACAATATTACTATAAATTTAACATACATAACATTTTTTTTCTAGTGAAGTGTACCCCATACTTTCTTTAAGATAGGGGTATGTTGGTTTTGATGCATGTTCATTATTTTCAGTAATGAGTTGTTGTTTCATAAATGAAATATCAACAATAAAAGTGATGAATACACGTACCCTCAAACAATTTATTATCACCCCCAATGTACCTGAAACTTATCATCCCCACAACGTCCAATAAATGCATCCCATACTTCTTGGGATATCAGGTGAGTTTAGACAAGGGGTGGGTGTGGGATTATTTTACCTCTGGAATCTTTCATGTGAAATTTAGTTAAAATAGTGAGAAAACCTCAATGAATCCTTCCTGAAAGCCTTAATACATAATTCTTGTGTGAATAATCTACTATAAATGTATTCTATATGATATTGAGAAGAGAAATACACTATTTTATTATATTATTTTCTAGTAAATTAACGAAATAATATCATAATGTTATTGTAATTTCTTCCCAGATCACAGCTTTCAGCCCAGACCCAACATGGTGCCATGAATCTATATCAATTAACACGCATTGCTGAGTGACAATTCCAATTTAACTACTAAACATATCCTTTTTGGGATTCACATGTTGGCCTCGTGCATTCCATCTAACATAAAATTTGATGCCTTTGTTTTTCTCCTTAATAACTTTGGCTAACACCATCATACTATGACGCACTTGTGTTTTCTGAGACGTCGGTCCTTCATCCCTGACCATTTCATAGATATCAACATCATCTATATGTTCATCTGGAATGGTAGCAGTGACATGTGTTTATGGTTGTTGGGCCTCAACACTAGGAGTAGTAATAGGTTCAGAAACTTGTTGTTGCTCTTCACTGCAAGCAACAACAGCACAAGCAGCAGCAGCAGAAGCAGCAACAACATGAGAGACTTATTCGGCCTTGAGGTTAGGAGCACCAGAATGTGAAGAAGTCATTATCTAAAAAATTGTTTGAAAATTTAATTTAGATTACATAAATTTAGTAATGATAACATAATAACATGTGATAATAAGATCTATATTACAAACAAAATATAATCTATTTATTGAACTCTCTTTATTTTTTTCAAAGGCTGAAGGGATTTGACACCTCTATAGATTATCAAAATTCCTTAATTGTGTTCTCCTCTAACATAGAAAAACATAAACTACATTGGGACCACTACTAAGTGATTGTGACATACCACTAAAAAGATCACACTCAACTAAATTTTCATCAGACCCTTCAGTAGTTTAGGATGATAACAGAACAATCAACCACTTTTTGTTTGTGGGATCTGGAACATAAAAAACTTGTACTACTTGTGATTCCATTTTAAATTATTTGTCTTTCTACCCTTTTTTAATAAAATCAACTTTCACAAATCCCCATTAATTTATTTTAACACCACTGTTGTTATCAACCCATTTGCATTGAAAAATCAGCAATTCACTAGTGGAAATAGGATTTTTCCCAATGGGTGTTTACCAATGGTTGGCATAAACCATTGGGGTTGATGGTATTAGGACATATTTACCAAAGGTTATATAGAACCATTGGCAAAGGAATGTCTAGAGAAGGATTTACCAATGGTTTAGTGAAACCGTTGGGAAAGGCCACCCCTTTGCCAACGGTTTCCCCAAACCATTGGAAAAGGGGTGTCTTGGAGACACTTTAGCCAACGGTTCTAGAGAACCGTTGGGAAAAGTCCCCCTAGAGAACCCCTTTGCCAACGGTTCTCCTGAACCATTGGGAAAAGGGTCCTTTCCCAACGGGTTTTAAAACCTGTTGGGAAAGAATTCCCCCAAATACAGGCGCGGGCCTGATCTCCCCCCATTCGGACAGAACCATAAATTTCTTATCCAACGGGGCTGCTCTCCCTCCTCTCGCGAACTCCCTCCATCCGAACATCCTAACTGGTGAAAACTCATCTGAAATCAGGTATTTTTTCCTTTATACACATATACTATCTTATTTTTATTGTTATTGATCTCATATTTGAGTTTTAATTTATTAATCCATCACCAACTCTCTGCTAATCTTGAACTCCCCATCCGAATAGGTGAAAACCTAGCTGAATCATCTCAAATCAGGTATTTTATTCTTTATACATATATGGTACCTTGTTTTTATTGTTATTGATCTAATATTTTTGTTTTAAGTTAGGATTTTGATGTGATTTCACCGTGAAAAACAGGGAAATGAATGAATATGTTGTTAATTAATTAGTTTCCCCTAGAATATCAGTTGTGTTATAATGCCCATGATAAATAAAGGGGTAATGTAATAAAAGACCTTGAATAAATAAATTGTGGAAGTTGGGGTATGTTGCCTCTATGAGAGGTTTTTTGTTCTGTTTCATTGTATGTTGTGGGGTGTTTTATGGAGATTGAGGTGACCAGTTGGACTTTGTGATATGTGGGGTTTTAATGTGATGGTTAGTGGGCATGGAGGTGACATGTGAAGTTGTATGATAGTGATGATGTGTGGTGGTGTTGTGTCGTGTGGAGGTGTTGTGTGATGAAGTTGTGGTGTATGATCTGTGGTAAATGGATTTAATTAATTTAACATTAAAAGAATGGACAATGTAAGTGTGAATGAAGTGGATTACAAATGAATGTGAGAAATGCTATGAGTCTTGTGTGGTGGTGGTGTGGTTTATGTGTTTTATGGTCGTCCGCTTTGAATTTGACCGTTTGACGCCCGTTTTGGCCGTTTATGACACCAGAACCGTGTTGTCGGTCACCACGGGCACATGGCACGTCCAATTGACGTGCCGTCTGCTCGACCACTTCAGAAATCACTCACCCGTATCTTTCGTCTGATTTCAGGCCATTCCGACTTCGTTCGGCCCATTTGGACCCCCCTCACGCGCGTTTACGAAGCACGCGCATCACTTAAAATATGAATATTGAGCCGTACCGTGCAAACCGCACATCCGATTGACATTCCGTCTATGCGTACACGTCACAAATAATAATTAGAATGTTGCGCGGTGGTTTCAGCTCAATCCGAGGTCGTCCGCTATGAATTTGACCGTTGGACGCCCGTTTTGGCCGTTTATGACACCAGAACTGCGTTGTCGGTCACCGCGGGCACACGGCACGTCCGATTGACATGTCGTCTACTTGACCACATCATAAATTACTCTCCCGTATTTTTCGTCTGATTTCAGGCCATTCCGACTTCGTTCGGCCCGTTTGGACCCCCCTCACGCGCGTTTACGAAGCGCGCACATCACTTAAAACACGAATATTGAGATGTACCGCGCAAACCGCACGTCCGATTGACGTTTCGTCTGTGTTTACACGTCACGAATAATAATTAGAATGTTTCACGGTGGTTTCAGCTCAATCCGAGGTCGTCCGCTATGAATTTGACCATTGGACGCCCGTTTTGGCCGTTTATGACACCAGAACTGCGTTGTCAGTCACCGCGGGCACACGGCAAGTCCGATTGACGTGACGTCTGCTCTACCACTTCATAAATCACTCACCCGTATTTTTCGTCTGATTTCAGGCCATTCTGACTTCGTTCGGCCCATTTGGACCCCCCTCACGCGCGTTTACGAAGCGCGCGCATCACTTAAGACACGAATATTGAGCCGTACCGTGCAAACCGCATGTCCGATTGACGTGCTGTCTGCACGTACACGTCACGAATAATAATTAGAATGTTGCACAGTGATTTCAGCTCAATCCGAGGTCGTCCACTATGAATTTGACCGTTTGACGCCCGTTTTGGCCATTTATTACACCAGAACTACATTGTCGGTCACCGCGGGCACACGGCATGTCCGATTGACGTGACATCTGCTCAACCACTTCATAAATCACTCACCCGTATTTTTCGTCTGATTTCAGGCCATTCTGAAATCGTTCGGCCCGTTTAGACCACCCTCACACGCATTTACGAAGCGCGTGCATCACTTAAAACACGAATATTGAGCCGTACCGCGCAAACTGCACATCCGATTGACGTGTCGTCTACGCGTACACGTCAAGAATAATATTTATAATGTTTCACGGTGGTTTCAGCTCAATCCGAGGTCGTCGACTATGAATTTGACCATTTGACGCCCGTTTTGGCCGTTTATGACACCAGAAATGCATTGTCGGTCACCGCGGTCACATGGCACGTCCAATTGATGTGTCGTCTACTCGACCACTTCAGAAATCACTCACCCATTTTTGTCGTCTGATTTCAGGCCATTCATACTTCGTTCGGCCCATTTGGACCCCCCTCACGCGCGTTTATGAAGCGCGTGCATCACTTAAAATACGAATATTGAGCCGTACCGCGCAAACCGCACGTCCGATTGACGTGTCGTCTGCGCATACACGTCACGAATAATAATTATAATGTTTCACGGTGGTTTCAGCTCAATCCGAGGTCGTCCGCTATGAATTTGACCATTGGACGCCCGTTTTGGCCGTTTATGACACCAGAACTGCGTTGTCGGTCACCGCAGGCACACGACACGTCCGATTGATGTGTCGTCTACTCGACCACTTCATAAATCACTCTCCCGTATTTTTCGTCTGATTTCAGGCAATTCCGACTTCGTTCGGCCCATTTGGACCCCCCTCATGCGCGTTTACGAAGAGCACGCATCACTTAAAACACGAATATTGAGCCGTACCATGCAAACCGCACATACGATTGACGTGCCGTCTCCGCTTACACATCACGAATAATAATTAGAATGTTTCACGGTGGTTTCAGCTCAATCCGGAGACGTGGTGTGGCCAGCACCACTCAAAGTCTCCGTCTTTTGTTTCAAAAGGACGTCATTTTAGGTGAAAAGCATCAACTAGCATACGGAAAACCGACCAAACGCATTCCGAATCCGTTGATAATTTATCCCAACAATACATGGGTCATATGTGACGTGTGAGAGCCATCCCGGGATGAATCCGAGTCGCGGTGTGGCCGGGATAAGTCTAAGTGGCTCTCTTTTGTTTAAAATGGACACCATTTTAAGTACATACGGAAAAATGACCAAACGGATTCGGTTTCCATTGAAACTTTAGGAGAACGATCCCTGGGTCATATTTGACGTGTACGAATCAACCCCTTCTCAATCAGAGACGCGGTGTGGCTGGAACCACTCAAAGTGTCTGTCTTTTGTTTCAAAAAGACGTCATTTTAACTGAAAAGCACCAAGTGACATACGAAAAACCGACCAAAGGCATTTGGACTATATCGATACTTTAGCACAAGGATCCATGGGTCGTATGTGACGTGTACGAGTCAATCCCGCTACAATCCAAGGAGCGGTGTGGCCGACACTGTTCTAACTGTGTCTCTTTTGTTTAAA
This sequence comes from Viscum album, assembly GCA_963277665.1. Lineage (NCBI taxonomy): Eukaryota > Viridiplantae > Streptophyta > Magnoliopsida > Santalales > Viscaceae > Viscum > Viscum album. The sequence continues at coordinate 1,211,791,273 of OY728121.1, forward strand.
ATGATGAAGATTATAAGTGAAAAGAAAAACTAGCATACACAAAACCGACCAAATGCATTCAAAATCTGTTGATAATTTATCACAACGATCCATTGATCATATGTGACCTGTACGAGCCAACCTGGGCTCAATACGAGTCGCGGTGTGGCCGAGATCAGTCTAAGTGGCCCTCTTTTGTTTAAAATGGACAGCATTTTAAGTACATACGGAAAACCAACCAAACACATTCATTTTCCATTGAAACTTTAGGAGAATGATCCATGGGTCATATGTGATGTGTATGAGTCATCCCCGCCTCAATCTGAGGCGTGGTGTGGCCGACACCGCTCTAACTGTGTCTGTTTTTTTTAAAATGGATAGGATTATATGTGAAAAGAACTGGCATACGCAAAACCGACCAAACACATTCGGTTTCCATTGAAACTTTAGGAGAACGATCCATGGGTCATATGTGACGTGTATGAATCATCCCCGTCACAATCCGAGACTCAGTGTGGCCGACACCGCTCTAACTATGTCTCTTCTGTTTAAAATGGACATGATTGTAAGTGAAAAAGAACAACTGGCATACGCAAAACCGACCAAACGCATTCCGAATCTTTTGATCATTTATCACAACGATCCATGGGTCAGATGTGACCTGTACGAGGCAACCCGGGTTCAATCCGAGTCGCGGTGTGGCCGGGATCAGTCTAAGTGGCTCTCTTTTGTTTAAAATGGACACCATTTTAAGTACATACGGAAAACTGACCAAACGCATTTGGTTTCCATTGAATCTTTAGGAGAACGATCCATGGGTCATAAGTGACATGTAAGAATCATCCCCGCCTCAATCCGAGGCGTGGTGTGGCCGACACCGCTCTAACTGTGTCTGTTTTGTTTAAAATGGACAGGATTATAAGTGAAAAGAACAATTGGCATATGCAAAACCGACCAAACGCATTCCGAATCTTTTGATAATTTATCACAACGATCCATGGGTCATATTTGACGTGTACGAGCCAACACGGGTCAATCCGAGTCACGGTGTGGCCGGGATCAGTCTAAATGGCTCTCTTTTGTTTAAAATGGACACCATTTTAAGTACATATGGAAAACTGACCAAACTCATTCAGTTTCCATTGTAACTTTAGGAGAACGATCCATGGGTCCTATGTGACGTGTACGAATCATCCCCGCCTCAATCCGACATGCGTTGTGGCTGACACCACTCAAAGTGTCCGTCTTTTGTTTTAAAAGGACGTCATTTTAAGTGAAAGGCATCAACTGACATACGGAAGAACGACCAAACGCATTCGTATTCTATCGATACTTTAGCACAACGATCCATGGGTCATATGTGACGTGTAAAAGTCAACCCCGTCTTAATCTGAGATGCGGTGTGGCTGACACCGCTCTAACTCTGTCTCTTTTGTTTAAAATGGACATGATTATAAATGAAAAGAACAACTGGCATACGCAAAACCGACCAAACACATTCGGAATCTTTTTATAATTTATCACAACAATCCATGGGTCATATGTGACATGTACGAGCCAAACCGGGATGAATTTGAGTCGCGGTGTGGTCAAGATTAGTCTAAGTGTCACTCTTTTGTTTAAAATGGACAACATTTTAAGTACATACGGAAAACCGACCAAACACATTCGGTTTCCATTTAAACTTTAGGAGAACGATCCATGGGTCATATGTGACGTGTAAGAATCAACCCCGCATCAATTGGAGAAGTGGTGTGGTCGGCACCACTCATAGTGTCCGTCTTTTGTTTCAAAAGGACGTCATTTTAAGTGAAAAACATCAACTGGCATACGGAAAACCGACCAAATGCATTCGGATTGTGTCGATACTTTAGCACAATGATCCATGGGTCAAATGTGACGTGTACGAGTCAACCCCGCCTCAATCTGAGGTGCGGTGTGGCCGGTATCACTTCAGGTGTATGTATTTTGTTTAAAATGGACATCATTTGAGGTAAAAATATATGGTATAGAAAAAACCGATCAAATTATGAATTGAATTTCGGATTCCACATATAATTGTCATCTAAATTTTAAATTGAATTCTATTTGAATTATGTACGTTTATAATTACGTTATGAATTCTAATTTAATTATGGATGTGTATAGTTTCAGGATCCATTATATGTTAAATGTGTATGAATTTGTTCGTAATTTTATATGTATGTTTTATTTTATTGCAGGTACAATAATTGGATTGAAAATGTGGTCAAAATGAGGCCTGATGGAGAGGGGCATGATGGACAGGGGCTGTGCAAATTGCAGGCTGCTGCAATTTGTAGCATAGGGTATGCCAACGGTTTAAAACCGTTTGCATATAATCCTAAAGAAGTTTTTACCAACGGTTTGGGGAGAACCATTGGGAAAACTATCCCAAAACCGTTGGGATAGTTAATGTAGCAGCCCGAGATTTTATGAAAAATATTCTTTTTTATTTCACTAATGTCTTGTGTTGTACGCTACACCAAAAGGAGCTTGCACAACACTCATCCTTTACTTGCCTTGCATTACACGCAATCGCAACCTTCCTCGATAGCGTGTGTGGTACGTAATACTGAGTTTCACGAAACAATGATATGCTATTAAAATATTATTAAAACTAGCCGTTATGAATAGTAATAACCACTTTTTAAATTTTAGAAATTTTAAAATGGACTTCATTTTTTGGATTCGGAGTATCGAATTTAGCCTAAGGTGAAATTTTGGTACTTTTCGGATAACTTTCATATTCTGATGAATAGTGAAAATTACTAAATTATAATTAAAAACAACTTTTTTAATAGAAATAATTAATAGTGATAAATCATTAATTTGAGTGGTTTTAAAGTATATTTAGAATATATTTTTACAATTTAATACAATTTTGGTCATTGGATGTAATTTCACATTTAAACTAGACATAAACAAGTGTCAATCTTTTGATAGATATTGTTTCTTAAAAACACGCTATTTGTTTTAACAGCGGGATTTAATTATAAAATTAATTAATGCAACTTTTATGTAATGAATTTGGTAAAATAGACTTCATTTTTGAATTCGGAATATGAAATATAGCTTGGGATGAAATTTTGGCACTGTTCTGAAAAAAAATCAATTTTTGATGAATAGTGAAACTACTAAGTGGTAGTTAAAAAACTGAATTTTTCATAAAACTTAATTTTACCGCTTCTGTGAATGGAATTTCAAAAATCCGAGAGACATGGTTGATGTCATTAAGTAAAATGTGGTTCAATGAGATGAAAATAATTTTTGGTGAATAGTAACTTTTTACTTTTTTTACCGCGGTTAATAGTAAATAGGGTAACTAAAGGTAAATATGATATTAATATTACCCTAACACATGTCCTAATTCTATTGGACAAGTGTAATTCGACCAAAAACAAACTTAGGAATAATTTATGACCATTTAGGCCCACTTGGATTAGATTAGGACATTTATTATTAATTTATTTAAAGAAGGGTTAAAATAGTTAAAATCAATGTTTAATAAGTAAATAATTTTTAATATGGGGTTATACATAAGATAAATTCGAATATAAATATTCATTAGAAAGTTAAAAAGATTTCCTACATGATGGTATTTTATTTGTAATTTTTAGACATCAAATAATATAATTTATTTATGACAAAAAGATGATGCAGTAATTATCTTATTAATGAAATATTGACATAATTGATAATATATATAGCAACATAAATGTAATTTAAGACTTTTTATGAATTCCACTAATTTTCTAGGTTACTATGATATATTAGTGTTGATTTAATTAACTTTGTTCGAACATATAATTCTGTTATGACTTTCACAAAAATCATATATCAAATAGTGTCAAAATTGACACAAAATAGTTTTTAAATCAAATATTATATTATTAATTGTTATTTTATTCCTAAAAATCTAAGGTTAGGCAAAATGACTTAGATAAGGATATTTATATTAATAATAAACAATTTGGGGTTCGTTTGGCATGTTATAGTAAGTGTATTAACCACATAGTGAAAGAAAACAAAAAGACACGGTAAAAGTTAAATTATTTAACTTAGAGTTAAATCTAATTGATAAGGTTAAAATAAGAACCTAAACTTGTCTAAATCATATTGGTTGATAGTATTTCGACCCATCCCCACCTTATCTTCGAAATAAGACCCTTTGTAACCATTATAAACCGATTTTGACTTTAATATAAAATAATATTTTGAGATATTCCTAAGGTGCCCCTCTCCTCCCCTATAAAAGGACACCTCCTCCCCCTCCTCCTCACACCAATTTGAGCACTCAAGCTCGGCCAACCCCTACCAATTTATCCTCTCCACTTCCCTAGAAACATCCTAGAGGTTCTGGTCTTCCTCAAAGACCAATTTTAGTGCCCTAAGTGGAGGTCTCAAAGAGGCACTTCAAAGAAGAGGTAATTACCGTTACCAATTCTTTCATCTTTATTTCTTCTTCCACCTCTTCTTCTTAGGTTGTTTCATTATGAAGTAATAACATCAGTATCACTCATATACTGATATGTTATTATAAGTATGAAACAACCCTATTTCACCATCTATCCATCCTACGGAAAAAGAAATCACCGCGCGTGCGTACGTACGGAATACCGTCTCCACGCCGTGGTGTAATCTATTTTCCACCACCACCTTACATGGATGGGTATAATGGTGTAAAGAATAACTATACATAGTTATTACAACATCATATTGATTCTGATATATTTTATAATACACTCCAATTCAATTCAATATTTATAGAAATGATATCATCGCTCGTGCGTACGTACGGAATACCGTCTCCACGACGCGATGAGATTCATTCTCCATGTTAAGAGTTTAAGAATGATTATAATGTATATATAAGAAATAATAATGAAATATTTGAAATTATAAAGCTACTCGATTTATGTATATATATACATATGTATGTCATCTACTTACTTCCATTTCAAGACAATAAGGAAAGGAAAACAGCGTTCATGCGTACGTACGGACTACCGTCTCCATGAACGGTGTTTTTAATTTTATTTATCTACCTATTATATATATATATATACTGAATATATATGATATATAAATCATATTTTATATTCTGGAAGTAAGTAAATCATGATATAAGTAATAATGATGTCAAGAACAACAAGTCAAAACACCTACGATAAATGAAACGATTTTACCCAAAACGCTTCTTTAACATGGAATTTACAAAAGAACGGGTAATATAATGTCATAAGTGAACCATATATGATATCATAACAATGAATATGATTCTGTAATAAGTCAATAACATGATTTAAATCATTATACAGGAGGTTCGGACACTTACAAAGCAAGTCGGACCTAAGGTAAGGGAAATATCACAATCTCATTTTTATCCGAGATTGTTTATTCGTAAGTATTTACTGGGGTGTATTTTATCATCCACATCCATGTTCCCTCAATATGAAATATTGTTTCCATCCACTTGCAATAGTTTAAATCCAATTTTACCCTTAGGTGAGTTTTTAGTAAAGAATATGAAAGGAATCTTTTGTCGTTTTTCCGTACGAGGTACTTTTTTTACTTTTCCGACAAAAGTACGAAGAATGTTTTTTTTAACTTATACGGCATGAATGGATTTTTAAAACATTGTTTCCAAGAAGCTTCCTTTACAAGTTTTCAAGTTTATTTTTAATCAACTTCTTTTATTTTAAAGTTGTATGACATGTTATGAAAGGAAAAAATGTTTTTGAAGAAGAAAGGATATTTTCCTCAAGAATGGAGTTCAAGTGTTTTATCAAAATTATTTTCCATCTAAGATAATAAAGGGTTCTGTTTTTATCCCTATTATTAAATTTATTTGTTCATGTTGTGATGGAATTATTTTTATGAATTCCTTTATCTTATATGAATTGATTTATGATGTCATGATGTTTCAAGAATCCCATTTTTGTTACATGTGTTATGCGATGATGTATGTTTTATGATTATGTGGCACACATAAGAAAGGATTCATTATAAGATGGGTGGGACCTATATCTCCCTCCAATGCATTGGGTAAAGATTTTATATCTCATGAGATAGACAGGGCTGGAACGGTAGGTTATACCGGTTCAGTGAAACAGGACTGAAATGAGGGTTACTCGATTCAGAAAGGGACTTTGTCCACTAAGATAGTCTTGGCAATTAGTCTTGACTAACAAGAAATGATTCTCTATGATTATGTGTGTATGCCACAAAGTTTCATGTTTTAAGTTATGATTATTGGGATTACTTTTTCACTGCCATGATTTATCCCATGATTATGAAATTATGCTCTCTTTTGCAGGTTATGATTTCCAAAATGCTATGTTCTTATGAATATGATGTGATTGATATTTATTTTGTTTACCCTTACTGAGCATTTGAGCTCACCCTTTTATGTTTTCTTTTCCCCAGGATATAAAGAAAGGTTTTAGGTAAAAAAAACAAAAAGGAGGAATATCTTTATGGGAGATTTTGAAGATCTTTCACCACGATTAGAAGATTATAGTCCGAGTTTCCAAAGACACTAAACTATTACGGTCCTTGTGTGTGTGTTTTTGTAATGTACTAATTATTCCGAAAAAGTAATGTAATGTCCATGTACGTCAAGATTCGGGTCTCTACAGTTGGTATCAGAGGAAAGGTTTAGTCAACCTTTGGAAACTAGGATGCGAAAACGTTAGTGAGATCCCTAGAGATATTTCTACGGTATGTCTAGGGATGTCCCTAAGGTTAAGTAGACGTATAAGTTATAGTACTAGAACTACGCTAACGATCATAGAATTAAACCTAATATGTAAGATATTGAAGTTACTCCCCCTTTATTATGTTGTTTTCCCTAGCATGATTTTTGCCTCTCACGCTATTCTTTTTGGGTTTTAGACAATGGCTGGAACCCGAAGGAACCGTGTTGATCAATGCAATGGACAATGCAATGATTGCCCTCCTGAACAAACAAATGTTATGGGAGACGGAGTGCAAAATCTTATTGCTATACTTACACAAGCTATGAATCATTCTGGACTTCCAAATGAGCAGAGAAGGGAACAATATTCTATTGAGTACTTCATGAGGCAACGCCCACCTTCTTTCAGTGGGACTTCCGATCCACTTGTTGCTGAACAATGGATCAGTACCACTGAAAAGATATTTTCAGTTCTCCAATGTTCTGAACATGATAAAGTCATCTTAGCAGTATATCGTTTGGAAGGTGAAGCTGATCAATGGTGGAATCTTATCAAGAATACGAGGCCAAGGGATGAAATTGAGTCCATGGAATGGGACGAGTTCAAGAACTTATTTTTCAATAAGTACTTCCCCCGTATTCTCCGAACAAAGATGGAGAAAGAGTTTCTTGAACTAAAGCAAAGGGATGATGAATCTATTGGTAACTATGAAGCAAATTTTACAAGACTTGCAAGGTACGCTTCTGGCATTATCATCCAACCTGAAAGTAAAGTTGATCGATTTTTCAGTGGCTTAAAACCAAGTCTTCGAAGGGCATTAGCTATAAGAGACTTCAGTAGCTATGAAGAGATTGTGCATTGTGCTATCAAGGTAGAAATGGAAGTTGGTGTTACATATCCATCTCATGGTTTTGACAAGAAACGAAAGATGGAGTTCAAGGAGAAATCTCAGAATAATGGTGAAAAGAAGATGAATGTTTCCTTATGCACAAAGTGTGGAAAGAAGCATGGTGGAGATTGTCTTAAAGGGACTAGAAAATGTTTTAAGTGTGGAAAAGAAGGTCATCGAGCAGCTGAGTGTCGAAGTAATGGAAAAACGGTTTCTAATGATGTGAATAAAGCAAACACTGCAGAGAACGCACCACCAACACTTCAATGCTTCAAGTGCAAGGAAATGGGGCATTATGCTAATAAATGCCCTAATCCAAGGGTTAGTGATGATCGACATGAGCAACCGCTTAAGGCAAAGGACAAAGGGAAGTCACATGCGATCACTATTGGCAATGTTGAATATGACAACGATGTGGTGGAATGATTAAGTGTTTATGTAATGGGATTCCAAAATAATATTGTATCATGGAATATTGGAATATTTATGTATTGGTCTAATGTGGTATTCAAAGTGATGGAGATATTATGCGCATAATGAAGGGAAAACGAGAAAATGAAATGTTTAACAGTATTCATGAGCTCATGATTGATATAAGGACTAAGTGATATCATGGTTTGAGTATATAGAATTTTGAGGATTTTGGTATGTGGAAAGTGTTAACTTTTAACTGCATTCATGTTTTCACTAAGGTTCAATGGGTATTCAAGAGAGTACAAGATTAAGGCCTTTGAATGTTTGGAATGTGTCCAACAAGATATATCTTATGATATATGGGGATCAACGATGGTATTAAATCTCTGGAAATCGTTTTCACTATGTTATGAGAATGGACTGCAGTATTATGGATAGGACTAAAGATTGGAATGGATTATGTTGGACATAAGTTAGTATTGTTTAAGGATAGAAGTTTTTTCGATATTATTTATGGGATGTTATAGTAATATAGTTTTAGAAAAAGGACAACCTGCAGGACGGACGACAGCCCATCGCTTCGGACAAGGCTGTGGGAATCGAACCCACAACCGAAGTGCGACTGGCCTTTATCGCCTACCACTGGCCTACAGGAAGTCACTGTTTAGTATAAACTAGTTTTATTATATTAAGCAGTATGATATATGAAGTATAAGTCCATTTTAGGAACTATATATGATTAATCTCACTATAGATCGACTTATGTATATAATTTTTTCTAACCTTTTGTTTGAGACAGATGGAATGACCCGTCATTCTATCACATGATCTACTAACACTTCACGAATAACAAATTCAACTTCATTTATTTAAGAGATGAAGTGGAAATTGTTCTAGGCACAAACAATAGTGAGATTGTACCAAAATAAAGAAAGTATTTATTCCAATTCAAATTTTCAACTTTAGGGAAATGATCTTGAAAACCAAAAATGTTGTCCTAGTGATCTTATACCTGATGAATCGGATGGTACCTTAGATAGTCAAAAATTTATGGATTTGTGATTACTGGCTTTTCCATAGCCATGTTCTCTACCACTCTCCATCAGAACATGATGGTTAGATTTCTCTTCCATATCCATATTTTAACCTATGTGGAAACCCAGTGATTAGTTTATTTGGGTAATCGTTACATTTCATACTATAGTTTTTAAAGCCATGTTTTGGTATTCCTTTTTACGATGTGGGTTTCTATTAAAGAAACTTTCGAATAGTAAACCATTTATAACCCTGACGAATTTCGAGGGCGAAATTCATTTTAAGGGGGGTAGAATGTAACAGCCCGAGATTTTATGAAAAATATTCTTTTTTATTTCACTAATGTCTTGTGTTGTACGCTACACCAAAAGGAGCTTGCACAACACGCATCCTTTACTTGCCTTGCATTACACGCAATCGCAACCTTCCTCGATAGCGTGTGTGGTACGTAATACTGAGTTTCACGAAACAATGATATGCTATTAAAATATTATTAAAACTAGCCGTTATGAATAGTAATAACCACTTTTTAAATTTTAGAAATTTTAAAATGGACTTCATTTTTTGGATTCAGAGTATCGAATTTAGCCTAAGGTGAAATTTTGGTACTTTTCGGATAACTTTCATATTCTGATGAATAGTGAAAATTACTAAATTATAATTAAAAACAACTTTTTTAATCAAAATAATTAATAGTGATAAATCATTAATTTGAGTGGTTTTAAAGTATATTTAGAATATATTTTTACAATTTAATACAATTTTGGTCATTGGATGTAATTTCACATTTAAACTAGACATAAACAAGTGTCAATCTTTTGATAGATATTGTTTCTTAAAAACACGCTATTTGTTTTAACAGCGGGATTTAATTATAAAATTAATTAATGCAACTTTTATGTAATGAATTTGGTAAAATAGACTTCATTTTTGAATTCGGAATATGAAATATAGCTTGGGATGAAATTTTGGCACTGTTCTGAAAAAAATCAATTTTGGATGAATAGTGAAACTACTAAGTGGTAGTTAAAAAACTGAATTTTTCATAAAACTTAATTTTACCGCTTCTGTGAATGGAATTTCAAAAATCCGAGAGACATGGTTGATGTCATTATGTAAAATGTGGTTCAATGAGATGAAAATAATTTTTGGTGAATAGTAACTTTTTACTTTTTTTTACCGCGGTTAATAGTAAATAGGGTAACTAAAGGTAAATATGATATTAATATTACCCTAACACATGTCCTAATTCTATTGGACAAGTGTAATTCGACCAAAAACAAACTTAGGAATAAAGTATGACCATTTAGGCCCACTTGGATTAGATTAGGACATTTATTATTAATTTATTTAAAGAAGGGTTAAAATAGTTAAAATCAAAGTTTAATAAGTAAATAATTTTTAATATGGGGTTATACATAAGATAAATTCGACTATAAATATTCATTAGAAAGATAAAAAGATTTCCTACATGATGGTATTTTATTTGTAATTTTTAGACATCAAATAATATAATTTATTTATGACACAAAGATGATGCAGTAATTATCTTATTAATGAAATATTGACATAATTGATAATATATATAGCAACATAAATGTAATGTAAGACTTTTTATGAATTCCACTAATTTTCTAGGTTACTATGATATATTAGTGTTGATTTAATAAACTTTTTTCGAACATATAATTCTGTTATGACTTTCACAAAAATCATATATCAAATAGTGTCAAAATTGACACAAAATAGTTTTTAAATCAAATATTATATTATTAATTGTTATTTTATTCCTAAAAATCTAAGGTTCGGCAAAATGACTTAGATAAGGATATTTATATTAATAATAAACAATTTGGGGTTCGTTTGGCATGTTATAGTAAGTGTATTAACCACATAGTGAAAGAAAACAAAAAGACACGGTAAAAGTTAAATTATTTAACTTAGAGTTAAATCTAATTGATAAGGTTAAAATAAGAACCTAAACTTGTCTAAATCATATTGGTTGATAGGATTTCTACCCATCCCCACCTTATCTTCGAAATAAGACCCTTTGGAACCATTATAAACCGATTTTGACTTTAATATAAAATAATATTTTGAGATATTCCTAAGGTGCCCCTCTCCTCCCCTATAAAAGGACACCTCCTCCCCCTCCTCCTCACACCAATTTGAGCACTCAAGCTCGGACAACCCCTGACAATTTATCCTCTCCACTTCCCTAGAAACATCCTAGAGGTTCTGGTCTTCCTCAAAGACCAATTTTAGTGCCCTAAGTGGAGGTCTCAAAGAGGCACTTCAAAGAAGAGGTAATTACCGTTACCAATTCTTTCATCTTTATTTCTTCTTCCACCTCTTCTTCTTAGGTTGTTTCATTATGAAGTAATAATATCAGTATCACTCATATACTGATATGTTATTATAAGTATGAAACAACCCTATTTCACCATCTATCCATCCTACGGAAAAAGAAATCACCGCGCGTGCGTACGTACGGAATACCGTCTCCACGCCGTGGTGTAATATATTTTCCACCACCACCTTACATGGATGGGTATAATGGTGTAAAGAATAACTATACATAGTTATTACAACATCATATTGATTCTGATATATTGTATAATACACTCCAATTCAATTCAATATTTATAGAAATGATATCATCGCTCGTGCGTACGTACGGAATACCGTCTCCACGACGCGATGAGATTCATTCTCCATGTTAAGCATTTAAGAATGATTATAATGTATATATAAGAAATAATAATGAAATATTTGACATTATAAAGCTACTGGATTTATGTATATATATACATATGTATGTCATCTACTTACTTCCATTTCAAGACAATAAGGAAAGGAAAACAGCGTTCATGCGTACGTACGGACTACCGTCTCCATGAACGGTGTTTTTAATTTTATTTATCTACCTATTATATATATATATATACTGAATATATATGATATGTAAATCATATTTTATATTCTGGAAGTATGTAAATCATGATATAAGTAATAATGATGTCAAGAACAACAAGTCAAAACACCTACGATAAATGAAACGATTTTACCCAAAACGCTTCTTTAACATGGAATTTACAAAAGAACGGGTAATATAATGTCATAAGTGAACCATATATGATATCATAACAATGAATATGATTCTGTAATAAGTCAATAACATGATTTAAATCATTATACAGGAGGTTCGGACACTTACAAAGCAAGTCGGACCTAAGGTAAGGGAAATATCACAATCTCATTTTTATCCGAGATTGTTTATTCGTAAGTATTTACTGGGGTGTATTTTATCATCCACATCCATGTTCCCTCAATATGAAATATTGTTTCCATCCACTTGCAATAGTTTAAATCCAATTTTACCCTTAGGTGAGTTTTTAGTAAAGAATATGAAAGGAATCTTTTGTCGTTTTTCCGTACGAGGTACTTTTTTGACTTTTCCGACAAAAGTACGAAGAATGTTTTTTTTTAACTTATACGGCATGAATGGATTTTTAAAACATTGTTTCCAAGAAGCTTAGTTTACAAGTTTTCAAGTTTATTTTTAATCAACTTCTTTTATTTTAAAGTTGTATGACATGTTATGAAAGGAAAAAATGTTTTTGAAGAAGAAAGGATATTTTCCTCAAGAATGGAGTTCAAGTGTTTTATCAAAATTATTTTCCATCTAAGATAATAAAGGGTTCTGTTTTTATCCCTATTATTAAATTTATTTGTTCATGTTGTGATGGAATTATTTTTATGAATTCCTTTATCTTATATGAATTGATTTATGATGTCATGATGTTTCAAGAATCTCATTTTTGTTACATGTGTTATGCGATGATGTATGTTTTATGATTATGTGGCACACATAAGAAAGGATTCATTATAAGATGGGTGGGACCTATATCTCCCTCCAATGCATTGGGTAAAGATTTTATATCTCATGATATAGACAGGGATGGAACGGTAGGTTATACCGGTTCAGTGAAACAGGACTGAAATGAGGGTTACTCGATTCAGAAAGGGACTTTGTCTACTAAGATAGTCTTGGAAATTAGTCTTGACTAACAAGAAATGATTCTCTATGATTATGTGTGTATGCCACAAAGTTTCATGTTTTAAGTTATGATTATTGGGATTACTTTTTCACTGCCATGATTTATCCCATGATTATGAAATTATGCTCTCTTTTGCAGGTTATGATTTCCAAAATGCTATGTTCTTATGAATATGATGTGATTGATATTTATTTTGTTTACCCTTACTGAGCATTTGAGCTCACCCTTTTATGTTTTCTTTTCCCCAGGATATAAAGAAAGGTTTTAGGTAAAAAAAACCAAAAAGGAGGAAGATCTTTATGGGAGATTTTGAAGATCTTTCACCACGATTAGAAGATTATAGTCCGAGTTTCCAAAGACACTAAACTATTACGGTCCTTGTGTGTGTGTTTTTGTAATGTACTAAGTATTCCGCAAAAGTAATGTAATGTCCATGTACGTCAAGCTTCGGGTCTCTACAGTTAAGGTATATTGATATTTCCCAACGGTTCTCCCAAACCGTTGGGAAAAACTATCCCAACGGTTTGGCAGAACCGTTGGGATAGGGTGGCTTTTGTGAGCCTATGCCAACGGTTTCCAGTAAACCGTTGGGAAAACCTTTCCCAACGGCTTACTTCCCTACGGTTATCAGAACCATTGGTATATCATATACCAATGGTTAGAGGGGATTTCCCAATGGTTTTGAACCATTGGGAAATATTATATTTCCAGTAGTGATTGGAATATTGTATAATCAAACTCCTATATTTGTTTGATAATGCCAAAGTATTACATATTTTCATAAATTGGATTTATTTCCTTACTATCGGAAACATGCATCTCTTCAACCAAAAGTGTAACTCCACTATTTTTCATGGTAATGTATTCATCATGTTCATCTATATTGAATGTATAAATATTAATTACATAACCATTGTAAGATAATACATACACACTCGGTTCGGCGGCTATCCATCGAAGTCGTTCTAAAATTGAACTCAGATTTTCATCTAAATCTTTAAAAATATGGTCCTAAAACCATCCTATAAACTGGTGATTATGTGTATTTGATATCAATTTTTCATCCCCTAATGGATTCAACTGCCTAATAATTTCTTTGTGAGTTTCAATATATAGAGCAACCTCCCAACTATTGTGCAAAAACATAAAGGTGGGCCTGCTTCTGATCTGTAAAAATAATTGTCAGTACATCTCCTCCAGAAATTCCCTCACCCTCAATGCATCCAGTGTGATGAGATTTCAGGATATCAATTCTTTCCACATCATATAGTTATTTGGTACATAATTCAATGGATTCCTCAATAATATATTTCTCCACTATAAAACCCTCTTTCCAACTTCAATTTTTGACATACCCTTTCAAAATATTCATATATCGGTCAATGGGGTACATCCATCTATAGTGCATAGGACCACAATGTTGAATCTCTCTCACCAAGTGAATAATCAAATGAACCAACATATAAAAGAATGTTATCGGAAATAACTTTTCTAAATCACATAATATGATGACAATTTATTTTTCCATAGCTAGAAATTTCTCCTGGTCTAAAATTTTTCAATATATTGATTTTAAAAATAAACAAAGTTTGTTTAATGTATGATGAACATTCTTTGTAAAAATACAACGTAAAGCTATTGGAATTAAATATTGCATCAAAATATGGCAGTCATGTAATTTCAAACCATTTAACTTCAAGTTATTCATTGACACAATGTTCTTGATATTTGATGAATGCCCCTATAAAACCTTTACATCATTAAAGAAGTTTCAAAATTGATATCTCTCCTCCCTAGAGAGAGTGTAAGCATCTGGAGGAAGAAACATTCGATTTTCACCCTTCACGGGAGCCAACTCTTCTCGTATTCTCATGTCAACCATGACCAGCATTTCCTTAATTCCGTTCTTTGTTTTTCCGGGGGAATTTTGAAATGTTTCGATAACACTATCCCATACATATTTTTCCACATGCATCACATCAAGAAAATTTTTAACGTACCAAAAATTCCAGTAAGGTAATTTAAAAAAAACTGATCCCTATTTCCAACTGATTTTCATAAGGTTTTTTGAAAATGGTTTACCAAAAATAGTGTTCACATCTTTTACTTTCTCAAACAGCTAATCCCCTGTTAGGGGATATGGTGTTGTGTGTTTTTTTGAATATCCATTGAATGATGTCGTCCAAGATCGGTACATATATCGACGATGTAAAAACTAAGATATCCTAGAAACAAATATTTTGATGAATGTTTCAACCTAATTGATTCTGTATCCTCTTTGAACATGGGAAACACTTGAGTTCCTTTAATGCTATAACATAAAAAATTTCCATAAGAAGGGGAGTCATTTATCATACAATAAAACATCGCTCTTAACGTGAAGTTTTCACTTTTATAAGCATCATACAACAAAACACATAAATCTCACAATAACTTCAAATCGTTGATCAAAGGAGCCAAATAAACATCAATATCATTACTTGGTTGTTTTGGTCTTGATATAAGCATAGATAACATGATGAATGTCCACTTCATGCATAACCAGGGTGGCAAGTTATAATTTACCAACATAACATGCCCTGTACTGTGAGTGCTGGTTTGAAAACCAAAAGGATTCACTCCAACTATAGAAAATGCAAGATGAAGGTTTCTCGGCATGTTTCCAAAATTAGGATACTCATGATCAATATTCTTCCATTGAGGAGAGTCAGCTGGATGATGTAATTTCCCATATTTATTTATTTTATCCGCATTCCATGAAAATTCTCTTGCAGTTTCTTCACATCCATGTAGACTCCTAAACCTTGGAATGATTGGAAAGTACCATACCATTTTATTAGGACTAGATTCAACTTTCTTGTATAGATAAGCACCACACATTGGGCCTTCTGTAAGTGATTTGTTCTCCTTTTGAAATAATATACTATAATTCTAGCAGGCATGTATTCTTTCAGAAATCATACCCAATGAGCGTAGCATTCCTTTAGATTCAAATGTCTGGCTTGTGAGATCATTTTCTTCTGGGAGCATGTAATTCAAGAGAGAAAGTAGTTCCATAAAACTGATATAACTCCATCCATTTTCTACTTTCAATTTATACAACTTCAGTACAGATGACAATGCTGTATATTTAGTGCAGCCAACATACAATGGCATCTTTTCACAACTCTTTAACTTCTCAAACAATTTTGGGCAATCAAAGAGTTTATCTTCAATTGTCCTTGTCATTTCCTTAAAACGATTTTCATCATAATTTACATATGTAATCACATCCTCCATATGCTCTTCTTCATTATCCATATTTGAATTCATATATGAGGATCCACAAAACCCAATTTTATCTGAGCCAGTAGAAATATTCACCTTTTCTCCGTGTTTATTACAACATTTATACCTCCAATCTATTCTTTGACATATCAAAATTTCTTCCAACTCCTCTAGAGTAATTCTTCTATAATAACAACAATGTAAACACGAACAAAAGATTTGAGAAGGACCCTTTGCGTGATCCTTTGAAAACATGAATAACTCTTTCACTCTGTTCTCATACACTATTGTCAAACGATTACCATATATCTAATATTTATTCATCTCCATCCTATTTGAATCTCAAATATTAGTATTTATGGTTCAAATATATAAAAAAATACTTCCAAATATAATAATAATCAAGAATGATACATCTACCACTCCTAGGTCTCTTCCTTTCACTCAATATCATAATTCCTAATATTTTTGGTAAGATCAAGTTAAAAACATTAAAACACAGGGGGGGTAATCACTTGTGTCATAGATGGTCTCCCATGTTATTCCATATGAAATTTTTAACAAATATTACTGACCTATCATCCCTGTCAATCCTCATGAGTGTCTAATTTCTGACTCCATCTTAACTCTAAACTAAAGCTATGATACCACACTATTATAACTCACCTCCACTAGGAACTGCTCCTAAACTGGCAGTGAAAATATGTGTAATTCATGAATCCTATCACTAATAGTACATAGGTTGGAGACTAGAATTGAGGGTATAAAATAATTACATGGGAGGATTTTCCCTCATTATCCCAAGAACATAGATACACCACCAATCAACTCCATATAATATAAAATAAAACTCAATCCATAATTCATGTGAATTTCATATATAAAAAAACGTATCTAAATTAAAATATCAAAAAAATCTTACTCAAGTGGATTTGGTAGTAACTCCTAGCCTCAAGATAGTAATTTCCATCTTGGTCACCAAATCCATCTTAAAAAACTTATAAAAATAATTATATAAATAGGGGTGAGCATACAAGTATACTTAATATGATCCTTCCCAAAAACTCTCATGAAAATGTGTATAAAATATATTAATGCCTTAGTGAATAAATAATAGAACTAATACACACCAATATATGGTCATATATCACCCAACCTCACCAAGGATCACTCTCCCAATATCACATTCAAGTATAGTAACATAATATCAAAAGAATATATATTAATAAATTACCCCACATCCACTTCCCCACTAATATGGACATTCTCACACTCTAATAGAATATTTATTATGCTTCAACCCCTTATATATAACCTCATAACCATATATCCACACATACAAATGTCACAATCACATAAGAAAACCATATCCACATCACAACCACACATCACATCCTCATAACAGTTTGTTATCATGAACATGAAGGGCATAAACATCATACTCTCCTCCTACAATGCACAACCCACACTATGTATCCACACCAAATACACATTATATTTTCACCAAGAATATATATACACCAAAACCTAAAATCGTTATAGGTCAAATATATACACCCATTGTGAGCCATTACAACTCATACTAAGGGTGAAGGGGGAGAAGAGAGAGGGAGTGGTTATATATGTGTTCCCTCTATAACTTAGATATTGAGAACAACACTTAGAACCAATGTACCCATATGGATTTCAATTAGGTTACTCGACTCAAGTGGTGGTGCGTAAAAAATAATAAGAAAATATAATAAGTATATAGTAACACATAAAACCTTTCAATGGGATTACACCAAACTAACACTGCAAACACCGACGTCAACCATTTCCTTATTACTACCACCCAATAATAACCACTTCCATTATAATGCCACAAATAATCCCCAAAAAATATCATAAGCATCCATATCAACATTACCAACTTCTAATTTCATTTAACATTATAATTTCTTGTATTTTTATTACCATATGCATTTCAATTGTTAACCATTTTAATGTAAAACCAATCATTAAATCACTACCCAATATAATCCATTCATTATTCATTATTAACATTTATTCAATCTTTAACCATTTATTAAACATAATTATTCCAATCATTATTGTTAATCATTTAACAAACCATCATTTATCATTTCCAACACATCACCCATTACTATTTTCATTTATTCCAACCATATTCCATGACAAAAAGTAACTATATACCCACCCAATAACATATGAATTTTCATGACATAAAATACCACTAAACACATTCTAAAATCCATAAAACCACTTATTTACTGTCTAAATAGTCATATCCTCCAATGGCCTGAAGGCCTTCATTTTTTATTGATTTTTGATAATCCACCTTTCAAGGGGTGAGGTGGAACCCTTACAAGGCCCGTAGGTGTAAGTATTACATGGACCGTAGGCCTTAGATTAATTCATTGCCTGTAGGCTTCAAACATTCATGCAACCCAGACTCACTACATGGAACTTCTCCTCCCCAACATCTTCATCGTGAAATCAGCTCTCCACCTTCGTATGGCTGGTTGACTAGGCTTTCCTGTGCATGTACATGCTTGTCCCGATGGAAGGTGCCATAACCTCTCATCCTTGCAATCCATTTAGCTTCTTCTATGGTGAAATCTCCTTTCTCCTCCTCTTTCTTAAGCTTGTTCCTTGTAGGTTGTCTGGTGTGCATCTGCACTTAAAGTGGCATGAAGTCCTTGAGGTGGCCCGAAATCCTTATTGACCCGAACCACATCAATCAACCATCACCCTTATAATCATAGTGATAAATACCCCATACATAGTATCATGAAAGTGAAAACATATTGTAAATTCACATTAAAAACTCCCCCTTAAACAATCTTTCATATTAAAGTAGAATTTATAGTTTAAATATAACCCTTTAATTACAGATTTCCATACAACCAATTCATTACCTAACATAAGTGACTAGAAAAATATGAAAGGTGATTATAACATATTATTAGTAGTAAGAAATTTCTCTCACAACGTCAAGAATAAATCACTTATAAACAACACCAATAAATCCATAAATATTTAAGAAATATTACGGAAATTCATAAATCACATGCAAAACTCCATCTTCACTTTAATTTCCTTTAGTGTAATTCATTATAGTATTAAGGTTAATCAGGACTATCCATCCAATAGAAACAAAATAAAATGATAATTACACAATTTACACATAATAAAGAAGGAGAAATTTCAACTCCCCAACCTAAACTATAGATTTAACAAATATTTCATAAGAATGAGAAGAATACTCAAATAAAACATGACTAAACACATGATGGCAATCTAAAAGGCCTATGTATGACCATTAACCATTAAAACCATAACAAAAAAAAACAAAAACCGAATCAGAATTATTCTCACATCCTTCCTAAGAAGAAATTTCAAGAAGAGAATCAAGAAGAAGAGAAAAGAAATTCACCTTAGATTTTAAAGAGGATGATCTCTCAAAATTTTGGAACAAAACCAATAAATGGGCGACGAAAGATATCCAAATATACATCACTAATCACCTAGGGTTCTAGAAATGTTTTTTAAATAAGAAATAATTTGATATAAGGCCTAAATTTATAATCATTCTATAAAATTAATGGATAATGATGTGAAAACGTTCACCATTCCATAAGACAAGTCTGATCCAAAAACCATGGCATGTTATCCCTTGAATCTATAGGGTCAAACGACAATAAAATAGATATTAATATAATCTGTTCCATGAAACAAAAAATTCAACCATGTCATTGAACTCAAACTATCTAGGGTCATAGTGTGATCCTCAGCCTCCTCCCTCTGACTCATAGAACTGTAAACCAAACCACGATGCAATAGAAGGTAGTATAGTGAAACAGTACTCAAATAGGCAAAAAATAGAAAATTATCAACTAGGTTTCCATATAATAGAAAGGATAATAATTCTATAATACCCCTTATGGAAGATTAACCAAAATAATCATGTAAGATGAACTTAAAACAACTTAAGAACATCACACCGCATTACCACCCCTCACAACACAACTACGATCACATAAGATAAACCCAAAAGAGAGTATATCATATTAATAAAGGGACATACCTATATAAGAATAACCTAGTGATATTTACACCTTGAAAAAACTACTTCATAAAGTAACCAAAATTACACATCAAAACCTATCCACCAAAAATAAACCTAAAAAGAGAAGTGATAGATTTACCTAGAGTAGATCGCACCCATGATGGAGGGAGAGAAGAAGCATCGAGTGGTCAGGGAACCTTCTACACTACTTCAGGAGGAGAAGGAACGACCACCAGAGGAGTATGTTCATGGGTGGAGCCGCCAATGGTTGAAAAATGGAGGAGTAGGGTTCGCGAGGAGTAGGATCGAGCATAGAGGAGGAAAAGTAGGGTTTGCGGGGAGGAGGATCCATGGAAGTGGTTCTAGGGGGAGGATAAGGAGTAGGTCTAGTTGCAGAGGTTTGACATTGAGATGATAGGGGGAGTTTTCATAGGGGTATAGTACCGTGAGAGCATGAGGTCATGATAAACAAAGGATACTGTGTGCCCGATTTTTTAAAATATGGGACTACTGTTTTAACAGTTCTAAAAAAGCGCTGATAAAGGTTACCTTTATCAGTGCTAAAACATTAGCACTGATAATGGGAGGCTTTATCAGAGATTTTTTATCCCTGATAAAGAGTCCCTTTATCAGCACTAAAAAAGCGCTGATAAATCCACCTTTTATCAGCACTAAAATTTTAGCACTGATAAAGGTAGCCTTTATTAGTTCTTTTTTTAGAGCTGATAAAGGGACTGTTTTTTAGACCTAAAAAACACTGATAAAGGGTAACCTTTATAAGAACTAAAATTTTAGCACTGATAGAAGGATGCTTGGTCAGTGCTTTTCTAGCATTGATACAGGGTTCCTTTATCAGCACTTTTTTCTCAGCGCTGATAAAAGGTGGTGCTTCCCTAGCCCGTTTTTTTAGTATTTCCATGATGAATACCTATATAATAATCGATTGGTATGATCCATTACAAAATTTCTAAGTATCTAAAGAATATTTGGGATAAATATTCTTTCCTATGAACCCATCGATGACCTAATCTAGGTGAAAGGAACGAGCCAAACTGATCTCCCACATCAAAATCCAATGTTTGGTTCTATATATTGGTATAATACATTTTCCCAGACTGAGATGTAGCAATATACTTCTAAATAACTTATTCCTACTCTGATGTCCCCAAAATGATTATTGGTCTTAGTAGCATTGCCTCCCCTACCCATATCCAGCATGTAGGTGATCAACACTACTTACCATATAGGTCCTCTTAAGGATTTATATATACAATTTGTTGAAATCTATTACAATAAGACAAATTAGAAATAGGTAAATGTTTCTACATAGAAAATAGAAAATTGAGGATTCATTCTCTAGTCATGTCCTCTAATACATGTATAATTTTCTTGTACTAACCATTGATCTTGGGGAGGTATGTGGTTCTTAGAAACACCTATAAACCAAGCTTCTTCTGCCCTTTCTTTTAAAACAAAAAATGAAACATACATACCTATCTGAAATGATGGTGTGAAGAACACAATTATGGAATATGAACTCTTAGATTTAAATTATACCAAATTAATCCACTAAGAAGGTCTTTCGGACCGCAAAGAAGTGGGTGACCTTTATTAGCCTGAATAGGATATCCCATAAAAAGTCTCCTCCATGAGGTTATTTTTTGTAATCTCTTCATACTATAAATGGTTAAGTCATCCCATTTACACTCTAGGATGGACAAAGGATATTAAAGGTCCACTATCCATTGGTTTTCCAATTTCACATTTTGAAAAGTGGAACACCGAGTAATGAAACAACTATCTACATATTAACACTAGGTAACTAATTCTAGAGGTTTAAGTTGTTGTACATCGTCGTGATTTAGGGATTTACTACTTTAGATATTATGTGACCTAGAAAGTGAACCTTATCAATCCCAAAGTAGCATTTTGTTAAAATCACATAAAGCCTATTCTCTATTTGTTTACTCAATACCATATCATGGAATTTGGAATGATCACATCACGTTTGAGAATACACTAAGAAATCTATCCTTGAAAACCGCTACAAAATTATCTAGGTATGGGTAGAAAACCTAATTCATTGAATCTAGAATGACTTTTGGAATGTTTATGAGATATAATGGAATTAACAATTAATTGTAAATTCCATATCTTATTTATAATATTTTACATGGTATATCTGAGGGACTAAGCCTTACCTAAAGTTATCCTAACCTCAAATCAATTATTGAGAAAACCCTAGATCCTTAGAACTTTTCGAAGAGATACTTTATATAATTTAGGGGGTACCAGTTTTTAATGGTAATATGATTCAACCATCACTAATCTTCACAAATCCTAAGGTTCCCATATGCCTTCATGGTGAAAATCATGAGTGAACCATAAAGAGAAGTCTTGATCCACATAATCCATTTAGCTAACAGGTCCTAAAGCTATATCTAGAATTCCTAAATCTCAGTAGTATCCATATTTTAAGGATGAATAGATACCAATGATGCTCTGAGAAAAATATAAATGGTGAACATAAAATCTCTCTTATGAGGAAATCTAGAAAAAAAACATTCAGAAATACATCCCTGAAATGGTCCACCACTAGTGGGAAAAATATCTGATGATTTCCCTAAACTCATGAAAAAAGGAAAGAAATCTGCACAGATACTCCACCCAACCGATGATTCTTAGGTTCATATTGACTTTTATAAACATACCATTATCCCTTATAAATATAGTTATAACCATGGGTGATGAGAATGGAAGATGTCTATAATAAAAATAGATATGGGTAAAAAAGGTCACTAACCATTCCATCTTAAGAATGATGTAAAATCCCATCATCTCAAGGATAAAATTATTTCAAAATAAATTATAGTCACCTATATCAAAAGTAAGATCCTTGTATAGGTATAAAATATCTCATAAGACTCCCAAAGGAGTATCTAGAGCCTTCACTCCATGGAATTATTATATCATAAAACCAATCCTACACAATAAAGAATCATATATAAATGAATGTGAGGTTCCTTTATCAAATTAATAAGAAACTGAAGTAGAGACTACTAATATTGTACCTTATACTAAAAATGGTCAAGAAATTTGATCCATAGGTGTAGGATATACTCTATGTATCTGGTCTAATCCACGAACCTAAGTTACAACCAAATAACCTTGAGTAGGTCCACTCTATTATTTCATCATATTAGAAGTCTGGCTTCCTTGACTATAACCACATCATTTCCTTAATAATTCTTTTGTACTCTAACTCCCTAAAAATCATTGAAATAATGACCCCACCCCAAAACGTGGTACTGGTATATACCCTCCCTCACTAAAAACAAGAGTAATGGCCTTGAAAAACCTATGAATATGAACCATCATTCCATAGACCCAACACTCCACTAAGTCCTTACTTCAATGGGGATTTTTTTGTCCTGGACTACTAAATTTATTGAAGACCACAAGGCTACCGGGGTGCACAATCTGAATAAATTTTACCCTATTATAAATCTAAGGGATATGCTTCCTATAACTATATGATTTTTCACTCTATCGAGATATTGAACCATCATGCCCCAATCCTTCATCCTCCCTCAGGTAATTATAAGGGTTGAGTAAATGGTTCACTATTTCATAAATGATTTTCAACCAAAACAAATCACCTGAGATCATATTTCCTAACTAATACAATCTTCAAATATCCGTTCTCTAGTAAATTAAATAGCAGAGAGAGTATGAATGAATAATTGGAGCTCAGTTACATGTGTTGAGTAGTCCATAATAGACAGAGTACCCTACTCCAGATGATTAAATATCCTAGTTAATTTATCTCGTAACATATTGGGTGATATGTAATCATAAGATATATATTTTAAATCCCTCCAAACCATGTCCTCATTCAAACCTACCTGATTTAGAAGACCCCACCAATTCATGGTGTATCCTTAAAGCATATAAATTTCAAACATGACAATCCACTATATAGGTGTGTCCAAATTATCGATGATAGTGAATATAGCCTCTATCCATGACTCAGTAGCTTGGGGGACACCATCCCTTAGAAAGTAAGTGGATGATACTACTAAAACATTCTAGTCATCTAATACATTGTTGATGTAGGTCATGGAAGTCCCTTCATAGATTATACTAACCATAGAAACCCCTCTCATATTTGATTATTAGTTTCTAGTCCAGGTATAACCGAAGTTCTTGTAGGTGGAACTATTAGTGGGTTAGGTCCCACCACTTCAAGATTATGGTCTTCAACGCATTCTTGGTTCTCATCCTGAGGCCTCTGTATATGTATGTATTAATAATTCCAATCACACACATTAAAAGAAAATTAAATAGTGTAAATATCTATTAAAAGAATCAATATGAACCAAATCCTCTCAAAATAATAATATAACTGATGAAATTCTCTTATGATAAAAAGATAAGAATAAGGGATTACATCCCAAGAAACATTAACCCATCTACCCACCACTAAGGCCACGGTATTTGTATGGTTCTATGTTTTTAATCATAGATATCCTCTTATATAGAGTGTTAATTGAATTTTATAGAGGGAAACAACATTTAAGTGGTAATTGGAATCCCCATTTAAAGGAAACCATTTCATATATGAGTCGTAATTTAACAACATTTTCATTTACACTATAGTCCAATTAGATGGATTACCATTCCCAAGTTATTAATTCCTAAACCTGATAAGTTATAGTTGGTAGTTCATGTAATTACAACCAAAATCATTACATCTAGTCTCAAGATATAAGAATCCATATATGATGATTTTATTATATGGATCTCTATTCCTAATTTATAGAGGGACACACTTTATAAATTATAATTTTTATCAAGTAAATAAAAATCAACTAACAGTTCATCACATGAAATTAATGTTTCATGGATCAAACATGTGATAATTTTTAAATTATGGTGTTTTCATAAATATATGTAGGAAATGACTAATTATTCTAATGTAGATTCTTTATGTAAACAATTTTTTATATCTATACAAGAAGTTTTAGTAAAATTATAGCTATTTAAATGAAGGAACATATAAAAACAAACATGTAATTCATGAAGTTATGACATGGAACATGCATAAAATAAAAATACTTGGGTGACTATAATGATGCATGAAAATTCTCCCTTTCCATACTATTCAATGGATAAAAATCGATAATGATAATAAATAGAATAAATCATATGTGTCACCCAATGATGAAATCAGTACAAATATAAAAAAAATGAAAACATCTGGTCTCATCCAAATAAACATAGATTTTTTCTTGTATGTGGGTTAGATACTCCCATAATAGGGTCATTACAAAATTCTAAAGCTTCCACGTCTTTAGTATACCAACCCAAAACTGTTATAAAATGGAAAAGAACTCTGTTAATGGAATGAACCTAATATTCATTAATGAAAATTCCTCTGGATATATTTAAATGTCTTATTATGGGTTTATAAAACTTATTCACTTCTTTGGTTTTTTGTTTGTGGATTTTAAAATATAGTTACTAATTCTGACCGTTTCTATTATAGTTGTTGAACAGTGATCACATGATTAGTATAAATATAGGGATTTAAAAAATCTAATTTACTCAGACAAAGGAAGTGATGGCCTCACCCAGTAGAATTACCTCATATAAATCCCATTTGTTGGAGCTCAGAAAGGAGTTTTCATCATTGGAATTCACTCATGACCAAGCACAATCTGATCGTGAATATGTAATCCTTGAGCAGAACCGCTTATGAGAGAAGTGGAAGTTGATAGAGATTACCACTCGAGCAATGTTATCCGAGCCTCCCCAAGAGTCTTTCACCATCACACAACATAATCTTCAGTCTGATGCTGGTGTTATAAGGAGTTATGTAATAAGTCCCTATAACTATAACTATGTACATTTTTTTTGTATAAAGAATGTGCATTAATTTTATTATTATTACTTTTTAAATAGTTTTTAAAGCCCAAATAGTATTTTTAGTTAATATTCAACTAAAAAATATATTTTGATGATTTAATTGATTTTTTAATTAAATAATATTTAATAAAATAATATTATTATTATAAAATTATATTTTATTAAATATAAATGATCATATTATTTTATCAATGCAGTTGTAAATTTTATTACCGTTTGAAAGAAGTTTTCGTCAAAACCCATGAATTTTCGATAAATGTACATTTTTATTTTAAAAAGTAAAAATTCACATATTTAGAAAATTAGTTAGATAAAATTAATATTATTTTTGGAATCATGTCTTCCAAATTCTCTATCGGTGAAATTTTCAAAATTTTCTCAGACAGTCAAATTTTTGGGTAAATATTAAATACCCTTTAAATGTATAATGTGTTTTATGACATCATAATGACCTAATAGTGATTTAATAAGATACAATAAAAACTATTTTCGGCCAATATATGTTTTAAAATTAATATAATGTGATTTTGGGTTTGTTTGATTTATTTTACAAAGCTTTAGTGGACCGTTCAAGGCTTATAAAACATTTTTCTTTTTAAAATGTTTTCCTTG
The DNA here is from genome assembly GCA_963277665.1 of Viscum album. NCBI lineage: Eukaryota > Viridiplantae > Streptophyta > Magnoliopsida > Santalales > Viscaceae > Viscum > Viscum album. Next base: position 1,211,818,249 of record OY728121.1, read on the forward strand.
AGAGTGTGACTCACCAACACACAATCAACCCTATTATTTTAATAAGTTAGGCCATTGGCCTTATATAATAATGTTTTACACTCCCCTTTGTCAAAAATCATGAGCAAAAACCATGGTATGGTTTGTTGTTTTGATTAGTTTAATGTGAGCTGTCCCAAACCTAAATAATAAAGAATTCCCTCTCCTATCCTATATAACCCCACCCAAGATCCCACTTCCTATTCACTCAAAGATTTTGGAGTTTTACCAATACCTGACCTCCTCTCTATAGAATCCTCCCATGGTTCCCCAATCTCCCAAAAATTCTCTCTCAAGCCTCTCCCAAGCCTTTCAGATCACACTTCCAAGTAAGGTATTTCTTTATTTCTCATTTTGTCCAATTTTCTTTAAGTTATTATGCCATTTTTTCAATTACAAATTTTGGGGTATGATTTCTCACCTCCCATATACTTCCCTATTTATTTTTGGATTTAGGGATACCAATTTATCTCTCATCAATTCCTCCCATGTACACTTGTTACCATGCGGAAATTCTGTGAGAGATTTCTCTCTCCTCTTTTACATCCAAGTAATTCTTTTGTATTATGCATATGACTTCAATTACATTTGATGGGACATGTATCTATATAACTCCATACTGTCCATTTAATGTACATATGCTGAGAAACCCTTTTCTCTCTCTTCAACCATTTTCATGAATCCTTATGTCATGCAGTTCTGCTGCAGAAATTGCACCGCATTTTTTCAAGCCAAGATCATTGTGTAGTGAATACCATACCCTTGTCACTCTCAAGGTTATTCACCTTTATGAACATATAAATTTTGAATGGTATATTCGTGTATTTATTCCACATTAACAAATCGTGGAATAACTTATTATGTTGATTGATTCCATGTTATATGATCCTTGTGGAACACTTATGCATGTAACAAAATGTTTAAGAAGGTTGTGCCCTGATGAGCTCCAATGCATTTGGTAAAGTATTGTATCGTGATATGTCATGTGCAATGGGTGTTGAATCATGATCATTCAAGTTAAACTAGGTTTTACTCATGATTCATGAGAAATGAGGGTTTACTCAAGCTCTTTGTGCAATGATCCTTGGCTCATGCTAATTCCATGTTAAGTGTTGTTGACACATTTCCATGTTATGATTATCTCAATATATCATGCATTTATGTTCATGTTTCTCTTGTGCTCCGTTAATATGTATATTATCTAACATTTATTGTATTCTTAATTTTACTCCATGTTTATTCCCTTACTGGTCTTTATAGCTCACCCTTTTCTTATGCATGTCCTCAGGTTCTCCCATGGAATGCTAAGTATGAGTAAATGTTGTGGTCATGTGAAGGAAGTATTCAATAATGATGTTGTGTTTCATGTTTTAAGTTGTTATGTATTGTTCCTAATCCCCAAATACAATACGCCTCTTGATCTTCCATGTTTTATCAAGTGAAGATTTTATGTAATAAATCATGTTTAAGTGTGCAATAAAGAGCATGATTGTTATAGTTGGTATCAGATGATAGGTTTAGTTATTTTTTGATTAGGATTAGAAAACCCTAGTGAATCCTTAGAGACAAGAATAAGTATAATAAAAACATACTTAAGTTTTGGTGAGTACTGATTAAGTGGTTTATCAAGCAAATACATCCCTATCATGACATGAGCAAGTTGAGGTGGCTCTAGCACAGATGTATACTAGTGGTAAAACCCGAAAAAAACCGCTTTGAGCTAGACTCGAACGGGAACTGGTGCATGAAAATGGGCCTTACTGCACTCTTGGTTACGACACTCTCAGGGAATATTCTTTGTTAAATTCACAAGAATAGTATAAACCATTATTAAGGGACTTAAAAAATTCCATTAAGAATATATGTTAGAATATAGATCATGAATAGCATAGATTGAGGCTTATGGATTCATAAGTGAAGGAAATAGAAGTCATTTATAAGTCATCAGTTTTTTACTTTTATTACCCTTTATGGTTTTCCCCTAACTATACTTTTTTTATAGCCAATGGCTGGTAATAGTAGGAATCAGGCTAACAACCGATGTGAAGATCAATGTGATAACTGTGCTAATGAGATGCCCAATCCGACGTGAGTGGGAATCAAAAACATTGTCTTGCTTCTCTCATAGTTAACACAATCTTTGAATAGAAACATGGGTTAAGAGGAACGTTCAACCCCCCTATGAATGAACAAGTCACTATTGAGGTCTTCATGTGACAAAGGTCTCCTACCTTTAATGGATCATTTGATCCCTCAATCACCGAACAATGTATCTACTCTATTGAAAAGATCATCTCCATCCTTCAATGTTCTTAACAAGAGATGGTTTTTCTGGAAGCTTATTGTATGTAGTGTGAAGCTGATAAATGGTGGAAATTGATAAAAAAATATGAAACCTAAGGAGGAGATCGATGTGTTAGAATGGAAGGATTTCCGGAAGTTTTTTTTATAAATATTTTCCACACACCCTCCAGCTTAAGATGGAAAGGGACATTCTTTCCCTCATGAAAAAAGACGACAAATCTGTTGGAGTGTATGAGGAATACATCATAAGGCTTGTGTGATATGCCTCTAGCTTTGTTGTTAACCCTGAAATCAAGTTTAACTGCTTATTTGGTGGTCTGAAACATAGCCTATGGAAAGTGTTGGCGATCCGTGACTTCGACAGCTATGAGGAAATTGTCTGATGTGCCCTCAAGGTCAAAATGGAGATCAGATAATCTCAAGGGTATCATGTGGATAAGAAGTTTAAGGTTTAATTCAATGTTGGTTTTATTATATATAAATCCAATGATGTTATGAAGATCCAGCACCCCACTTTCCCATGGTGTGGAAATAAGCACCCCATAAATTGCCTAAAGGGGACGAGGAATTGTTTAGGTGTGGAAGAGAAGGGAACCTAGCTATTAACTGCTGATAAGAAAAACCTACAGCTGAAACAGAGTAAAGAAATGATCTGTATGAACCTCAACATTTTGTTCATTGTGAAAACGACAATGAACTAGGGAATCTTGCAAATCAGTGCCCTAAGCTAAGGGTTTTCGGAGGCAACCAAAAACTTCCAAGGTAGCAAGGGAGAGGTTCTTCCATCACTACTACCGAAGTTAACCCTGAAAACAAAGTGGTGACATGTACTCTAGTTATTCATTGAATAATAGTGAACGTAATTTTTGATTCATGCTCTACGCATTCTTTAATATCCCAAATGTTTAGTAGGACAATCCCAGCACCACAACAAATCATGGAAGTAATGATGTCGGTGAGTACGAAAAATGGGGAAATCATTGCATCCCTTGAATATAACTCCTCCCCTATCATAATATGTGGATTGAATTTCCCATAGAACCTCATCATACTCCCTATGGTGGAATTTTATTCAATTATAGGCATGGATTGGATTTCCTTATATAGAGCCAACATAATTTACTATGAGAGGGAAATTACTCTCCATGTAGAGAATCAACCCCTGAATCTATACAAGTGAAAGGAAGTCGATGAATCTTCATTAGCTCCATCATCTCAAGCATGGATATTACTGCCCTATGAGAACACATATATGGCTCAGATGATTGAGTCTAAGGAGGAAACCATCCTTGAAGACACGCCTAATGTGAGGGAATTCTCTAAAGTGTTTCCTGAGGAATTGACTAGTCTTCCTCCTAGAAGAGATGTTGAATTCTCAATTGATCTTATACCTGGGGAATTGCCAATATCCAAGACTCCATATAGAATGGTTGTTGTGGAGCATGAGGAGTAGAAGAAAAAACTACAGGATAATCTGGATGATGGGTTTATACGCCCAAGTGCTTCACCATGGGGTGCACTAGTCCTCTTTATTAAGAAGAAAGATGGGTTAATGCGCATTTGCATTGATTATTGTGAGCTTAAAAAATCACAATAAATTAAAGTATCCCCTCCCATGAATCAATGACTTGTTTGATCAACTGTGTGGAGCACAATACTTCTAAAAGGTGGATTTTCGGTTCGGATATTATCAAGTAAGGTTGAAGAAGGATGATATACCCAAGACCTATTTTCGTACAAGATACGGTCACTATAAATTCATAGTATTGTCTTTATGACTCACTAATGCTCTAGTAATCTTCATGGACTTGATGAATATAGTATTTATACATTACCTCCAAAAATTTGTGGTAGTCTTTATAGATGATATTCTAATATACTCCAAAACCAAGGAGGATCATGAGGAGCATCTATGAACTATAGTAGAGACCTTGAAGAATGAGAACCTATATATAAAGTACAACAAGTGTGATCTATAGTTTAAGGAGGTCTCATTATTGTGCCATATCAACACAAGTAATGGGATATTTGTGGATTCATCCAAGAAAATTGCAATAGAGGGATGGTTGAGACCAACATCAGTAATAGATATCTGTAGCTTCTTGGGGTTAGCTGGATATTATTGACGATTTGAGTGAAATTTCTCATGCTTTTACAACCCTCTTACTAAGATAACTCAGAAGGGAGTAAATTTTTCTTGGAGTGATGAATGTGAAGAATGAATCAAGAAGTTAAAAAGGAGTATTATCACTACACCCAGGCTCACTTTACCAACAAGTGGAGAACTTTTTATGGTATTCAGTGATTCATCGAAGAAGGTCTTGGGATGTGCGTTGATGAAAAATGACAATGTCATTACTTATTCTTCAAGGCAATTAAATGTTCATGAGAAGAATTATCCAACACCTGATTTGGATATGGCTGCGGTGGTTTTCACTTTAAAAATTTAGTGGAATTATCTTTTTGGGGAGAATTGTGAAATATATTTGGACCACAAAAAGGCTCAATTATATATTCACATAGAAAGAGTTGAACATGCGCCAACAAAGATGGTTAGAGCTGGTCAAATACTATGACTGCTAAATCCATTAACATCCTAGGAAAGAAAAAATGGTGGGGGATTCCTTAAGTAGAAAGGACCCATCGATTCTTTCACTAAGAAGAATTGAGAAGGATCAAATCTTCTTAGATTTGATGAAGATGGACATGAGAATCAAAAATAAGGGAACATCATAAATCCTTTCACAAATGATTGATCAATTTCCTATTTTGGAGAGGTTAAAGGATGATCAAAAGAAAGAAGTGGGAATTCGGAAGAAAGTGGAAGCTATCAGAAGAGGGAAATCCTCGATGTTCAATGTTAATGAAGAAGGAATTATGATATTTGGGAAAATACTATGTGTTCTATCAAGTCCAGAGCTAAAGAAGGAACTTTTGGATGATGCACATAGTTCAAATTTCTATATTAACCTAGGAAACACAAAGATATATCGAGATATATGAGAGAATTATTGGTGGGATAATACGAAGAAGGAGATCATTGAGTATACATCAAAGTGCCTGGTGTGTCAGCTAGTGGAGGAAGAGAGTTAGAAGTCTAAGGGGATGATGCAAACATTTCCCATACCAGCGTGGAAATGGGAGAACATCACCATGGACATTATCACCAAACATATAAAGACATCCAAAGGAAACAATTCCATTGGGGTTATTGTGGATCGTCTTACAAAGTCTGCACACTTTATTGCAATTCGAGAGGATTTCTCATTGGATCAACTAGCATGGATATATATCAGGGAAGTGGTAAAGCTGCATGGTGTTCCATTATCGATTGTATTCGATTGATATTCAAGATTCACATATATGTTTTGGAAGAGTCTTCAATATGCTCTAGATACTGAACTGAACTTCAGTATGGCCTATCATCCTCATACTGATGGCCAATCTGAGTGAACTATTCAGACACGGGAAGATATGATAAGATCGTGTTCAATTTAATTTAAAGGAGGTTGGGATCAACATCTTCCTCTGGTTGAATTCTCAACTAATAATAGTTTCCACTCGAGCATCTAAATGACCCCTTATAAAGCCTTGTATGGGAAGAGTTTTAGAACACTGGCATGATGGGATGTAGTCGGTGAGAAAATGATGCTAGGACCAGAAATGGATAAAGAAATGGTGGAGAAGGTGAAAACCATTTAGCAGCATATCAAGGAAGCCCAGAGTCAACAGAAGAGTTATGTAGATAACCATCGATGAGAACTTGAGTTTAAAGTTGGAGAAATGGTATTTCTACACATATCTCTATGTAAGAAGGTCGCGAGGTTTGGAACGAAAGGGAAGTTATTTAAAAGGTACATCAGCCCCTTCAAGATTCTTGATCGTGTTGGGGCTGTGGCCTATTGACTAGAACTTCCACCTACCATAGCCAAAGTACATGATGTCTTCCATGTATCCCTCTTAAGTAAGTACATCCTAGAACCTTAACACATATTCTCTTCAGAGGTAGTACAATTAGAGGATGATATTTTTTATCAAGATCAACCTATAGTGATCTTAGATCATATAGAAAATGTTCTATGAAATAAGACAATTCCCCTCGTCAAGTTGTTGTGGAAAAACCACAAGCTTGAATAAGAAATATGGGAATTAGAGGAAGTGATGAAGTGAATTTACCCAAATCTATTTTAGTGTGGGAAAAAGAAATTTTGAGGGTGAAATTTCTTAATGGGGGAGGATTGTAATGACCCAAATATTCATTAATGAAATTTCCTCTAAATCTATTTAAATGTCTTATTATGGTTTTATAAAACTTATTCACTTCCTTGGTTTTATTTTTTGGGATTTTGAAATACTATTATGAATTGTGACCATTTCTAATATATCTATTGAACAATAATCACATGATTAGTATAAATATAGGGATTTAACAAATCCAATTTACTCAGAAAAAGGAAGCGATGACCTCATCTAGTAGACATGCCTCATATGAATCCCATTTGTTGGATCTCAAAAATGTGGTGGAGTCATAGGGATTCACTCTTGACCAAGCCCAAGCTGATCTTGAATACGTAAAGCTCGAGTGGAACCGCTTATGAGAGAGGTGGAAGTTGATAGAGATTACCACAATAGCAATGTTATCATAGCCTCCCAAATAGTATATCTCCATCTCACTACTTACTCTTCAGTCTTATGGGGGTGTTATAAGGGGTTATGTAACAAGACCCTAGAACTATGACTATGTAAATTATTTTTGTATAATGAATTCATAGTCATTTTATTATTGTTACCTTTTAAATAGTTTTTAAAGCACAGATAGTATTTTTAGTTAATATTCAACTAAGAAATCTATTTTGATGAATTAATGGATTTCTGAATTAAACAATATTTTAATAAAATATTATTATTATTATTAAATTACTTATTATTAAATATAAATGACCATATAATTTTATGAATGCAATTATAATTTTTATTATGGTTAGAAAGTAGTTTTTGTCAAAAACCTATGAATTTTCAATAAATGTCGGTTTTAATTTTAAAAGTAAAAATTCACATATATAGAAAATTATTTAGATAAAATTAATATTTTTTTGAATCAGGACGTCAAAATAATCCAATGGTGAATTTTTCATAAATTTCTGACAGTCGAATATTTGGGTAAAAATTAAATTCCGTTTAAATATATAATGTGTTTTATGGCATCATAATAACCCAATAGTGATGTAATAAAATACTATAAAAATTATGTTCAGCCAATATATGTTTTAAAATTAAAGTAATGTTATTTTGGAATTGTTTGATTTATTTTAAAATGCTTTAGTGGACCCTTCAAGGATTATAAATCATTTTATCTTCTTAAATTGTTTTGTTTTAGAGTGTGACTCACCTCCACATAAGCAACCCTATTATTTTAAGTAGTTTGGCCATTGGCCTTATAAAATACTTTTTTCCACTCCCATTTGAAAAAAAACATTTGAAAAAACCAGGGGCTGGTTTTTGGTTTTGATTAGTTTAATGTGAGTTGTCCCAAACCTATATAAAAAAGAATTGTCACTCCTTTCCTATATAAACCCACCCAAGATCTCACTTCCTATTAAATAAAAGAATTTGGAGATCGACCAACCCATGAACTCCTCTATCTATAATCCTCTCAAGGTGCACCAAGCTCCCAATAATCCTCTCTTAAGCTTCTCCCAATCCATTTGGATCACACTTCCAAAAAAAGGATTTCTTCCTTTCTCATTTTTGTCCAATTTTCTTTAAGTTGTTATTCCCTTTTGTTTTCAATTAAAAATGTTGGGGTATGATTTTGTACCTCCCCCATACTGCCCTAATTTTTTTTTATTATGGGATACCCCTTTCTCTCTCATTAATGCCTCCCAAGTACACCCATTACCACTCCGAAATTCCATGAGGGATTTCTCTCTCCTCTTTTACATCTGAGTAATTATTTTGTATTATGAATCAAAATTACATTAAATTTGTTGGGACATGTTTCTATATGACCCCCTTACTATCCATTTCATGTACATATGATGACACACCCTTTTCTATCTCATCAACCATTTTCATTAATCTTTATGTCATTCCGTTATGCTGCCGAAATGGGATCGCGTTTTTCCAAGCCAGGATCATTGTGTATTGAATACCATACCTCTCTATATATCATTGGTATTCACATTTATTCACATATACATATTAAATGGTAATTTCATGTATTTATTCCACATTACTTAATCATGGAATAACTTATGGTGTTGATGGATTCCATGTGGCACACTTATGATTGAAATTTAATGATTAAGAAGGGTGTGAACTAATAGCACTCCAATGCATTGGGTAAAGTATATTATCATGATACATCATGTGAAATGGGTGTTGACTCATGGTAATTGAAGTGCAATGAGGTTTTACTCATCCTTCATGTTCAATGAGGTTTTACTCATGCTCTATGTGCAATGAGGCTTGGCTCATACTAATTCCATGTTAAGTGTTATTGCCACATTTCCATGTTATGATTATAATGCATTATCATGCCTTTATGTTCATGTTTCTCCTGTGCTCCTCTTATATGCCTATTGTCTAACATGTATTTTATTCTTAATTTTTTTCCATGTTTATTCCCTTAGTGGGCTTTATAGCTCACCCTTTTCTTATGCATGTCCCCAGGTTATCTCATGGAATGCTAAGTGTGAGGGAATGTAGTTGTAATGTAATGAAAGTTTTCAATAAAGATGTTGTGTTTCATGTTTTATGTTGTTATGTAATGTTACAAATCCCCAAAGACACTAGAACTCTTTATCATCCATGTCGTATCAAGTGAAGAGATTATGTAATAAATCACGTTTAAGTTTATAATAAAGAGAAGGGTTGTTATAGATAAAACATTGTGATGTGCTAGAGCTAGTTCACTAACTAGTAACTGAGCATAGTTGGACACATGGAATCTAGTGTGCATACCCATATGCAAGAGGTTTTTGACTATAAGTGAGGGTCTATGATGGTATAGTGGGGATACTAAAACTACATTATCATAGTGGAGAATAGTCAAAATAAAGATATAAATTAGTGTAATAAATATAATGTACAATAGTATACGAAGTAAATAATACAAATATAAAAATAATAAAAACAAAAATAGACAGTTCCATATAAAAAATGATAATTTATTGATCGTATATAAAAATAGGGAGTATGGGATTAGGTAGTAGGCATACACAGTACATTTTATATATAAATATAAAAAAATATAAATATATAAACACCAATAAAATCATGATATATTGATTATACCTATTCTCCCATACTCTAACCTAGTATATAAAATCAAGTGTCTATAGATATGATCCTCCCTTAATACCTATCTAGACCTATGAGTTCTATCCCAATAAAAAATGGAATCATGAACCAGGTGTGATTAAAACTCATTAGGCCACCACCAATTATGTCTAATGTTATTTGTTCTGTGAATATATAATGAAGTAGTGTTCATGTAATATTAAAAGAAATAAATGAAATGAATACCACCCCTACCAACTCGGGTTCCTTGTTGGATACTAAACCGATTCTACCCTCATTGGCCTATGCTAGAATATCTTTGATTACTTAACAATTTATAATATATTTGTGGGTTCTAAGGAACACAACTAAGGTATCCCTAAAAAATATTAATCATTTAAGGGATGAAAATTCTCATATAATTTAAGCCTCAGAATTCATAGGAAACTTATACATTTTGGAATGTAAGACCTTTGGATATTTTTTACAATGAGTTAATCAAATTATTTTATTTGACTTCCAAGATGTGTCAATTAAATCAATTAGCATCATAATCCCATCCATGGAATTCCATATAAGGAATATAGTTATGTAACAAGGTATAAAATGATTTCATTTTCATTATAAGTATGTTAAAGTAATTTCATGTACAAACTTGAGTATCACCCCTAGAAAACTATAATCTCATCTGCCCTAGGAGCCAATCCAAGGTATTCTATGTAGGAATCCATGTATCACCCATGGAATAACATAAAATCATCAGCCTTGTGATCCCATCCAAGGATTTCTATTTATAAAACCCGGTATTATCCATCGAATGACATAAAAATATCTATAAGTCATTCCATTAAATATTTATTATGAGTCTATCAAAGGAATTTTGAGTCAGAATCCAAGTCTCACTATGGCCTGACATTCTAAATTGTCATTGGGATAGATAACTATTCATAAAATTTAAAATTTCACTTAATTTGAAAATCCATTTATATTGTAATGGAAAATTAAGGCATAAATTAAGAAGAAACATGGGACCACGTGACTGGGACTCACAATTCACCTTTTATTTATTTAATTTGATCATTTCATTTATAATGGGCAGTCCCAAATCCAACTCAAAGGGTTTCAATTACATAATTATGGAAAGATAATTATGGGATTTAATAATCTCACCCAAGGGGGTGTTTGGTCTCTTTAAACGTATTATAAAGTTCAAGGAATATAATCCACACCCTAAAGGGTGGTTCGAGATAAGGTACATGACTTCCAATTATATCATTAGGGGTATAAGGACTAACTAAATAAGGATGGGGGTAAATTATTCCATTAGTTTCACATTTATGAGGACATGAATTGAAGTTCCAACATTTGGAATAATGGCACATGATATAGAAAACAATAATTTTAGGGAAAATTACCAGAACAGGTAACATATATCGGTAGATGACTCCTCATCTACTATCAGCATCATATTTGAGATGGAATGAGATAAATAGAGAAACTAGATAGATTCCCTTAAAAAGAGTATATTATCTTTCATAGAGATAAAATCAAATATGGTAAGATAAACTAAGAATATAAGAAATATGATTGATTGATTTACTAATAGTGATCCAGCGTGATGATTATGGGTCAAATAATAGCTCAGGTGAAAGAGTGAGCTCCATGCCTCGGGATGATCCAAGGAGGATCTTAAGTGGCTTCTATGAATGGAAATGAGGGAAAAAGGAGGAAATAACATTTAGTTATTAGATGTTAAAATTTTAATTTCACCAATTTTAAATGGGTATAGAATTTGGCCCCATGGTTGGATTGATCGTTCACCAATTGTGGATGCCTAATACCCATGGGGACACCTTGTTTCAAGGCTACGTGCACGGTTTTGAGACATTGTGCACCAACCATGCTAAGTTCGCCAAAAATAAATTTAGGTTTTCACATCCATAACCCACCTCTCACACTTTTAAACTAACCTAGTACCACCCTCACTAGGACACATGATTTATCCACACGGTTAGTAGTAATCATGTGCTAACTATGCACCTCACTCTCGTTCTCTAAAAACTAGAGCTTTAAGCTACAAAGAATCCCAATAGACTTATAAAACCACACTCAACCCCTTAGGCATTATTAAAAGGATAAAAGGGTTTTAAAACAGATTTTAAGGAATCCATAACCATAAAAAAATTTGGAACAATCAAATACATTTTTTACATTTTCTAGCTGTTTTCACAAGGTTTAAACCATTTTCCTCTAATTTAGCCTTAACATTGTAACTCCACTTTCAACATCAAAAACTAATTATAATAGAAAAAATTATAATTAAAATTATTTAATTATTTCTAAATTTAAATTTAAAATCTTGATTTCATTTTATAAAATAAAATTTCTAAGATTCAATTAAATTAATTTTAGTATTAGCATACATAACCTCCAAACTGTTTCTTAAGAAATGGTTCATTTTAAAAATAAAATTTAAGTGTGGGATAAGATTATGATATTTTTTCTTTTCAATACATAAATTGTTTTATTATAAAAAAATAAAATTTATTTATCTTTTAAATCAATCCGAAACTGAATTTTACCAAAATAATGTATAATTAAATAAAAAACCAAAAAATGGTTTTTTATTAGAATTATAATATTAGTTTTTTTGTAAGATGAAAAATAGGTTGTATATATTGTAAAAATTAACATAATTAAACAATTAAATAAATAAATAAATGGTTTTGTAAAATTATAGGTCACTCTTATATACTAATAACGTAATCAAATTCACCATTTTGAAAAAAATTGTATTTTTATTATTCGTCTAATAATCAGTTACTTTAGGAAAAATCACAAATATTTATCTTAAGATAAAATATTTATGAATTATTCAAAAATTAATTTTATTTTGTTATAATAAAATTATAACATTCCAAAATTATACTTTTTAATATACACATGAATAAAGTCTCTTTAGCTTGTGTATTATGTGAGAGTCCACAATATGGTATTTACCTACTATAATAGGGTCTCGGGTAATACATTATCCACACCTTAAATAATTATATCCTAGAAATTGTAATAAATATCAACTACTATAAAATGTAGATATTCTACCCTTATAGGCTCTTTAGGCATCCATATTTCCTCTTCTAGTTTTTTATTTCTCCAAACAAGTTCACTAATAGAGTTTTCCCATTCCAAAACACATACTATTTGATATTGAAAATCTTGCAGGCTCTTCATTATAATACATATCTGAATCCAACTATATTACCTAATATGAGATAAAATTTGAAGGATATTTTGTGTATTTACAAACTAATGAAACATGGAAGGCATCATTTAATTTAGAAATATTGGGTGACATATCCAATCAGAAAGCTTCAACTCCTTTTATTTATAGTATTTCAATAGTCCCAATGTACCTATGTCTTAACATCCCTTTTTTTACAAAATCCTAAAACTCCCTTCCAGGGTGAAACCTTCAAGAATACATGATCCACCAATTAAAATTCCATGTCTTTCCATTTATTATTAACATAACTCTTTTTTAAATTAGAGGCTAATTTAATTCGATCTTGAATAGTCTATACTTTAATATTCTTCTCCTTCACAAGATCTATGCTAACTAAACATAATTCTATAACTTCTTCCGAAAAAATTGAAGTATGAAACCTCTTCCCATAAAATTATTTATATGGTTCCATTTGGATGCTCGAATGGAAGATATTATTATATGAATGTAATAAAAAAGGTATGAACTGATCTCACATATATTGGAAGTCAAGAGAACACAAACTCTACATGTGTTCCAAAGTTTATATAGTGCTTTAATAGTTACTATACATTTGTGGATGATATTTACTTCTTAAATATATCTTATTATCAAGATCCCATTAAATAATATTCTATAATTTTGATGTAAACTGAGGGTCATGATCTGAAATAATTGATAGAGGTTCCACATGAAGACTTATAATTTCATTGAAATAGATTCGGTAAAGGTATTAAGGGATATATATTCTCATATTTTTAATAAATTAGTATACTTAGTAAGAATATCAATTATGACCCATATATCCTTTATCTTCCTTGGAGTATCTAGGTGTGTGGTGAAAACGTTCATTGTAATATTTTCCCCACATCCTTATAGGCATAGGATGAGGTTTCATGAATCCCCTAGGATGTTAGATTTCTTCCATTACCTATTAGAATACTAATAATCTAGACACATAGTCATCAATTTCCTGATTCACATCATCCTGCTAGAAATGTTCTCTTAAATCCGTATACATCATTGTTCTACCAGGTTGTATAGATATATTTGAGCTATGTGCTTCATCTATTAGTCCCCTTTTCAACTCTAGTATGGATAGAACACATAACATCTTCCCAAAAATAAAAACTCCTTATCTAAAAATTAATTCTATCAATTTCTCCTCATTTAATACATTATTTATCCTATTCAACCTACTGGGACTTCTCTATCTTATCTAGTAAGTATGATTTTTCAATTTCATGGAAAATGATTAATGGATCCCCTTGCCTAAAAATAACCATATCCATATTTACTAGATATCTATATATAGTATCATAGTTAATCCTCATCATTGTTAAAACCCCATGCTCCCTCCTAATCAATGCATCAAAAACCTCGTTTTCCATCCCAAGGTGGTAGTGTATTTATCAATCATAGTCCTTCAGAAGTTCCAAGCATTTTCATTACCACATTCTGATCTCCTTATAAGGGAATATATAATTAAAAATATTATGTCCCATATATATTTCATTTATCTATAGAGGTTGTGTATCTATATTTTAAAAGCAAATATTATTTCTTTCACTTCAAGGTCATGTGATGGATTGTTCTTTTCATGGATTTCCAATTGCCTTGATGCATAGGTAACCACCCTATTATTCAGTATAAGGACACAACCAAGTCATTTACTTATTTCATCACAATATATTAAAAATCATTCCTTTACAAATTTTAGATTAAAGACCATAATATTAATTAGTCTCCTCTTAAGCTCTTCCAAACAATCCTTAAATTCCCTAGACCATATGGATGTAACCCCTTTACATGTCAACTCAATTAACAAAGTTAGACAAATAAGAGAAATTTTTAATGAACCACTAATAGTAACCTACTAATATTATTAAACATCATATCTTGATTATTATCATAGATTTAGGAACTATTTTACTGCCTTTTTATTTTAATGGTCAACATATATTCTATCTTTGAGGCAATATGGACAATAAAATAAACTTCATGGATCTAAAATTCACACTTACAATATTTCATTTATAATTTTTTTTGGGGATCACTAGAATTATTTATAGAAGGCTCTCACACTATTCATAGAAATTAGATTATATCATTATATCATCTATTAATACCATAAAAATAAATATAATGATTTAAAAGTCAATTCATAATATTTGTAAAGATAAACAGTGCATTAGTGGATCCAAAAAGAATTACTGTAAACTCAAAATGTCCATACCTTGTTTGAGATGTCATATTTATTATATCATCCTTATTCACCCTTAGTTGATGATCACTAATGGTAATATTTATCATTAAAAATTATTTTGATCCTTAAAATTGATAAAATAATTCATCAATGCACTGTAGAAGATACTTCTTCTTTATAGTAAGGATATTAGTCTCCCTGAAATCGATGTAAAATCTCATAGACCCATCCTTATTCTTCAAAAGAAATACTAGCTCTCTATGGTGAAACAATAGGATTTATACATCCCTTATTAAACAACTCATATGAATATTTCATTAACTATTCGGACTCTAAAATTTCTATACTATAGGTAGTTTTAGATATATTTTTTGAATTGTTAATGAGTTCAATAATGAACTCAACATCACACTCTGGTGGATGACCCGGTAATTATTTTTTAAAAATATCAATTAATTTTTATACCATAGTTATATCCTATTTTCATCGGATATATTATTTATTAATACATCAATATTGATCTTCCTCTCTTCCAAGAATTTCATTAAGGAGAGATATTATGAGAGGATTCATACAAAATTTAGATGATGTGTTTTCCCCTAAAAATAAAATAGATTCTACCTCACCTTCATGAATCACAAGCTACTTTTTTATAAATATTTTTTTAATTATAATTGGAAGTAAATATATACCAAGGATCATATAAAATTAAATAATATTTATAATAACCAATTTTTGAAAATTGGGTATTTCAATGCGTCATAATTGAGCTTCCTAAAATAGCTTTTTTACTATTATATTTTTACTTGGTGTCTTAGTTGATAACTCCAATACTAGAATTATAGAGAAATATTTAATTTTTTTAGAAATCATTGATGATAAAAAAGCGTATAGTGATCCAAATTCAAATAAAACATTATCTGTATCTTATTCTATGATCAATGTACATGCCACTGCATCATTAGGAACTTCAACTTATGCTATGGTAATATCAAAAGATTAACATTTCTCCCATTGACTTTTTTAGGTCAATCCCCTTAGTGCTTGGGGATTTGGTTTGAAAAATGTAATTTCATCTAATAGTTAAATATTTGAACATTAATATAATTTTCCATTCAATTTCATTCATGATCCTGATGGAATTTTTCTACGCACTTATAACAGTCTCATATTCCCACACTATAATCCAATGGTTTTTCATCCCCTAGTTACAACATGTGGGAAATCCCATTATTCCTTTCTTTCACTTTACTATACATTGATTCCTATGATACTCAGCTAGCTAGTAAATCCCTTATTTTCCCTTGAATACATAGTTTCTAAAGAACTAATTTCTAGACTTAATGGTGCGTGATATAATATCAATATATGGTTAAGAGTTCTTAGAGACCAATTCATTTCTAAGGATCATATTTAACCCACCAATGGAAGAAATCAATCTTTATTTCTAGTCTATGTACATAGTCTAAAGCATTCATAGATATCCTTGTAAATTTAGTCTCATACTCAACAATATTATACTCTCATTTTTGTCTAATATTGGAGAACTATATTTCAATTTATATTCCGTGATCACTGTGAAATTATTTATCACAGAATACCTCTTTAAAAGTTCCCTATTCAATGTGATTTATCTCATCTTCCTCATTAGTGTTTTGAATTAATGACCACCAGTAGTCTAAATCTCCCTTCAGATGATATAATTTCATTATGAATTTTTCATTTTCACTACTTTAAAAAGGGATCATGAAATTTTAGGGGTCTTTATCCTTTGTTCAGATATAAATGGTGTAGTCATTTTAGTAAATTCTAGATGATATTATCATAACACTACTAGAAAAATAGGCTACGACCACAGACCTATATCCATTGTTTTAAAACCATCACTATAGGTGTCTATGACCATAGTTAAGTGGGTTATAGCCACGGTTTTAAAACTGTGGCTATATGTCTTTTTTTTCGGGCCTATAGCCATGGTTTTAAAAACTGTGGCTATAACCCAAACATACGGCCAGGATTATGTTTCCTATAGCCACGTTTTTCAAAACTATGGCTATATGCCTTTTTTCTAAGGGCTATAGCCACAATTTTTAAAATAGTGTCTATAGGTCTCCTACCCTTGTGCACGAGAAAAAATTTCCCAGAAAAAAATGGCGGGAAGAACTATTGCCACAGTTTTTAGGATACTACCATGGTTTTTAATAAAATATGAAACATATTATATATGTATATACACAAAATCCTTGGTGTTGTAATGGATAGGTTGCTGGAATGTGAAAGGAATGTGCTGGGATCAAATATTGAAAGATACACATTATTTTTAGGCTATTGCCATGGTTTTCAAGGGACATAGCCACATTTTTAACAATGGAAATATGCCACCTATTACCACGGTTTTCTAGGGCTATAGCCATAGTTAAAACCATGGAAATAGGACACCTATTTCCATGGTTAAAACTGTGGCCAAATGTCAACTACCATAGTTGACAATAGAGACACCTATGGCCACAGTTTTGAAAATCATGTCAATAGGCCACCTATCACCACAGTGAAAACAGTGGCCAGAGGTTAGACCCTACTGCGAAGGAGATAACACCCACAGTTGGGAAAAATTGTGGCCATAGGCTATGACCATGGTTTTGGGCCATATTACCACAGTTTTGAACTGTGTTAATAGCCCATTTTTCTAGTTGTGTAAGAAGAAGACCAACGTTGTTGCACTATGTCATGGATCAATAAGTTTTTCTATGTGGGTGATATTATTTTCCATAACGTGGTTCAACATCACTAATATGGTTTTGATCTTATTATCCTTAAATCCATATTAATTAACTATTTTTGAGGTTACATCCCTACATTTACTAAATGTGTTGATATGGTTTCTCTTCTTACCATTATTCTGTATCTTTATATAATGGAATATATATAACCTCTCAATATATTGAATCATAAAACATAGTTCTTTTTAATTTTTTTCAAGTGTTCCCAAGAAATGTTGAGATTTTCATTGTACTTGTTCTATCTAACTGGGTTCCTCTAAATTTAGTACCCAAAGTTCCTAATCAACATTCTATGAAACCAAATATTATAACTTGGACACTATAAACACAGATCTGGTAGTTGTATTACATTATTGGTTCATAATACAGGATTTACCATAGGATCCAACATCGTATAAGTATTATATGACTAAATATATATATAAATTACATTTTTGAAAATAAGATACATCCTAAACATGTTTTTATAACATTATTATCCCTTCCATCATATCCTTAATAATTATACATAACTCTCTAATTAGATTCCTGTAGAAAGGAAGAAAAATAGGGTTATCTCAGATGCTCTATAAAGAGTATCATACATTGGAGTTTGTCCTAAAATAAATATGGAAAACATGATATGGAGTAAATAAATAAACTACATGAATCCCTAATCAAATCAAACCAATGGACAACTATATCCATGTAGATAAGTTAAAACAAGGATAAAAATAATCATTAATTTTATACTGATGGAATTCATATTTTAAGACATGAAAAAATGAGGCCATGTCCTTATTACAAGACACTATATTGATATGGGGAGTGGTATACACCAAAACCCAAGATTTTTTGTCCCATGAGACCAATTGATGCATTGAGGGGATATATAATTATACTCAACACTCTTCACCTAATTAAGTCCAATTCATTCACCATAAGAGTCTATAATACATTTCATTCCATTCACTAATGATCCTCTCGATGAATAAAATAATTTTTATCCATAAAATAAAAAAATATAGAAAATAGATACTTCCCCATTAAATGTAATATTGGGTAATTCTAGTAGAATAACACTTTATCAACATAGAAGATGTGTTGCATCATCAAAGTAAGAGGAAGTGACCTTATCAATGAAATATAGTGGCAAGGTTACATTCAATGTATTTGGTTATCCATGGAAGATAGTAATTGGGTAAAAATATTTTCCTTATTAGAAGGAAAAGGAAATGGTGGGAAAAACACTTCATCAAGGTTCATAAATATCATATTATTATTCAAAATCATATCCCTCAGGAGTGTCTATCCAAGTGTACAGTCTTAGGTTCACTCGTTGTACATTAGAGTAATGATTTATTTGATACTCAACTAACCATTTTCTAGGATATTACCCCATGGTTCATTTGTGTCATAGTTTTATGGATCTTACAATATCCATTTAGAGATGTAATTTATTGTAAAACACACACTGTTACTCTACCAAAACATAGAATTGTTTTCCACCATGGAAAAGATTGAGTTTCACAATAGTTTTTCTAGCACATGAATCAAACTAACATGAGGGATGAATAAAAATATAGACTTGTAAATACATTAAAATTCATAAGGAATATTTTAATAATTATTCAATGTAAATTTATGAACTATATAAAAGTTAATAGGTGGTGAATATAAAATGAGTCCTAAAGAAAGCAAATTGAGACAAAAATACCCAGTTATAGCTTGGGTATCAATCCAATAAAAACATCTCAAAGGATAGATGTTAAAATTTATCTAAAAATACCATGAATTAAATGTGAAAATCATTATATAAAAATTAAAATTGGATTTATAAACACCACGCAAAGGATATTAGGTTCATAATACAAAACATGTCTCATATAGAGGAATCTGAGACAAAAAACCCTTACCCCATGTCCAAATGTGTTTTTCATCTGTGATTAATATCCTAAATAATTACATTAAGGTCATAAAATATATAAAAATGAAAATTATTAATTTAAATATAATTTTATAAGGTCTGTTTTTTTCTTTTGGTATTTATTTTTAATATAGTTTTCAATTATGTCAGTTAATCGGGGTTGTTCGGTTAATTTCATTATAACAAATTTGATTTGTAGACTATTATAAAAGGTGTTGTAATGTATCCTGATTATATATATATATAATTGTTTAGTTTTATTTCATTTATTAATCAATTATAACAATAGTTATATTCTTTAAAATTTTATCCCAAAAATTGACTCAAATTATGAAAGGAAACTTGATAATTCTATATAAGGTGGTTAAAGTTTCTACAACAATTTTTTATTTATTACACATATATAATTCAAAATATAATTCTTAGTGTATTAATTGTGTCTATAATATCATATTAGTTGATTAAATAAAAAAAATTAACCTTCCATTTAAGGCGGGAATGAAAATTGAACATGCCATTTATGTAGTCGATAGTCTGCACACATGCATGACAATGTTTTCATTTTTATAAATGATTTAGGAGAAAAGTAAAATGGATATTACATTAAATTAATAACACATGAACAAGAAATGTTCGGTTGAGTATATTACCTCCTACTTAGTAGTTCTCCCATGGGTAAACTCTTATGAATCATTATAATGGACTTTTAGTGAGAAAAAGGATTCAAATGTGAGGGGATTGAGTTGTTTAGATACTTGGGTAGCGTTTATGTTGATCTAAATATTTTTAATGTGAGGAGAAATAGGGAGGTGGTGAGGTCTTTTTATACGTAAAAAAGAGCGGAATTATTGTTAAATCGCTTTTCTTTTAAAAAATGTAACTCCATTATTCATGATAAAAGGTTAAAAAATGAAAAAAATGGTGTGGGGGAAGAGATAAGTTTGAGATTCAAACCACTATCCAATATCACACATGTTTTTAATATTTTCTATCCATTTTTTAAAGGTTATGTAATTTTTTACCAAATTTACTGTAACGCCCTCGTTCTGGAAGCCACCTAGGGGCACCCCTTACCCAGTTGGTCACATGGCCTCAAGTGCATTTCCCTAAATGCCAGAGGCTACCAACTAGAAGCGAGGGCCTTGGGTGTGATAATGGTAAAACTATGCCTTCATTGGAGGAGTGACACAATGAAAGATAAACAATCATACAACATCGGAATCAGTAAATACCAAACATCAGTAATAGTGGAAGACTGATAAATAAACAACTTGAGAAGAAATATAAGTAAATGATGCATGATACATGTATGTCTAGGAAAATATCCAAACAAATCAAAATGAGAAATACGGTACTAAACCAAATTACAAAAGAAAAATAGATGAGTAACTCCTCATCATCGCAAGCCTCAACTTGGTCTCATGCTCCGAGCTCTAGTGCAATTAAGAACCTGAAGTAGAAGGGTGCATGCCCTTATTTATACCTGCAACAGTATAATCTATTTGGGCCCAAAAGCATGGCCCAAGAAGGGTGTGAGACAAAGTCCCAGTAGACAACCACCCAAAGATATGTGCCTAATAGTCAGTAAATATATGGCAGGTAAAAGTACAAAAAGCAGTAAACAGGGAAGTACCAAACAATAAACAATCCACAGTTTCTGGCACATAATTACTAACAAGAAAACTGTCACTCAAGAAATTATAACAAGAAGGTATCCTCTGGGTAGTTCTCATAGACTATCTCATATGGTTCAACCTACAAGTACTAGAAACCCTCTGGGAGGCACACACAGTCTCACCCCAATGGTTCAGCTAAAGAATAGACTCTCTGGGGAAGCACTCACCGTCAATTCCCCCTATAGTCTCATATCGTACTAAATGAACTCTGGGGAAGCACCTAACATCTCATTCCCCATGTGACCCACGTCGAGGAACTACAGACATTCGTAGGAAGCACTCAACGTCAATTCCCCATGTGGTCTCGCATCGTAAATTAAAGACACTCTAGAGAAGCCCTTACGTCCATTCACTCTATTGTCTACTACACTAGGTTCTCAAAGCCCTGTGTAAAGTCAACAAGTATTTCATCGCATAACGGCCAAAGTATCCTCAATAACTACTTGGCTAGAATTCTACAACATCTCGGCATAGAAGAACAATCACACCATCCTACAAACTAGGCATGGAACAGGAAAAAGCCTAACAGAAAAAACTAGACCAAAAAGGTCATAACAGGCAGAAATTAATGGGAAAAACATGCAAAGCATAGTAAAATTCCCCTATTCACAAGCAGTAACCACTACTCAATCATATGATCAAAGCAGGAAAACAACAAGGGGTAAAATAGGAAACACGAAATACCCCTTTCATGGGTATTGGTGTAATTTTCACAAAAATACTCAAAGAATTTCTAATGAAAGGAACAAACCACCTACCTTGACATTAGGAGATCGATATACTTGAACCACGAGGCTTGAATCTCCTTAGAACTTAATAGATCTACGAAAACGTATAAAATGATCACCCCACGGTAACTTGAGAAAAGAGGAGGAATTGGAAAACGATGCTCTAGGAGAAGGAAGAGCTTACCGTGGCGGTTCCAATGCAATTGACGACAATCGATTCAGAGAAAAAATGGAGGCTCTAGGGCTCAACAAAGATCTGTGATCGTACGGAATGCTCTCGGTCAAAGAAGCTGGAGAAGAAGATGGTTTTGGGGTTATGACGCGACCCCTGTCCTTTTAATGAAAAAAAAAGAAAGTACGCAACGTGAAATTTTGGAGTATAAAGCATGTACTAGGATTTTCTGTACTCTACTTTAGGCAGCCTCCCCATCATCCCTACATGGCTGTGTGTGTGGCCATGACATGACCAACGCACTGCCTCGAGCATAAACAAAGTACATGGTGTGTACTCAGAATGTACAAGGCATGTAATTCAAAAATATCTAGATACTACTCTTTTCTTGAAAACTCCCGAAAAAGGAAAAACATACCTGGAAAGAAGGTCCCAATTCTTACAAACTTCCCCTCTTAAATAAATTCTTCCTTGAATTTCCCTATAGAGGCATATAAGAAGAAACCCTGAATAGCTCCGGACACTACGATTGCACATCGGCCTCCCTCTCCCAAGTCTCATCCTGTACTCGCATGTGCTGCCATATCACCCGTACTAGAGGAATAGACTAGCCATAGAGAACCTTCGTACTGTGATCGACAATCCAGATAGGATGCTCCTCAAATGATGCATCCATTTCAAGCTCAACCTTATCAGGTTGAAATACATTAGACGAGTCTGAAAAGTAATGTCGGAGTTGAGAAACGTGGAAGACTTCATGCATATCCCGGTACCTCTGAGGTAGCTGCAGCCGATAGGCAACTGACCCAACTCTCTCCAACACCTCAAACGGCCCAGCGTACCATGGTGAAAGCTTACCCTGTCTCCAAATCATCTTGTGTCCCAACCTTGGTGCGACACGTAGTAAAACATGATCCCCTAACTCGAACTCCAGAGGTCCTCTCTGCTGATTAGCATAAGACTTCTGATGAGACTGCACCGTAACCATCCTCTTCCAAATCAACTATATCTTCTTTGAGGTCTCCTGAACAAGACGGGGTCCCAGCAAAGCTGCCTCTCCTACCTCCAGCCAACATAAGGGTGATCGACATGGCCAACTTTACAGAGCCTCATATGGTTCCATCCGAATAGTTTCTTGAAATATATTATTTTAGGAAAACTCCACAAGAGGTATATGATTCTCCCAATAATCTCCAAAGTCTAGAATGCAAGCTCGAAGCATATCCTCAAGCACCTGAATCATACGCTCGGACTGGCCATCTGTCTGAGGATGGTATGTTGTACTCAATAGTACCTGTGTACCCAAAGCCTTCTAAAGCCCCTACCAGACCCAAGAAGTAAAATGTGAATCCCTGTATGAAATGATGGTGAGTGGAACTCCATGCATATGTACAATCTCTTGGATGTAAAACCGTCCCAACTCATCAACATTGAAGGTCTCCTTGATCGGCAAGAAGTGAGAAACCATCGTAAGCCTATCGATGACAACCCAAATAGCATTATTCCCTCAGGGTGATCTTGGAAAACCGGTCATGAAGTCCATCGCAACATCATTCCACTTCCACTCTGAAATGGGTAACTGCTGTAAAAGACCTGCTAGTCGTTGATGTTCCACTTTCACCTGCTGACAAGTGGAACACTTCATGACAAAACCATAAACATCCCTCTTCATACCTGGCCACCAATACTGACGGTGTAGATCACGATACATCTTGGTGATTCCAGGATGAACTTCCCAAACCGAGGAATCAAATTCCTGCATCAGCTCCTCGTGTATGTCTACTGGCACCCACACGCATCCCTAAAAATTAAATATCTCATCCTCACCTACTTTCCATCCCAGAATAGGGTCCTCTCCTTACACTCTTTCTCATAGAACTAGGCCTTTAGAATCTGATAGCTGCCTCATTCGTACCCAATCAAGAAGTGTATAGGTAACAGCTACAGAATATATGAATGTTTTCCCCTGTCTGTGGTACACCTCCAAATGCATTTCATAGAATAGAGCCATAAGCTTCCACCCACTGATGGCCTCCTAAACTACCTATATCTGAGTCCTCCTTCTCAATGCATCAGCCAATGCATTTCCCTTTCCTGATGTAGAGGAAAGCTCAAAGTCAAAGGACTGAAGATACTCAACCCACCTATGTTGTCTCAGATTCATATCACGCTAGGTGAAGATGTACTTGAGACTTTTTTGGTTTTTGGAAACCTCAAAATGCTCTCCTAGAATGTAATTTCTTCAATAGTTCAAGGCATGAACAATAGCTGCCAACTCCAGATCGTGTGTTGGGTAATTCCTCTCATGTGGCCTTGACTACCAAGACCCATACGCGATGACTCCATATCCCTACATAAGCACATCTCCCGGCCAGATAACTGATGCATCACAGTAAACAATGTAGCTCTTTCCTGGCTATGGAAAGACTAGTATCATTTCTGAATTCAACCCCCCTTTCATGCCTTGAAAGGCTGACTCATAAGAATCTGACCATAAGAACATCACCCCTTTCTTGGTCAGACCTGTCAACGATACTGCTAAGCGTGAAAAGTCCCTTATGAACCGTCTATAGTATCCATCCAGACCTAGAAAACTCCGCACCTCGAATACGTTCTTCGGATGCTCCCAGGAAACTACCTCTCTCACCTTCTCTAGGTCTATTGATACTCCAGTCTCTAAGATAACATGACTAAAGAAGTGAATCTGATCCATCCAAAAGTGTCATTTCGGGAGCTTAGAAAGTAACTGATTCTCTGTTAGTGTACTCAAAATGATCTCAAGATGGGTAGCATGGTCGTGTCGAGTGTGAGATTAAACCAAGATTTCATCCATGAAAACCACCATGAAGGAATCCAAGTATGGATGGAACACTCGGTTCATCAGTTCCATGAAATATGCAGGTGCATTCGTGAGACTGAATGGAATAACCATACACTCGTATGGACCATACCTGCTCCTGAAGGCTATAAGAGGCATATCTGATGGTCTAACGTGCAACTGATGTTAACCAAACATCAAATTGATCTTCGAGAACACCCGGGCTCTTCGAAGCTTATCAAAGAGGTCATTAATCCGAAGAAAGGGATATCAGTTCTTGACCATCAACTACTTCAGCTTCCAATAATCCACACAAATCCTAAGGGAATCTTCTTCCTTTTTCACAAATATGACAGGTGAACCCCAAGGAGAAGTACTAGGTCGGATGAAACCCTTCACCTGCAACTCCTCCAACTACTTATTGAGCTCCTATAACTCATGTGTATCCATCGTGTAAGGAGGAATGGACACTGGTGCTGCTCCTAGAACAAGTTCAATAGAAAAGTCTACCTCATGCTCCTGAGGAAAACCTAAAAATTCATCTGGAAAAACATCCTTGAAATGATCCACCACTGGAGGAAATTATAACTGTG
The DNA here is from genome assembly GCA_963277665.1 of Viscum album. Classification (NCBI taxonomy): domain Eukaryota; kingdom Viridiplantae; phylum Streptophyta; class Magnoliopsida; order Santalales; family Viscaceae; genus Viscum; species Viscum album. The sequence goes on from OY728121.1 coordinate 1,211,843,993, forward strand.
AATTCCCCTGGTCATCCAGATATAGACTAGAAATCTGATCTATAACTCCACCTAGCCCATGATGCTCGGGTCTTGCTCAACTCGCCTAGACATCCCATTAACCCTTATAAAGAAAGGATCCACCCTATGGTGATACGAAACTCACTCAGTGGTGATAAAAGTCGACAACTTCCTGGAAGGGAACTAGCCAGTCCATTATGAGAATGACATCATAGCTTGTCATCTCCAGGACATAGAGGTCCCATAAGAAGTGACACCCCGCAACCTCAAGAGGGAACTCTCTGCACTGACGTACACTAACCACTCTAGTTCCCAATAGTGTGTCTAGAGTCAAAGTATCGGTAGAGGAAAAGCTGTAGAGCCCTAGGCTCTCCACAAAATAAATAGAGATAAAGCTATAGGAAGCCCATGTATCAAAAAGGGAAGAAGATAAAACTGATGAAACTAAGATCGTACCTCAAACTGTAGAGGGTATGGGATCCTGCTCCTACTGGGTCTGCTCCACTGCAAAATCCTGACCTGTACCACGGCCCTGTGGCCCTGACTGACCACTCTGAACTGATCTGCCGTGATGTCAATGATAGACTGACGACTGACCACCCCATCCATGACTTCTACCTCAGCATAAACGGTCGGAAGAACTCATGTTTCCAGACTTATGAGAAACTGGTGGCACTGCTCCTGAATGAGGAGTCATGGATGAACCCCTTCACCAGATGCTGGTGAGAAAACATAATAGAAGCGCTAAAGGTGACCCATCTTAACACAAGATCGGCACTCCAATGGGTCTCTCTGGAACTGTGGGCTTGTATGTCTAGCCCTTCTACATTGGTAGCATACCACCTGGCTACCTGAATATGTGTCTCGCTACCTCGGATCACCACGCGTAGAATCCCTACGGTGCTTCCTGTTGTCAGCTGGTGGAGTACTAACTCAGGAAGTCGAACCGCCCTGGCTCTCAGCTCCATAATCTCTCAGATGGCGCTCTACAATCAGTTCCTGGTTGAAGATGGAAGCGATGGAAGTAAGCCTGAATATATTCACCTATGAGCGGTTCTCCCATCAGAGACCGTCCTCAAACGTTCTTGCCTAGAACAACCCATTTGCACTCTGGAGTGGTGTGAAACACTGATGCTCGGTGAAATGAGATGAATACTCCATGACAGAAAGAGTACCCTGCTCCAGGATCATGAACTCTCGGTCTCAGTCATCCCTTAGGGTCTTCAGATAGAATTACTCATAAAAGACGTTCTGAAACTTCTACACCATAGCCTGCTGATGACCCACCAGTGAGATCACGTCCCACCACCTCTTGATAGAGTCTCGTAGAATATAGGTATCACGCTTGACTCGCCTTTCTGGAGGCATCTCTAGATGCTTGAATATCATCATCATGGCTTCTATCCATGACTCTGTAGCCTGAGGTCCTCCATCCCCTAAGAAGGGGGGAGGATGCTACTACTGGAAAACCCGTGTAAGGTCTTCCATAGTCGAGGTAGGAGGTGGAGCTCCCTGGAAGGTCTGCATCATCCTCAAAAAACCTTCCCTAAACTATGTGTCAGCACCTACAACTGGTATAACTGATGGTGCCAAGGCCAGCACAACAGGAGGATCTATAGGAAGTCTCTGGTCAGCCATGTCGGGCATCTGATCAATCCCCTGCGACTAGCGGTCAATCGGAGGACGTATAGGTGGTAGGATTCTGTAAATTCAAATTCACACCTTATATTCAAGATTAATAAGGACTGAAAAACTGAAGGCACAAGAAGGAACAGCGAAAGAAGGCATTTGAGTTATAAAAAACATGACTACACATCGTGTTCCTTACCTACACGGCGTGTTCCTTTAAGTCGCTCACATGGGCATGTACTACTACCTAAACTAGTCGTGTAACACCCCAAATACACGCCATGTTTTCCTAACACACGACATGTACTTGAATCCTCTTCCCTGCCCAAGTCCTTCTACATAGTTAAGCCACACAAATCCTCTAATAGAACACTACACGGCGTGTTTAAGCCAGACATGACGTGTACTAGACATTCCTTACCTGGCCTGAGTTGTTAGCGACATGTCCAAACACATGACAGACACTACATGGCATTTTCCAAACGGACACTGCGTGTACGAGAAAGGGTAACACTGACCTGTGTTGTTCGTGACACGGACGGGTACCTAGATCAGACGACATGGAGTTTAATATTCAGACACAGCATGTATGTGAAAAGATAACATGGCCCGTGTCATTCGTGACATGGTCGGTGTTCCTATTTCATACTACATGGTGTGCTAAACTAGTACACGGCCTGTTCCTACAATATTTGTTTCACAACCCCTTGTACCTTCTCACACAGTCTATGACACGGTTAAAAACTACACAATGTGTATTCATAAAGTACACGCCGTGTATTCTGGGTTTTTTCTGAACAGTAGCCTTAGAAACTACTCCAGAGCCCCGAAAACACATAAAAACCACATTAAGGTTCCAAATTCTGATCCGTGAGGGCCCATACTCCCAACGAATCAAAGTTTGGAATCGTATACCTGTTACAAACTTATTAAACAGGTCAATGATCCACCAAATTCCAGTCTATGAGTGCCCATAACACCTCAAGAACCAAAGTTTGGCATTCATTCAGGTAAAACCTTACTCAATCAAAGATTTAACAAGAAGAAAATATTTTTATCAAGAATCTATCACAACAACATGCATATTCTACACAGCATCTATCACCACAAAATGAAATTGCTAATGCATCCTAGATGGAATGGTGAGAATTCATGGCATGTGATTTCTAACAAGTGCATATGTGATTCATGAGATGGCATACCCTCATATCATTGGGTTGTGACAGAAATAGATCCGCAATAACAACAATGATAACAACACAAGGCATGTGAATCACCCAATAGTGAAATCAATCAACTATACAATTTGCAAACCAGTAAAATTGAAATAAACGAGGTAGTATGGATTTTCCCTACACACTAGTTAGCTACTCCCGGACACATCTTATTACCAAATACCCATTCCATCATATCCATGTCTATAAGCTCCAAACATTAAGTCAAGATAAAAGAAATGCCCTCTGATACCACATTGTAACGCCCCGGTTCTGAAAGCCACCTAGGGGCCACTACTGGAAAACCAACCTTTACCAACGGTTTGGAACCGTTGGTATAGGCCTCCAAACCGTTGGTATAGCCTATACCAACGGTTTGGAGAACCGTAGCCAAGTAAGCCGTTGGGATAGGTCTATACCAACGGTTCTCCGAAAACCGTTGGTATAGACCTATACCAACGGTTTTGGAAACCGTTGGTATAGGTAATATGAAATCTATACCAACGGTAATGGAACCGTTGGTATATAAATTCCAAAAATAAAATCACCGCTGGGATTTGATCCCAGGACCCCCTCGTTTATAATCGAACGACTTAACCACTAGGCTAACATCACTTTGTAAACATAATTTCATAAATATATATATGTATTATCATAATTATATAAATTTTTGATTTATATAATGTTCTTCGTTAGTAGATCTGGAAAAACATCAATGAACCTATCCCAACGGTTCTGAAAACCGTTGGGATAGGTCTATCCCAACGGTTTTGACAACCGTTGGGATAGGTTCTGGGTGGGTATATTTTTTATTAAGGTGTATGCTGGATTTTTTGCCACTTTTTCCCTACGGTTCTTGAGAACCGTTGGGAAAGAGTAACCTTTCCCAACGGTTCATCAAAACCGTTGGGAAAGGGCCTAAAAACACACCCTTTCCCAACGGTTTTGGTGAACCGTTGGGAAAGGGTACTCTTTCCCAACGGTTTTGATGAACCGTTGGGAAAAAGTGGGAAAAAATCCACCCCTTTCCCAACGGTTTTGGTGAACCGTTGGGAAAGGTCACTCTTTCCCAACGGTTCACCAAAACCGTTGGGAAAGGGTGTGTTTTTAGGCCCTTTCCCAACGGTTTTGATGAACCGTTGGGAAAGGTTAGCTATACCAACGGTTTTTACAAACCGTTGGTATAGAAGTGTTGGGAAAGATCATGTTTCCAGTAGTGGGCGCCACATACCTGGTTGGTCACACGGCCTCAAAAAAATTTCCCCAAATGATAGAGGCTACTGACTAGTAGCGAGGGACTTGGGTGTGATAATGAGGAAACTATGACCTCATTGGAAAAGTAACACAACAGAAGATAAAAAATCATACAACAGAGGAAGCAGTAAATACCAAACAAAAGTAACAGTGGAAGACAGATAAATAAACAACTGGAGCAGAAATATATGTAAATAATGAAAGATAGACGTATATCTAAGAAAACATCCAAACAAATCACAATGATGAATAAAATACTAAACCAAAGTACAAAATAAAAACAGATGAGAAACTCCTCAGCATCGTAATCCTCAACTAGGTCCCATGCTCCCAAATCCAGTGCAACAAAGAACCTAAAGGAGAAGGACACTTTCCCTTATCTATACCTGCAACAATATAATCTGTTTTGGCCCAAAAGCATGGCCTAAACATGGTGTGAGACAAATTACCAGTAGACAACTGCCCAAAGATTTGTGCCTAACAGTCAGTGAATATATGGTAGGTAAAAGTATTGAAAGTAGTAAACATGGATGTATTAAACAACAAACAATCCATAGTTTCTAGCACATAATTACAAACAAGTAAATAGTCACTCAAGAAAGTAGAACAAACAGGTAACCTTTGGGTAGTTCTCACACCCTAGCCCCTATGGTTCAACCTACAAGTACTAGAAACCCTCTGGGAGGCACGAAAAGTCTCACCTCTATGGTTCAGCTAAGGATAGACTCTATGTGGAAGCACTAACTGTAAATTCCCCCTATAGTCTCCCATCGTACTAAAGGTGCTCTAGGGAAGCACTCAACATCTCATTCCCCATATGGCCCATGTCGGGGAACTATAGAAACTCTAAGGAATCACTCAACATAAATTCCCCCTATGGTCTCACATCGTAAATTAAAGACACTCTAGAGAAGCCCTTACATCCATTCTCCCTATGGTCTACTACACTAGGTTCTCACAGCCCAGTGTAAAGTCAGCAAGTATCAGATCTTGTAACGACCAAAGTACCTTCAATAACTGCTTGGATAGCATTCTACAACATCTCACCATGGAAGAACTATCACACCATCCTACAAACTTGGCATGGAACTTGGAAAAGCCTAACAGGAAAAACTAGACCAAAAAGGTCATAACAGCTAGACATGCATGGGAAAAAGATCCAGAGCATAGTAAAATTCCCTTATTCACAACAAGTAACCTCTACTCAAGCATATATGCAAAGCAGGTTAATAATAAGGGGTAAAACAGTAATCATGCAATACCCCGTTCAAGGGTATTGGTGGAATTCACACAAAATAATCAAAGACTTTATACAGAAAGGCACAAACCACCTACCTAAATGTTAGGAGATCGATATAATTGAACCACGAGGCTTGAATCCCATTAGAACATCATAGATCTACGAAAACATATAAAATTCTCAACCTAAGATAACTTGAGAAAGAAGAGTAATTGGAAAAAAAATCTCTAAGAGAAGGAAGAGCTTACTGTTGCGGTTCCAACGCAATCAACGACGGTCAATTCAGAGAACAAATAGAGGCATTGGGTCTCAGAAAAGATTTTTGGTCATACGGAACGTTCTTAGTTGAAGAAGCTTGAGACGAAGACGGTTTTGGGTTTAATATGTGTCCCTGGTCTGTTTAATGAAAAAAATTACATGGTGTGTACTTTTGGTGTACACTGCATGTACTAGGCTTTTCCATACTCCACTTTAGGTGGCCTACACATCACCCCTACATGGCCATGTGTGTGGCCATGACATGGCCAACACACGGCCTTGAGTGGAAATGAATTACACGGCATGTACTCATAAAGTACACGGCATGTACTTCAAAAATTTCTAGAAACTCCTCTTTTCTTGAAAACTCTAGAAAAAGGAAAAACATACCTGGAAAGAAGGCCAGAGTTCATACATTAACCTTACTGTTGAAACTCTACATTAACCATTGGTAACTAATTTTGATGGAAAAAATTAAAATTAAAATTATTTAATAATTTGAACATGATGATTTCGAATATAGAAGTAATTTTATAAAATAAAATTTCTAAGAGTTAGAGAAATTTAATTTTCTATTTTTCACACATAATGTGTAAATACCATTTATTAGAGAAAGTTTATTTTAATCAAATAATTTAATTATGGGATCATATTATCAATTCTTTTGATTTTAAATAAATAAATTGGGATTTTATAAAAATATAAATTTTATATGGATTTAAAATTATTCCAAAACAGAATTGTATCAAATTAATGTTTAATTAAATGAAAATACCAAACAAAATTATTAGAATTAAAATATTACTTTAGTTTTATAATTTTAAACATATGTCTTACAAATTAAAAAAAACTAACATAAAATATAAAATTATTAACTAAATAAATTAAAAGTTTTTATATAATTATAAGTTGCACTTATATACTGAATAGGTAACAAAAATTATTATTTTAGAAACAACTATATTTTTAACTATTCATATAAAAAATAATTATTTTATAAAAATATCAAAACATTATCTTAAAATAATATCATTATAAAGAATTAAAAAATAAAATTTTTATTTTCCCAAAATAAAATCATAAAAATTATAAATTTTAGTTTTAAATTTTCCTATGAATAAAGTCTCATTAGAGTAAAAATTCGGTGGTAGTATAGGATGTGGTGTTTACCTGCTATAGTAGGGTATGAGGTATTATTTGAAAACCCTATTATTGTTTAATGTACAAATATTTTTCACTAAATCCATTAAAAATGTCAATTTTTCATCCATTCGATACACCTTGAACTATTTTTTGCATGAATATTTCCCAGAAAAGTCGAATAGTTCCTAGCTAGGAAACATGATAAAAAATTTCAGTGACATTAATCCCTTCAATTTGGTAATAACCCTTTTAAATTAGTCTGTCTTTTTTCTGATCCACCATTCTATCAATATTGATTTTATTCTAAAATATCCACATGGTTTCAATAACATTTTTATTTTTCAGCCTTGGCAGAATTTCCCAAGTTTGGTTCTTTTATATTTTTCATGTATTCATGCATCTCATTGACCTATTTTTTATCCTATTATTAAACTTAAATGATTTTACCCCAAATTTAGATAGAAAATATTTTTTATAGGGACTTATTTTTCTGTTTTTTGCACCAGAGCTATGAAACCATCAATAATTTTCCCTAATTAGATTTCAGCCGAAATTTGTGCTCTCTTTGTAGCTATTGAACTGTCTTTACTTTACCCACCATCGATATCATATTATTAGTATTCTATTTCCCACTATTATCCATAATATATTCCAACATAAATATCATCTTCTTCAGATATTTCATCATTATTATGTTGTAAAATATGTTCATTATTTTTTTAAAAATCATTTTAAATGAATGATAAATCTTGGATTTCTAAATTTTTAAATATTTTTTGAATAATTTATACACCATTCATTTGGATGAATAAACATGTAAAATATATTCATTCCCATGAGCTTTAATATTTTTGGTTTTCTATTTATTGGGAATAAAACTCTTACAATAATTGAAAATTACTTTAAGTGTTGGATTCTTCCTGTACCCCAACTTGTAAGGGGTATTGTATTAATTTCGACATAACAAATATCTATTGGAGATATAAACTTATTTAATCATTGTTCCCTTAAAATAATTCTTTAGAATATTCTTCTCAAATATAATTTTCTAATAAAAGTTATTTATAATCATCTTCCACCTCTCAACCATTTAATTTTGTTAAGGATTTTTTACTACTAGAAATTTGTGTTGTATCCCATGTTTTTTGAGATATTCCCCCAATTTATTATTAGTTAATTCTCTGAAATTTTTAGTTTATAACATTTAATTATAATACCAAGAATATTCTCTATTGATCTCTAATAATATGTAATAAATTTGAATACTTTCCATTTGTGAGTAGAGACCATAATTCCTGATATCCTACAGAAATAATCAGTAAGCATGACATAATACAACTTTACGTCCCTGGATTTGGGTGATAACGGTCTACATACATTCATATTCACCAACTCAATAAACTTCATCAACTTATTATCCTTCAACATAAAATTTTTATGAATGGTTTTCCCTTTTTTAAATGTATCACATGTCTGAGTGTGATCTAATGAAAGCATAAGTACATCACTTCCTTGTTCATTATTCACCAAATCCTCTAATTAATTTGGGATTAAATGGATATTTTCCTCTAACATAAGTTGTTTTCTTACTCCTTGTACAACAAACAACTTTATTTTTCTCCACTAATGAGTTAAAGATTACCATTCATGTGATTCCCTTACATCCTAATAGTTTCATAACTTAGTTTTATGATGAAATTATTTTTGTTGAAGTTCACTGTATTACCTGAGTAACATAATTGACTAGAAATTAATAAGTTTTTACTAGGAATATCAACAACCAAAAAATATATATGTATCAACTATTTTCCACTAATTTTGTATTTTTTTTTGAGCCACGTATCCCTAATCCGTCACTGTTTTTAAACCAAACATCACATTAATTTTCATATTTTATTTGAGTGGAATGATATTGGTTTCCTTTAATTTGGGAATTACCCCAATCTTCATAATCCATACCCCCCTTGATCTATCACATTCAATAAAATTTTAGTAATGTTGTCCTACTAATATTTCACTTTCTTGAACCATGATCATTTCCGTCATTCCTATTAAGATGATCTAGATTGTTCCAGCCACAACTCTCTCAAATCATAATTGTCTTTCAAGGATGAAAATATTTTATGTGTTACTCTCTTTCTTGATGAAGATTCCAACTATTTTTATCCCTTCCTTTTAGTCTCATTAATCACATTCATTTATAATCTTCTTATAAAATTCAAAACTGTCTATCTATAACCTCCAAAAAAAGGAAATCATCATTGAAAATAAACCATGTACTGTCTATTTTTATATCTCTTGAGCCTTCAAATGGGTTTTTTTGTATGGAACATATATATTGTGTGTGAAACACATTTACAAAAAAATAACATTTGACACATGGTTTATTGTTGTGTGTCTATAAAATTACAAATATATCTTTTCAAGTATGTGGTGAGTCACTTAAAACATCCTTATTTTAGGGAGTGAAAACATATTGTATCACATCTCCCACCACTTAATTTTTCTTATAATCAATTAATATAAAACATTTTTAATATTTTAATTTTTTTAATTATGGGAATGTTTTTCAAGTTTTAAAAGTCTCCCTATACACATCATCAGTTTCTTTAGTGGTCACTGCACTCAACATTCCAATTATCATACCAATTGTGGGAATTTTTTTTGGATAATCAATATTTATTTTCATATTCATAAATTCTCTTTGAGTTTATCAATTCTCTTAATATGATCTTTCACTTTCTCTATAAATACATTAATAATCTATATCTATTCTTCAATTTTTATTGAATGCTAGAATTTTCTTTTTTAGTTCAATAAATTTACTTATTTGAGTCACTCAGTTTCAATTTTTATATTAAATTTATATTTTTAATATTATTGAATATATATCTTGGATTCATGGATTACACTATTATATTTATTTATTTTATCCCTCCAAATGTCATTTTTTTCCAATAAAACTTCATTCTTATCATTGAGGTCAAATCTTCCCTCTACTTCATCACCTATATCGTCACTACACTCCACCTAGGGTTTATCTATAAGAGCCATAATAACATCCTCACTATTTTTATATAGTCCTCAACTTATTCCACTTGAATATCATCCATGATAAAAACTTCTTGTGAGAGTAAATTATTCTTTTTAAAGAATTATAGTTAATGTATTATGTTTCTCTTGTCATCCTTAAATAGTTTGTTCGTATGATCATACCCTTCATCATTTACATTTGATTTCATTAGACATATTTCAGTGATATTTATAACTTTTAAACACAAAAATCATATATTTGTAAGATTTCATTTAAATTTTCTCTTTATTCATATATGTTTTAGAAAAAAAATATATCACTACATCAACATCCCCATCCTTGGGATCATCATTCAATATGATATTTTATACCAAAATAAATTCTATCTTATTATAATTATCCATTCATAGAGACATTTTATCATTATTTATCATCTTATATGCAATGATTGTATTCTAAGTTCTATCCAGTGTCACATCATTTGAATTTTTTCATAGAGTTTGATGAACATTTCATTAAAACATGGTGGTAACTTTTTCATAATCCTAATAATGGTTTTATATCATCGATGTTTTCCCAAAGTCTATACAGATCCTCTATATTGAAATTCACTTGATCAAAGAATTCCTCAACAAAACCATTTGTGTTTATCCATTGATCCTCATACTTGTTCCATAGTACCTAAAAATTTGATTCATGTACCTTGGGATAACATTCATAAATATTGATATGTTTTCCCCATATATGGGGTGAGTATTTTCAATACATATTCTTTATATAAATAGAATTATATAAATCCCTTCCTAATGTATCAACTTATTTGGCATCGACATCAAGATATCTTCTATCTTTTTCTGATAGAGATCCACTTTCCAGGTTGGATGAAATCCCATGAATGGAAACCATGTTGATGTTAATACCAAATCATCAAAAGTAGGGTTCCACTTGGTTACTCTAATACTATAATTTATTTCCCTACAAAATTTTAATTCCCATATAGTTGATAACTGAAACCATAAATTTAGAGAGTGAAAATATTCATGGAGAACTTTTTTCCTTAATACCACTTATTGGTCCTAGAAAATTTTAATACCAAGATGGGGGTGAATTGGATATTTCTTTTTTTAATCAACCATTTACAATGAAATTTTCCCACTTTTAATAAGAACTCGTATCTCTTCTTTATAGTCAATATGGGACAATAAAATGGTAAAGGAGATACAAAAGAGATTTTTATATGGTTCATCCAAACAACGATAATCCAAGTAGAATAAAAAATAAATGTTCGAATACACATGAATAACTAAACTAAAATCATCTTCTTTATAATATGAAGTGGTCACACTAACCCTCTATGTTTACAAAATTCACAAAATAAATTAAAAATTCATGGTTCTTATTAAAATATGGAATAAACAACACCACATGTAACTATATTATTCCTCTAGAAAAGTGGACAGAAAATAAACCAAATATAGTGTAGCAATCAAAATGAATTCCTTAAACATGAAGTGAGATAACAACTTAGAATACCTCCCTATTTTTTTTAGGTGAGATAAAAATTATGTTTCCAGAGTTACAAAAACCTAAACAAACCCCCAGAATTCCTTTATCTCCAATAATAAATTTGAATATAAAGAATATATATCTTATTTTTTATCTCAAGATATTCTCTAAAATATCCTATTTTTTATTAATCCTTTTAATATTTTCATTGAATAATCCTAAGAGAATTATTTATATATTCAAATACAACAATATATAAAACCAAAAATTGAATTTTCTCTAAATTTTGATTTTCATTCAGGTCAACAGTTATATTAGAAATAATTTCATTAATTAATATTTAATTGAATCATCATATTAAAAATTAAAACTGAAACTATTATTGAACCCTATATGTTATGAATTCCCCCTTTAATGTGTGCATCCTAATGAAAAATAGATAAAAAATTCATCAATAATAATTAATTTAAAACACAAGATTATCCATAAATAATGCACCTTTAATTCAGGTGTGATCATACCCACTTATAGTGGTTGATCCATTAATAACATTTAAATGATAAAGAAAATATCCGATGAATGGTCATAGACTAAACTTCTAAAAAATATCTATAAAATTAAAACTTATGTCTCTTTATAAAAAACATATGTATTATTCTAAAAAAACATATGTATCACAGCTAACTTAAGTATCACAGAAATATCCTACTTATAAAATTCCATTTCAAATTTTTTTCTGCTTTACCAAAAATATATTACTGATATCCAAAAAGATGTTCTATACTTGGGGAACATTAAGACATTTTAAATTATACTACTTCTCACAAAAAAAACTAACGCAACTCAAATATGTTACATATCAATCAAAAGTGTTTTTTTCATTTTTTTAATACATCCTCCTTCTTAGAAAATATAATATGCATTATACTAAAACAATTATTTATAGTTTGAAATAATAAGACTAAACTATTTCTACATCAAATTCCAAGAATATATTATGTATTAGATAAGATATCATTTATTTTTTAGTAACTTTTCAGACAAAAAAACCTACATATGAAAATTTTCATATATATACCATTATATTTTTAATTTTTTTAATGAACTCTAAAGAAAATTTCTTATACGACTGTTATAGAAATATTACATTTAAAAAATATGATATGTATCATTGAAAGATTCATTCCATTGAAATATCAATAATTTCAAAATTATCTTATGCATTCAACCTAACTACAATAATTAGTAATTTTCTTATCAAATCACATATCTTACTCATAGATCAATTATGTTATAGATCAACTTGAGGAGTCTCCCTTTTATGATTTTAATAAACTCCTTATATGTTACTTGTCATGGAATTCTTCGAGTTCCTACACACCTTCTTAAATAATAATTTACAATAATTCATATAGAATAACTCTATGAATCCTCTAAAATTCAAGATGCACTTCCCTATTAAAATAATAATATTTATTTAATATTCCTTCCTCCTTTTTGTAAACATACACAACCCAGAAAATGACTCATGTGGGTATTTTATTTCAACACTGTTGAGATTATGATAAAGTGAAGGTGAAGGCATAATGATGAACCAACAAGGAATGTCTAAGTAAGGCATAGATATATTGAATATAGATTCAAGAGTCAACATTACCAATATAGATTTTATGTATGGTTTTAATGGTTATAACTATTTATTCTAACACATTAAGAATTTCAATAAGGTGAGAAAATTTATGGATTTTGGTATTGTTTGAAAGTATATTTAGTAAATATATAATTGTTTATAGAGTACATATTTTGGTAACATTGTAATTTTAAATAGATATTTATCCTAGAGAGTAATGTTAATATTATGTCATGATGAATCAATATTTTTCAAGATTTATGTTATTAAATTTTAAAATGAAAACAATTAGTGTAGTGTTATTCATTATGAATAGGTTTTCATGCCAAAATGTCAAGATACAAAGAGAATAATTTTGGGGTTGTTGGTTGTTCTATAAAGACTATATCATAATTACAAACCTCATTTAGAGCATTATGAACTATGTAATAATGGAAGGTTATGCTGTGTTAGAAAAAAAGTTATCAGAAAAATTTTGTAGGTCTATACATTAAAGTATAGAGGATTATGTCATAATTAGAATTTTTAGTTTAGTTTTGGAAAAGTGTATTAATCTATGATATTTAAATTAAATCATAAGGGATACATTTTATAGTTTTTATAAGATCTATTAGGCTATGATTTATCAAATTTGATGCAACTATTAAATTGTAATTACTCTATTAAAATGGGTATTGGTAGCCACACACCTCCTTGAATGTGTAGAAGATCCTATAAAAACATTAGTTGTGTGTACCCTGGGTAATTTATATTGGATTTGGTACCCTATAACCCCCCATTGGTATGTTATATTACTTTTAAATTCATATAATTGGATATTAAAAAATATATTTTCACCTATTGTTTTTTCTTATACCTAGAATTAGTGTGATAATTTCCTTAGAGTATTTTTCACATCAAATGGTTATAGAAATTCCCTACTATAATGAGGACCTTGAAATTATATGAAAATATTCTTAAATATATGTCCAATGATATGGATGGTATTTTATTTTAGAAGATAGATAATGTTTAGAACATCAGGTGTTGGATGCTCATAACCAAATTAGGATTAATCTCATGAAGTTTTGTACGTGAAAATATCTAAGAAAAAATATTATGATGATAGACCGATTAATAAGAATTACACTTGTTTTATGTGTCATTTAATATTCCATGCTATGGATGTATTTATTTTTCCTTAGACTTATACCATGATTCTTGTACTTTTATTTATTGAAAAAAATTGTGATGTCATATGCTGGAAGTAAAGTATGATATGTCAGGTGCATCATAAGGGATATGACATTAATGGATAAGTAAAGAAATTATGTTTTACTTGTTAAGATTCATGTTGATACCACAAGACCTCTGATTGGAATAAATCTTTTTGGTTAAATCCCTAGACATGGAGTTTTATTGATAAGTTCAAATGAGGTGGTTAAAGAAATATATATTAAGTTATAAAGGTTGATGAAAAAAGTAAAAAAAAACCAGTTACAGAGATATAAAGTGAAATGGATTATTTTAAATTGTGTTTTTTTGTATGAGGTTTTAGTCATTATGATTTTAACTTCTTTACCTATGGGTGATTTGATGTGTTCTTAGATTCTAGTAATGGAATTTAGGCATACTCCCATAATTATACTGAGAAAGATGCCTAGTGGGTTACAAAAAAAGTGTAATCGGAACCTCATCTAAATACCCGAAAGTTCAAGAGACAGGGATACCTGCTCTGAAGATAATTTATTAATGAAAAAGTAAAGCACACAACATAGAATCAGAGAGGCGGTCTACAAAGGCGAGTATAAGTCTCGCCACGACAATCGGCTTACACAAATATATTATAGAACTCTCGTGACACAAAGGACCAACTGGAGCTCACCTCTACAATAGATATCTTGGAAAGAGCATCCACAAATTGGTTGGCCTCATGATAAACATGTAGGACATCAAGTGAGAGTGATTCTGCAAGACGAAGGCATTCCACCCAAGCTTGTAACATCCTCCAGGGCACATTCCTTGACCTATCCCTAAGGATTTGAACTGCACTAGATGAGTCGGACTCAGGCCATAGATCACGACAGCCATACTAGAAACATACCTGATAGCCTTTATCATGGACCAAAGCTCTGCTTCAATGGAAAACACATTGCCAATATTGTGGAAGAAGCATACCTTAATGAACCCCCTCTGAGTTTGGAAGACACCACCACATCCAGAGGGACATGGAATGCTAGCAGCCACCCCGTCAACATTGAACTTCAACCATCGGGAGATGGGTGGAATCCAACGAACATGTTTCACCATCAGCAGCTTCTTCGCCCTGCCATTGACACCAAGAGACCTCAAAAAAACAAGGTCAGAAACATCATTCCTCATGGTACTAGTTTAAATGTTGGAAGCAGTCCAAATTGCACAATGGATCGCTAGAACAACATCATTGAATGAGGGAATAGTGCTGCTAAAAATTACAGCATTTCATGCCTTCCAAATGGAAGACAACAGGCTGGACACGGCTGCTAATAGGAAAGATCAAACCTCCATACTACAGTCAATCCTGCAGATGAATTACAACAGTCCTTCTATTGAATGGGAGGGGTGTAGAAGTAAGAAATCCCCTGCACATAGGACCATAATCTATAAGATAACTTGCATGAAACAAACAAATGATCAGAAATTTCATCTTCTTGCAGGAAGAGCATACAAACAGCAGCCATATAGAGTCCTGACCGCTGCAACATGGCCTGCAAAGGATGTCTTTTTTCCAGATTTTCCATATGAGTAAAGCTGAAGCCGAGGGAATGAAGGGATTTTGAAATTCTGTGACCCAAGATGGAGGATCCAGGGAATCACAACATAATAATCTATAGCCCTCCCTTTTATTAAACATTCCATTAAGATTCACCATCCATACCAATGTGTCACAATTTGAGTAGCAGTATCATGTTATTTTTGTGCCAATATGATTTGGAATCATGTTGATAATTGCTGGATTACCTTGTAAATCAGTGATGGAAGTCTCTGTTAAGAGAATAGGGATAAAAACATCATCAAAAAGTGGTCGAGATGGCCAAGGGGTTGTCCAAAGGTTAAGAGTGGATTTCTTGAAAACAGTCCATTTCAAGTGAACTATAAGATCAGCATAGGCCTGTTTAATGGAATACCAAATAGATGAATAGAGATGGTTAGAGTAACAATTGTGATGTTTTTCAATGAACCTTGTTCGAAGGAAGTCCATGGAATCATCATATTTAGAAATTAAGTTCCAAGTTAACTTTTTGATCAAGGTATCTTTGAATAATATGATATCTTTGACACCTAATCCACCCATATGAGAAGGTTTGGTGCAGTCTTTCCAAGCCATAGTGACCAGATTCCTCTCATAAACTAATCCAGTCCAAATAAAATTTCTGATCATGCTATTAAGATCCTTAATCAGGGCTCTGGGCCATCTATACAAGGAAAAATAATAAAGAAACATCAAAGTGACCACTGAGTTGACCAAACATATCCTCCCTGCTTGATACAAGTTTTTCCCCTTCCAATTTTCTAACTGTTTTGTGATCTTCAGAGTGATATTTTCCAAATGGAACCTTTTAACTCTACCCCAGAAAAGCAGCATCCCTAGGTAAATGAAGGTAAGAACTACCTTCTTGACACCAAGCTATCGTGCCACTCTTTATTGCTTTGATGCGATAATAACACCACCAAACATAACCTATGATTTCCTCTAATTAATAACCTGACCTGCAAACTCCTCATAGTGTGAGAAGATGCCCTTGATACAGGAGACAATTCCTTTATCATCTCTCCCAAAAAGAATAATATCATCTGTGATGTGAGGGAGCATGTAACTCACGCCCAATTTTCATCCTCTGATACCAACCAAAACTGGAAAGATCAGTGAGGCACCAGCTTAAGTAATCCTCCACAATAGCAAAGAGCATCCCATAAATTAGGTCACCTTTCCTGACTCCTCTTGAGCATTTAAATAAGCCCCTAGTATATCCATTGATAGGAATGGAAGGCTTGGAATTTGCAAGGATGGAGCCAACAATATCAATGAACTTCAGCGAGAACCCATGCATTTTGAGAATGGTGAATATAAAACTCCATCTGATGGTATCAAAATCCTTATAGATATTAATATTCAAATCCATGCTACCATCCTTAACCTTTTTCCTCATGGAATTGAAACACTCAGAGGCAATGAAGAGACAATTTTGAATGTTCCATCCTGGAACAAACCCAAATTGATTTCTAGAAATGTGTCCCTTGGCAATACCACCCAGTCGGTGAGTTAAGATTTTGCTAATAACTTTTGGAATGGTATTACCAATGGAAACAGGCCTGAAATCATTAATGTCAAGGGAATTATCCTTCTTAGGAATTAAGGTAATGAAGTTGGAGTTCATTCCAAAGGTAATATGGTATGATCTAAAAAAATCATTCACAACATTTGTGAACTCAAGATGGACAATATCCTAGTAAAACATATTGAATTTATTCGTAAAGCCATCAGGTCCTGCTACACTTTCAAAATTAAGGGAGAAAAGGGTGTCATAAACTTCACGTGCCTTGGTAATATCAACGAGCTTCTTATTTTGATCATCCACGATAGAAGGATCAAAACAATGTATAATTTTCTTAGAGTTGTCTTCACCATGATCTGAGTAATGCTTTTCAAACTAGGTAATGGATGCATTTGCAATATCATTCTCCAAGGATAAGAGAGTCCCCTCAATGTTAAGGGATTGTATACTTCTCTTATCCCTTGTCTCCCTATTCATGAAATGAAACAATTTTTTATTTATATCTCCATTTCATAGCCATCTAATATTGAACTGATTTCATGCCAATTTTTCTTTCAAATCCACGAGATTTTCCAGATTTTCTATAGCCTGTATTTCATTCTGAGTTGGTAAGTCTTGTGCCAAACCAGATTGTTGGAAGTTCAATAAATCAGTTTCAGCCTCCCTAATGTCATTATCAATGGAGGGAAATGAGTTTTTACTCCATTTCATAAGCCCTTCCTTGACAAGATTTAATTTGCAGCAAAGAATGTAAGAGGGGAAACCAAAAAAATCAGTTTTCCAGGCATCCAGGACAATTTCTATGCAGCCTGGGATAACCAGCCATGCATTTTTAAACATGAAGGGAAGGGGTAATAACCTCAAATTTCTAAAGAAAAATTCAACAAAAATGGGATTGTGATTAGAATTTGACCTTGGAAGAGTTATCCCAGAAACATTAATCACCACATTCCTATCTTCCACTTTCACAATAGACCTTTCTAACTTACTTTCCTACCTCCCATTAATAGTGAGTCAGCTCCATGTAAAATTAGCCCCATAAATGGGTACCTCGGTGAGGCCACATCTGTCTAAACAAGCTAAAATATTAGAGGCCGAGGCATGAAAAATGTTCTCACCAGTTTTTTCCCTAGGCCGAAGGACAGTATTGAAGTCACCAAGTAAAATCCATCCACTCGACATATTCTCTTAAATATCCGCTATGTTTTTTCGTAGTTCATTTATTTTTTTATAGAGATTAAAAGCATACACAAACATCACTGAACATGAGGCATTAACAGAATAGCTTGTGAGAGTAACATATTGAGAATTAGTCAAAATTGAACTAATTAAAACACTATCATGCTTCAACACCCACACAGATTCAGAGTTCGTGTCCAGATGATTATTTTCAAAAAAGAAGTAACCTAGTGAGGCCCATTTTAATGACCTCCAATTTTCAAACATCATCCTTGGTTCAACAATTCCTACCAGTAAGGGAATGTTGGTCATAATAAAGTGTCTAAGGGACTAGACCATGGGAGGGTTCCCAATCCCTTGACAATTCCAGAAGAGGGTTTTTATTTTTTTTGATCTGAGCCTAGTACTAGGCCCATAAAATTTTATTGTCACCTGCATCTCAGAAGAATCAGTAGAAGTACCACTAAGATCACCTGACACATTCTCATCAGAAGCATGGTCATCATCCTCTTCAGTAGAAACCTCAACATTGAATAAAGAAAACTTATTGTCAGTGAAAATAGAAACAGACAATAAACTTGCAGGTAGTACCCTTTTTGCAACCATATCCACATGAACCTGTATGAACTCGTCTGGATGAGTTGAGGCCGCATCGACACCATGATCACAGCCAGCAATAACTTGTCCACTGTGACCTGCATTAGTTATTGCTGAGAGAATTTGATCAAAATATGAAAAGAAGCCCGAAGGATCTGTCACCATGTCTTGCACAGGGGCTACAACCTATCATATCTTGTGATCAATTCCGTAAAAGGGACTGCACATTGATCCTGCATAGGATCTTCATCCGTAGGACCCAACACAGTATCTACAACCAAACCAGGTTGTCATCCAGTGTGAGCATCCTACCTATTCTCCCCCTTACTGACCTCCAAGATAGGGGTCAATGCAATTGGCTCCTCCATGAGAGAATCACAAATCACACCTTCTTCTGCAAATTGAGTTGCCACTTCCACAAACTGAGGGCTTCCAACCTTGCTCCCACCCTTCTCAGCATCCTACACATGCATCCAATTTTTAGTGGGGGTCACAAGAGTAGCCTCCAAAGAGAGAGAAGTACCAAAATCAATAGAAGGAGCCAGTTTCTTTCCACTCCTTCTACAATTCTCTTCATCATGCCCTCAGACTTCACAAAATTTGTAAAACTTTTTTCTGTTACAATCTAATGCAATGTGTCCAAAGAGGTGAAAATTCAACAAATTTTTTTGGCTTTCTTTAGTAGAGGATTAGAAGGGTGAGGGTATCATCTTTTATAGTTAACACCACTTCTTCCACCTGAGTAGTGGACATATCAACTTCCACCAGGATCCTAGAATAATGAGAAAACATGGGATTTTCAGTCTTATTATCAAGACTGATAGGATTTCCAACCAATGAGGCAATATCTCAAAGGATTTGGGAGTGCAAATAGATCATGTTCAGATTACATACCCTTATCCATAATTGTTTATAGGTGTTCTTGATAGAATTGGGATCAAAATTCTGGTCCCATTTATGAATCTGTTGGAAGCTAGGTTTGAGAGGGACCGATCCAAAACTCCAGGCACAACTCTTGATCTCATTTGAGGGGAAGAAAATGTGATAAAACCCACATCCCATTGTTGTCATCTTTCACTCAGTCATACCCCAAATTTCATCAATCCTAGCAATGAGTTCGTGAAACTTCCATGGCTTCACCCCCTTCGGGATTACAACCCAGGCAATAAATGAGAATCTACATAACTTCAATCTCTCCTCATCAACACTTTGATGCACTGATACATGCGCAATCTTCCCCTTTCGAATGATCCTTCCAGTGGATGCTTCACAATCAAGAATGGATGAAGAACTCATGCTTGTGATAGAATCAATGAAGCTTTTCTTGAGTCCATCACCCCGACGCTCACCAGGATTCATCTTTGCGCAGAGACTAAACATATCATTGTGACCAAAGAAATCATCATTGACCAATCCACGAGTTTATTTCCCTCCTAGATCATCAGGATCAGAATTACCCAAACTAGGGTTTGCATCCTTTTCCTTCCCGCAATCCATCATCTTCATTCCCGAACCTCGTCTAAATACTTTTTGAATTTATTACTAGATTAAATATTATTCTCAAGATTAACGAATAATAATTATTAAGGTTATATTTATCACATTAATTCAATCATCAGTTATTCAAAATAATATATGTTATTTTAATATTAAACAAATTTACTTATTTATTGAATGGATGTGTAATATAGTGATATTTATTTGTCTAAATAAATAATTATTATTCAAGGATTAATAAATTCCTATGAGGATTGACAAGTTGTGTTATGCTTATTCATGAAATTATATATTATATTTAATATCATTTATACAATTACTTAATTATTATTTACCATAATAAACAATTTATTCTGGTAAGTTTGATCATGGGATGGCTTCATGACTGGATCTCCCACAAGAACATTTTTACTATGTGAAATCCTATGATGGATTTGCCCCAATCTATTTAGTTTTCTAATGGTTTCATTTCATCAATGTTGGGAGAGATCCTTCAAGGATTTCATTCATGAATCAACCGATATCATGAAGAAATATATGGATATCCTAGATATCACATGGGGTCCATAGAAAAAATATTTCTCAAGAAGTAGGGGTATATACTTTGAGAAGGTGCTTCATGGAATAGATCCAACAATGGATGCCTTTTTCAAGCCACCATCGTTCAATAAAATGGATGATGGTGGTTTCTTAGTGGTCACTGGCCCTAGGGCCCTCTAAAAAGGCTTCAAATGTGAATTTTTTCCATTCTTGGGCACATCGTGTATTCAAAGGCTGATAATTCTTTGAATAATATGGACACCAAATATAGTATCTTGCATAATTGGTGAAATTTTAACTGGAAAATGATTCTAATTGGAAGAGGGTTCTTCTATATTATTGTGGGCAGCAAACAGGATCTTAACTCAGCTCAAAATATTATGAACATGCATATAAAACTGGGGGTTCTATGAATTTCTTAATGGTATATCATGTTTAATACCATTAATCCAAAAAAATCTACAACCTAGATTTTTGTCTATCTACATGGCTTATGCTAGGTTTTTTGGGATCTAAAAATCTTCAATGATCTCGATTCTTGAATCGGTATACCTTTTAAGTTGGATCAGTGCACACTTAATAGAGAAATGGGTTTATATGATAGTATTTTGGTTTATTTATAATTTTAATTAATACTCCAAGATGTTATTACCATCATTTTAATGATCGTAAATATGAAATCAAGTTGGAAGAATATGAATATATACCTTCATTTTGTGATGGTTTTAGAATTAAAGGACACTAAATTGTGAACCATAGGGTGATCTAGAAGTAGGTTAAACTCGAAAATGATTCTACTTCATGGAAATATGTTAACTAGACTATGAAATTCAATTCCATTTCCTTGGAGAAAGGTGATCCCTCAAAAAGAAATAATCAGAGAAATGAGAGAAATTCAAACAAGACATCATCCATGATTCTAAATCCACATCCCTAAATTCATCGGCTAAGTTTTTTGATGAAAAGAGAAGGGAAAAAACCTCTAGAATATCTTTGTAACTGAACAAAAACATCACGCCTACTGAAAATATTGTAGGAGATGGGGAATCAAAGCGTAGTGAACATAAAAGGATTTACCTTGACATTTCTTAGGACATTATAAACATTTTACCTCACAAAAATATGAAATTGACTCTGAAAACCATGACTACAACAAGGATAAAATTATAATTCAACCTTAAAGGATTGTATTGGTTGTTACTCCTCATGATGGTATAGGGATAGTTGTTGATTTAGCATTATAAACCCCCCTTAATTTGGGGCATTCTGATGTAAATCTACTAACTGATTTGGGTGAAAATTTTATAAAGGGGGATCATATTTTTTTAGAATATGGAGAACAAAATTGAACATGGTACAAGGGAGTAAGATTGAATCCTTGAGGATAAATCCTTTCATATAGGTGATTTTCCTACTACTACCAATCCAATTAAGGGAGATATACACTACAATAGACATAAGAATATTATCACTGATGAAAATGATCTCCATGTGAATAATAACCAGAATATCCTCATTCTGGATAACCCATACACTCATATAGATTTACCTGGTATCCCTAAGGAGACTTATCTTTGGAATGAGAAATGTGCTGATTCCAGAAAAACTCTAAATTTTATGAATTAAGGGAATAAAAACAATGGACCTCCCTCTTAAATCCATATTAAAAATGATGGAATTATTATAATAAACGGGGAAAAGGTAAGTACAATTAAGAAGACATCCAGAAAAAATAATTAAGTGATAATAAAAAAGGGTATCCAACCCAAAACACAAACATAAATGACAATCCTCTTCTTGAAATATTAGGTTTTGGAAACCCCAATAACAACCAGTTCACTAATGAATTTCATTAAAAACATAAACATGGTCTTTTGGGATTGTCAAAACCCAAAGGTTTTTCTATTCAAGGTTTAATTCTCTTCAAATCATTGGATATTATCACATTGACCCAATCCAGTCTACCATAGATATTAAGATACATTGGCTCATAGCTTATTTGAGTATGGAAGGGATCTCTCAAATAATCTCTGTGAAATAGAAGGTGACATTCAGTTATAAATTCATCATAATACATCGTTTTTTCTATTCATTTATGCCTACAATGGTTATCATTATCGAACATAGTTATTAAATAGAATACATTCATGTTGGTAAAAAATACCTCAAGGTAACACTGTAGTATTTTTGTGTTGGTTTTGTTTTTTGACAATGAAGGTATCCAAGGTGAATTGTTGAGTTCCAGAGATGTTGTTGAAAATCCATGTTGACAAAGAACCATGACAAATTAATGGATGATCTAGAGGCGGTATAAAAGAACATATTTACGGTGGATCTGTTTCCCAATGCTTGCCAAATTTCTGGGGTAAAAAATTTGGAGTTTTGGAGAGTATCGCGAAAATAGAATTTCATTGAAGATCTAATTTAAATATGGAAAAGGCGTGAGTTTAATTAAGACAGTCTTCATGGATTAGATTCTAAGAAGACCAAAATAATGTTGACGGTGATGCATCATGATTATAACAAGATTCGTGAACATGAGAGTTGAAGAGCATTGCGGTGGCGAAAGGCATTGTGAGTGGAGCTTTGCGGAGAATGCGCGAAGTAAATGATGGAATGCTCCACGATTATGATGAGCTCTGTGATGAGAAATTTTATGTGGTGCTCCACGATTTTGATATAATTTCATTGGGAACATCAGAGCTTTGTGATTTGAGGTGACATGGCGTTGACTTCGTGCGGAAGGTTCAAGGGTCGGTGGAATGTCATATAAATAGACATTGACCCCCTCAAGATAAGTAGAGGGTTTTTAGAGAAAATCTTTTTCTCTCGGTTTGCGAAGGTGGTTCGCAAGGAAGTGTACTTCACGAAAGAAGAGCTTTGTAGTGGCTACTCTAGCTCTTTGAAAGTTGCGAGCTCCACATTGACCTAGTGATCTTTGTGAGGGAATTCTCTCTGTGACAACATGAGCTTCACGAGAGTGCTTCGTGAGAGTGCTTCGCAAAAAGTTAGGAGATTCACGAAGGCTTGTTTGAGATTCACAAAATTGGGAGCCTCGCAAAGTAGGTTGTTTTGCGAAGGTATTTAAAAATGAATTTCCTAGTGTTCAAGGGTAAAGGGGTATTCATCCATGGATGGAAGTTCTAATTTAACAGAGCATCTATCAATAGTTGAGGATGCATGTATTTTTGCAAATGAAGAGACCTACTGGTCTATAAACTATGAGTGGATCTTTTGAAGAAGCAGTAAGATCACTTCAATTGAGAGAGCAGTGAGTTCTCAAATTGTGAGTGGTTTTAAACCACGAATGACAGTGATTCCACTTCAAACTTGTAAACAATAGTGCACTTATAGTGGAATAGGTACATCAGCACACTACTGGTGTATGCTCCTTAGTCGTAGCCCAGTGAGGGTCAACCAAGTAAAAATCACTGCGTCCTGTGCATGCTTTAAGGTTTATTCATACTCTACATCAGGAAGGAGAGAGAAGAGGGTTTTGTCTAACAAAAAAACAAGATCAAAAAGGGGTAGTTGTTTTAATCTTCCATACCTGGATTCACCCCCACCCCTCTCAGGGTATCTACCCTAGTGGACCTAATAATTCATAATTGGGCCAATCAATAGATAATGGGCCCTACTTAGAGACTTTAATGTTATCCTCAATACTGATGAGATGATAGGTATGATTAATACATCTATTTCAAATATATAATTCAAGTCATGTATTCAAGACAAAATACTATTTAAAGTTAATTTGGTGGGTTCCAAATACAAATTAGATATAAATAATGTTAATGAAATAGTGGCTAGAAATTTTTATAGGGTCATTTTCCATGATGTTGTCCATGAGGTTTGGGCCTACATTTCATGTACCACCCTTTCAATAATTAACTATTATCATCATATGATCATGTATTATTTTGTTATAAGGGATATTACACCACCATTATCATTCATATTCAATAATTATTTTTCCTTGTGTCCTGAAGGTAAAAAGTGGGTCTAGGATACATAGAGATATTTTAATTAGAAAATATGGTTCCATGGATTGTATCCTAAAGCTAAAATTTATTAAAATAAAGATAAAATAATGGATAATAGATTTATTCAGTGCTCGTGATAATGAAATTGAGAATACTTAATCCTATATTCATGTAATTCGAAGAATAACACCGGTAGTGATTTTTCTTTAGGTATTGAGCAGTAAAATGTGAACTCCCATGCACTTAACAACCTTTTAAATATCAAATAATGCATATAGACCTAAAATATTAAGGATTATTTCTAATAGATTTGGATTTTATAATGACTTTTATCAAATGGGTGAATATTATATTGAGATTATCCCATATTGTATTTCCTTCCAATGGATTATCATAGGTATATTTCACATATTCCAGAGGATTCAAACAAGGTGAAACTATTTTAACCACTATTTTTCTTATTTTTGATGATTATATAAGAAGAATTATCCCCAATATGTGATAATATCACAATATTATACCCATCAGAGAAGTTGGTGGTTTAGTTTCTCTCACTAACTTATTAAATTTTGATGATATCATACACTTCATCTAATGAGATAGGAGAAACATTAAGAACATAAAGTATTTTATTCTTCACTATGGAAAAGTTTCAGGTTATAAGATTAGTTGGACAAAATATTTTCTATACTTTAGAAAGAATATCTATGCAACTTGAAAAGTGGATGTCATCAAGGAGTTAGAAATTAGAGAAGGTGTTTTACATTTCAATAAACATGGTGTGCCTATGTTTTGGGAAAAAACTCATGTATTACATTCACCCATATCTTAACTCAAATTAGAAATTATTTTTTTTCTTGGAAGTTAAAATCTTTATCAATGGATGGAAGGATCTGCCTTTTCAAGGATGTTATTATCTATTTATTCATCTACTCTTTCATGGTTTACAAATGGACAAATTCCCTTAATAAAAGTATCAAAATGTCAATAAAAAAACATTTTTGGATGTGTTATAATCCTTCAAATAAATCAAATAACTATCCCATGGAAGAAGTGTTTTCAAACCATTGATCATAGAGAAATTTGAATAAATATTCATTTCAATTTTAATCAATCACTACAATAACATTTTTTTTGGAGGATCATCAATGTGAAGTATAAGACACTGGGATTTTTTAGGTCAAGATTTTTAGGTAGGATTAAATATCTAAATCTCAACTATATAGACTCCTCAATATAGTATACCTCAATGATTCCTTCTCCAATATTTTATCATAATCACACTAATTGGTTAATATAATCTCATATTTCCATTTTTAGTTGGATAATTGTATTGGTGCACCACTTTAAAATCTATTAAATTTCCTTAATCCATATTTCGACACAAGTTCCATAATCTATGAGAAAATAAATAGTTCTATAAAGGTTCTACCTATTAAAATTAAAAAAGTGGTCTTAACTCGCACCATTTATAGTGGTGATGAAAAAATAGTCTATGAATCTTCATCTAATGGAAAACTCACCTCCAAACTTAGAACCAAAAAATTATACAAGGGAACTCAAATTCATGGTCTAGAAATATAAATATGAGTAGGATTTCCCATTCCAGATTCACTCTATGGATTTTTTCACACATCATGATCCCAACTAACTTATTCCTTCAAATGGATAAAATTAATATTTATTCTATGTCCATCCTTAGTAACCAACATAAGGGAGGTATTAATAATCTTTTTCAGAGTTGTGTTATGTCTTTATCACTATGGAATATTGTGGTTAATCTCTTCTATGTGCAGATTCCCTAGAAACCCACTATACACGAGAACATAAAATATTTTTTTGAGATCCCTCTATCAATAAAGCTTCACAACATACTTCATATTTGTAGTGATAAAGTAATTCATTTCATTTGTAAGTCTAGAAACAGGCAGATTAATGATAATGTTCTATTCAATATACATTTTGATGTTTTTTAGATCTTGATTACAATGAAAAATTTGAAAACTCTTCAAAAATATTACTATAATTACTGTATACATGATCTTACGGTTCATAAGAATCGTTGAATTGTAAGAAATTTTCATCCACCTTATAGAACTAGTGAATTAATGTGGATTCATAAATTCCATGGGTCGAATTGTAACACCCCAAGCTTCCATAGTACGTTTCCCTTCGAATAATGAAATGGCGTGCATTGTATGCAACTTCGAGATTCTAACACACCACAACCAATCAAACTAGCCGTTATGAATAGTAATACCTACTTTTTGAAATTTTATAAATTCTATCTCTCAAAATGGACTTCATTTTTGGATTCGGAATATCGAATTTATCCTAGGGTGAAATTTTGGAACTTTTCGGATAACACTTATATTTTGATGAATAGTGAAAATTACTAAATTTTAATTAAAAACATCTTTTTAAATAAAAATAATTTATAGTGATAAATTATATTATTTATTGGTTTTCATGTATAATTAGAATATATTTTTACCATTTTATCCAATGGTGTTCATTGGAATTAATTTCACTTTGAAATTGGACCAAAACAATTGTAAATCATTTGATATATATTCTTTCTTAAAAACACGCTATTTGTTGTGACAGCGGGAATTAATTATAAAATTAATTAATGAAACTTATATGTTTATAATGTTGTAAAATAGACATCATTTTTGAATTCTTAATATCAATTATAGCTTAGGGTGAAATTTTGGCATTGTTCTGAAAAACTTCAATTTTTGATGAATAGTGAAACTACAAAGTGGTAGTTAAAAAAACTGAACATTTCATAAAACTTAATTTTACCACTTATGTGAATGGAATTTTGAAAATCCGAGAAACGTGATTAATATAAAGAAGTAAAATGTGGTTCAATGAGATGAAAATAATTTTTGGTGAATAGTAACTTTTTACTTTTATTTACCACGGTTAAAAGTAAATAGGGTAATTAAGGGTAAAAATTATATTAATATTACCCTAACACATGTCCTAATTCTATTGAAAAAGTTTATATCGACCAAAAACAACCTTAGGAATAAGGTATTATCATTTAGGTCCACTTGGATTAGATTAGGACATTTATTATTATTTAATTCAAAGAAGAGTTAAAAGAGTTAAAATCAAAGTTTATTTACTAAAACATTTTTAATATAGGGTTATAAATAAGGTAAATTCGACTGTAAATATTCATTAGAAAGATAATACGATTTCCTAAATAATGATATTTTATTTATAATTTTTAGACATTAAATAATTTAATATATATATGACACAATGATGCTAAAGTAATTAACATAATAGTAAAAAATTAAAATAATTGATATTATAAATATCCAAATAATTATAATTTAAGACTTTTAATGAATTATACTAATTTTATAGGATAATATGACATATTATTATTGATTTAATGGACCTTTTTCGAAGTAATCATTCTGTTATGAGTTTCACAAAAATCAACTATTGAATATGTTCAAAATTGGTATAAAAGAGTTTTTAAAACAAATATTATATTATTAATTGATATTAAATTCCTAAAAATATAAGGTTCGGCCACGAGACTTATATAATGATAGGTATATCATTAATGGACCACTTTGGGGTCACTTGGATGTATATAGTATGTTTATTAACTATATAATATAAAAATACAAAGTGACATGGTAAATGTCAAACTAATTAACTAAGAGTTAAAACTAAAAGATAAGGTTAATATAGTAACCCAAACCTGTCTAAATTCCATTGGTTTAATGGTTTTAGACCTATCCCCACCTTAAAATTTTAATAATATACTTTGGAGCCATTAGAAACAGAATATAAATTTATCATAAATTAATATTTCTAGCTTTTCCAAAGGAGCCCCTCACCCCTCTTATAAAAGGTCACTCATCGTTCTCATTTCTTCACACCTTCAAAGCCTTTTGGTTTGGAAAAACCCTGACAAAATACTCTCTAAACTTCTCTAACTACAACCTAGAGGCCTTAGTTTGATCATAAATCCAACCTAAGGAGCCCTTTTGATCAAATCAAAAGGAAGAACTCGAAGAAGAGGTAATGTTTTCACCACCCCTTTTCAAGTTCCTTTCTTCTTCCACTTCTTCTTTCCTTATTATTACCATTCTAAAATAATAACTCCAGTATCTTGTATATACTGTGATGTTATTATAAATATGGGACAACCATATTCAGTATTCTATCCACCTTTTGAATAACATGTCACCATACGTGCGTACGTACGGATTACCGTCTCCACGTCGTGTTGTAATTGTTATTCAATATCTTATTATTTGGGTGGGTATAATAATGATGTGTAACTCATTTAAATAATAAATATAACATGATAATGATTATGTATATATTATATACCATCCAATTATATATTATTTGAATATCAAAAGAATGATATTGTCGCTCATGCGTACGTACGGACTATTGTCTCCACGAATGCGATGAGATTCATTCTCCATCATATCCATTCAAGTATAATTATCATTTGATGATTTAAAAATAATTTTTAAGAACTTTATATCATTATTGATATGAATAATATTCAACCTATTCATGAAAAACATGGCTTACGTAACAAAACATATAAAAGAAAACGAGTAAGTTAACACCCGAAACGACGACAATTCTAAGATATTATTAACAAATCAATGTTAAAAGATCATATATGATATCATATTAATGTATATGATTCATGAATAATGTAATAACAATTATTTAAAAATTATACAGGAGGTTAACCTACCCCCAACCAAGGAAAATTACAAGGTAAGGGGTTTCTTATCTCACTTTTAATTCCGTGATAATTCCATTGTTCACCACTTATTTATTATATGTGGTGTATGTACTGCCCATGTTTGTATTCATTGTCTAACATAATTTAATTCATTTATATTTACATCATCATCGTATGATCCTTATTTCATGGGTGTATGTTTTTTATGTTACCAAATCAATAAGGGAATTTGAAATTTCAATTTCCACTCATTTGTCTTTACGCATATTTCATTGATTATATTACCCCAAGATTATGTGTGGAATCACTATTCATTTGATTATGTCATAATTTCCACTCCCCTTTCTGTGGATATTCTTTTTATACACATAATCACTCCATTGATAATTCTCAAGTCATTGATATTAATTTGATAAGAGTAATTTTAACTCATTCTCCATTTGTTGAGTTAAACATCCAATTCGTTGGTGTTGTTTTTACAAGAATATGTGTGAATGTCCATTGATTGTTTTACACTGAATATCCAATCATATTTAGTGTATTTATATTTTTCACATATAATTATGTCATTGATTTATCCATAACCTAAGGATACATCCTTTATGAGAGATTTCATCTCAATTTACATTCCATTGAGACTTCTTTGTTGTTATACACCAAATCACTTTTATGTGGTGTATATAAGGTACTTTGACATAGTATATCATGAATTCCTTTATTATCATGATATTAAAATGTTTTTATTACCTCAGTTATTTGTATTCAAGTGTCTCTCTTTTGGTTAGAAACTCTAACTAAAATACCATTTTTAAATGTTTTAAAGACTATTTCTTCTAAATCTTGCTCATTAATGTCCATGTTTCAAAAAATGGTTTTAAGGATTTATTTATATGGACATTAAAGTTTTAAAATTAAAACTCCTTTTAAAAGTTTCAACGTGTTATGGGACACTTTGATTCAAAAATCTATTTTTAAATATCTTCTTGACAAATAGTTTGACTTTAAATGATTTCAAAAAAGGGGGATATTTCTCTCAAATAGTTTTCATGATTATTTTCATCTATGTAAATATCCTTCATTATTCTCAATTGAGGTTAATATGATACAATAAAATCTTCCATATTGTATCTAATGAGTTATGTTTGACTGTGGATGTGCTATTTTTATACCATTCATAGTTTTTGGAAAAAGTATTGACATTTCGTATACTAGTTTTAATAAGAATGTTTATGTTATGTTTCAAACCTGTTCATATGAAAAATGCATTGGACTTAATAAGTGATGGGTGGAGCCCGCTATAGCTCCTCGATGCATTGGTAGGTCTCATGAGACAAACTAGTGTCTTGGCACAAGGCCTTGGAAAAATATTATTTGTAGCCTTGGCACGAGGCCTTGGCTATGTGGTTATGATAGTATGGAATTATGCATTCCATCATTATGAAAGTGGTTATTGATATTGCATGTGATCATTCAACTAGTATAATATCCATGTGAGTAAGTAAATGGAATTAATTTATTTTATCTTTGCCATTTTATGCTGAAGTTCAAGTTTAAAAGGCTTTCGTTTTAGTTATAAACTGCCTTAAGTGTTTATTCTTATCTATGAAAGAATATGCTATAATGTTATCCTTACTGAGCATCTGAGCTCACCCCTTTCAATGTTTTATTTTTCCAAGTATTATGAAGAAGTAATTTATGAATGACCTGCAGGGATAGTATGAGGGGATATGAAGACAAGATGTTGTTGTAGTTTTTTTACCTTATGATGTAATGTAAGACTTATGAATATATCTAGTGTTTCCAAGACTACTAAACTAATTTGTCTTTCAAGACTTGATCCTTTGTGATCATGAAAATGTTATGTAATAATACACCGACTCTGGGTATCTAGGGTTGTGGCGTTATAGTTGGTATTAGAGGAATATTAGTACAAACCTTGGAAGCTAGATTTAGATAAACTCTTATTAGAGAACGTAGACCTAAGATGAACTTTGAGGATTAGTATAGAAGAACTTCCTATAATTTTTGTATTGTAGAGATTTTGTGAGTTTTCCGAGAAATACATCCCTGTCCGGATACGAGCAGGTAGAGGCGGCTTTGGAACAGATGTACCTAGGGGTAAAACCCAAAAACACCGCTTTGAGCTAGACTCGAACGGGAACTGGTGTACGACAACGGGCCTTGCTGCACTCTTGGTTACCACACTCCTGGGGGATATGCTTAGGATTATTTACATTTTCTTTACAAACCGATTTAAAGTATTATATATATAAGATGAGATTAAATGAACTTGGTTAATCCTAATGTGTTTCAAATTGAGAATATGGTGACATGTTAATCTCTAAATGATTGTATGACTACTATTACTCACACAATGCTTTCTGGTTTTAGTCAATGGCTGGATTCCAAGGAAATCATGGTGACTTTGAGAATGATGTACAAGGTGGGAACGGTGGTGGAAATGAGAAACAAAATGTAATTTAGATAGGCGTAAAAGATATTGTCTTTATGCCAAATCAATTTTCCAAAAATATGATCAAAAATATATATATTAACCAATTACCGGACTCAACAAAGAAGAGAAAGGTGATGAATGATAAGAGCTCTAGTAGTGGAGACCATGGAGAAAGAAATCCTCAATTTCCATCATGCAGGAAATGTGGAAGGAGAAACCCATGAAAGTGTCTCAATGGGACAATGAAATTCTTTACGTGCGGGAAGGAAGGACATAAAGTGAAGAATTGCCGAAGAAAAATGAAGAGTACTATGGAAGAAGATAAAAATGGTCCCAAGAATCCATTTACAGTCATTTTTCTTAAATGTAGGGGACCTGGCCATTACCCGAGTGAATGTCCTATTATATGGTATATTTTCTTGGTCAAAGAAGAATCTATGTGGAAATAAATGGTTGGAGAAATGTTTAAAAAGTATTAGCGCTCCTTATTGATGGGTTTACTTTGGAATAATTTTCTCTTGTATTTTTAACGCTAACGTTTTCCATGTGAGAATGATATTTATGGAAGAATTATCTTTTCTCTTGTGGATATAGTTATAAATTTAAATTTTGGTTTCATGGGATCATTGGGTTTGAGGAAATTACAAATTATTGTAATTTGGGATGAAAATGCAAGGTATGAGATAACATTTGTGGTTAAATTATGTTATGGCTATTTTGAGAAATTTATCTCATTTTGGTAATGTTATAAAATATAGTTTTTGAAAAAGGACAACACGTAGATCGTGTGACAACCCGTCGCATCGGACAAAGCTATGGGAATCGAACCCACAACCAAAGTGCGATTGGGATTTATCGCCTAACACTAGACTACATGAAGTCCCTAGTTAGTGTGACTATTATTTTTAGTTAAATGACTTTATTGATCAATAATAATTTGATTTGGGATCTTATGTCTTATCAAATGAATACCCTTGGTATAGCAAAATTATTTTGGTGATTAAGTGATAAATGTTATTTTGGAAGTTGTTCGCTTTGTTGAGAACACTATATGCCAAATGAAAATAGAGTAGTATGGGATTTAATTTGAGGAGTAATGGTGGATTTTTATCTATGTTTTTATCGTGGATTTATAATGATTTGGGTTATTTATGGAAATGATTAGGTTAATTACTTTTAAGTATGTCACTTTAAGAAGTAATTAATGTCATTGGGAGATACAATTTAATGTGGAAGACTACATTCTTAATAAGTTTTGGTTTTCAATATTAGTTTTGATTATAGGATTTTAAGGACAATTGATTATTGAATGGTATTTATTTAACTTTGGGGTATTGTTGGTTTAATTTTGGAAATTAAGATTAGTGTTTATTTCTCTCAAGTAATATCCTTTTGGGGGATCATTAGATCTTGTACTAACCATTTTGGTTTTGATTATTCTCTAAAGACAAGTTAAATATATAGTTTATCCATCGTGGATCAGGTATTTCTATAGAAGTTTATTCTAGCTCTTCTATTGTGACTATGTCTTCTTGAATACCCATTGTTCAAAAAAAATGAGTTAGTGGTAAAAAGTTATTAAAGAATAAAACTATACTTAAAAAGTAAGTATATCTCTTTATGTTCTTAGTCAATATCATAAATGAATTCCTCATCCTTATGTAATTAAACATAAAACAAAAAAAATATTGTCCGTTTACTTTCCTACTAGGAGACTAATAGTCATTTTTCCCAACACTAGTTTGTGGTTTTCTAATTTTTAACTTTCTCCTGATCATGATTTCTATCCCTCTCCATCAGAACTTGACACTTAGTTTATAATCTATATCCATTTTTTCCTACATGGAATCCGAGTATGGGTTATCTTGGTTGACCTTTATACCTCACTTTCTTTCTTTTAAAGTGATAGTTTTATTGACTCTTTTTCCGATGTGGGACTTTCCAATATATTCCCAAACACAATTTTAAAAATTGTGAGGATGCAATTTATTGAAGGAGGGGAGAATGTAACACCCCAAGCTTCCACAGTACGTTTCCCTTTGAATAATGCAATGGCATGCATTGTACGCAACTTCGAGATTCTAACACACCACAACCAATCAAACGAGCCGTTATGAATAGTAATACCTACTTTTTAAAATTTTATAAATTCTATCTCTCAAAATGGACTTCATTTTTGGATTCGGAATATCTAATTTATCCTAGGGTGAAATTTTGGAACTTTTCGGATAACACTTATATTTTGATGAATAGTGAAAATTACTAAATTTTAATTAAAAACAACTTTTTAAATCAAAATAATTTATAGTCATAAATTATATTATTGAGTGGTTTTAAAGTATAATTAAAATATATTTTTACCATTTTATTTAATGGTGTTCATTAGAATTAATTTCACTTTGAAATTGGACCAAAACAATTGTTAATCTTTTGATATAAATTGTTTCTTAAAAACATGCTATTTGTTATGACAGCGGGAATTAATTATAAAATTAATTAATGAAACTTATACGTTTAGAATTTTCTAAAATAGACATCATTTTTGAATTCAGAATATCAATTATAGCTTAGGGTGAAATTTTGGCATTGTTCTGAAAAACTTCAATTTTTGATGAATAGTGAAACTACTAAGTGGTAGTTATTAAAACTGAATTTTTCATAAAACTTAATTTTACCGCTTCTGTGAATGGAATTTAGAAAATCCGAGACATACGATTAATATCAAGAAGTAAAATGGGGTTTAATGAGTTGAAAATAATTTTTGGTGAATAGTAACTTTTTAATTTTATTTACCACGGTTAAAAGTAAATAGGGTAATTAAGGGTAAAAATTATATTAATATTACCCCAACACATGTCCTAATTCTATTGGAAAAGTTTATATCGACCAAAACCAACCTTAGGAATAAATTATTTTCATTTTGATCCACTTGGATTAGATTAGGACATTTATTTTTATTTAATTCAAAGAAGAGTTAAAAGAGTTAAATCAAAGTTTATTTACTAAAACAATTTTAATATAGGGTTATACATAGGATAAATTATATTGTAAATATTCATTAGAAATATAATAAGATTTCATACATAATTATATTTTATTTATAATTTTTAGGCATTAAATAAATTAATATATGTATGACACAATGATGATGTAGTAATTAACATAATAGTGCAAAATTAACATACTTGATATTATAAATACCCAAATAATTATAATTTAAGACTTTTAAAGAATTACACTAATTTTCTAGGATAATATGACATATTAGGATTGATTTAATTTACTTTTTTCGAAGTAATAATTCTGTTATGAGTTTCAAAAAAATCAACTATTGAATAGTGTCAAAATTGGCATAAAAGAGTTTTGAAAACAAATATTATATTATTAATTGATATTAAATTACTAAAAATATAAGGTTAGGCCAAGAAACTTATATAATGATAGGTATATCATTAATGTACCACTTCGGGGTAGCTTGGATGTATATAGTATGTTTATTAACTATATAATATAAAAATTAAAAGTGACATGGTAAATGTCAAACTAATTAACTAAGAGTTAAAACTAAAATACAATGTTAATATAGTAACACAAAGCTGTCTAAATTCTATTGGTTGAATTTTTTTCGACCTATACCAACCTTAACCTTTGAATAATAAACTTTGGAGCAATTTGAAACCGAATATGAATTTATTATAAATTAATATTTCTAGATTTTCCAAAGGTGCCCCTCACCCCTCTTATAAAAGGGCACTCCTCCTTCCCATTTCTTCACACCTTCAAAGCCTTTTGGTTCGGCCAACCCCTTCCCAAATACTCTCTAAACATCCCTCACTACAACTTATAGGCCTTATTTTTATCATAAAGCCAACATAA
The DNA here is from genome assembly GCA_963277665.1 of Viscum album. Taxonomy (NCBI): domain Eukaryota; kingdom Viridiplantae; phylum Streptophyta; class Magnoliopsida; order Santalales; family Viscaceae; genus Viscum; species Viscum album. Next base: position 1,211,880,067 of record OY728121.1, read on the forward strand.
GGAGCCCTTTTGATCAAATAAAAATGAAGAACCCGAAAAAGAGGTAATGTTTTCACAACCCCTTTTCAAGTTCCTTTCTTCTTCCACTTCTTCTTTATTTGTTATTACCATTATAAAATAATAACTCCAGTATCTTATATATACTGTGATGTTATTATAAATATGTTACAACCATATTCAGTATTCTATCCACCCTTTTAATAACAGGTCACCATACGTGCGTACGTACGGATTACCGTCTCCACGTCGTGGTGTAATTGTTATTCAATATATTATTATTTGGGTGGGTATAATAATGATGTGTAACTCATTTAAATAATAAATATAAAATGATAATTATTCTGTATATATTATATACCATCCATTTATATATTATTTTAATATCAAAAGAATGATACTGTCGCTCATGCGTACGTACGGACTACCGTCTCCACGAACGCGATGAGATTCATTCTCCATCATATCCATTCAAGTATAATAATCATTTTATGATTTAAAAATAATTTTTAAGAACTTTATATCATTCTGGATATGAATAAGATTCAACCTATCCATGAAAAACATGGCTTACATAACAAAACATATAAAAGAAAACGAGTAAGTTAACACCCGAAACGACGATAATTCTAAGATATTATTAACAAAGCAATGATAAAAGATCATATATGATATCATATTAATGTATATGATTCATGAATAATTTAATAACAATTATTTCAACATTATACAGGAGGTTAACCTATCCCCAACCAAGGAAAAGTACAAGGTAAGGGGTTTCTTATCTCACTTTTAATTCCTTGAGAATTCCATTGTTCACCACTTATTTATTACATGTGGTGTGTGTACTACCCATGTTTGTATTCATTTTGAAATATAAAATAATTCATGTATATTTACATCATCATTTTATGATCCTTCTTTCATGGGTGTATGTTTTGTATGTTACCAAATCAATAAGGGAATTTGAAATTTCAATTTCCACTCATTTGGCTTTACGCATATTTCATTGATTATATTACCCCAAGATTATGTGTGGAATCACTATTCATATGATTATGTCATAATTTCCACTCCCCTTCCTATGGATATTCTTTTGATACACATAATCACTCCATTGATAATTCTCAAGTCGTTGATATTAAATTGATAAGAGTAATTTTAACTCATTCTCCATTTGTTGAGTTAAACATCCAATTCATTGGTGTTGTTTTTACAAGAATATGTGTGAATGTACTTTGATTGTTTTACACTGAATATCCAATCATATTTAGAGTATTTATATTTGTCACACATAATTATGTCGTTGATTTATCCTTAACCTAAGGATACATCCTTTATGAGATATTTCATCTCAATTTACATTCCATTGAGACTTCTTTGTTGTTATACACCAAATCACTTTTATGTGGTGTATGTAATGTATTTTGACATAGTATATCATGAATTCCTTTATTATCATGATATTAAAATGTATGGATTACCTCAATTATTTGTATTCAAGTGTCTCTCTTTTGGTAAGAAACTCTAACTAAAATACCATTTTTAAATGTTTTAAAGACGGTTTCTTCTAAATCTTGCTCATTAATGTCCATGTTTTAAAAAATGGGTTTAAGGATTTATTTATATGGAAATTAAAGTTTTAAAATTAAAACTCCTTTTAAAAGTTTAAACGTGGTATGAGACACTTTTATTCAAAAATCTATTTTTAAATAGCTTCTTGACAAATAGTGTGACATTAAATGATTTCAAGAAAAAGGGGGGATATTTCTCTCAAATAGTTTTGAGGATTATTTTCATCTATGTCAATATCCTTCATTATTCTCAATTGAGGTTAGTATGATACAATACAATCTTCCATATTGTATCGAATGAGTTATGTTTGACTTTGGATGTGCTATTTTTATACCATTCATAGTTTTTGGATAAAGTATTGATATTTCATATGCTAGTTTTAATACGAATGTTTATGTTATGTTTCAAACCTGTTCATAGGAGGAATTCATTGGACTTAATTAGTGATGGGTGGAGCCCGCTATAGCTCCTCGATGCATTGGTAGGTCTCATGAGACAAACTAGTGTCTTGGCACAAGGCCTTGGAAAAATCTTATTTGTAGTCTTGGCACGGGGCCTTGGCTATGTGGTTATGATAGTCTGGAATTATGTATTACATCATTATGAAAGTGGTTATTGATATTGCATGTGATCATTCGACTAGTATCATATCCATGTGAGTATGTAAATGGAATTAATTTATTTTATCTTTTCCATTTTATACTGATGTTCAAGTTTAAAAGGCTTTCATTTTAGTTATAAACTGCCTTAAGTGTTTATGATTATCTATGAAAGCTTCTGCTATAATGTTATCCTTACTGAGCATCTGAGCTCACCCCTTTCAATGTTTTATCTTTCCCAGGATTATGAAGAAGTAATTTATGAATGACCTGCAGGGATAGTATGAGGGGATATGAAGACAAGATGTTGTTGTAGTTTTTTTACCTTATGATATAATGTAAGACTTATGAATATATCTTGTGTTTCCAAGACTACTAAACTAATCGGTCTTTCGAGACTTGATCCTTTGTGATCATGACAATGTTATGTAATAATTCACCGACTCTGAGTATCTAGGTTCGGGGCGATACATGAATAAATTCAATACAAATGGGGCTTCAATAGAAAATCTTGGACCTTCTAGATTTGGAGATATATTTTGAAAACAAAAAGCCGATATCATGGGAGGCCACTATAGTATGTGTGGATTTGGATATATCATTGTAATTTTAAACTATTTTCATGATTAATGTATTTGAAATGGAAATACAGTGAGGTTGGTGAAACTTGTGGTAGTAATGTGACTTAGCCTCTAGTTTAAAAGCTGTCTAAAATGGAATTATTCATCATTCATGTAAATTAACTTATAGATGAATAAAGTGTAAGTTCCTTCTATTGACCAAGGTCTATATCATCACACATACATTCTAGGAGGCCAATGTTTTGGAAGATGAGATTTTAAATAAATGGACCCTTCTAATGAACTAATCTAGCTCAATTAATTACCATATGATATTTTTTTCAATCATGAAAAAATATTATTGTAGAAGGACTTACATCGGACTTTTGTAATCTTTCTTGTTCAAAAAAAGTGAATTTTCCATCTAGGAATGTTCTCAAATTTTCTTATAAAATATTTAATTATTTATTTATGAAATGTTATTTAACTATTTGTCTGTTTTTTTAACAACATGAAATAATAATATTATTACTATTTTTGTTTTTAGAAGTGTGGTTTAGTTAGAATAAAGATATTAGCTATGTGAATTATTGATATTAGTTATATTTAACCCAAATTATATACCCTAAAATTTTCCATTTATAGGGTAATAATTTTTAATGTTCTTAACATTATCTCCCAAGAGGATTCTCTCTAGACCAAGGGGAATGGTATTAAGAATAATGAGTGATAATACTCCTCCTCCTAAATATCGAGAGAAGTAAATGGATCTTTCAAGAAAAAATATATTATTGTTTTTATCAACATAAAATTGTGTAATATTATCAAATCATCTATGTTAGTTCTTAGATCCCTTTCAGTATAGTTCCATGGTTTGTGGAGCATGTGGGGATTATACTAGAGTGATTCTACGATTGGAACCTTCAATGAAATGATAGTATGAAATGAAGTTAAACTAATTAAAAAAAAAGAAAGAATTATATGAGAATTAATTCTTTTCTTCAAATATTAATTAGAAATTATATGTGTAATGATCCTCTCAAATATTTTGGGGTTGCATTCATTGAGTTTTGAGGATCTAATATGAAGAAACTAATGAAGTCCCATCCTTGGGAAATGTCCCAACCACGTTCACTACAACTTGGGATCTTCAAGTTGTTTCAAATTAGTGACATATGGATTTAAAATAATTTATTATTTTTTGATCTATTTACATGTATATTTTTTTTAGTTTTTTATTTGTAATTTTTTGTTCATTAATTTAAAGGGAAATATAACATGATTATTTATCTTCATATGAAAAGAAAATGACAAAAATAGATGAATAAAATTTTAAGGTCCCATCTAAAGGTGTTGAAGATTATGTCAATATGACATGAATAGATGATGAATAACTTAAAATTGTACAACATTTACTCATTCTCAAACACACTAGGACAAGCCGTGAAAATCTAGACATTTTAAGTGGGAGAAAAGTGTGTGATGTAATTATTTGTCATCTATTGACCTCCAATTGTCATTCATATTGATAAGGATTACACAGTGTGTAGATGGTGTACATTTAGTGTGATTCCAAATGGACATGCCCTATGGGAATCATGCAAGTTGGGCGGTTAAGGTACATGGACTGTAAAAAATACATGTCTGGTTTTGACTTCCAATATAGAAACATGGCCATTTGTAAAAACATTTCATGTAGCTTGTGCTCATGTCATGTAACACATTTTTTACCATGTGTATTACACCCTAAGTCCATAGGTTTGTTTTTTGGGTGTCTGGAGAATCAAGTACATGCAGTGTAGTGGGTTTTTCAAGTCATGTGACTCATACCCTCTCATGTAAATATACACCAAGTCAAGCTACACACTATGCATATTAATAACTTTTCGTGTGTTCATAAATTTCATGATGACTCCACATATTGACTCAAGGAATTACACAATGTGTAATATGAAGACACATCGTATGAAGTGCATGTACTGTAAGGGGACAATTCATAAAAAAGACTATAAAGATCATTGACACACACCATGAAATTCATAGTATATTACATGTAAATAATAAGGGTACACATTTTGTTACCTCCAGTACATGCTATGTTTATTAAATTTCTGACTGAATTTATTATTGAAGATAATGGCACACGTTGTTTCCATTATTAGTACACACTATCTGAATATTAAACTTAATTGAAATAATTTATTAATTCATTTAAAATTAAATAAAATGGAAATATCAAGGAGTTTTTATATGGAAAATTAAGATAAATGAAAAAATTATTTAATAATATAATTTAATAATTAATCATTAAATTTAATCTTAACAATAAATGGATTGAAATGAATTTTAGTTTATTTAAATATTTAGTTATTGAATTCATAAATAATCATGATCTTTACTAACCTATTTATGTGTCTGTAAAATTTAATTAATTCCTTTCATGGGTTATTTAGATAATTTTTTTCAAACTAAAATGATGATTTTCATATCACCCCCACCTTCTTATTATTTATAGGCTTGCAGGTCCATGATTTCTATTATGTAACCCACAACCCCAAGTTCCCCTCACCTACTTGTATGTAATCATTTGTAAATTAAGGAGCTCTTGGAAAATATGAGTTGGTTCAAAATGGAGTCGAGGTGAAACAAACCAAAGAGATACATAGGTGAAAGCTGAAAAGATGAAACTCAAGCTAATCCGAGGTGAAGGGGTCATTACCCTAGGTCCAAGGGTTTGTTTTTCACCTGCTTAGTAAAAAAACAGTAGTAAAGATCATGATCATTCCACATTCTTATTTTATTATATCTAGTGCATGGTTATTTTTTAAAGTATTTGATGAATATTTATTAGATTCTTAAACATGGTCACATAAATTCAATGAATAAACCCACATGGAAGTTGGAATAAAATTAAAGGATTGTTTATAAATTTTATTTTTAGGACATGGTTAAAAAATTGTATAAAATCGATAAAATATTAAAAAGAATACTAAAGAATAAAATAAATTATATATATGCATAAGAAAAATAGAATACCTCAAGGAAATATTAATCCAATCTACACTATCAATTACATATTTTATAATGAAACTATATATTTAAGTATTGACATGGCCTTCTTCATGGGTATTCCATATATTGGGAAATTCTATTAAAAATTTTGGTGTAATATAACCAAGTTTGAATCAAGAGTTTCTTCCCTCACAATTCTTGGTGTAACAACGAGACATGAATTGAGGAAATATGAATATATGATTTTAGGAGTGGGGATTCAATCGAATGAATAAAAAAACTACTTGTCCGTGTAGTTTTCAAGAATTAATATCAAAATACCTTCAAGTAATTTGACTTCACCCTTATCTAGGTTATGATAAGATAAATGTGGATCCTTTAAATATGAATATATAGATGAAATAATATTCTTAATATAATGATGATGTATATTCAGATTTGATAGAAAAGTGTGAAATTAATAAATAAATTTATTATATCACGTTTTTTAAATTTATATAAAATAATACAACCATATTTAATTTAAATTTTTAGAAAATGTAATGTAAAATGCCCATGACATTATACAATATTTTAACTAGCATTGACTTCTAATATTGGTACAGGAACTTGTCTATAGTGCTATTCTATGAACCTATGTTCTATATACTAGAGTCTCCTATTAGAGAGAAAGAACAATCCAATGAGGCTAGTGAGGATGATATAGTATTCTGAAAACATGATGATGATGAATCAGATATCTAGTTCCTCATATTATCAACCATGTATAGTGAGATCCATAATATTTAAGTGTACATGGATTTATATTCCATGTTGTCTCATGTATGTGATCTTTATTAGAATATTTATGATATATCTAAGTCATATTTCTGTAAATTCTTATAAAGGGTTATCTATCTAGATATCATGTAGTCAATAAGATTGGATATATTTAATGATGAGAAATTTTGGGTTTCAATCTACCAGAATAATTGTGCACCGACATAATTCTTTCCTCACTACCCCAGATATTCTCCAATTTTATTTTGAATTATAATTTGAATATTATTGAGAAGTCACTTCTATAAAACCTTATTCTAATTCACCAGGTTGATAAGAACATGATCATGAAAATATTCAGTCTATATGGTGAAAAAGAGGATGTTAAAGGTTAAATTCCCTAAACTAACATTGTAATGACCCTCTCAATCTCATTTTCTTGAGAGAACAATGAGTCATTACATAGCCTTAAGAGACATCTCCAAGATGCCAATAATTGGAAATAAATTCCAAATTGTTTCAAATACAAGAGGGGGACGATTTACCCTTTATGAAATAAACCAACAAACCATAACCAAACCATTTACTAAATTATGCAGGAACAAAAGAAAGAAAACTAAAAAACATCATGAATCTCAAAACCATATCAATGTGTGCAACAATGGAAGACCAAAGAAAAATCAAAGTGAACAATGGATAAACAACTCAAGACTCTCGAGAGGATACAAGACACCATGATCAACAATATCCAAGATCCATAATCATTGAACAACACAAAAATCAAGAGGTAGTGCTAAAATTGTGGGAAACGTTAACTTTTCCCCTATCCCAAAAGATAGTATCTTCAAAAGCACCAATGTTGCAAAGAAAGTGTGAGTATAAAACTCCATAGGTTTTCCCCAATGACTTCCCTAATCATTCCACTAGGATATAAAAGTTTTCCATATTTATATAAAACAGTTTATATAAAAAAATTCCAAAACAGTTTATACCCCAAAAAAAGAAGTTCCAAAAACAATTTGCAATCAACTGAGAACAAAACTAAATGAAACCAACTTCCAACAAGTTATTTTTTTAAAAAATAACTAATAAAATATTTAAAACCAATTATTTTTATCATTTAAAATACCCATTCCATAGTTCACAACACACCCACATATGCATTCTTCGTTTGACAATTCCATACTCATGAGTGGTCTCTCGTCCAATTACCTTGTGTCCCAATGACACCCCCCCTGATCTAGGGTCACATCCCTTGTTCCCTAATAGTACTCGTCCATTATTAATCGATCGTTAACCTTTAAATCACACCAATAAAAGTTATTCCAAATATTTCCATTTCCAAAACAAATCATTCTAATAAAATAGAAATATTATTAAAAACCAAAGCACAACAAATTTTCAAAGAAACATTTATTTTCAATAAAACCTTCACTTTTGTTGAAATAATCCAATACAACTCATGTTCCAAAAACCTTGGAAAATACCCTTTTTAAAATATATATTTTAAAACCAATAATAAAAGATCGTTACCCAAACACCCAATTTTTTAGATTTCATAACCATCGCTCAAATGGATTTCCCAAAAGTGTTCAATAACAAAAACATAATAAATTAAACACTAAAAATACAATTAGAAGTCATGCTAGTTATTTCTAAAAATTGGAGTCAAGAAATAAGCCTCCAACCTGAAAGGTTTTGAGAAAAATACCCAATGAACGAATAACACACAAGAAAACCGGGTCGATTCTCCAAGAACCCAGCTTAAATTTCTTCTCCTAGAAAGATCAAGACCAAAACCCATCATATTTGGCATCCAAAAACCTTGATTTACACAGAATAGGTGTTGATATATAAAACCAACACACGAGGAGAAATAGATCTTAGTAGATCTAAGAAACTGATCAAGTGCAAATAAAAACGATCACATTCCTCAACAATCTAGCTTTAATTGACCAAGGAAAGACATATAATTGACTCCAAACACTAGGGAGATGTTCTACTACCTTGAAGGAAGATAAATCCCAATTTATGGATACTTAAGAGTAAGAACAAGACACTTAGAGACAAAAATGTGTGAGATCCACATTTTTAAGATCTCACTTAAACCATTTTCAATATTAGTGTGCATGGCTAGACTAACTGTATGCTAAACATGAATTAGAAACTACCTAAGAAGACCCTCACACAACTTCCTCACATTGTATCCCTAACCTGTCTCCAACTGTACTAGAGCTTCTACCTCCAGAGGACCGTTGCGCATGGTTTGGCTACACGGTTAGGCAAACCATGTACCTCCCATGCGACTTCCATTTTCCCCCAAACCACATACAGAAACCTAAAAACTCTCTAATCCATAACACTTAAACATTATAAAAATAAAAAACATCATGTAAGGGTTACATTATAGATACTAGGAGGGTACAACATTCTCCCCACCATTGGAAAAACTGTCCCTGTAAATTATAAAAACCTCACCCATCTGAAAGGGTTTTGGCCATTACTCTTTTATCTCATTCTCGTGTTCCCAAGTCTCTTCCTGAATCCAACCATGCTTCCATAAAACCTATACTAGACCGATTCTTTTTCCACAAATAAATTATCTTTCTTATCCGAAATCCTCATTAGGATATGTAACAATGAAGCATCTTCCTCTAGGTTGACCTGATCCCATCTGATCACATTTTCAGGATTAGGCTGATACTTTTTCAACTGAGATACATGGAACACATTATGCATGAACTGAACTATGGTAGTAATGCCAATCGATATTCCACCTCTCCAACTTGTTCCTGTATCTCGAAAGGTCCAATGTATCTAGGATCTTACTTTACCTTATTTTATAAATAATTATGTCCAAGTCTTGGAGAGATCCTCAAGAAAACATGATCACTCATGGAAAACAACAACGACCTTTATCGGCGATCCGCATAAGATTTCTGATGACAATGTGTCATCTCCATTGTCTTTCTAATTAACTAGATCTTCTCTATTATTTCTTGGACAAGGATCAGCCAAAATAGTCAAGTCTCCTCTGTTTCCACCCAACATAGTGGAGAATGACAAGGACACCCATACATTGCTTCAAACAGACTCATATGTATTGAGTCCTGATAGCTGTTATTATATGAGAACTCCACCAAGGGTATATTATCCTCCCATGATCCACCAAAATACATTACACAATCTTGCAACATGTCTTCCAAAGTTTGTATCATCTGCTCAGACTACCCATCTGTTTGAGGATGATATGATGTGATCCTTGTCAACTAAGTCCCAAGGTATTGCTGTAAGGATTTCCATAAACGATATGTGAACCCCAGATCTCTATCAGGTAAGATTGTAACTAGTACTCCATGCCACTTTACAACTTCTCGAAAATGGATTTTTGACTGATACTCTACCATATGATTTTCACAAATAGAGATGAAATGGGTTGACTTGGTAAGATGATCCACTATCACCCAAATGGCATCATGCTTCCGACCATTTGTAGAAGACATGTAACAAAATCAATCGCTATCTACTTCCATTTACACATTGGGATAGGTAAAGACTGAAACAAACCTATAGGTATCTAATTATCTTCTTTCACTTTCTAACAAGTTAGGCACTTTGATACTAACTCAGCCAACATCCTTTTCATGCTGCTCTACCAAAATTGTGCCTTTAACTCCTTATACATATTATGTGTACCTCGATGTAAAACCCATCTCTAATGGTTTTAATCGTGAAGGAGTTGTTCCTGAAAATCCATAGGTATAACCATCTGATCTATAGAACACAAAATTGAACTCCGATTAAGTTTTCATCCTTCAATGGTCTCCCCACCATTGAGTTTTGGACTCATAACCTGACATTCTACATCAGATTTTTGTGCATCTTTGACAACATTTACGAAATCAAGAATAAGCGTAGCTAAAAAGAAAAACACAACATCACATTGGTCATAAAATTACACATGCATGTCTTCTAAGACTGACATCAACTTCCATTCATCAGAAGCTTCTTTCTCCCACATTTCATATGAATATTTACTCAGTGCTACCTTCACTGAATTCCTTTTTCCTAGTTTATACATCAAGTCGAAGTCAAAAATTTTGAGACACTCCATCCATCTCCTTTTCCTCAGATTTAAATATCATTGTGAGAAAATGTGCTTGAACCTTTTGGGGTCTGTGAACACAGTGAATTTCTCACCAAAGAAATAGTGTCTCCATGTTTTCAAAGCATGGATGACTACAGCTAACTTAAAAGTGTGTTTTGGTTAATTCTTCTCATGTACCCTCAAATATCTTGATCCATAGGAAACCACATGGACCCCTTTCTTGAAAAGGCTACCCAAACCTGATCCAGAATCATCAAAGTACACCACATACCCCTATACTGATTATGGAAAAATCAAGATAGGTGCCGATGTAGGATGAAATTTTCATTCCTAGAAAGACTTCTGACATTCATTTTTCAATTTTAATGGATCATTATTCTTTGTTAGAAATTTTATTGTTGAAGGTAGTAATGAGAAATCACACATAATGTTTCGGTAGTAACCAGCTAGACGAAGGCATTCGACATGGTTTCCACGAGATAACGGATTCTATCTTTTTAGAATCTGGTGAAACACCTTTCTAAAAAATGACATGGCCAAGGAAAAATACTTCCCATATCCAAAAAGAACACTTTGATAATTTTTCATATAAATAGTGATCTCTAAATATTTGTAACACTGTTTCCAGGTTCTCCTCATAGACATCCCTAGTCATTGAATACACCAAGTTGTCATCCACAAACACCACAACAAAAGAATCTATATGTTTATAAAATATACTATTCATAAAATCCATGAAGATTGTTGGGTAATTTGTATGACCAAAAGGCATGAATATATGTTCATAGTGGCCTTATCTGCTTCAGAAATCTATATTTGGAATATCTTCCTTCTGATCTCACAATTATTGATATCCTGATCGCATGTTAATCTTGGAGAACCACTGAGCTCCCTTAAATTGATTGAAAATATCATCAATTCTTGGAAGTGGATATCTTTTCATTATCGTAACTTGGATAAGCTTATGATAATCAACACACAACAGAAGAGTTATATCTACCTTCATCACAAACAAAACCGGTGTTTCCCATGGAGACATGCTTGGTCGAATGAAACCCTTTCTTTCCATCTCCTCTAATAGAAATTTCATTTACCGTAACTCTATTAGTTCTATTAAATAAGATGGAAGGGAAATAGGACTGGTTCTTGGAAGGAGATCAATCATAAACTCCACTTCCCTTATAGGTGGTAAACCTGAGAAGTTCTCAAGAAATATGTCCAGAAATTGATCCACAACTGCTTGAAAACTAATTTCCTCATTCTATTCCAATTTTTCCAAAGTCAACACTATGAAATGATAAGATATTGTTCCCACTTCTAGTGGCAACAAACTCTTTCTCCCTTTCTTTACCATCCTATCTCCTATGAAAAGATGCTTGATGCCATCCACAGTCCTGAAACTCATTATTCTACTATAATAGTCAATGTGATGCTTAAAAATTGTCAACCAATCCATACCTAGGATTACATAATAAATATCTATTTAAAATGTCGAGAAGTCCCATTTTAGCTCAGCTCCATCAACAGTTATAGCACATGCTCGACACACAAAGGATTGACATTCTCTTTCATCGAGAGGAGTTTGGAGTTTTAAAATAGAATAAATCAATTCCAAATTTAAACATATAAAATCAACAGCATGATAAGAAATTAAAGAATGTGATGCACTAGTATCGAAGATAACTTTCACAAGGGTAGAATTCAAAATAATCACACCTCTCACCCATGATGGTCCAGCCTAATAATAAAAAATCATCTGCTCAGCTCCATAAAATTGCTTCGTTGCTGCACCACTCTCTATATTTCCATTCTATGATTTCCCTAGTTGAGGATTCATGGTATTTCGAGAATCACAATAGCTAGATATGCTCTGATAACAAGACTTATTCTGCTATCCTCATCCTATTGAAGTATAAGATGCTTGAGATGCCTAAGAAGTATCTCAAGAACCTAAACTTGGAGCATTGTCACAATAGAACTGAATATTCCCCATCTTTTTATAGATATTGAATAATTTAGGTGGCGATGTACACTCTCTCTTTATGTGGTCAAGTGAACCACATTGAAAGCAACCTGCTTTGCTCTGGGGTCATGGAGTAAGGTTCCTTGATCCTGACTTTAGGTTCTGATTCCCACTTCCACCAGAGAAATATGTGTCCCTTTTCCTCTTACATAAAACATTTTAGTTTCCACCATTCCCTATGGGTATCATCATACCTCTTCCCATATATCATGAGATATCACATTCAGCCACAGTTTCTCTATTCTCCATCTCAGTAAAATCCGTAATACAGAGCATTGCAATCTTCAATCGAATCTTTTTCATTTGTCTTGATTCGAATATTTTTGCCTTCAAGGATGAACTTTTTGCATCTTCTAGTGAAAAACAGACTAAATTCATAAATTTAGCTGTGTACTCTGTGATAGAGAGACTATCTTCTTTTCGGATGAAGAATTCCATTGTTTTCGGAATCTTGAATGTGTGAGGATAGAATTGTTTTTTGAACAATTCCTAAAAATCTTCCCATGTAATACCTTCATCCAATTTATCCTACACCACTAAATCCTACAAATGGAGTGTGAGATATTTGAGAATATACGTCGCCACTTTATCTCTACCGGTATACCGATGAAGTCGAAGATATGACTCATCCTACTCAGCCACCCCTCTGCCTTCCGATGTTTAGAATCACCCCAGACATTAGGTGGATTTTGATTCATGTACTAGATAATATGATCCACATGCCTTGGATTATTCCTATGGCTACCCATATCCATAATTCTAAAATATTGGATAATACTTTGAACTAGCTCTTGGTTCACCCATGATTTAGGTGCAACAACATTTTCTGTATCTTCCACAGGTTGGTTTTGATGATGCCTATTGGGTTCCATTTTATAAACCAACAACAAACTCCATCAATCTCACTCACTAGGAACTGAGAGATAATAATTTACAATTCTATCACATCACTATCACAACATTTCTTTCCAAAGCACCCCTTTTTTATTTCAACAGTTTTTAAACATTCATTCGTGCTTTTGAAAATAAAACCATTTTGAAAATACATAAAATATCCACTTTTTGAAATCATTCATTTGAAAACAAATAATTCATTTTTCAAAAGTTTACACCTTGCAAAAAATCATAAATCATTACTCTAAATGAAATATGAAATCCTAGTGGGAATACATTCCTCTACAAAGCATTTTATGCTCTTCACATTGGATAAACCCATGAAAATGGGATTCCAATATCCAATAAGTGTCTCCAAAAACTTGTGTACCCAACTCCTTGGTAACATGAGTTTTAACATAAAAGGTTTAGGTATGTCCTTTTATGATATACATTTCAAGTTCTGACAATCCTAATCCTGTATATGATTTTAACCCAAGGAATAGACAAGAAATAATTTCCAACTCCAATACCATGAAAATTGATGACTACAAGTTAGGAAAGGACATAACATACTGATAAAGACCACAATTGAAGGACCAGAATGATACCATTTTTAATGACCTTCTTATTCTCATTGGCTTGAGAGAAAAAGAAGTCACAATTTGGCCATAAGTGACATTCCCAAGATGCCAAAGGCTAGAAATAAATTCTGAAGGGTTTTAAATACATGTTGGGGATTATTTACCCTTTTGGAAATAAACCAATAAACCAACAAACCATTAACAAAACATTTACATAATGATGAATGAACAAAATAAAGACAACAAAACAACTTCATGTATCACAAAACCATATCAAATTGTGCAACTGGAGAAGACCAAACTAGTATCAAATAAATTAGAAGATAAAAAACTAAAGACTCTCAAGGGGACACAAGACTCTATAATCTACATGATCCAAGCTCCATAATCACCGAACAACCCAAAAATCGTGAGGTAGTGCTAAAAATGTGGGAAATGTTACCTTTTCCCTTGTCCTGGATGAGAGTATCTACAAAAGCACAAAAGTGCCAAATTAGGGGTGAGTATAAAACTCAGTAGGGTTTCCCCAAAGTCCTCCCTACTCATTCCACTAGGATATAAATGTTAGCCACATTTATATAAAATAGTTTATATATATCAATTTACCAATACAGTTTATAACCAAATATAAACAAGTTCCAAAAACTATTTGAAACCAAGTGAAAAAAAACTAAATGAAACCAATTTCCAGAAAGTTATTTTTCCCAAAAAAATAACTAATCAATTCTTTAATACCAATTTTTCTTATCATTTTCATACCCATTGAATAGTTCACAACACACCCACACATGCATGCTTCTTTTTCGAGTTCCATAATCATGATTAGTCTCTCATCCAATTACCTTTCATCCCAACGACAAACACCCCTGATCTAGGGTCACATACCTTGTACCCCATTGGTAATCATCCCTTATTTAAGGGCTAGTTAATCATGAACTCACACCGACATCATTTATTCCCAATATTTCCATTTCCAAAACAAACCATTCCAAAAAAACTAAAATTTTATTAAAAACCAAAGCACAACCAATTTTCAAAGCAATATTTCATTTCAATAAAACCTTACCTTTTATTTAAAACATAGAATCCAATTCATGTTCCAAAAATCTAGGAAAATACACTTTTAAAAATCCATATTTTAAAACCAAGAGTAGAAGCACTTTACCCAAACACCCAATTTTCCAGATTTCACAACCATCACTAAAAATGGTTTCCAAAAAGTGTTCAAGATCTTAAACACAATCAATTAAACACTAAAAATTTAATTTCAAATAATTCCAATCAGTTTTACTAAGTGTAGTCGAGAAATAAGGATCCTACCTCAATGTTTTTGACAAAAACACAAATGAATGAATAACACATAAGAAAACCGGGTCAATTCTCCAAGAACCCGCCCTAGATCTCTTCTCTTAGAAAGATCAATACCAAAACCCATCATATTTTTCATCCATACACCTATATCTACCCATGACGGGTGTATATCTAAGATATTAAGAGAAAAAGAGATTTATATCTAAGTATATCTAAGAAACCTATCAATAATGAAGAAGAACGATCACATACCTCAAGAATATATCTTCGATTCAATAAGCAGAGCCTTCGAATTAACTCGAAAACACTTGGGAGAGGTTATCCTACCTTAAAGGAACATGCAACCCAAGTTATGGCCACTTAGAAGCAAAAATTACCCACTTAGAGGCATAAATGTATGAGATCCACTTTTTCAGGATCTCACTTAAACCATCTGCATGGTAAGTTTTAATGGTTAGAAAAATCATGAGTTAATCGTGTGTTAGATACTTCCAGGAAAGACCCTCTCATGAATTCCTCACACAGTCTCCCTAACCACAAGCCAAATTTTCTAGAGATTCTACCTTAAAATGACCATTTCACGTGGCTTGGCCACAAGATTAGGCAAACCGTGTGCCGCCCGTGTGACATCCATTTTTTTCCAAAAACCACAACAAAAAATCACCTAAATCTCTTATCCAACACCCTTAAACATTATAACCATAACAAAAATGAAGTAAGGGTTACATAATATAAATTGGGGGTAATAAAAACACTATGTATAAAGATTATACATGCCTGACCAAGTCATGGTATACATTGACAGTGGAAAGATGGGGCATTGGAAGAAGTACAACACCTCAATGATGATGCATAGGGAAGATTCAAGTATATTTTTTTATCAAATGAAACCTTTATTTTACAAAAAATTGGGTATTAGATATAGGTTTTGGTAATCATATTTATATCCAAATACAAGAACCAAAGAATACTTATAATGGTTTCAAAACATGAGGTGGATCTATGAGATTCCAACTGAGCTAGACTGATTTCCTAGGTTATTAGAGAACATCACATTATTTTTCCAATGGAGTTAATTATAGTTTTATAAAATTATTATTATGTGTCCATTGTTACAAATAAAACTATTTATTTTTGTAGTTTATACATAGAGGGATTTTTCTTCATGTTTGAAAATAAAATCCAATAATTTATAAATATCACATTTTTTATGGTATGACACATCTTAATAATGGACTTTTTATACTAGAATAAAAAAACTATTTTTTTAAATTAATAATATATAAAGTTTATGTGAATCATATCACACCCATTTGGGGTACCACTTACTTAGTCATGTAAATTATAAGTACTTGAAAAATATATATTAATAAGTTTATTTATATTCTTTTGAAATAAACCACTTGATATATGTCATGATTATTTTCATGGTAAAAGGACTAAATCTCAATTTTGTGGAATGGGTGAGAGGGATAGAGATAGTATTTTATTTTTCTCATAAAGGTATGAGTGTATAATTTTTTAGTACAATCTAGAGGTGGATATTCACACTTCATAAAATATACCTATTACTTTTTTAGTTATTAATATATCTATTTAATGAAAAATAAGTCTATTACCTATGAGAAATTTAAGTAAAAAATAATAATTTAAATAATCATATATGTAATAATATAAAGAAACATCAATTAGATTCAAGTGGGGAGTATCTTAAAAATTAGTTTATCAATAATACAAGATATTTTGTGGTTTAATCTCAAATCACTACTTTTTATATGCCATTGGTGGAAAAGCATTAGTTAAAAAAGGAACTGAACCTTGTCGGACATAGTGAGGTCGATGATGATTCATGAGAGTCTTATATTATCTTTTTAGGGATATTAATTAATGAATTTGGTATACACACTAGAAAGTTTCCGACTAATTTGGATAAAAATGGTATTAGTATGGGTGTGGGAGGTAAATTGTATTGTCAAATTTACATGTATCAACATGAGAAACATTTATTAAGGATGGTTTTGGAAATAAAAATTCACACTAAGTCGCAAAGTATATCATTATAGGATATACAATGGAACCAAGGGGGTATTATATATAAAACCCCACTTATTAATATTTAGTAGTTTCTAGACATTCCATGTTCCTTGAGAGGTGGAACATATCTAGAAGTGATTGTGGTAGAATGATCAACTTTAAAAAAGTCATGTCTCCAGATACAAGAGAGTTGGAATAGGAAACAAATTACATGAAACCCCATGGAAGAGGTTGTTATAGAGACATATGTATAACATAGTTGCACCAGAGAGTTTATAGTACTAGAGATATATGGTTTCTAGTTACCAAGTTTGGTGACTCATTATTAGTAAATATTGGTTAACCAAGATTTTACTAGGATGAAATAAATAGCTCAAAAGTGGAATGTTGGAAAGAATCCAGGAAGATGAGATGGATTCTTGTACTAGAACCAATTCAAGGTTCTAGTAGATCCTATAGTGGTAGTAGAGTCTATTGGATGAAAATTGATACCCAAGAGGAATCTATACATGGAAGGTAAAGTCAGTAGTTATAAAGAATGTCTGGATACAAAGGGATTTAAACAACATCTATTATGAATCCTATTCACTAGTTTCTATGATAAAATCCATCAGAATTATAATTGATATTATAGATTTCCATGATTATGAGAATTAGAAAACGAATTTCAAAATAGACTACCTTAATGGTAACCTTTTGGAAGATGTCAATACCACACAACAAGATGTGTTTCTAACACAAAAGGATACCAATAAGCTATAAAAGTTTCATAGATGATTTAATAAGGAATCCATATCATGGAATATTCACTTTGGTTTCATAAAGAATGAATTTTATCCATTGGTTTATAAAATGTTTAGTGGGAGTGCATTCGTATTTCTAGTAGTATATATTGATGAATTATTACTAATAAGAAATGAGATAACCATATTTAATTAGTTAAGAAATCATTGAATACGAGATTCTCCCTGAAAGCATTATGTGAAGTAGTATACATTCTAAGGATGGAGTTTATTTTTGATAAATTATACAGTATTATTGGACTATGTCAGGGTATATACGTTGACATGGTACATAATTGATTTGATAAGGAACAATTCAAGATAGTATTGTTTCCAATGTCACATAGTATATATCTTCCACTAAAAAAGTTTCCTAGACATAATAAGAGAGAGAGGCGGATGAGTATATTCACATATGAATATATAATGGGTTATATCATGTATGACATGATATGTACTAGGATTTATGAATCTTATGATTTGATTCGGGAAGGAAGACATGAAATAGACCCAGGAGACCAGAATTGGACTGTTGTGAAGAATATCAGAATGTATCTAAGGAGAACTAAAGATATATTCTTGTTTTATAGAGGATTTTATGAGTTATTCACTAGGGGATATGAATTTTCTAGTTTCCAAAATAGATCAAAATGATCTAAAATTGTATTTTAGATATTTATTATTCTTTAATAGATTATTTGTGAATTGGAAGACCCCAAAATAACTACTGATCACCAATTTTATAGGATATTCTGAGCATAATGAAACTTTTGATGTACCTAAATAATTAGTTTGGATATATAACATCATCCTAGAGCCTGATGTGGTACCTAGAAATAAATATTTCATCTCATTGTATTCGTATAATTATGCAGTGGTGGCCCTCACCAATGATCAAAGTCCCCATGAACCGATGAAGCAAATACATGGAATATGACCTCTTGATAGATTTTTTCCAAAGGGGTGAGGTCACAGTAAGTACAGTTTTCATGGATAATAAAATAATAGACCCATTTAATAAAGACTTATCTAAGTAAAATAATGAATATAATGTAAGATCCAGAATAATAAATGTCATTAGTAGTAGAATATACTGAATGTGGTAGTCTGTTGGAGTTGGTTCCCAAAAACAAACCAATTTTTACATTAGATTACAAATATATTCAAAGACATTAATATGAATAAATATCTTATCACATGATAAATGTTATTCTATGTGACATTATTATGATAAAGTCCTTATATTATTTATATTATCAAAAGGTTTTATTAGTTCCATGCTATGATTTTTACACTATTAGGTTCTAGAAGATTGTAAGAGGATGAGGCTTCGGCTCATAATATTTTTAACATCATAATTTCTCATATATGAGATTATGAGGATATAACAGCCAATATAACATCAAAATGTTTTATTTTTTATTGAATATTCTTATCTATAGATGTTTTTATTGGACTTTAGACATGAAGTTATTATTAATGTATACCTTGAGTTGCGTACAATGATGTATTGATGAAAAATGTGATGAATTATGTGCATGAAAAAGTATGATACATTGGGTGTATCACAAGTGATTTGAAATTAACAAATAAATTAAGAAAGTATTTGAAACTCCCCAAACCTCATTACCCAAAGTCAGTGCATTAATACATATCATTGGCATGATTACAAAGAATCATGTCCTGAAGGGCCGATCAGTTTAGCAGTCTTGGAAAATAGATTACATACAAGAACCTCACATTACAATCTCTAACTTAAAATACTACATACATAATACATTAATATTTCAATTATTCTCCTAGATTAAACCTTCATATAAAGCATAATACACTTATTAGCATCCTGATAAAATAAAACATAAGAAAGGGGTGAGCTCAGACGCTCAGTAATGATAAAAAATATAGCGTAAGCTATCATAAATAAACATAAACTTTTATGGGAAGGTATAAAATTGAAACAAAATCCCTTTAAATGTAAAATTCAGTATTATATGGAAATGATAAATAAAATAATACCATTAACATATTCACATGGATATTATAATATTCTAATAATCCCATGTAATATCAATATCTAATTTCATAATGATGCAATGCATAATGTCTGACCTCATAACAACATAGTCAAGGATTCATTCCATGACTATAAATAAAGATTTTGCCAAGGACTTGTGCCAAGACACTAGTTTTTCTCATGAGACCTACCAATGAATCGAGGAACTATAGAGGTATCCACCCATCACTTACTAAGAAAAATGCATTCCTCATATGAAAAGGTTGAAACATAATCTAAACATTCCTATTAAAACTAGCATATGAAATGTCAATATTTTAACCAGAAACCATGAATGGTAAGAAATAGCACATACATATTCAAAATAACACCTTCAATACAATATGGAATATTTTATTGTTATAAATCAACCTCAATCAATAATAATTATGGATATTGACATAGATGAAAATAATAAGTAAAACTATTTGATAGAAATATCCCCTTTTTCTTGAAAACTTTTAAAAGAATCACTAATTATCAAGAATATGATAAAAATATTTTTTAATCAAAGTGTCTCATACCACTATGAAACACGTAAAAGGAATTTTAATTTTAAAAATTCATGTCCTTATAAATAAATCCTGAAAACCATTTTTAAAACCTGGACATTAATTATAATTATTTAGAAGAATAAATCTTTAAAATATTTATACTGATATTTTAGTTATATTTCCTAACCAAATGAAAAACGCTTGAATAAAAATAATTGAGTTAATAAAAACATTATAATATCTTGACAATAAATGGATCATTATATACTATGTCAAACTATAGTATGTACACCGTATAAAAGTGAATTGGGGTATAACAATAAATAAGTCTCAATGGAATGTAAATAGAGATCAAAACCCTTATAAAGACCATATCCTTAGGTTACAGATAAATCAATGACATAATTTTGTGTGGAAAATATAAATACACTCAATATTATTGGATATAATGTGTAAATAAATTAGACGACATTCACACATATTCTTGTAAAAACAACACCATGGACTTGGATGTTTAACTCAATGAATTGAAATTGAGTTCAGATTACTTTAATCATGTTCAAATCGATGAATTGAGAATTTATCAGTGGAGTAACTATGTGTATCAAAGGTATATCCACACAAAGGGGAGTGGAAATTAGTATATAAATAATTAAATTGTGATTTCACACGTAATCTTGGTGTAAAATAATCAATGAAGTTTGTGTGAAACACGATTAGTGGAAATTGAAATTAGAAATTCCCTTACCAATTTGGTAACTTAAAAAACATACACCCCATGAAAGAAGTATAATACAATGAAGATGTAAATAACCATAAATTATTGTGTATTACACAAATAATACAATCATGGGAAGTACATACACCACACAAAGGGAAATAGTGGCAATGTGGCATGAATATCACGGGAATAAGAAGTGAGATGAAAACCCCATACCTTGTACATTTCCTTTTGTAAACGGTATGTTAGACTCCTGTATAATAGTTAAATCATTTTTATTAAATTATAAAAGAACCACATACGTAAAAATGATATCAGATATGATCTTTTTATATTGCGGTGTTAATAATATTTCAGTAGTATCATGGTTTTGGGTGTTAACTGATTCATTTTCCTTTATATGTTTTGTTATGTAATTCATATTTGTTATAGATAGGATGTATTTGAATAATATACATAATGATATTAAGTTCTTAAACAATATTTTTAATCATAAAATTAAAATTATTATTTAATGGTTATGATGGGAAATGAAATCCCATCGTATCATGGAGACGGTAAGTCATACGAATACACAAGATGTAATATCATTCTATTGATGGTGGAATCGTATGTAATTAGATGGTGTATACAGAATCATTAACATTTTGTATTTATTATTTACAAAAAATACACTCATTATTATACCCATCCAAGTAATGAGGTGTTGAATAACAAACTACACCACGACGTGGAGACGGTAAGTTGTACATACGCACGTAAGCTGACTTTATCCTTCATAGGATGCATAGAATAATGAATATGGTTCTAACATATTTATAATAACATCTAAGTATCAAGAAGGTGCTGGATTTATTATTATTGTATGGAAACAACAATGATAGTGGAAGGGGAAGAAGAAACGCACCTTGAAAGAGGTGGTGGAATTATTACCTCTTCTTCGGGTGCTTCCTTTTGATTTGATCAAAAGGGCTCATTAGGTTCGCCTTCTGATCAAAGAAAGGCCTACAGGTTTAATTGAAGGTAGTTGGGAGGATATTTTATTAGGGGTTGTCTAAGCCAAATGTCATAGGAGGTGTAAAATTAAGAGAAGGGTAAGTACCCTTTTATAAGACAGGTTATGATCACTTTCAGAAAAGCTTGAAATATTATTTTATTATATATTCATTTTTCCTTTCAAATGGATCTAAATGGATTTATTTAAAGGATAAGGTGGGGATGGGTCTAAATATTATAAAACAATAGGTTTTATACAAGTTTAGGTATCCATATTAACATTATCATTCAGATTTAAATCTTACTCAAATAGTTTAACTTTTACCATATCTTTTTGTATTTTTATATTACATGGTTAATAAACATACTATAAAATTTCAAGAAAACTTAAAGTGGTTAATTAATGACTTATATATCATTATAAAAGTGTTTTGGCCTAACCATATATTTTTATAAATATTATATCATTCAATAATATAGTATTTGTTTTAAAAACTCATTTATGTAAGTTTTGACACTATTTAGTATTTGGTTTTTATGAAAGTCAACAAAACTTGATTTCTTCAAAAAAAAATGCATTAAATGAACCCTAAAATGTAATATTAACCTATAAAATTAATGGAATGCATCTAAAGATTCAATTTAAATTTATTTTAATATTTATAACATCAATTATTTTAGTCTTTCATTAATATTTATAGTCAAATTTATCTTATTTATTACCCTATATTAAAAAAATAGTAATTAAAATTTGAATTTAACACTATTATCTTTCTTTAAATGAAATAATAATAAATGTACTAATCTAATCCAAGTAGATAAAAAAGAATAATATTTTATTCCCAAGATTCATTTTGGTTGAAATAAACATATATAATAGAATTAGGGCATGTGTTGGGATAATTATAATATCATTTTTAGCTTTAATTGCCCTATTCAATTTTAACCGTGCTAAATAAAATTCAAAAGATACTATTTACCAAAAATTATTTTCATCCTATTGAACCTCATTTTACTTACAGATATCAACCATGTCTCTTATATTTTTTAAATTCAATTCACAGAAGTGGAAAAATTACATTTTATGCAAATTTGAAAATGTGCCTAGAAGGTGGGTAAAAGACGGTAAAAAGATGTATAAAATTTTATATATCTAATATTATTATATAATAACTTCAATGAATAAAATTGGAATAATATAAGTATTACATATCTATTTTAATTTAAAATAAATTTAAATTTTAAATAATTATTAAAATAAAAAATACGATTTTTTGTACTATGCAATATTTTTCACTATTCATCAAAAATTGAATGTTTTCTAAAAAATACCAACAAATAATTCTAAGATAATTTTGATATTCCAAATTCAAAAATGATGTCTATTTTACCAAATTAAAAAAATAGATGTTTTATTAATTAACTAATGTTGTAAAAACCAGAAAGCTGGTTTTTGAGAAGAAAAAACTTTCAAAAAATTGATATGTGTTTATGTCTAATTTAAATGTAAAATTACATACAATGACCAACATTGGATTAAATGATAAAAATATAATGTAATTATCATTAAAACCCACTCAAATGTATAATTTATCACAATAAATTATTTTGATTAAAAAAGTTATTTTTTGAATTAAAATTAGTACTTTTCACTATTCACAAAATATGAAAGTTATCAAAAAAACACAAAACAAATTTTGAAACTAAATTTTTTAGTCCCTATTCTAAAAAAAAGTTTATATTTTTCAATTGAATATATAAAAGTGTTAAATATTGGATTTACAAGGGTTCCCCATTAAAAGGCGATTGAATTGCCTTTTTTTTGAAAAATACTTCCTTTATCTGAAAAATTTCATTTGTTCTCATGTTATGTCTTAGAAAAATAGAATATGGATGTTAAAATTATATGGAGTATTTAAAATTCAAAATTCAGTTAATACTAATCATAACATCTTTTTGAACAGCTAGTTTGGTAAGTTGTGGTGCACTTGAACTCGATGTTTTGTGTAGCGCTAGCTATTAAATTACATTATAGAGATAACGTATTATGAAATCCAAGGGTGTTACATTATCCCCTACTTCAATAAATTTCATCCTTGCAATTTGAAATTGTTCTTCAAAAATAAATGGTTAATAATAGAAAATACCTTTGTGGAAAACCCACATCAGAAATAGGGTCAATAAAATGTAGTCTTAATAAAAGGGAAAGGGAAATAAAAAAGTAACCACCTAATTATGATTTTTAATAGTAGAACATTTGGTGAAATTAGAGGCACATAATTATGGGGAAAATATAAAAATATATATGGAGTTATTGAGTTCATTAATCACAAACAAGTGAACAATTAATTGATTATTGAGGGCCTCAAATCAATAAATCTATGATGATTTAAAATGTAATCAATTCAACAAAACATAAGGTATTAGGATAATAAATTTTTTTGTTTTAAGATCCCTTCCCAAAAGTATAAGAATTAATTGATTCATATAATAAGGGAAAAAATACTTAATAAGTAGAGTTCCATCCTTCAACTAACATCTACCACAAACTCACATTTCACTCCAAAAGATAATAAAATTCAAAAATATTTTATTTATCCTAAACATATAGGGTTCAAAAAATAATGAATTTATAATCCATCTATCATACCATTTAAAAAAACTATATTATACAAACCGGGACATTACGTAGGCCAGTGGTAGGTGATTCACCGTTGTTTCTCTCCGGTTTCGGGTTCAAGTCTTGCATCCTTGTCAGACACGACGAGTTGTTTCCTGACCTTCATGTTTTCCTTTTTATAAAAAAATTCAAAAAAATCTTAAGAAATGTTTTAAAATTAAACCATAGTATCCAATTTCTAACTTAATCCATTCCATCCTTTAGACTTATCCAAAATACTTGTGTACAAACTCATAGTCCAAAAAATTATATGGAAGGACAACATAACATAATGATGATCTCTTGTTACCACATAATAACATGTGAGTAACTTCATCATGGATTCTCTTAAAACATGGTAACACCCTGAATTACCATAAAACCTTATTGATTACATGAATTATCTCTTATTCCTTACGTAATACTAGATATATTCCTTTTATCCAAAAATTTTGAATACTCCAACAATGATGGAATGAACAAAACATTAATCAGTTTCAAGGTAGTCAAGAATATCTAATATAATTTATCTAAATCAACCACCACTTATTCCAAAATTACAACCTCAATATCAGGACCATATTAAGTTTTATGTTTCCATCAACCATTTATTTTCCAAAATATTTAACTTGTTGTTGAGTTACTTTTCGTAGTACCATATAATCTCAAATCCTCAACGAAATTGTACTACAGTACAATCCTGGTTTATTTCTATAATCTATATAACTAGTACATCATTGATACAATACTCAAATAACCAAATTCATTAGTAAAATATAAGAATACTAATTATTCCTCTTTATATGTGGTATTATCATAACTTGATTATTATCCAATAACATCATTTGGGTTATACTCTGCTGATTGGGACATTGATTCTTGTAGTGTCCCTATTCCTTATAGATAAAGCATTGTACATTTGAAACATTTTTCTTACCCATGAAATCATGTATTGGGTGTCCTTTTTCTCCACACTTATAACAAACTCGCATTCCCTTCAAGCATTTACCAAGGTGATTTATTCCACAGTTATCACATATGGTAAAATCCTTCTTTCCCTTGTTCCCTTTATCCATCATTCTCTCTACCATCCTTTTCATCTATGGCTTCCATTCAAATACATAGAACTTAGATAATTCTTTACTTATCTTATTAACACATGATATTATTTCTTCATATGATAAGGATAGGTGGGAGACTATTTCCATTCTATATTTTTTCTTAATACCATGAAATATATGATCTGTCTTACACGTTGGATCATACGTATTGTTGGAGTTCTCATTCCTTCTACTGGGCACCATTTCTAAACAATGTCATACACTATATTAGTTTATGAATAACAATGAATAATTACAAACTTTTAAAATACCTATTGTAAATTAAATAGTTTATGTATATAATCCATAATCATAAAAAAAATTCTTTGAGAAGTATTTACTCATAACTCCTTAATAATGGCTTGTATGAAAAATGTTAATTATCCTAAGAATATCCCTGGGAGTGTCAATACCAAGAGTACAGCAAGTCCTTTTGTCCTGTACTAGGATACATTGTGTCAAGCCTTAAACTCCATGTTGGAGTATTCATTCCTAGGTACATCTGTTCCAAATCCACCTCTACCTATTTGTTTCTATAAAGGGATGTATTTTCTTGGAAAATACACATAATATTTACACACAAAAAAAATTTGGATGTTTTTCTATACTAATCCTAAAAGTCTATCTTAGGGTAATATTCTCTAATAAAAGTTTATCTAAAACTACTTTCCAAGGTTTTTAATAAACTTCTTCTGATACTAATTGTAATTATCTAACCCGTGTTACCCATAGTTGGTGCATTATTACATAACATTGACAAGATTACAAGGAATCATGTCCCGAAGGGCCGATCAGTTTAACAGTTTTGGAAAATAGATTACATACATGACCCTTAAATTATAATTTCTAACATAAAATACAATAAAGATAATTCTTTAAGAATTCAATTATTCTCCTAGCTTAAACCATCATATAAAAAATAATACACTTCTTGGCATCCTGAGAAAATAAAACATAAGAAAGGGGTGAGCTCAGATGCTCAGTAAGGATAAACAATATAGTGGATGTTATCATATATAATCATAAACTTTTATGGAAAGGTATAAAATTGAAACAAAATCCCTTTAAACACAAACTTCAGTATAATATGGAAAAGATAAATTAAATAATTTCATTTATTTATTCACATGGATATTTCACTTGTTGAATAATCACATGTAATTTCAATAGCTAATTTTATAATGATGTAATGCATAATGGCAGACATCATAATCACATATTCCAGGCCTCGTTCCAAGACTACAAATAAATAATTTTTCAAGGCCTTATTACAAGACACTATTTTGTCTCATGAGACCTACTAATTCATCGAGAAGCTATATCGGTCTCCACCCGCCACTTACTATGTCCAATACATTCCACATATGAAAAGGTTGAAACATAATCTAAACATTCATATTAAAAATAGCATACAAAATGTCAATATTTTAACCACAAACCATGAATGGTATAAAAATAGCACATCCACAATCAAACACAACCCATTAAATACAATATAGAAGATTTTATTATATTAAATCATCCTCAATCAAGAATAATAAATAATATTTCCATAGATGAAAATAACCAGTAAAACTATTTGAGAGAAATATCTCCTTTTTATTGAAAACATTTTAAAGTCTCACTATTTATCAAGAAGTTGCTAAAAATATATTTTTGAATCAAAGTGCCCCATACCCATTTTAAACTCTTAAAAGGAAACATTCATGTCCATATAAATAAATCCCTAACCCCATTTTTAAAACATGTACATTAATGAAAAATATTTATAATAATAAATTTTTAAATCATTTATAATGATATTTTAGTTAGAGTTCCTTACCAAATGAGAGACACATGAATAAAAATAATTTAGATAATAAAAAAAGTATAATATCATGAGAATAAATGTATTTTTGATATACTATTTCCAAGTAAAGTATGTACACCATATAAAAGTGAATTGGCGCATAACAACAATGAAGTCTTAATGGAATGTGAATTTAGATTAAATACCTTATAAAGACTATATCCATAGGTTATGGATAAATCAAAGACATAATTATGTGTGAAAAATTTAAATACACTCAATATTATTGGATATTCAGTGTAAATAAATCGTAGTACATTCACACATATTATTGTAAAAACAACACCAATGACTTGGATGTTTAACTCAATTAATGTAAATTGAGTTATGATTACTCTTATCAAGTTCATATTGATGAGTTGAGAATTTATAAATGGAGTGATATTGTGTATAAAAGGTATATCCACACAAAGGGTAGTGGAAATTAGTATATAAGTAAATAAATATTGATTTCACACATAATCTTATAGTAAAGTAATAAATGATGTTTGTGTAAAACCTAGAGAGTGGAAATTGAAATTAGAAATTACCTTATCGATTTGGTAACATACGAATCATACACCCCATGAAAGAAGGATCATACAATGAAGATTTAAATACCCATAAATTAATGTTTATTACACAAAGAATACAATCATGGGATGTACATACACCACACCAAAGGAAATAGTGGCAATGTATCATGAATCTCATGGGAATATGAAGTGAGATAAAAATCCATACCTTGAACTTTTCCTTTGTCGATGGTATGTTAACCTCATATATAATAGTTAAATAATTGTTTCTAAATTATACAAGAACCAGATACATAAATATGATATCATATATGATCTTCTAATATAGCTTTGTTAATAATAATTCAGTAGTATCATTGTTTTGGGCATTAACAAATTTGTTTTCCTTTATATGTTTTGTTACGTAAGTCATGTTTTTTTATAGGAAATATTTGATTAATATCAAGAATGATATTAATTTTTTAAACATTATTTTTAATCATCAAATGAAAATTGTTCTTGAATGGTTATGATGGGAAATGAAATGTCATCGCGTCGTGGAGACGGTAAGTCGTATATACGCATGAGCGACAATATTATTCTATTGATGGTGAAATAATATGTAATTAGATGGTATATGAAGAATAATTAAAATTTTATATTTATTATTTACATCAATTAGACTCATTATATTACGCATCCAAATAAATAAGTGTTGAATAACAAACAACACCACGACGTGGAGACAGTTAGTCATACGTACGCACGTATGGTGACTTTATCATTCATAGGATGGATAGAATAATAAATATGGTTGTACCAAATTTATAATAACATATATGTATGCATAAATTACTGGTTTTATTATTTTGGTATGGAAACAAAAAAGAAATATGAAGTGGAAGAAGAAAAGAACTTTTGAAGAGGTGGTGAAATTATTACCTCTTCTTTGGGTGATTCCTTTTGATTTGATCCAAAGGGATCCTTAGGTTGGCTTTATGAACAAAGTAAGGCCTCTAGGTTGAATTGATGGTAGTTGGGAGGATATTGGAGTAGGTTTTGGCTGATCCAAATGGCTTTGGAGCTGTGAAATTAAGATAAGTGGAAGTACCCTTTTATAATAGAGTTGAGGGTCACTTTAGGAAAATCTTGAAATATTATTTTTTTATAAAATAATTTATGATTTATAATGGCTCCAAATGGATTTATTTCAATTCTAAGGTGTGTATGGGTCTAAATATTCTCAACCAATAGGTTTTATACAAGTTTATGTCACCATAATAACCTTATATTTTAGATTTAATTCTTAGTTAAATAGTTTAACTGTTACCATGTCTTCTTTTATTTTTATGTTACATGGTTAATAAACAGACTATAAAATTCCAAGAGAACCCCAAAAGGTTCATTAATGACATATATATCATTATATAACTCCTTTGGCTGAAACATATATTTTTAGTAATATTATATCAATTAATAATATAGTATTAGTTTTAAAAAATCTTTTATGTCAATTTTGACAATATTTACTACTTGTTTTTTTAAGTCAAAACAACTTGATTACATCGAAAAAAATAAATTAAATAAACCCCAAAAATTCATATTAAACAATAAAATTATATGAATTCATCAAAAGTTTCAATTTAAATTTATTTTTATATTTACAACATCAATTATTTTAGTCTTTCATTAATAAGCCAATTACTTCATCATAATTGTGTCAAAAATAAATTTAATTATTTAATGTCTAAAATTTATAAATTAAATACTATTATTTATTAAATCTTTTTTATCTTTATATTGAATATTTATAGTAAAATTTATTTTATGTATAACCCTATGTTAAAAAAAATTTAGTTATTAAAATTTGAATTTAACACTTTTAACTCTTCTTTAAATAAAATAATAATAAATGACCTAATCTAATCCATGTAGAACAAAAAGGATAATATTTTATTCCTAGGGGTATATTTTGGTCTAAATACACTTATCCAATTGAATTTGGACATGTTTTTGGGTAATTATAATATAATTTATACCTTTAATTACCCAATTAACTTTTAACCGTAGTAAATATTATTCAAAAGTTACTATTCACCAAAAAAATATTTTCATCCAATTGAACCAAATTTTACATATTGATATCAATCGTGTCTCATGTATTTTTGAAATTCAATTCACAGAAGCAGTAAAATTACATTTTATACAAATTTTCAAATGTGTCTGGAAGGTGGGTAAATGACTGTAAAAAGTTCAATAAAATTTTATATATCTAATCCTATTATAAAATGGATTAAATGAATTACATTATAATAACATATGTATAATGTATATATTTTTAATTTAAAATAAATTTTTATTTAAAAAATTATTTAAATAAAAAAGTCAGTTGTTATTCACTATCTAGTATTCTTAACTATTCATTAAAAAATTGAATGTTTTCAAAAAAATACCAAATAATCAGTCTAAGATAATTTTGATATTCAGAATTCAAAAATTATCTCTATTTTACCAAATTCAAACATATAGGTTTCATTAATTAATTTAATATTAATTTCCATAGTCAAAACCAGAAAGAGGGTTTTTTAGAAGTAAAAACTATCAAAATATTGATATGTGTTTATGCCCAATTTAAATGTAAAATTAATTAAAATCACAAAATCTGTATTAAATGATAAAAATATAGATTAATTATACTTCAAAACTATTCAAATGTATAATTTTACACTATAAATTAATTTTATTAAAAAAATTCAATTAAAGTTTAGTATTTTTCGTTATTTATCAAAATATGAAAGTTATCATAAAAACACAAAAAATTTATAGAAACTAAATTTTTATGTCCCAATTATATATAAGAAATTTATTTTTTCAAATTGAATATATATAAGTGTCAAATATTGGATTTGAAAAAAAAAATTCATTAAAAGGCGGTAAAATTGCATTTTTTTTGAAAAATATTTCCTGTATCTGAAAAATTGAATTTGTTCTTATGTTATGTCTAAGAAACACATAATATGTATGTTAAAATTATATAGATTATATAAAATTCAAAATGCAGTTAATACTATTCATAACCGCTTTTTTAATGACTAGTTTGGTAAGTTTTTGTGCACTTGAACTCCGTGTTGCGTGTAACGCAAGCTATTCAATTACTTTAATGAGATAATGTACTATGAAATATTAGGGTGTTACATGATTTATCCCTTCCCATAATAGAATATTTTATTTTAGACCCTTTAATTAAAATTGAACTATAATATTATGTCCATGACTAGAGAAATTTATCAAAAAGTTCATTTATTATAGTCAAAGAATGATATATTAAGAATATAGATTGATAAACCAAATATAGATCCTTCTTAATAAGATATTGAGACAAAAATATTATATTAAATAGTGAGAATATATATTTGGTTAAAGACATTGAGACATTAAATTATTTTCCTATAGGTTCCTTTACATATTTCTAGATTCCAATATTTTCATCTCTCCCAATACCACTTAAAAAGAAGCATAGATGTTCACACACAAATTGTAAACAAAACCTCGGTAAAATTCTATTTGAATTTACTATTAGAATAAAAATTATTCTAAAAAACAAGTAATAATAATTATTTCGGTTATATTAATTGAATAAATTCACACACCAATTATTTGAAAGAATATATATGAATTTAAAATTAAATAAATATATATTCTCTAGTTAGAGAATATAATATTTTTTTAAGATGGTGCCCAGCCAGAAAAACAAGGCACTATAAATATATAGGAAAAGAATTTAAAAAGTCTAAAAGAATAAAACATATTATAGACTTTATTATGAAAAGGAAGTAAGTCAAAATGAAGTTCATCAAGCCTGGTAATGCCTTGATTTACTCCCTTGTTTGCAAGACCATCACCAACCATGTTAGCTTCACGATATATATTAGTGATTATGTAGTTGATGTCGTGAAGAGCATGGATGCAGTCCATCCAATAGGTGGTCATGTGCCACACAAGAAGTATTACACCATTACAAATGACATTCGCAATAGTGGTCGAATCCCACTCAAATGAGAGGTTGTTCCAACCATGTTGTTTTTCAAAAAAGACAGCATGAATCATACCCATCATTTCAGCTTCTAGAGGTGGAGCAATGCCACAACTACCATATAAGCAACCAAAGATCGGACCAGTATGATTCTTGAAGATGGCGCCACAATCCACAGGACCTGTATTGCCTTTAGAAGTGCCATCCACATTAACCTTTATCCATCATGGAAAAGGGGAACACTAGAAGACTTCAAAAGTACGGTGAGGTTGGAAATAGTTTCCAGCAATACATAAACATTGAAGGATTCCAAATTCATGCATCGTGTTGTTACAATAACCCTTTTGGATTGAAGATGCTTTTTGAATGGAAATGAGAATATGAGTTTGTCCTGCATTAAGACTAGATAAGCATTTATTATGAGTAATATCATTTCTATTATACCAGATCACGTGTTGAAGCTCAGCAACAATAGTAAAAAATGTTCTTAATTTTATGAAAACTATT
This sequence comes from Viscum album, assembly GCA_963277665.1. Taxonomy (NCBI): domain Eukaryota; kingdom Viridiplantae; phylum Streptophyta; class Magnoliopsida; order Santalales; family Viscaceae; genus Viscum; species Viscum album. The sequence continues at coordinate 1,211,913,190 of OY728121.1, forward strand.
AAGATCCAAACATATATTTAATTGAGTTTTGACAGAGTCATGAATCCACCATCTGCAATAAAAAATGTCAAAAATTTAATTTTGAAGAGAAGAAGCAGTGGCACAGTAAAGAAAGGGATGATTAGCATATTCTCTATGATGATTTTAGAGGCTGCATTTAGAAGAAGAGTTGAAAACCAGACGATTGAAGACGATCATCTGTGGGAAGTATATTATGATAAAGTATCCAAATAAGACTAAATCTTGAGGGTTTAATCTATGGTTTGTCAAAAAGTTTTAACCACCCTAAATCACTTTCAGAGTTACAAAAAAATGGTAGTAAAAGTTTTTAGAATCAAGCATACCATTGTGAGAAGGATCCCAAACTAAGAAATAATTAGTATTTGGGAAAGGGTAGGTGTCAATGACATTCATAATGTTATCAGGAAGAGGATCCTTATGAGAATTAAGAACGTTTCTAATAGAGAGTTTGGTTTTATCAGGGTTTTGTCCAAGGGAAACCCTAGAAATTAAAGGAGTTCTAGCCCAATTATCTAACCAGAAGTTCATTGTGGAGTTTCTAGAGACCATCCACCTAGAGTTACTCATAATAGAAGAAAAGGAATTCTTTATGTATGTCTAGATATAGGAGGTAAGAAAGGTATATTTTCATTTCTTTTGTTTTCAAAGAAATATATTTTTAAGGAAGTTAATAGAATCAAAGTCATTATAGAATAAGTTCCAAGTGACACTAGCTTGGAGAGCCTCATTAAAATGATTAATATTTTTAATTCTAATACCTCCCTTCTCAATTGGTTGACAATAAATAGACCAGTGTATGGTGACAAGTTTCCATTTCACGGTGTTGTCGATCCAAACAAAATTTTTTATTGAGGTATTCATTTTTTTCAATAATACTAACAGGTCAATTTTATACAATCATAGAGTAAACCATTTTAGATACAATAGTAGATTTGAAAAGGCATATTATACCTTCCATAGAGTGGTATTTTCCTTTCCTATAGGAAAGATGGTTTTTTTACTTGATTGGAAATTTCAAAGAAATTACAAGATTTAGGTCTTCCCCAAAATATGGGGACACCTAGGTACTTAAAAGGATGATAACCCTATTTTATACCTAAGTCATTTATAATACTACATTTCATATTAGGGGAAAAATTCTGCCCAAAGTATATAGAAGGTTTGTTTGAGATAATCGTTTGAACAGAGATTTCTTCATAGTGCGCAAGGGAATTTTTTAGGGTGCGAATATTTATTTAATCACCTTGAAGAAAGAGAATTATATCATCAGAATACAATAAGTGATTAGGAGTTTTTAGATTTCGTAAATCATGGATGGGTTTGAGTTTTTTTTATCCGCCATAAAAGTGAGAAGTCGGGTAAGATAGTCCTCCACCATGGAGAAAAGGATGGATGAAAGAGGGTCCCCCTGTCTGAAACCTTTAGTACATTTGAAATAACCCATGGGAGAACCATTAATATGAATGGAGATGGTGGCCGAATTGAATAATGTTCAGATAGTAGTGATAAAAGAATCACTAAAACCAAAATATTGGAGTACTTTAAATATAAAACTCTATTCCATGGTATAGAATGATTATTTAATGTCATGTTTAATGGAAATATTACCACCTCTGTTGGTTTTGTTTAAGGTGTTAAAGCACTCTGAAGCAAGAAAAATTCAATTTGGGATGGATATACCATTGATAAACCCAATTTGATTCCAGGAAACTAATTTTTCAATTATATAAGAGTGCCTGTTTGTAATGATTTTTGGGATGATTTTATAGAGGGTGTTAATGAGGGAAATGGGCATAAATAAATGGATCTCGGAAGCATTTTCAGCCTTTGGAATTAGAGGGAGAAGTGGGGAGTTTAGACCATGAGGGAGAAAACCATTGGAGAAGATGGATTTGACAAGCTTTCAAACATCAAATTTAATAATATCTCAGTAGTGTTGAAAGAAACCATTACTAAAACCATCAGGGCCAAGAGCACTATCAGGGTTTAAACAGAATACAGTGTCATTAATTTCATGATCAAGTGGGGTTCTAAGAATAATGTTGTTATCTTCATCTCTAATCACAATCGGAATTATGTTAGTTAAGATTTATTTATTTCTATTAGGTCCATTACAAATAGATTCAAAATAAGACACAATGTGGTTGGAAATATCATTTTCATTGCCTAAAATGTTGTCACCATCTTTATCAAAATGTTGATTTCATGGTTGAGATTTGTGCTAAAGTCAGAATTTGTGCTGTTATTTTGAATCCGGTTCAGCTCAATCTCAAGGAGGAGTATATCCTCGTCTATTTTATTGACATGAGAGCTACACCAAACTTTGAGAATTTTTTAAGAGACTTTAATTTGGAAGGGCAATAAAAGGCATCATTGGAATGAGTCATGGAGAGAAAAAAGTTCTTTATGATGTCTGTGCATTCAGTTTTAGATAACCAAAATTATTAAATCTAAAAGGAAGAGGAAATTTAACAGTTTTAGTGGAGACATTGACAAAAATAGGATTATGATCATAATTAATCTTATGAGGGGTGGTGCTGGAAATGGTGTCCAATTTATCTAGGGCGGGAATGTTTGTGAAGGCTCTATCTAGTTTAGAGGCAACCACCCTATTGTATTGTTTTCTATAACAGGTGTATTTGGAACCCATAAGATTTATTTCAATAAGGTTGTTTTCTTCGATAGTGGATTTTAATTCTCTCATGAAGATCGTAGCATGTGAAGGACCGAAATTCTCACTTGAATTGAGAATAGAGTTGTCTCCAATTATAAACCAATGAGCCTGAGTGATATTATTTATATAAGTGAGATCATCCCAAAGAGGTCATATATTTTGATATCTATTCTTGTCATAAACAAAGGAGTTGATAATATTAGTTCCATCAAGGAAAAAATCACATGTGAAGACTTGATCGGATATGTTAAAGATATTGACATTTTGAATGGATGAGTGCGAGAAGATAAATAGAGGATCAACTGCAGAGGAATTTTTAGTAGCACCAGTGAAGAAATATCTATAACGACCTAAGTGGTGTAACTTGAAATAGAAAATGATTTTAGGTTTATCAATAGAAAACAAAATGGGGAAGTGACTGATTTTCATTATTTTTAGAACAGAGAGGGTGTCAGAGTTGGAAAAAACCTGATAGTTCTGGAAGAGGATATTCATTTAAACCTAGATTTGGAGTTAGAACTCACCCTGTTTTTGTTTCCCGAGCTCTTGTGTCTATTATATATTCTAATTTCATTAGAATTAGTTGGGATCTTGGTCATATCCTGACTACTTACAGAATTAGGAGGGTTATTTGTTCTACCTGTCTTAGATTTCTCCTTCATAGGTAAGTCTATAGTGTTTATAGTTCTATTGGTATCATTATTATCATTATTATGAGTATTCAAGATCACAAAATTTTGCAGTCATAATACTATCATGAGATATATCTACTGATTTTGTGTTTTAATGCAGAGATTGTGTACATGAAACATTTGAGGTAGAGCTATGAGTTGATGTACCTGAGTGCCTTCCTAGTTTCTACCCTGAATCTAGTGGTGGAGTGTCCATCATGTTCGAATGATCACCCACTACATTTCTCTACATACCCGGGACAACAAGCTCTAGGGAGTTTCCCAAAACTACTCCATGTGAAAGCCTCTTATAGTGGACACTGTTTATGAAAATTGATTGTACAACAGAATCAATTAACATACCATTGTCCACATCTAATTCAAGTTTGAGATTATATTTATTCTGCTCTGGTACAGTTGCAAAGACCTTTTTGGTCTGAGGTAGAGTGATAACTTGTTTATCATAACAGCCTGTAGAGAATTCATGTTGGAGTTCTCTTCCCGCTGGCTTAGATTTCTCCTTGACAGGTAACTTCATGGTGGTTTTAGTGCTATTGGGATTAAGTTTATCTTCATTCTGAGATTTTAGGTTCACAACATTTTCAGGCATGTCATTGTCATTAGATTGTATGCCTACTGAATTAATGCTAGATTGAAGATATGGTGTACGTGAAAAAGATGAGTTAGTGCCCTGAGATGATGTGCCTGAGTGCATTCTTGATTGTTGTCCAGAATCCTATGAAAGTGTGTCTTTAGAAATAACCTGTTTGGTCTTAGGGAAAGTGAAAACCTGTTTTGGGTCATAGCCTGTCGGGGGTTTCGATGGATACAGAGCTGGTATTGTAGTATTGTGAGAAAATATTCCTCCAGTTGAGGTTGAGTCATTACCCAAACCCACGATGGTGGAAAGTGGCTACAATTTGGTGCCTCTTGTTGGGTTTTTGTACCTGCAACTAGGTTACCAATAGAGTTCCCAATATCGTTCCCCTTTACCTTACTTTCAATCATAGAGTTTCTTGTACTTAGGGGAACATTACTTGAATCATGAGCATTGAAAATAGTAATACTAGCGGGGGTAGAAAACTTACCTGTATCATTCACCCTAAGTTCCTTTTCTTGCTGTTTTTGAATAAAATCCATAACAGTGGATTCAAGCTCCTTAAGGAGGTTACTTTCATCCTCTTCTACAAGATCATCCTAGGTGGTTATAGATTTTGATTTAGTGGATTTATTCACCCATACCTCATTCATTCATTTAGAAGATTCAGGGAAGTCAGTGTTGGGTGGATTTCCTTTTTTGTTATTTTTAATTACCTTACATTCATTCTCTATCAGTTGGACTACTTGTTTCCTAATCACCCTAAATTTTGATATAGTGTGGCCAATAAGTTTTCAAATTTCACAGGATGGTGGTTTTTTCTCATATTCAATTTTTATTTATGTTATATATTCTTTGAAAGAGAAGATTATTGAATTAGGGAGAGGTGCATCAAGGTTAACCTCAACCATTACCGGATAAAATAGTCACAAATCAACATTTAGTGTTCTTTGATCAATTTTCAGTGGTAATCCAATGCAAGACCCAATGTCATTATGAATTTTTGAATGCCAATGTACCAATTTAATCCATGTAATTTGACCCATATTTTGGCCATTGTATTTTTATGAGTGTAAGGGTTGAACGCATAGTCCCATTCCGAAATCCTGAGTAGACCAGGCTTTAGATGGTGGTTACTGGTATCCCATACTTTATCAAGGTCATATTGATAATTGAATATGAAATGGAAATATTTGAAACCTATGTGAACTAGTTTCCAGTTCGATATACCCCAAAAATGTGTAATTATAGGTTTAATATCTATTAAAGTATAAGGGTGGTCACCTTTGATGTAAGAGATTTATCCCATGATGGAGTATTTTCATAGAAGCTCATGTTGATGAAGTGCCATTGGATATGCTTCAACTATGAAATTTCCATCATCTAGCTTTCTGAGAAGAGGAGGTCTCATTGATAGTGTATCTTTGTTGAGATTTGTGCTTTTAAGAGCATCCATGAAGGAGACACAATTACATATCCCCATGAACAGAAGATTGGGGTCTCCATCATTCTAATTTCTTTCGTTCGTTTCAGCAATGGATCATCAATTATCAGACTTCTGATTTCAGAAGTTGTGGGAGTCGAATCTCCCAGGTGCAAGAAATGCATCAACCATTGTAGGAGGTGAGTGAAAGCTTTGAATATAATATTTATTTATTTACTAAATGAATCAATAATATTGTGATTTTTATTTATTTAAATAAAAAAATTATTATTCAAGGATTGAAAAATGTTGAGATATATTTATAGACCGATTTAATGTTCTGGGTGAAATGATAAATTTTATGTAATATCATTTTAATGAATATTTATTTATTGATCTATCATTTTGGGTGCATCCTGAAATAATAATAATAATAATAGTCGTATTAGATATGGGTTTTATTTAGAATACATATATTATCTGAGGGACTTTGTGTAATTATTAACAACTAACCTTAGGTATAAAACCCAACATATACCATTTATAGGATAAGGATTTTTATTGTGCACAATATTATCTACCAAGATGATTCGCTCACGACTGAGGAGAATTATCTCAAGAATGATCTCAAGAATGAAAAATGATAATCCTTCTCCCACTAAAGATAGAGAGATCAAAAAAATACTTCAATATTGAATACATTCTTTTTTATATAATAGATAAACAATTCTATATGATCGGATCATCAATTCTAGCACCTGACGTCTATTGGTGACATTATAAGGTTACCGCTAGATGGATTCTACCTTTCGACCCTTCAATGAAAATATGGTATGATAATAAATTCAGTTGATTTGATAATAAATAGATAATTCCTAATGATTCCATTCTTATATATATAAATTAATTATAAATTATATGTTAAAATAACATCTCTTAAATCTGGTAGGGTTATAAATTTTTTGTTTTTAAGATTTATTCTAAAGAAACCAATGAAAAATAATTATTGGTCATGGACCTAACCAATTCAATTATTCCCATGAATTTTTAATTTCTATAAAAAATCAGTCAAAACATTTCAATTTTTAGATCATTTATACCAAAGATTTATAAAATAGTAATGGAATTAATATTTGATTACTATTTTGTGGAACTAAATGTAGATAATAAGTGAATAAAATAATGTGTGGGGTTTTTGTACAAAAGATTAACATAGAATACTTGAGGTAATATCAACTAGGATGCAATGGGGTTGTTGGGGAAAATTTCTTTAAATCAAAATATTTCTACATAAATTCATTGATTATATACTAAAATAATCATTAATTCTTTATAATATTTTGTGGATACATTATACATCTCCTTAGTATAACAACAATTCCCCATAAGGTTTCATGTTCTTACTACACTAAGGGGGATTAGTTATAACTTTTTATTGTAATTATTTCATTTCTTCTAAGGATATTATCATTATTCTAATACCCCAACCTAATAAATGAGATGGAATTCAAATTTTTTTAATTCTTACAATCCTCAATGATCTTGAACTAGTAGATCATGCTAGTTGATATTTATTAATAAAAAGTAAAAATGGCTAGTTATCGATTCAATAAAAAATTAATAGGGATTAAAAAATATATACCAATCAAACCCCCATTAATAAACAAGACACTCATGGTCATAATACAATGAACAAATAAATTCGGTGAGTAAGAAAGCATATCCATCAGCATTCAGGGTCCTCCCTCCTCTGGTGTAAATACTCCTCTACTAAACTCTAAGATCCAAAACTGGGAATTACTTTTTTTGTAAATCTCTTCCCCACTTTTACTTCCTCCTGAATGTATTTAAAATATCTAAGTACCCCCACATTGATAATAAATGTGAGACAATTTCAAATGTGTCATCCATACATAATAACATAGATTCTTTTATCATCCATTGAGTTTCAACTCCACTACATTTCTCTTCATCCAATATTATCTCACTTTAGGATATATTTACACTTGTCAATACATCAATGCAACCGATTAATTTGGCGAGACAGTTAGGTAGAAGGATTATTTTAGTCTCGATGGTTTTTTAATGTATTTTATCTATCTCTTGTGGAAAATCCACAACTTTCATGCCTTTATATTCCCTTACTCATTCTATATTTAGTAATTAAGAACTTCTAACATGTTTCAAAATTATAGTTAACTTAATATAAATAATTTGGTAATATTATAGAGCAAACCGTATATTTTCTATAATTTCATACATAAGATTTGTATAACCAAAAAATGCTAAGTGCTGAAGAAGGTGTGGGCGCAACAAAGTAGAGACATATTTGGAGTAGGCGACCTGGTTCGGGGGACCCAGAGGGGTCGTGCAAAAAAAATTCAATAGCACGCGAAAAAAATGCTCCACATTAAAACTCTGGGATTCGCGAGAGATTTTGCGTGAAGGCGCGAAAAATTACGCGTGACCGCTCCGCGTGGTTGAAATTTTGCACTACCGACGCCGGAGCACAAAATTTTGCACAGGCCTATTTTCTGCATGGATCTGTGACCCAGAGTGCCTATAAATAGAAGGTCACCCCTTCAAATTCTGGGTTGAAGAATCTGAACCATCTCTTCAGTGCTAAATTCAACTCTCATGCGCACTAAAGATTGCTCTCAGGTAGTGAATATTTCTTGTCGGGTCACCCGGGGGTCCGCTTTTGTGCGAGACCACTCGGGATTAATCCTTATCCAAATCCAATCAACTCTCGTCCCCTATGCGCAATTCCTTTTAATTGCGCACAATCCTCCCTTCTTCGTGAAATCTCTTCCAAATTGCATTCCCTCCATTACAAATCGGCCCATCCTTTTTCGCGCATGCCTTCGATTGTGAACCAGACCCAGCCCTTTTTTCACCCGAAGCCCGATTGCACACCCAGGCCGACCTTTTTCGTGCACGCCTTCCATTGTGCGCCCAGCCTGGCCTTTTTCACACCACAATCCCTTTTGCGCGCAAACTTCCCTCCTTGTGAGCCCGTGAGGTCTCTCTTACGGGAGTCATTTTCGGCCACCTCCCGCGCCCAAAACACCTTCATCATATACTCTTCTCTCGTACAAACCTCTAGGTCTGAGAGAAGTAACTTCAATTCACTTTGGATGATAATGCCCATTGCATTGCTTTGCCTCATGCTTCTTTGCATAGGCACACTAACATCTATTGCTACTTCGCATAGCCATGCTAACGTGGACCCCCCAATGGTTTTCTTCGTGACACCCCCTTGCCACAACATTTCCTATCCCTTCTCTTCACCCATGTGCAGAGGGTACCTGTTATGTAAGTCCTAGTGGTGCGGACTGAACCACCTCGTCTGAGCTACATGACCTTAAACTTCAAATCACCATCGCCCTCAGCACATGATGTTAAAATGTGAGATCTCCATGTTCCTCGCACATGGGTTCCCCCACCATATACATTCTTCACGCCCACTGGTCTCCATGGGAGTGAGATCATTCCTCACATGGAATGAGATCCTCTTCATCAGATTGGTGTCTATCTGTGGGGAAATGGAAACCATATCGGTGTAAGCACCTATATTATCCTGCAGGAGGTAGCATCTCTTATCCTCCTTTCTTCTTTAGTCCTAAGGACCAGAGAGGGGGAGGGGAATAGATGTTAGACCCCTCCCTTCTTTGTTACCAAATCCCTCTCCTGCTGGGATTTGTCTCCACTGGGACTCCATCATGGAGTAAGTCCCAATCTCCATCACCCCAGGTTGCTAACCAGGCATAAGCCCCTATTTCCTCATTGGGCTTCTAACTGCGTGTAAGCCCCTACTCTATTTCCCACAGATGCACCTTTCTCGACGTGATCGTCAGGTCTTTACTGTCTCTTGTTTCTCACACCGAGCATGACTCACGTGGGCTTAGAGAAAGCATCGAATATGACAAACACCCATCCAAACTATGAGTAAATTGATCCTTTCCAAGTCATGGTCTGTAGGAAGCCTCCACGAGGATCAAGACCAACAACCATCGGTCGCTCCGACCCCCTTCACATCGGTTCACCAACACCTTGGGCAGCCTAGAGTATAATCCCCACACCCATTTCGAACTTCGAGGACTTTGATCCTTGCCAAGGCAAGGTATGTAGGATACCTTCATGACGTTCAAGCCTAATAACCATTAGAAGCTCCGACTCCCTTCACATCGGTTCACCAACACCTTAGGCATCCTAGAGTGTAAGCCACACACCCATTCTGAACTACAAGGACTTTGAACATTTCCAAGGTGAGGTACGTAGGAATCCTCCATGAGGTTCAAGTCCAACAACCATTGGTCACTCTGACCCCCTTCACGTCAATTTACCAACACCTTGGGCAGCCTCGAGTTTAAGCCCCACACCCATTCTATACTATGAGGACTTTGATCCTTTCCAAGGCAAGGTACGTAGAAAGACTTCATGAGGTTCAATCCAAACAACCATTGGTCTCTCTGACCCCCTTCACATAGGTTCACCAAACCCAACATAAACTACAAGGTCTTTGAACCATTCCAAGGTAGGGTATGTAGGAAGCCTCCATGGGGTTCAAGCCCAACATTCGGTCACTCTGACCATGATCACGTCGGTTCACCCCCATCCCGAATGAATTTAAACTATGGACCCCAATCAGAAGTAACTTTTTGTTTCCCAGTCATCAGTAAGCCATTGCACCCAAATACTACCCTAAACTACGCGGTCTTTGATCTTTTCCATGTCAAGGTACGTAGGAAGCCTCCATGAGGTTCAATCCCACCATCCAACTGGACCCCAAGTCCTCACACACGTCGGTTCACCGACTTCTTCCCCATACCCAAACTATGTTGACCTTGATCCTTGCCAAGGTAGGGTATGTAGGAAGCCTTCCTGAGGTTCATGCCCAACAACCAGTGGTCTCAGACACTTCACTTTTTTTCTCCCCCGTCTTGAATGACGTTAAACTATATTCCACTTTTTGTTCCCCATTCAGTGATAAGCCGTTGTCATTCCATTCAACGGTAATCCACTGTTAGCCTCTTTTAGTGGTAAGCCATTGTCAGTCCATTCAGCGGTAATCCATTATTAGCCTCTTTCAGTGGCAAGCCGTTGTCACTCCATTCAGTGGTAAGCCATTGTTAGCCTCTTTTAGAGGCAAGTCGTTGTCCCTCTATTAAGCGGTAAGCCATTGTAAAGATGAACTACATTGACCAAACTACAAGGAATTTGATTCTCTACCACAGGGATACATTGGATGCCTCTTCGAGGCTCAAGCCCAAAACCATCATCATCCCCATGATGGTTCTACCCCATTCACCATCCACTTCATGGAACCTTCCATCATCCATTCTGATTCTTACCTGGGATTCCACATTCTAGTGGGATCATGCCACCCCATTCCTCATTCCAATTAACAGCAATTGGGAAGCCAACCACACGTTGACCACAACATCGGTGTTCCCTCCAGGGGGTTTCCCCATCTGATCCACTCTAGTCATTGTTCTGATTAGTCCAATACATCTCCACTGGACTTTAAACTTGTGGCATTCCATTTATTAAACATGGGAAGCTGAGGAAAACCTCAGTTACATGCCCATGAAATACAATTCCCATACGTTTGATGTGGGATTCCTTGGGCTTCTGAACCCTCGAGAAGCCCTATAATAAGGGACAGAAGACAAACACGATAATCCCCCAGCATCCAGACATGCCAGTGATGCCCAACATGACTACTCCCCTGACTGAAGGTCGCTGCCCTAACTGGAGCCCTTGTAATGTCCAGATAGAAGTAGTGTAATTAACGGGTGTCCATGAGGATATGTTACTAGGAAGAGTTTCACTAACAACATCTTAAATCTATGAGGGAGACCCAGACTAGGTGATGATTTCTGAGGAGGAATCCAAAGAAGGAAGAACTGACATCCCATCATCCCATTTCAATCAAGGAGAAAACGTCCTTGAATAAAGAGTGGATGTCGCCCACCTTTGGAAATCGGGAATACGGGGTAACAAAACTGCGCCTTTCGTACTCAAGTAGACGAACGCATGTGACCCGGAGAAAGTGCCGTAAATATAAATGGTGAACCCAACATGAATTTCTTCTACTCAATACGGATATTAGAGAGCTTGAGACATAAATGGATTGACATGTCATCGGATCCAGTTATCTGGCATCGGGTCCTGCCAAGAAAATAGCGTACCTGGCGTAAAACTCACCAGAATTTGGGGTAGTATAACATTGGACAACTCATTGCAACCTTGTCAGTGTGGATACCTCTTAACATACTTGGAATATTGGTTGGTGTTGGGTCATTGGTCATCAATTCCTTTTTCTTTTCAGCATGGACGAGTTAATCTCCCTGCTCTCAGGAATCAAGTTGCTGCTCCAAGGAAGCGATCACCACCTACCCATCAACGCAGGGGTAGGGGAAGAACCAACACGACCGTTCCATGTGGCTCCACCTCTTCCATGATGGCCTCTACATCTATGACCATGGGGTGCCCACGCCCTGTCTCTCCATCCGAGGTCATTCAACGGAGGGTAATCAATGAACTCATGTATCGTTATGAAGTGGGGGGCATAATCCCGACCCCGGATATGGCCTTCCTGGATCTAGAGGTGTCTGCGCCTCATCCCCAATGCCGCTAAGGGCTGCACAGGGAGCCGCTGCTCCCCACACTGACATATAACTATTTCGGGAGCCTCTACCTAGAATTATTTGATGACTCCCTACCCTGCACAGATGAGGTAGGTGAGGCCCGAGCCAGCTCGATTGGAGTAAAATTACAGGGGCACCCAACAAGGACTCCCACCCGGCCACATCAGCACTGCCGCCCGGTCTTGCTGGATGAGGAGTAGGTAAGCTACGTACCTGGACAACCAGCCCCGGTTCGCCTGACCCGATGCCAGCGTCGGGTGCAAGCTGAGGAGCATGCCCGCCGTGGGGCGTCAATATCGATGGCTATTGTGGCCCGATCCACCGCCGGCACATATCATTAGTTCCCTACATACACAGAGCAGGGGAACTTATACTCCCGATTAGGATCGAGGCCCAAACCACCCCACGGGCAGGCTGGGTCGACTCTCTTGGTCGTCGGCATGAGCAGTGGTTGCCGTGAGCTAACCCACAGTGCTGTCACCTAGTAATGATGTCCTCCCCGTACCACTACCATAGGGAGCACGGGCCTTCCCTAATTAGAGGCTTGTCATGATGGTCTCCACCGTTCCACCCTCAATCTGAATGAGGGTCCTTCCCACGATGGTGATACTCGGTATGGAATCCTCTTTCGTTCCCATTACACTGGGTATGGAGTAATTTCTCTTTCCCACGACCGCCGTTGTAGGGACATTTCACGTTAGGTCACTCCTCATTGTGGGGATCCTCCCCTCATCCTCTTAGAATCTAGAAAAAGTCTTCCTTGACTCATCCATCAGAGGGGTTAAGGCCAGCCTCGCTCCACCTACAACCAGCACGGAGGTCCTACCCGTGTTCAGCTAGACGGGTTCAAGGAGTCTTCTCATACTGAAGTTTCTAGGGAAAACAAGTGTGGAGGTCCTCCCCATACATCTTCCAGTTCCATCGGAGGTATTTCCTACTCCATTTCTACCCATGGAGGTCCTCCTCATGTCCCCTTTTACATTTTTCTTCGTGCTCCTCGCACTCTAGTTTTCTCAGGTGGAAACCCTCTCTGCCCCAGCACCAGTGTGGCCAAAGGACCTCGTGTCAGAAATCTGACCTATCCCGAAGAGCCATCCAGTGGTAGGAAGGCGGGCCATCTCGACTATAAGAAGGATTCAGGGAAGGTCTGGATAGAGATCAAACCATTCCACTTCTCAGACTCCTAAGTGGAGTACGACTCCACGATGGAACCCTCCTCTCGCTCATCCGAGTCAAGGACTGGGGCAGGGACGAGGCGCATCAGTTTGGTACTCCTGGAATGAATGGTCCATAGGATTTCCACTTCCCTCCATAGGTATATTCTGAAGGATGTAAATGTGGCCACCCTGTAGGTTATGTCCATGAAATCTCCATAGTCATCACCAGAAGCACTCTCTACCTCGACAAGAGATCACAAAGTACGATTCTAGGGACTGATGGCGGGCGAGTAGCAGTGCGACCTATCGTTAGTATCCCTAACCCCTGAGCTAGGAACTGCAGTCATCATCCCATCTTATTGTGACGTGGTGTCCAGGTCGCTACACTCTGCGGAGGACAACCCGAGATTCAGCGTCCAGTCAGCCCGTTCGCCATACTCTCTACCGGCCAGCCTACCGGCCTAGTGGCCTGCCTCAGTACCACTATCGGTTCCACAACCACCCCTAGTTGACGAATGAGAAAATAAAGGGCCAGACCCTAAATCTGAGTTGAGGAGATTATGGAACATCCTCACAGTGTACCAGTTCTTTGAGAAGTTCTAGCCTGTGGCAGCACTGAATTTCTTCATACCGGAATCCCTTACCCCAGAGGAAGTTGAGTGTTTCTACCACACCCTCTGGGTGACACATTTTAGTCTTCCTCATCAGTGAGTGGTTTATCCCAGGAGCCAAGAGCATTTCAATGAAATCAACGAGCAATGCTGTTTGGTTTATTTTGTCACACTCCATGTGGCCCAGTACCCTTGGTCACCATGTCGCCATGAGGCCCTCCAGCAGTAATGCGTTCATAGTATCAATGTACTCTTCATAATTATCAAGGAGGCTTCCCCCCCCCCCCACATTCGAATCTGTGGCTGGGGGAAGCATGTTTCCCTCCTCTTCACTCCTATCTGGCGGTAGCCCAACTCGCTGGCGATATTGAGGACATGCCCCCCGGAAGGGTTACAGTCAACATGGTAGACATAGTGGATGAGGAGGAAAAGCTCGAGCTTCTCGATGGAGAATTACCCCCTGAGGGAATGCCACCACTATTGGACCCATCCGGATGAATTACTCATTAGTAGAGAAACCTACTTGGTCTCCCTGCACCCACCGAGGAATTAGTACTCAGCAGGAATTCTAGTAAGGGCAAATAGTACATTAGAGCTGCCAAACACTCTGACCTGTCTGCCTCAGTTCAGAAGATGGAGGAGGACCCTTAGAAGGCCGCGTTGTGCCAAAAACATGATGAGAAGAAGAATTTAGTCAAAGACCTCCTGGATGAATGCGCCGCAGAGCGATGACCCAACTACGACAATCTGAGGTCACTATAGTAGGGGCATGAACAACTTTCCATCGGCAAGCTGCCCCCAGGAATCCCTGATCATGCTGCTCCTGTGGATAGGGTTGAAGCTAGAGATAACGACAAGAGATTGTGTTGTGTCTCACCAAACCCTCTGGAACAACACAATAATCCAAGGAACCCAGCTCGAGTTCCCCAAAATTCCCCGCATGTCTTTCCACCATCTGCTCCACGAGCTGCTAAGCCGCCTTACCGCATTGAAGAACCCGCCAACGCACTCGTGGTTAGAGATCCTTGTCAATATTAGGACCCCAGCCTAGATGATCCAATAGTAGCACTAATTTCTCACCTTGAGGTGTTAGAAACGAGACAGGTGGCGATCCCATCTGATGGCAAGTCGTATCCGGCATGGATGGATGATATGCCGACACCTCCGGTTTTCGAGAATCCCACATTCTCCCCCATTAACAGGACAAGGGACCTACCGCAAAACCAGGCCCAATTCAACTCAAGGTGTGGGCACATGTTAGGGACTCCAGCACAGTAGGGGGCTGCCAAGCCCCACTGCTTTGTTCAGACATTGGAGGGCCTGCATTTATCTTGTACATCCAACTTCTCATCGGATCCGTAACCAGCTAGGAGGACCTTCACAGACAATTCCTCTACCAGTTTAGTTCCATGACATAGAAAACGATCATCATAGACCTCTTCAAGTGAAAACAAAGTCTTGATGAGAATGTCGCCGAATTTATCACCCGGTGGAATGGGATTACATATTCCCTTGACAGGACACTGACTTAGGAGAAATTTCTGATGATGTGTGTAGGTAATGCCAAAGAAGGATCTGGTTCCCTCTACGACAACCCTAAACTACCTTGGAGGGTTTGGAGACGTCTCTCATAAGGCTGAGGGCCTGGAGGAAGCTCTGCAACAGGCCAACTGGGCATGTCTGTTTCCCCCTGTAATACCCGCAAGGATGGATTCTAGAGCCGAGCCCACCGCAGTGGCCCAAATAGAGGCCCCCAGACAGTTGGAGTTATTACTAGTGGAGCCACCTCTACAACCTCGCAGAGGCCCACCACCATAGGCACAGCCTCTGGCCCAGCAGCAGCTTCCTCAAAATCTGCAGGTGCCCTGGCGTAACGCACCGCCACCACCTAGGTGGGACAATCAGGTTTTTCTCCCTGGACAGGCTCCTCCAGCTCTTCGTCAGGGGTAGGATCCAAGGCCCCCCTTTCAGAATAAAAGAAACCATACCTACTCGTTCAACAAAAATTAGGTTCCCAGCTATTTCAGAAGTTCCTTGGAACAAGGTATCATGAGTTTTCCTGAGTGAAGAAGGCTAGAGGAGGCAAACTTCACTGATCGCCCCAATTACTGCCCCTATCATCGGATCCTGGGGAACACCCTCAATCAGTGCTATGTGTTTAAATAATTTCTTCAAAACTAGGTCGATAACAACATAGTCAGGCTATGCCTGGCCCCGACATAAGTGGGAGGTGTCTTCATAAGACTGGATAGCGAAAGAGACGACAAAACCGAGTGGCAGCAGGATTCCAACCACGGGCCCCAAAAGTATGATGACTGGATGAATCGAAAAATGATTGCTCATTACCATGGTATCATTCCTACATTCTTAAATCAGCTGGAGCCTTTAGAAGCCACAACCACCACTTCTGCATCATCATCTCAGCCGAACTCTTCCTATAAGAACAAGCATCGACGGTGCAAGGGAAAGCAACGTGCCCTGCCAATGCCATCGTCGTCCCACACTTTGGGTAACTTCATTCCCCCTAAGATGGGGATTCCACCTAGAATATGCCCATTAGTGGATTAATCTTAAAGTGATAGTCAAGGTTATGCTTTGGTTAATACCGTAGAGTTGGTAAACCCCGATATGACTCCTGATGATGGGGAGTGCTAGGCGAACCTCCCCAATGTCCCCAGCCGACGCCAACATCAGTGGAGTCGCTACCATATGGGTCATAGAGGCACATCAGTTTGCACCTCCATACAGGCCATTCATGCCACTGAGACTAGACAGAAGGCCCAGTGCAGAACTCAACATGTGCAACCTCTTCATCCGGTGTCGTCGGGCCTGCCTCCACCTCTGTTTGTGCTACTGGATCAGGTAGAGCCACTTTGACTATGCCGCGACCAGCCTCACCCTTCTATAGGCCATTCTCAGTCATCCGACCTTCATCCTGTAGATACTCTGCAGGCTTAGACTAGTGAGGAGTGGGATATTCCTGACACTAGTTAGCCGCCAACCTAGCCGCCAGGGCCCACTATGCTTCCTATCACAGAGTGGCCTCCTACAAGAAAATGTTCATGCCTGGCACGGAAGTATGATGTTCTCAAGAACATTTTCATCATCCCAGTGAGGCTTTCAATTCTCTAGGACCTTCTCTTTTCACCTGATATGCGTGAGGCCCTTGACAAGTATTTAAGAATCCCCCTCTAGTTTGAGAAGGATGTAGCAGCTACAGAAGCCTCTCATGCTAAAGCGGTCGAGAATGTAGAATGTCAGGCCATCATTTCATTTTCTAGAGAAGATGAAGGCTCTCCCAAATAGGGGAACATCTTCCCACTGTACGTCACCGGGAAATTTAACGGTGTGTAGGTTCATCACTATCTTGTTGACACCGGCTCTGAGATTAACAATATCCTAACACAGACACTATGGAAGCTGGGATTGTCCAAAGATGACATGAATCCTTCCGATTTAAGAATCCAGGGATACGACATCATGGAGCATACCCTAGTCGGTAAGATCTATTTGAAGACCTAGTTGGGTAGCCTAGTTGCTAGCACCGAGTTTATAGTTGTCTCCCAAGACACCGCATACAATGCATGGATGGGCAGACCATGGCTGCACCTGCACGTGGCAGTCCTGTCATCATATCACCAATGCCTCAGGTACTCCCTCTATGGTCGAGTAGGCATACTCCAAGGTGACGCATCTCCCTTTTCCTCTTGTGAATCCTGCTACCTGGATGCCAACAATTACAAGAGCAAGGACAAGAAGATTCAGGCCTATGAGGTTGAACAAGTCACGGTTGCAGCTGACCCCTGGGTAGGTCTGGATGACGCCTACGTCTTCCCAATCCATCGATTGGAGGCCACAACCCCCGACATGGGGAAATGTTTAGTTGTCTCTGGTACAAGGGAGAAGCATATTCCCAAGTCCAAGAGACGGTGTAAAATCACTTTGTACTCCTACACAAATCAGGCTCAAGTGATCTCGGAGCCTCCTACCCCTGTAAGGTATCGGGATATCTGCCCCATGGCAACAGTAGTAAGTCATAATTGCCTGTTTTTCTATGTAGGAATCAACCGGCTCAAGCTGACATGCCACTATTTATTTGATATCATCAATCATGGACCCTTGGGCCAAAGACCAGATAGGATCAGCTCGACAACCTTAATTGTTATGGTTTTGGTAGCATGTGAATCTCCCAATCTAATGTCCACTACCGCCTAGGCTGGAAACTGCCTCATAGGGGGCTGTCAACCCAGAGGAAGTTTCTCCTGCTGAAGATCCCTCCTTGGCAAGTGAAGACGAGGAATTGGAGGATGCTCCCCCTTCCTTTAAAGAGGGAATCTCCGCCATGGTAAATGAATTGGTATAGTTGAACCTTGGTATCGAGGCAGATACGAGACCCCCATTGATCAGTGCCGCCAGTCCCCCCGAGGAGCAACAACAGTATGTACGACATTCTTAAAAAAACATCTTGATGTGTTTTCCTTGAGCTACGATAAGATGTTAGGGCTAGATCCTTAGGTAATCATCCACCACTTTGGTCTCCAGACAAATCATCATGGATTAAAGCAGCCACCTAGGAAGATGCACCCCTATCATGGTGCTATGGTTGGGGCTGAAGTTGACAAGCTCATCAGAGACAACTTTGTCAAGGAGGTCCTGTACTCCAAATGGCTTGCCAACATTATGTCAGTCAGGAAGAAGAACAGAGAGATTAGAGTCTACATCGACTTCCGCAATCTCAACCGTCACTTCCCAAAGGATGATTTTCCCCTTCCTATGACGTAATTGTTGATCGATGCCATGGCTAGGTTCTAAGACCTTTCCTTCATGGATGGTTCTTCCGGAAACAACCAGATCTGAATGCCCCTAAAGATGATGAGTCCACGGATTTCAGGGTGCCACAAGATACATTTTATTTCTAGGTCATTCACTTTGGATTAAAAAATGCAGGTGCCACCTATTTTTAGGCCATGCATCCCATATTCAAGCCAATCCTCAGAACATTGGTGAAATGTTATGTGGATGATATAGTGGTCAAATCTCGCAAACTATAGGACCTTCTCATGAACCTTGAGAAAGTGTTCAGCTTCCTCCATTCCCTCTACCTTAAGATGAATCCATTGAAATGTGCCTTCGGGGTCACCTCTGGGAAGTTCTTTGGATTTTTTGTCAGGTACCATGACATCGAGATCGACCTAGATAAGATCAAGGTAATCAGCCAGATGCAACCCCCGAGCAATATTCAGGAGCTTCGAGGATTACAAGGCCACTTAGCCTACATATGACGATTCATTTCCAATATGGCTGGAAAGTGTAATCCCTTTTCCCAGCTTATGAAGAAAGGCACCACCTATGAATGGGATGAAGATTGACAACCCACATTCGAGGAAATCAAATAGTATCAGCTCCAGCCTCCAGTCTTGATGCCACCCATCTCTGGAAAGCCAATGATCTAGTACGTAACTACCATATAATGATCTCTTGGTGCCATCCTTGCCCAGAAGAATAATGAGGGGATGGATAACAGCCTATAATACCTCAGTCGTATGCTCCCCAATATGGTGACTAAATACTACCCCATTTAAAAGAGCTATCTTGTGCTGGTATTCATAGTACAGAAATTGCGACACTACGTGCAGCACCATGAGGTACAGCTGGTATCTTGGGTAGACCCACCGAAGTACATTCTAAACCACCCCATGTTAACTGTCTGAATAGCATGGTGGGTGGTAATCCTCCAGCAGTTTGACATCAAGTTTGTGCATCAGAATACTATCAAGGGACAAGCCTTGGAAGATTTTCTTGTTTCCCATCCAACCCCCGTGGACTAGTCCCTGGACCTAGATTTTACCGATGAGGAAATCCTCTTAGTAGATCAGGCCATCTGGTGTTGAAAAATGCACTTTGATAGAGCCTCCCAGAGTCCCACCGGCAGGAGGCTCAATGATCCTCGACTCAACAGAGTTGGACTGGGTATTATCTTTATCACCCCGGATCAAGAAATCCCGCCATATTAATTCATGTTGTCAGAAGGTTCCACCAACAATGAGGTGGATTATCAGGCTCTTATCACTGGCCTCAAGCTGGCCCTTGAGATCGATGTGCCCCATTTGCATGTGAAAGTGGATTCCTAACAAATCATCAAGAAAATAAATGGTTACTATGTCATCAGAAAGCCAAAGCTCGTACCATTGTTAGAGAGCACCCACCAAATAATGGATTAGTTCCCATCTCAACCAGAAGTTACTCATGTCCCTCGATCTCAGAATGGTCGAGTTGATTCCCTAGCCATCCTGGCAGCATCACTTGCCGATCCCGAGCAGGATGACCTGATTATACACGTGGCACATCAGAGAGTCATTTCTCCCTTCAACCCAGATGATGAAAACAACCTGTGGGTAAGCCATCATACCGCCGGTGCCTCCACGTTAGGATACCCCGGTTCCTTAGTTGCAGTGGTTGAAGTGACCCCCGACTAGAGGTCCCCCTTTGTCAAGTATCTCCAAAATGGTTACCTCCCCGATGATCCGTCCAAGCGTGAGCAAATACAATGTCACACGCTACATTTTACCCTTTAGAGTGGTCCCAGTCTTGAGCACATCCTCTACATGTGCGGGTTTTATGGTTTTCTCCTCCGTTTCATCCATGGAGTCGATATTTCTCAGTTCATGAAGGTGGTTCATGACGGTTCATAGGACACCCAGCTGACTAGGCTGAAACTGTCCCATTAGATCTGGAGACTGTGGTACTTCTGGCCCTCCGTGATCCATGATTGCATCGAGTTCACCAAGAGATGTCACATGTGCCAAATTCATGATAACTTCATGCATTGTCCGCTATAACCTCTCCACTCCACCAAGTACTCTTGGACATTTTCAGTGTGGGGGTTGATGTCGTAGGACTATATCCACCGGTGACAGCTCGCCAGTGAAAGTTCTTCCTGACTGCTACAGATTTCTTTTTTAAGTGGGTAGAGGAGATTCTTCTCAAGGAGGTCAAGTCCTATTCTATCGTTGACTTCATGAGCTCCAACATCATATACCAGTTTGAAGTTCCTCATGCCGTCCTAAATGATAAGGGAACCAACTTCCAAGCATCCGAGCTGAATAAATTATACACCAAGTACATCATCTGTTCGAACCATACCTCCCGCTATCACATGCAGGAAAATGGACAGATCAAGGCATTAAACAAAACCCACTCTAACATTTTTCATAAAATGGTTGGTCAGAACAAGAATATTTGGCCAGAAAAGCTCCCCAACGCCCTCTAGGATTATCAAGAAATGACTTGTAATTCCACCCAAGTGACAGCATATTCCCTGGTGTATGGAGCTGAGGTCATCATGCCCATAGAGGTCTAGCTGCCTTTGTTACGCATAGTGGTCTATGAACAGCATGCACCAGATAAGGTATCCAAAATTCTTCTGGCTGAATTGGAATCACTTGACGAGAATAGGCTTCATGCCCTGCAAAATCTGGAAAGGCATCAGAATAATATAGCTAGAGCCTTCAACAAGAAGGTTAGACTCCGCTCTTTCCTACAAGGTGACTTAGTATTTTCCCTCCAGAGACCAATGATCTATGGAAAGAAACCACCCAAGTTGGATCCCAAATGGGAAGGACCTTACAAAATTCACAGGGTTTACCCCGATGGTTCATACTTTCTAGTGGCCGTGGATGGTGAGCATATAACTCCTCCCACCAATTCCAAGTTCTTCAAGAAATACTTTTCCTGAGAATTTTAGTCCCGCATGGCCCTAAACTGCATGTTGTTCTAGAATGACCTTAAAATGTTCAGTCCCACATGACCCTAAATGACATGATGGTCCTGCATGACCCTAAACTGCTTCGACCCGCATGACGATAAACTGTATGTTGTCCTACAAGACGTTAAACTGCACCATTATAACTACATGTGGCTTTATTCCCATCCATATGGGATATGTAGGAATGCTCAAACATTTTTTCCTGAGCCCATCCCCAAACTCTCTTCTTCTTTTACTATTCCCCTTGGATATAGTTCTCTTAAATGGTCCTAGTATGATATGGTATATGCTTCCTTAGCCCCAATATTACCAGGATTATGACAGTCACACCATGTGCCCTCTCCTCATTCTTCTATCATCCCACGTCCTCACTGTATGATTCTAAACTGCATGGCCTTCAATAACTACGTATGGCTTGATTTCCATTCTCATGGGATATGTAGGAATGCCTAGACATTTCATCTATTGGGCTATCCCAAACGCCAGAATCTTCCCTATAGTCAAGAAATATGGTGTGGTGTAGTATTTTTCTCCAATTCACGTTGATCTCATCTCTATCCCTCCCTGCGTCCCACTCCCTAGAGGTGTTCGCCTCATTCACAGAAGTGTACAACTATGCTTTCCCCACTCCTTTTATTGGAACTCTATCATCTTTCCCATTCAGAAGGGCCCCCGAATGGCATGGATTCTTGGACTAAGGGCTATCCTACCATTATGGGCCAAAACCCTTGAGGATGTTGAGCAACAAGCCGATACAAGTCTCGGGTTGTGAATATGGTCAGCGGTCGATGCTCATTTGTTGTTCCCGGTCCACTTCACGATAGGGGTGCTGTGTTTCGAACATGGTCAAAAGCCATCCTTTATCACTAGATCCACCTCAAGATGTCCCAAATATTGAGTGTAGTGGTTCATTATACCCTTTTGTATCTCCCAATGATGAACTCCCTTTGGGAAATGCCATCTATTAGTCCCCAATATGACAGGGAGAGCTGAGTTCGGCTCCTTGTTTCTCACACCGAGCACTGATCACTTGGGATTAAGAGATGTGATGAGGTAGTAACAACATAATAGGTCATAGGGATACCATTGGCTAGGATGCCCAGCCTCAAGCCCCTTGCCCTTTTCAAGCCCCTTGGCCTTTTACGGTCCCTTGCCCGAGTTCCCATTTAGGGTTGTGTGGTGTGGAGCGGGCTTATGTCCTCATTCACGTTAGCCTATTTCTCCATGCCACACATATCCCCTTGAAACATATCCCCTATCATTTATCATCCATACCATGAGCATAGTCCCTGCCACCCTTCGCTTGTCCAATCTCGGTCCCCCGGCCCAAATCTAAACTCTTACGGGATTGTACGGTGTGTTGTAGGGCCCTGATCACATCAGGTTACTCGCCATGCTGTACAACTTTTGTATGTGCGGTATCTCACCCATTTGCGTCCTTACAACACGATGATAAATTGAACAATAATCCCTTCATGAACTACGTCTGGCTTGATTCCCATACTTATGGGATATATAGGACCACGCGAACATCTAGACTTCAGGTCCATCCCCATCTCTTAGAAATCATCCTGTCATCTCGGTCCCTTGGCCTGCGTTCCCCCAGAGAGAGGAATATTTGGTGTGGTATGGCATTATTTCCACACTCATGTCATGTTTTGTGACAACAACACCATTTACCTCATCCTCTTGAGATTTTTCCATACCCTTGTGCTATCCTCATATTTTCAAATCATCGATTCTCAAGATGAACCCCTCAGTCCTATCCGGTGATTCACCAATGTGCCCAAGGGTACTCTAGTTTAGCACCTGGAATGTTGGATTCGGCCCAGACATGATTTCACCCATTTCTCAGGATTTTTGTTCACCTATATTAGGGATTCCATCACCTTGCACACCTAAAGGGACCCCCAAATGGAATGGATGCTAGGCCGAAGGGCTCTCCTACCATTACATGCAAACGTCCTCAAGGGTTTCAGAAAACAAATCGATACAAGTCCCGGATTGCGAATTTGGTCAGTGGTCGATGCTCATTTGTTTGTCCCCATTTTAGGCTAACGTGATATGGATGTTGTGTTTCGAACAGGGTCAAAATTCATCCTCCATCATCACGTCAACCCCATTAATCCCAAAATGACAGTTACACGATTCAAATCACTCTCCACCTCATCATGTATAAGTAGAACTTTGAGACTCCTGGTATTATTCCATAGTGTGCATCCTCACATTAGGAGGAAAAATTCATGATAAGGAAATCATTCGGGGCTCCACCGATTTCCCCTTTTCATGTAGTTCACATATTGTAAATACCTTATCCGCCGTTGTTTCCTACACTGAGTTTGACTTGCGTAGGCTTGGGGATTGGGTTATGGTCCTCCTTTACTTGGGATAGACCTACTTCTCTATTTTCCAAGTTATAAGGCCTTAAACTACGATATTTTTATACTACCCCTTTGTGAGAACTATGTACAGCCTGATTCCCATCCTTATGGGATACGTAGGAATGCCCAGACGACTCTTCTTTGGGTCCAGCTCAGTTTCGCTAATTTATCTCTTATACTCTGCTTTTTAGGCCCCCACCCTTATTAGGACACATGGTGTGGCGTGTATGGGCTTCTTTCCTCATTCGTGTTAGGTCTTGAATAGCCACACCACCTATGCCCCCTCTTAGGAGCTAGTCCCCCCAACCTATTTTCCTGCATAACCATAAAATGTATTTTGTCCTTCATAACGTTAAACTACATGGACTTCAAGAACTACATATGGCTTGATTCCCATACCCATGGGATACGTAGGAACACCTGGGCATCTCGTCTTCGTTTCTAGCTTAGTTGAGAGTTATTCTCTCCAACTATTTTCCCTCTTACCTCTTTTGTCCCCATGGCACGACGTTTCTTTCTCGGAATCACACACGGTGTGGTATGGGATTATGTCCTCATTCACGTCTGGTAAGCTTTATTGCACCATCCCCCTTTAGCCTCGTCTCTACAACGACTGTATAGAGTGATGTTAAAATGTATAGCTGGACCCATCACATGACCCTAAACTGAGACAATATCGTCCTGACCACATGATGAAAAACGAAACTGTATTGTGATGTCCTCTCCCAAGGGAACATCATTCTTGGTATCAGTTATACACCATGCCATTTGTCAATTCCTACATATGTCTTGATTCCTGTGGTGATAACTGGACCCTCCATCCTAGTTCCATCTCTTAAAAAACACTCATTCATACTAAAGGAAAAAAAAGGATCTTTCAAATACCACTTCTTTTTGTGTATGGGACAGACCCCCACAACCTTATTATACTTCGCATGTGTATCCCACCGTTCCATATTAAGCACTAAGTGTGGCTTGATCCTCATCCTCATGGGGTATGTAGAAACACTCGTGCACTTTGCCTCGGGCCCAACATAACTCTCCTTTCTGGTCCCTCAACCAAAAACCTTCCCACAGAACACGTGGTGGTCAGAACCCTAGGTTCCCATTCACGTTGGGTTTCATAATTACCCCACCATGTGTATCGCACATTTCCTACCATCCATGGTCAGATCTCTAAGACCATATACTAAGATCTCTCCCAGAACTACATACGACTTGATTTCCATCCTCATGGGATACGTAGGAATGACCATGCATCCTGTCTCCGGGTCTAGCCCTAGAAATCATAATTACCTTTCCCCTTCCATTGTTGGTCCCTTGACCAGATCTCTTTTGGGAAACCATGAAATTGTAGCTTTACCCTGAACAAGTTCGGGATTCCCCACAACATCATTGGGAGATGACAGTTTCCTCATCCGAGGTCTGGTTTAGAAGAATTATTGATCCCTGATAAGACCGAGGTACCCACCTAATTCATTTCTACCAAGGTGGTGTAATTTTAAGAGTTTTGGACTCCAAACGATCAACCCATCACTCCACTCTCCATGATTTGCATGCCCTTTATTCAGATCTGCACCCTCTTTCATGTCTAGGAGAACCGCCCAACAGTATGGATGCATGGCCTATGGATCGTCTACTATCCCGAGCTAACATTCTGAAAGAATAATGGATGAAATTTCGATTCAGGCCTCATGTTTCGAACATAGTCAGCGATCAGCCCTCGTTTAATATCCCCATTTCAGGCTAACGAAATAAGGATACTATGTTTTGAACATGGTCAACAGTCCTTCAAAATTGTTATTCCATCCCCACAATGTTATGAATCCTGGGTATTGTGATTCACTCCTTTCATCCCCCCCCTTTCGGATTTATTCCAGCACCCCGGGTGTTACTTCATTCGTGCAAAAGAGCACATAGAGAAAATGGTAATTCGACTGTTTTGAGAACTTCATTCTCGATTCAAGTCTCTCTCTTCTCTTTCTGATAATCTGAATTGTTCATTTGAACCTCGGGTTCCTGAATCTTGGTCAACACTCCTACATTCAAATGAAGTAATAGTATGAACATCCCTTGTTTCTCACATTAGGTGTGAACCACGTGAGCTTATGAATGAATTAATATTTATTTCAGGATTTTACATGAATGAATTAAACCAAATGAACATGTAAATGAATCTATCCATACAATTATCCAAACACGTAGTTCAGAACAAGAGGCAGTAAGGAGAAATGAGTTTATGTGTTTGGCCAAAACAGGGCACTTAAGGGTTAGCTTCTTGGATGGATAGCTCTAGCGCCAGTACAATTTTTTTTGATGGCCACTAGGATTGATTCTCGCCCCCTGAGGACTCTCTCTTTGTTAGTGGCCACAAAGCATAGTCCACTGAACCTAGCCCATGCTTGCACTTGTTCAGTTTGAAGTTCAGTTATTTGCTGACCCACCTCCACTCGTTTCTCTTGGTCAATTTCCAGCTAGGCCCTCAACTTCTCCACAAGCTCAGAACAGTTTTCAATGAATATATCATTTTCTTTAACCTATTATTCCAGGCGTCATACCACTTGTTCTGACTTGATGAATTCTTGGTTAATCCCTGAATCCTTCCGACAGTGGGCAACGTCGGAGAGTCAGCTGCTCTCGCGCAGCTTCTTGGCCATGTAGTCATGAACCTTCGAATGAAGGCGCTAAGCAACCACCCCTCCAGCACAAAGAATGCGTAATTAGGTTTGGATTGACCCCATCCATTTTAGCCATTCAATCTGGGGATGAGTGAGAAAGAGCAAGATACACTTCCACCCATTGTGCTACGTCATCCAGATCTCCTCGGCCGCCTCTGAGTCAGAATCATCAATCTCCTCGGGATCTGCGGGCCGATAGTCGGGGAAGGTAGCCAAGAGACCAGCAACAGGGTCTTCTTCAGGTGCCCCTCCCAAGGGGTTGGGATCTTTAATGCCAGGATGAATGTCCCCTCTCGCCTCAGTCTCAGTAGCTCCTTCACCGACTTTCGGCCCTGCCCCGACATGAGTACCATTGATGTCCACCACTCTCTGCTCACCAAGTGTCGGGGCTGGCTCAGTTTGAGAAGTGTGTCCTGAATGGGACAACAAATTTTCAGTTGAATCAATCACGGACGACCAGAGTTCGGCAGCCCGACGAGCCTTCAAGGCTTTGATTACTTCACAAATAATGAACACCCTGATCAACAAAGCTATCTGACAGTAATTAACCAACATTGAAGTAATAAACTTACAAGATCCCAAAGCATTAGCATCTGATGTTTTAGACACTACAGGAGTCATCATTATAGCCCTCAGTTCTCATCCGATCAATAATGGGTGTTGGCTCCCCACCTTGTTCTATCAGAGCCTCCTCCTCCCCTTCAGATGGAGACTCTTGGTCAGCGCCAATATTCTCTTCAACATGATAAGAAGATATGATTGAGGGATACAAAAAATGATGAGGGGAAAGGATAGAAAAGGGATGAGACGTACTTCATGTAGCTCAGTTATATCTACATCGAGCCAACGATCTCACCACTATCCTAGAGACTCCCTTGGTGGGAAGCCCCCTGAGACCCTCCACCTTCAGGATCCTCTTCTTCTTCACCCCTCCTTCACCTTATCCTTCATACTCCCCTTCTATCTCAGTGCCCTCTAGCTCATCGTAACTATCATCATCCTCTGACGGTATCTTTTCTGGATCATTCTCCTGGCCGAGCATTACTTTCAACAACAAAGATGGTTCCTCGAACTGACCCGGTTGGCATGCATACACGTCCATGGATAGAAAATATGCATGTCGATGATGAAATTTCACCCTGTCGACAATCCAAATGTTTTTGACCTCTGGCAGCTATATTCTATCTCGCACTATCTTTTACTAAAGAGCTTCTGTACCCATTGACTATCACAGGGTCATTCATGCTGACCACTGAGTCGGAAAAATTCTGTTTTTGGAAGGATGAAGCAGATACCTTATCTGCTTTCCGGGAAGCTCTATGACCACTCTGTGAGCCCCTCTCCCCCTAGGAGATGAGGGAACGACCACTCCATGCGACATACCCACTACTAAAGTCCGGCATGTGCGGGCCTAGTTGCTTGACATGCTTCCGACCATTCCATCCCAAAGGTACTCTGCTTGCACTCTCGCCACCCAGGTTCTACACTGGCTACCTTGAGTTTCCAGACTCACATCCACAAAAGTCCATCGGGGTACGCTATATCCCAATGTTCTGCATATTCAGTTGACAGGACAATGTCAACTCCGATGGGGGGAAAGTTAATGACATCGCTAGAGCCCTGAGTTGTGAACATCAGCCACATTTGGCAATGAACGTAGGGGTGCCTCTCTTCCTGGATAACTGTATACACCTTCTTCGGCATCCTTTAGAGTCATCCAAACTGCCTGGAAAACCTTGATGGCACGTAGGGCTTACAAAAGATCTTCCCATCAATCTGGGCCATGACCACCCCACCTATGATGCTCGGGAAATATTCCTTTCGCTCTAGTGAGCCTTGCTCATTATCAGTCATCCAGCCAGTCAGGGTGGGGAATGGGCTAAAAGTGAAGTTGGAATGATTTCCAATTCTGATCCTTATTCCCTCCTCATTGAGCATCAATGACATGACCCTGGCGATGTTCAGCAGGGAAGGTCATAGGCCATTACTCGGAGGATGAATGGCGTTTGGAAAGGTATACCCGCCGTAATGAGCCACGACCCAGCCATAAAAGATCTGGAAGGGACAACAGATCCTCCTCAATGACCCCCCTCTCAAAATGCATCCCAAAATGGTGTAAAAGCGGGCCAATATGGGGACTCCCAGATTGAACCTTTGATTAGAATCCATGATGCCATCCATCACCAGGGTCATCGGATGAACTCTCATCCTTGCGTCTCTCACCGGAAAGAGCCACCCACTCAAGAATGTGGCAAGATATCCGGTGTACCGAATGTTCGGGGTCCCAAATCTCATTTATTCTGAAGCCCCATGACTGACAGTCCCCTGCCTTTAGGATCCTCTCGTACGATCCACTTTTTCTTCTTTGGGCTGCGGTCAGACATCGTCTTACTCACCCCAGCATCTTGACATCAGGATCTATTTTTAGGAACAAGCTAAACCATTTCTTGTAAGCGATGTCCTTCAAAAAATCCTTGACCCCCTGCCTCTCCTTAGCCAGCTCCAACAGGTACCATGTCAGTATAGGAGTTCGTGATCCATCTCCCCAGATGTTCCTCATCATGGGGAATTCATTATACTAGTGCCCATCCAAAGGGATACCCCTGATGCAATGAGTGTCCTAGAGGCTAATGCCCACTACCCCATGGTGAATATGGAAGGTATTGGTATAAGGAGACCATCGAGTTAACAGCTCTGGCCCGAGCTCATGATGACGGTAGAAATGAAACTGTGACGTCCACACCGCCTCGAAAAAACCGATGTGTTGTAGTTTAGGCCCTAACTGGTCACAGGTCTGGCACACCCAATACACCCAGGCCCACTAATCGGTGAAATTTCCTCTAGACCGAAGATCACAATATATAGATGTTGGTCCCATCAATAACACTCTGACAGAAGGTGATTTCATAAAGGGCCATAAAATTCTCCGCAACCGGGTCACTCCATGAAATGGTCCTGGTCTTGGTATTTCGGATGTAAACATCCATATTCCTGGTTTATCTAACAGTATGACCATTGTAGGTGATATTATACTAGGGTGGGTCATCCTCACGAGTCACCCTTGACTGCGGTGTGTCAACCTCAAATCTTGGCCCCAGTACCTCCTCCAAGATACCGAAGTCCCATATCGGCTGGTTGGAAGACAGTGCATACTCCTTCTGGGCTGGGGTCAACAAGTTGAAAAGAGTATGGTTGCTAGATACAATCCTTTCAGGGACATAAACCTCAGGGTTGGAAACAATATCATCCCTTCGATCAACAGATGTTTCTTCTCCCTCAACGTCATACCGATCGGAGGCCATCTCCTGCCGGTAAGGTTTTAAGAAGTCAGTGCAAAAAAGAAGCAGCTGGTGTGAAAATGTAGTGGCTGGTGCCAAAAATCAGAGGCTGGCATGAAATATCGAAAGTTGGCCTCAAAAATCCCGGGTTTGTGCATAAAATAATGGTTGACCTCAGCTAATTACGTGCAACCGAAGCGTTTTTCGCATAGGCGGAGGAAATTATTTCGTGCACGAGAGTTCATGGCTTATCGCGCGAGAAAATACTTATGGAATGAACAACCCAAAGGGCTTTTATAAGCTCATAGATGGGTTTCCGCATGCACGTGAAAAGCGGATGCCATACTCTGGATCAGTTTTTCACGCTGATCCATTTTTGAGTGTTTGCAGGCCCCAGAGAGTCCAGTATCTCGGCGTTTCCCTCAGAATATGACCATTTCAGCCCCTCACCAATCCAATTCTGAGGGGGGCCATTAGTAAATTCCAAATAATTCTAAGGTCTGAAGAAGGTGTTGGCATGACAAAGTGAAACCATATTTGGAACAGGATACCCAGTTCGGGGTCCTGGAGGGGCCACGTGAAAAAAAAATTCAACGGCCTGGGAAAAAAATGTCCCGCATGAAAAACTCTGGGATTCGTGAATGTTTTTGCGTGCAGGCATGGAAAATTATGCGTGACTACCCCGTGCAGTTGAAATTTTGTGCTGCCGATTACGACGTGCGAAATTTCATGCAGGCCTATTTTCCACGCGGATCCACGACCCCAAGCTCCTATAAATAGAATGCCACCCCATCGACTTCCGGGCTAAAGAATCTGAACCGTCTCTCTGGCACGAAATTCACCTCTCATGTGCACAAAAGTTGGCTCTCAGGTAGTAAATATTTTTCTCCAAGTCTCCTGGGGGTCCACTTTTGCGCGAGACCACTAAGGCTTAATTCTTATCAAAATCCCATCGACTCCCATCCCTAGTGCGCAATTCCTTCCAATTGCATGCAATCCTCTCTTATGTGCGCAATCCCTTCCAAATTGCACGCCCTTCATTGTGTGTCGGCCCGAACATTTTCACGCATGCCTTCCATTGTGCACCCGACACATCCTTTTTCACACAAACCTTCCACTGTGTTTCTATCCCGACCTTTTTTGCGCATGCCTTCCATTTTGTGCCTGGCCCAGCCTTTTTCGCGCCATAGTCCCTTTTGCGTGAAAACATCTCTCCATGTGCTATCATGATGTATCTCTTCTATGAATCATTTTTGGGATCCTCCCGCACCCAAAACACCTTCCCCATATAATCATTTCTCATACAACCCTCTAGGTTCATGCGAAGTAACATCAATTTCCCTTGGATGATACTTCCTATTGCTTTACTTCGCCCCATGTTTCTTCGCATAGGCATGCTAACAATAATTTCTTCTACGTATAGCCACGCTAACATGGACCCCCAATGGTTTGATCCATGAAAACCCCTATCCATGGAATTTCCTATCCCTTCTCTTCACCAAGGTGCAGAGGGTACCGGTTATGTAAGCCCTAGGGGTGTGGAGTAAACCGCCTCGTCCAAGCTGCAGGATGTTAAACTACCAAGCACCATCATCCTCAGCAGATAATGTTAAATTGCTACCTCACCCAGTGCCTCCCACATGGGGTCCCCCACCTTGGACATTCTGCACACCCACTGGTCTCCACGGGAGTGAGATCGTTCCTCACATGGAAAGAGATCCTCTTTATCGGAGTGGCGTCCATCCGGGGGGAAAGGGAAACCATCTCGGTGTAAGACCTCGAATTTTCTTACAGGAGGTAGCATCCATGCTCCTCCTTTCTTCTTCTGTCCCAAGGACCAGAGAAGGGAGGGGAATGGACATGATACCCCTCCCTTCTTCGGTACCAAATCCCTCTCCCATAGGGCTTTTTCGCCACCGGGCCTCCATCCTAAAGTAAGTCCCAATCTCCATCACCCTGGGCTGCTAAGCAGGCGTAAGCCCCTATTTCCTCTTTGGGCCGCTAACCGTACGTAATCCCCTAATCTTTTTCCCATGGATGCACCTTTCACGACGTGATAGTCAGGTCTTTTTTCTCTCCTATTTCTCACACCAAGAATGACTCATGTGGGCTTAGATCAAGCATTGACTATGAAAAACATCCATCCAAACTATGAGAACTTTGATCCTTGCTAAGGAAAGGTACGTAGGAAGCATCCGCGAGGTTCAATCCCAAAAACCATTGGTCACTCCGACCCCCTTCACGTCAGTTCACCAACACCTTGGGCAGCCTAGAGTGTAAGCCCCACACCCATTCCGAACTACGAGTAATTTGATCCTTGCCAAATCAAGGTATGGAGGAAGCCTCCACGAGGTTCAATCCCAACAACCAATGGTCACTCCAAACCCCTTCATTTCAGTTCACCAACACCTTGGGTAGCCTAGAGTGTAAGCCCCACACCCATTCCAAACTACAAGGACATTGATCCTTACCAAGGAAAGGTATTTAGGAATCCTCCACGAGGTTCAATCCCAACAACCATTGGTCGCTCCGACCCCCTTCACATCAGTTCACAAACCCCTCGGGCAGCCTAGAGTGTAATCTCCACACCCATTCTGAACTACGAGTACTTTGATCCTTTCCAAGGAAAGGTACATAGGAAGCCTCAGTGAGGTTCAATCCCAACAACCATTGGACGCTCCGACCCCCTTCACATTGGTTCACAAAACAAAACCTGAACTATGAGGTCTTTGATCCTAGCCGCGACAGGTTATGTAGGAAGCCTCCATGAGGTTCAAGCCCAACATTCAGTCGCTCTGACCATCTTCACGTCGGTTCACCCCCGTCTCGCATGACGTTAAACTATGGAACCGAATAAGTGGTAAGCCATTGTTTCCCCAGTCAGTGGTACGCCGTTGCACACAAATCCTACCCTAAACTGCATGTTCTTTGATCTTTTCCATGGAAAGGTACATAGGAAGCCTCCATGAGGTTCAAGACCACCATCCACCTGGACACCAGGTCCTTACTCACATCGGTTCACCGACTCCTTCCTCATACCCGAACTCTGCGAAAATTGATCCTTGCCAAGGAAGGTATGTAGAAAGCCTCCCTAAGGTTCAATCCCAACAACCAATGGTCCCGACCACTTCACATCGGTCCACCCCCATCCTGCATTACGTTAAACTGTATTCCACTTTTTGTTCCCCATTCAACGATAAGTCGTTGTCATTCCATTCAGCAGTAAGCCATTGTCAGTCTCTTTCAGTGGTAAGTCGTTGTCAGCCTCTTTCAGGGGAAAGTCTTTGTCACTCCATTCAGCGGTAAGTCGTTGTCAGCCTCTTTCAGTGGCAAGCCATTGTCACTCCATTCAGTGGTAAGCCATTGTCAAGATGAACTACATTAACCAAACTACGCGGAATTTGATTCCTTGCCACGGGGATACATAGGAAGCCTCTTTGAGGCTCAAGACCAAAACCATCATCATCCTCATGATGGTTCCATCCCATTCACCATCCACTTTATGGAACCTTCCATCATCAATCTTGATTCTTACTCGGGCTTCCACATCCTGCTAGGATCATGCCACCCCATTCCTCATTTTATTTAACAGCAATCGGGAAGCCAACCACACGTTGACCCCAACATCGGTGTTCCCTATCGGGGGTTTCCCCATCTGATTCACTCTAGTCAGTGTTTTGATCAGTCTGATATGTCTCCTCTTGAAGTTAAACTTGCGTCATACCCTGTATTAAACATGACAAGCTGAGGAAAGCCTTAGGTATATTCCCATGACATACGATTCCCTAGGTTCTATGTGAGATGCCTCCAGCTTCGACGCCCTCGAGATTCACTATAATAAGGGATAGAAGACAGACACGCCAATCCCCCAGTGTCCAGACATGCCAGTCATTCCCAACATGACTACTCCCCTGACTGAAGGTTGCTGCCCTGTTTAGACCCCTTGGAATGTCCTGACAGAAGCAATGTAATTAACTAGTGTCCATGGATATATGGAACTAGGAAGAGTTTCATGAACAAAGCCTTAAATCTATGAGGGAGACACAGAATAGGAGACGAGTTCTGAGGAGGAATTCAAGGAAGGAAGAACTGACATCCCATCATCCCGTTTTGATCAAGGAGAAAACGTCCCTAAACAAGGAGTGGATATCACCCGCCTTTGGAATACAAGAATGCGGGGCAACAAAACCACACCATTCGTACTCAAGAAGACGGACGCGTGGGCCCCGAATAAAGTGTCAAAAATAGACTTCTCTTGATTTAACAATGTTATATATAATATGGATGAATATATAAATGAATTTGTGATGTTATGTTGATATGGAAAAATAGACTAGGTTTGATATTTTTCACACTCTATGTGGATGACATTCTGACATTTGAATAAAAGCACAATGTTGGCATATGATTCCGTAATATTGGTAATATGTGTAAAACCTCAGGATTTCCTAGTATGGTATCTAATTAAAGTAATTCAATAGCTTGCGCTTCATGCAACCCCGAGTTCGAGCGCACCACAACTTACCAAACTAGCCATTCAAAAAGCTGTTATGAATAGTATTAAATTAATTTTGAATCTTATACACTGTATACAACTGTAACATCCATATTATGTGTTTCTTAGACATAATATATGAACAAATTGATTTTTTCAGATAAAAGAAACATTTTTCAAAAATGAAATTTTACTGCCTTTTAATGGAAAACCGTTTTTAAAACCAATATTTTACACTTTTATATATTCAATATAATGAATTTAAATTATTCTTTATATGCGGTATATAGAAATTTAGTTTGGATAAATTATTTGTTCTTTTATGATAACTTTTATATTTTGACGAATAGTGAAAAATACTCTGTTTTAATTGAAAACATCTTTTTTAATAGAAATAATTTTTAGTGTTAAATTATGAATTTGAATGTTTTTGAAGTATAATTAGATTATATTTTTATCATTTAATACAATTTTGATCATTATAGGTAATTTCACATTTAAATTTTACATAAACACATGTCAATCTTTTGATAGTTTTTACTTTTTAAAAACCCGCTTTTTTAGTTTTGACAACGGGGATTAATTTCAAATTAATAAATGAAACTTCTATGTTTTTAATTTGGTAAAATATATTGAATTTTTGAATTCGGAATATCAAAATTATCGTAGGGTGAATGTTTGGTATTGTTCTGAAAACATTCAATTTTTTATGAATAGTGAAAAACACTACGTTATTATTTAGAACCGACATTTTTATTTAAATAATTATTTATTTTATTTGAATTTATTTTAAGTAAAAATAGATATATAATACCTATATAAGTTCAATGTAATTCATTGGAGTCAGTTTATAGTAATCTTATATATTTAAAAAATTTGTTGAACTTTTTACCATCTTTTACCCACCTCTTAGGAGAATTTAAAAATTTGCATAAAATGTAATTTTACCTATTCTGTGAGTTGAATTTCCAAAATTAGATACACATGGTTAATATTAGTGAGTAAAATTGGGTTCAATGAGATGAAAATATTTTTTGTTGAATAGTAACTTTTTACATTTATTTACCATAGTTAAAAGTAAATAGGGTAATTAAGGATAAAAATGATATTATAATTACCCTAGCACATGTACTAATTATATTGGATAAGTGTAATTCGTCCAAAAACAACCTTATTAATAAAATATGATCCTATTTGTCCACTTGGATTAGATTAGTACATTTATTATTATTTTATTTAAAGAAGAGTTAAAAGTGTTAAATTCAATGTTTAATAACTAAACCAGTTTTTATATAGGGTTAAACGCAATATAAATTCGACTATAAATATTCATTAGAAATCTAAAAAGATTTCATAAATAATGGTATTTTATTTATAACTTTTAGACATTAAATAAGTTAATTTATTTATGAAGCAATGAAGATGCAGTAATTACCTTATTAATGAAATATTAAAATAATTGTTATTATAAATATTCAAATAAAAATAAATTGAGACTTATTATGAATTATACTAATTTTATAGGTTAATATTACATTTTAGGGCTGATTAGATAAATTTTATATAAGTTATAAGGTTGTTATGACTTTCACAAAAACAAAATACCAAATAGTGTAAAAATTGAAATAAATTAGTTTATAAAACAAATACTATATTATTAGTTGATATAATATTCTTAAAAATATTCAGTTCTACCAAAGGGCTTAAAAATATTATATATGTCATTAATTAATCACATGAAGTTCTCTTAGAAGTTTAGAGTTTGTTTAATAACCATATATTGTAAGAATACAAGAAGGAACGGTAAAAGTTAATCAATTTAACTAAGAGTTAAATCTAAAAGATAAGGTTAAAATGGTACCCTAAACTTGTCTAAAACATATTTGTTGAGAGTATTAAGACCCATAACCACCTAAGGCTCGAAAAAAATTCATTTGGAGCAATTATAAACCGAAAATTATTCTATAATAAATTAATATTTCAATCTTTTTCTAAAGTGAACCTTACCCCGCTTATAAAAGTGAACTTCCCCTTCTCTCAAAATCACAACTCCAAATCCATTTGGATTAGACAAAACCTGACCAAATAACCTCAAAACTTCCCTCAAATCATCCTATAGTCCTTACATTGATAAAAAATACATCCTAGGAGCCATTTTGATCAACTCAAAAGTAAACACCCGAAGAAGAGTTAATAATTTCACCACCCTTTTTCAAGTTCTTTTCATCTTCCACTTTCTCTTTCTTGGTTGTTTCAATACAAAAATAATAAATCCAGTACCTCCTACATACTGTGTTGTTATTATAAATTTGGTACAACCATATTGGTTATTCTATCCATCCTCTAAATGAAAAAGTAACCATATGTGCATACGTACGACTAACTATCTCCACGTCGCGGTGTAGTTTGATATGGAAACACTTAATTATTTGGATGGGTATAATAATGAGTATAACTAATGTAAATAAAAAATATATCATGTTAATTATTATTTATATATGATATAACATACAATTACATACAATTTCACCATCAATATAATGATATTATTGCTCGTGCGTACGTACGGATTACCGTATCCACAACACGATGAGATTCATTCTCACGTTCACCATTGAACGATGATTATAAAATATATATATTATTAATAATTATGTAATATACGAAATAATAATGCTACTTTATATATATATATATATATTTGTGTGTAATTACATATATATTATTCACTTACTTTCATTCAATATTATATGAAAATGGAAACAACGTTTATTGGTACATACGGCTTATCGTCTCCATAAATAGTGCCTTCAATTTCATATATCTATATATTAAAAATATTTATATTCTAAATATATATTATATATAAATTAAGTTTTATATTATTGAAGTATTTAAATCATGATCTAAATTATATGATCAAGAATTACAAGTTAAAACGTGTACGATAAAGAAAGCGATTATTACCGAAAATGTTCTTTTATCATGGAAATCATTATTAAATGGGTAGTATAAAGTAATAAATGAATCATTTATGATATAATAAATATGAATATGGTTCTAGTTCTGGTATAATTTAATAACATTCTATGGTCATTATACAGGATGTTAAACGTACCCTCGAAAAAAGGAAAGTGAAAGATAAGGGTTATTTCCTCAATCTCATTATTATCTGAGATTTTTTATGTGTAAGTATTTACTAGGGATTATTTATCATAAATTCCCATTTTTAATAAAAATGTTTTCAAAAGGAATCTTTTAAGGTTTTATGGGATGGTCTATTTAAATTGATCATCATTTTAAATGTTTTAAATATTTATCATTCTATCTTTTTTTATTAATGTCCGTGTTTTCATAAGGATTTTAAGGATTTATTTATATGGATATGATTGTTTTGAAATGATAATTATTTTCAAAATTTTCAAAGAGTTATGTGACAATATGATTCAAAAATATATTTTAAACTACTTCCTTTATATATGTGTGACTTTTAAATGTTTTCATGAAAAATGGATATTTCTCTCAATGATTTTACAAATCATTTTACACTATATCAGTATCCTTTGATGGATTTTAATACTTTTTTAAGTTGATTTGTTATGATAAAAATATTTCATATTGTATTGAAATTTTTGTGATATATTGGATAATGGATGTGTTATTTTTATACAATTCATGTTTTATGGTCAAAGTATTTACATTTCATATGCTAGTTTTAATATGAATGTTTATGTTATGTTTCAACCTTTTCATATGAGGAATGTATTGGACATAGTAAGTGACAGGTGGATCCCGCTATAGTTCCTCGATGCATCGGTAGGTCTCATGAGACAATTAGATGTAAAATTCTCCTAGGCCTTTCACAATTTGATATACGGTTTTGACCGAGGACTTAATCATTTTTAGATGTCTTGGTCAAGGCCTTATCAAAATGTATGACATTATACATTCCCTTATTATGAAAATAATATTGATGTTTCATGTGGTTATTCTACTAGTATAATACCCATGACTATGTTTTATTATGGAATCATTTACTCAGCACATATTTCTGCCATAAAGTGTTCATGTTTATTATTTGTATAGCCATGTGTTTTCAATTATTCACAATGCCTATTTTTTATGTTATCTTCCATTAAATTGTTTACTCTTACTGAGCATCTGAGCTAACCTTTTTCTTATGTTTTATTTTCTCAGGATTTCCAAGAAGTGTATTATGATTGATATGCTAGGTTAACCTAAAAGGTAATAATAGCGTTCTCAATGAACTATCTATACTATATTTTATGTTTGAAATTTTAATGTGAAGTTGATGTATGTAATCTATTTCCAAAACTACTAAAATGATCGGTCTTTAGGGACATGATTTCCTTATATCATGCCAATGTATTAAAATAATGAACCGACTCT
This sequence comes from Viscum album, assembly GCA_963277665.1. Lineage (NCBI taxonomy): Eukaryota > Viridiplantae > Streptophyta > Magnoliopsida > Santalales > Viscaceae > Viscum > Viscum album. Next base: position 1,211,952,005 of record OY728121.1, read on the forward strand.
GGGTAACTGGGGTCAGGGCATTACAGTTAGTATCAGAGAATGTTTAGTACAAACCTGGGAAACAAGATTTAGAAAAACTCTGATTAGAGAACAATAACATAAGATAGACTTTGAGGATTAGTATAGAATAAATTCTTAGAATTTTGGTATTGTAAAGATTTTGTGAGTTTTCTAAGAAGAACATCTCTATCTAGATATGAGCAGTTAGAGGTGGTTCTAGAACAGATGTACCTAGGGGTAAAACATGAAAACAACACTTTGAGATAGACTCGAATGGGAACTGGTGCCCGACAATGAGCATTGCTTCACTCTTGGTTACGACAGTCCTAGGGGATATGTTTAGGATAATTCTAATTTTCTTTACAAACCATTATGAAGGTTTTATGAATATATACATCCTCTATGAAAACATTTTTTATGATTATAGATTATATCCCTAAACTTTTCAATTTATGTTAAGGGTTTTACAAGTTCATAATTATGTATTACGGTTCATAAACTAATATATTGTATTCCATTATTTAGAAATGGTTCCCGTTCGAAATATTAAGAACTCCAGAAATATGCATGACCCAATGGGTAAGACGGATCATATCTTTCGTAGTCTTAAGACAACATTTAGAAGGGAAATAGCCTCCCGCGTATTCTTAACATATGAAAAAATAATATCAACTATTAAAAAGATATGTGAAAAATTCTCTAAGTCCTATGGCTTTGAAGGGAAGAAAGCGAATAAAATGATAGTATAGGGAAAGATGGATAAATGGAAGAGGGGAAATAAGGATTTTCCCATATGTGATAACTGTGGAAAGAATCATCATGGTAAATGCTTGAAGGGAATGGGAGTTTATTAAATGTTTGAAGAAAAAAGAGGCCAAGTATGTGATTTCAAGGGTAAGAAATGTTTTTCAAATGTACAATGCTTCATCTGTAAGGAGTTGGGACACTATGCAAAGCAATGTCCAATTCATCAGAGTATACCCCAAATGCTACTATTGGATAAAAATCAATTTATGATACAACCTGAGATGAAGAGGAATGATTATATTTCTTATTGTGTTATTAAAGTATTTTTTTCATTTGAGTATTGTATTAATGATTTAAATGTTATAGAGTATAAAAGGATTGTACTGCGGTACTATTTCATTATGGACATGAGATTGTGTGGAACCAAAGAAAGTAACTCAATAGAGGATTAATTTTTTTGAAAAATATATGGTAGAGAAAGATAAACATTAATATAGTTATGATACTAAGGAAGTGATTTTCGAATAATATATGATTGATTTGGATAAATTATATTGGATATTCTTGACTACCTTGAAACTGATTAAAGGTTTGTATAATCCATCATTGTTAGAGATTACAACATTTTTGTATAGAAGGAGTATATCCATTATTCTATAAGGAATAAGGGAGTATGAATGTAATCAATAAGATATTATGGTAACTCAGGGTGTTATAGTGTTTTAAGAGAATTCCTGATGAAGGTATTCCCATGTTATTACATGGAAAAAAGGATCTTCATTGTGTTTACCTTTCTTATAAATTTTGGACTGTGAGTTTGGACAAAAGTATTTTGGATAAGTCTAATGGTTGGAATGGATTATGTTTGACATTGGATACTATTGTTAAGGTTAAAAAATTTCTTAATATTATTTTTCGATTGTTATGAAAATGAAAACCTAGAGGTTGGGCGATAACTCATCGCATCCGGTAAGGCCGCAAGACATGAACCCACAACCGAAGGGCAATAAGGGTGGATCACCTACCACTGGAATACGTGATGTCTTGGTTTGTATAATGTAGTTTTTTTAAATAGTCTGAAAAATGAATTATAAATTCATTATTTTGGAACCCAATACGATTAGGATAAATATAATATTATTGAATTCTATTATCTGTTGGAGTGAAAGACGAGTTTGGGGTAGGAATTAGTTGAAGGATGAAACTCTACTAGTCATGTATATTTTTTCCCTCTTATTCTATGGATAAATAAATTCTAAAACATTAGGGAAGATATCTTAAAACCAAAAATGTGTTATCCTAATACCTTATGTTTTGTTGAACCGACGATATTTTAAATCATCATAGATTGATGGCTTTGAGGCCCTCAATTTTACAGTTGTTTGTGATTGATGAACTCAACCACTCCCTATAAATATTTATGTTTTCCTCCAATTATGTGTCTCTAATTTCCACTAATTCTATCCTAATAGAGATCATAATTTGGTGGTGACTTTTTCATTCCATTTCCCTCTTATTAAGACTAAATTTCATTTACCCAATTTATGATGTGGGTTTTCCACAGAGGAATTTTTCAATTTTTAACGTTTTATTTTCAAAAAACAATTTAAAATTGCGTGGATGCAATTTATTGAAGGAGGGGGGAATGTAACACCACATGAATTCCTATTATGATATCTCATTAATGTAATTCAACATCTTGAGCTACATGAAACCCCTGAGTTTGAGCGCACCACAACTTACCAAACTAGCCGTTCAAAAAGTGGTTATGAATAGTATAAAATGAATTTTGAATCTTATACACTCTATACAATTTTAACATCCATATTATGTGTTTATTATACACAATATAAGAACAAATTTAGTTTTTCATATAAAATAAGTATTTGTCAAAAATGTAATTTTACCACCTTTTAATGGAAAATACATTTTAAAACCAATATTTGAAACTTTTATATATTCAATTTAATGAAATTAAATTATTATTTAGATGTTGGAGATAAATATTTATTTTGGATAAATTTTTGGAACAAATCTGATAACTTTTATATTTTGACGAATAGTTAAAAACACTATGTTTTAATTGAAAAAAAACTTTTTTAATCGAAATAATTTATAGGGTTAAATTAGTCATTTGGAAGTATTGAATTATTATTTTATTATATTTTTATCATTTGATACAATTTAGTTAATTATAAGTAATTTCACATTTAAATTTGACATAAACACATGTTAATCTTTTGATAGTTTTTCTTTTTTAAAAACACGCTTTTTGGTTTTGACAACGGGGATTATTTTCAAATTAATAAATGAAACTTCTATGTTTTTGAATTTGGTAAAATAGAATTTATTTTTTAATTTGGAATATCAAAATTATTTTCAGGTAAATTTTTGGAATTTTTTCTGAAAACATTCCATTTTTGATAAATAATGAAAAACACTATTTTATTATTTTAAACTGAATTTTTTATTTAAATAGTTATTTACATTATTTAAATTTATTTTAAGTCAAAATAGATTTATAATACCCATATGAGTTCAATGTAATTCATTGGAGTCATTTTATAGTAAGCTTAGATATATAAGAATTTTATTGAACTTTTTGCCAACTTTTACCCACCTCCTATGAGAATTTGCAAATTTTCATAAACCATAATTTTACCATTTCTGTGATTTGAATTTCAAAAATTTGAGAGACACGGTTAATATCAATACGTGAAATTTTGTTCAATAAGAAGAAAATAATTTTTGATGAATAGTAACTTTTTTACTTTTATTTACAACGGTTAAAATTAAATAGGGTAATTGAGAGTAAAAATGATATTATAATTACCCTAACACATGTCTAATTTCTTTTGGATAAGTTTAATTCGACCAAAAAAAACCTTAAGAATAAAATAAGATCCTCTTTGGTCCACTAGGGTTAGATTAGGACATTTATTATTATTTTATTTAAAGAAGGGTTAAAAGTGTTAAATTCAATGTTTAATAACGAAACCATTTTTTATATAGGGTTAAACACAATATAAATTAGACTTGAAATACTTAATAGAAATATAAAAATATTTCTTGCATAATGGTATTTTATTTATAAATTTTAGACACTAAATAATATAATTTAATTATGACACATTGATGATGGAGTAATTACCTTATTAATGAAATATTAAAATAATTGACATTATAAATATCCAAATAAAAGTAAATTGAGACTTTTGATAAATTAAAATAATTTTATATGTTAATATGACATGTTAGGGTTGACTAGACAAATTGTTTTTGAAGTGATAAGGTTGTTATGACTTTCACAAAAATAAAATTCCAAATAGTGTCTAAATTGACATAAATTAGTTTTTAAAACATATATTATATTATTGGATGATATAATATTTTTGAAAATATAAGGTTCGGTCAAAGTTCTTATATAATATTATATATGTCATTAATGAACCACTTGAGGTTCTCTTGGAAGTTTAGAGTATGTTTATTAACCATATAGTGTAAGAATACAAGAACTAAGAGTTACATCTAAAAGATAAGGTTAAAATGGTAACCTAAAATTTTCTAAAACCTATTGGTTGAGTGGATTTTGACCCATAACCACCTATGTATCTAAATAAATTCATTTTGATCCATTATAAACCGAAAATGATGGAATAATAAATTAATATTTTAACCTTTTCTTAAAGTGCCCCATAAACCCTCTTATAAAAGGGCACTTCCCCTTCTCTCAAAATCAAAATTCCAAAGCCATTTTCCTCGGCCAAACACTTCCCAAATTTCCTCCCAACTTCTCTAAAATTATCCAATAGTCCTTAATTAGATCATAAATCCATCCTAAGGAAACATTTTGATCAACTCAAAAGGAAACACCCGAAGAAGAGGTAATAATTTCACAACCCTCTTTCAAGTTATTTTCATCTTCCATTTGTTCTTTCTTTGTTGTTTCCAAAACAAAATAATAACTCCGATAAATACTACATACTTTGATGTCATTATAAATATTCTACAACCATATTCATTATTCTATCCATCCTCTAAATGACAATGTCACCATACATGCAAACATATGGCTTACCGTCTCCACGTTGTGGTGTAGTTTGATATTCAAACACTTCATAATTTAGATGGGTATAATAATGAGTTTACCTGATGTAAATAATAAATATAAAATTTTAATGATATTTTATATATTATATAACATCCAATTAAATATGATTTCACCATCAATATAATTATATTGTTTCTCATGTGTACGTACGGATTACCGTCTCCACGACGCGATGAGATTCATTCTCACGTTAACCATTCAACAATGATTATAATATATATATATTATTATTAATTATGTAATATATGACATAATAATTCTATTTGAGAAATATATATATATATATGTGTGTGTGTGTGTACATACATATATCTTATTCACTTACTTCCGTTCAATAAGATATGAAAACAGAAACAATGTTTTTGCGTACGTACGGCCTACCGTCTCCACAAACAGTGCCTTCCATTTCATATATCTATATATTATAAAAATTTATATTCTAAATATATATTATATATAAATCAATATTTATATTCTGGAAGTATTTAAATACTGACTTAAATGATATGATCATGAATAACATGTTAAAACACATACGATAAAGAAAGCAATTATTACCCAAAAAGTTAATTTTTACATGAAAATCATTATTAAATGGGTAGTATAAAGTCATAAATGCATAATTAATGATATAATAAATATGAATATGGTTCCGGTATAATTTAATAACACACTATGGTCATTATAATAGAGGTTAAACGTACACTCGACCAAAGGAAAGTGCAAGGTAAGGGTTATTTCATCAATCTCATTATTATCTGAGATTGTTTCTATGTAAGTATTTATTGGGACATATCTATCATTGATACCCATATTCCATAAAAATATTTCAGAAAGTAATCTTTTAAGGTTTTATGGGATGGTCTATTTAACTAGATCATCATTTTAAATGTTTTAAAGATTTATCATTCTAAATCCTTTTAATTAATATCCATGTTTTCAAAATCATTTTAAGGATATATTTATATGGACATGAATGTTTTGAAATGATAATTCTTTTCAAATGTTTCAAAGTGGTATGGGACAATTTCATTCAAAAATCTCTTTTAAATTAATTTCTTTATAAATGTGTGACTTTTAAATGTTTTCATGAAAAATGGATTTTTCTCTCAAAGAGTTTTACAAATCATTTTCATCTATGACAACATCCTTTGATGGATTTTAAACATTTTTGAAGTTGATTTTTATGATAAAAATATTACATATAGTATTGAAAGTTTTGTGCTATATTTGACTGTGGATGTGTTATTTTTATACCATTCATGGTTTATGGTTAAAGGTTTGTCATTTTGTATGCTAGTTTTAATAAAAATGTTTATGTTATGTTTGGACCTTTTCATATGAGGAATGTATTGGACATAGTAAGTGACATGTGGAGCCTTCTATAGCTCCTTGATGCATCATTAGGTCTCATGAGACAATTAGATGTGGAATTATCCAAGGCCTTTCCCAATTTGATATAAATTTTTGGCAGAGGCCTTAATCATTTTTAGATGTCTTGGCCGAGGCCTTGAAATAATGTTTCATAATGTCTGGAATTATACATTCCCTCATTATGAAAATATTATTGACGGTTCATGTGGTTATTAAACTAGTATAATACCCATGACTATGTTCTATTATGGCATTATTTACTCATCTCATATTTCTACCATAAAGTGTTCAGGTTTATTATTTGTAAAGGCGTGTGTTTTCAATTATTCATCATGCCTATTGTTTATGTTATCTTCCACTAAATTGTTTACCCTTACTGACCATCTGAGTTCACCCCTTTCTTATGTTTTATTTTCCCAGGATTTCTATGAAGTGTATTATGATTGATATGCAGGGTTAACCTAAAAGAGAATAATGGCATTCTCAAAGAACTATATATGATGTATTTTATGTTTGAAATTGTAATATGAAGTTGATATATGTAATCTATTTCCAAGACTCCTAAATTGATCAGTCTTTCAAGACATGATTTCCTTGTATCATGCCAATGTATTAAAATAATGCACTGAATCTAGGTAACTAGGTTTGGGGCGTTACAATATGACATTGGATCAAGCACATTATGTTTAAACTTACATGAAAATATAGAATCTTGGTGGAAATTATGATCTTGACATTTTGATAAATTTGGAATCAACATGGATGGTATTGGGTTGAGTTCACACCCTTGAGTGGAAACACTCATTTCATTGAGTGCAATATGCCTTATATTGTAATTTCACACTTCAAATGCACTAGGAATTACATTTAATCACTATTATGAGTTTTATTTACACTCATTATTATTTATTTTAGTTTACTAGTACATAAATGAAGAAAAAATCTTTCAATTAGAGATCCATTAAGAAATATCACTAATAAATATTGATGTGTTTTAAAAAAATTGGTATTGAATTCATGGAAAATGTATTGACCTAGAATATTACTGTAATATATTTTTATATGTAATATCTTCAAATATGGCCATGTGATTGGTTACTTTATGATTTCATCATAGGAGCCTAAAAAAATTAATAACATTTGGTAAATATTATTTTAAAACTACACATATATGTTTGATTATATCTCATGAACAAATCCTTATATGAGAATTATGCTTCTATGGTTGTTTCTAGAATTAGAGGTTTACCTAGTATGGGTATAATATTCATGTTCATGCTTTAGGTCCGGGGATGAGTTTCCAAGGTGCTTATTTAAATCCCAAGACAATATAATTTTTATTATATATATAGATGATATTGTGTTCTTTTGATTGAGAAGCCTACATTGGGAAAGGATAACTCCCTCATACTCCCCCATTATTGAATATTTAAAAATATACTCCAAGCTCAATAATCAGCAATGAATTTTTTTATCAAGGACGGAAGATCAAAACTCCAGTGATAATTTCTCAAGGTAAGACTCAATATTTAAATCTCAACTCTTCTTCCTTCTCTCATAAATTTGGGGGTTCAATTTAAATATGATTATGAAACCAATATTCGAGTCTAGTTATTGATTAATCTCTATCAACCCCTCTCTCTCATGTACATTATCTTCAAATAATTATGTGTCGCTAGTCCTCACAATGACAACAAAATTAATTGGTATAAGCTTGGGACAATGACCCAAGAAGGAAGAATTATGAAGAATGTGGTGAATAATATGATATTAGGTTTTCATGAGGAAATAGGATCAAGACTTTTGGGATCACATCCACTATTAATGGAATATGCTTGGTTTTGGTGAATTCCTAATGTGAAAATGGAAGGGAGGTGATTTCATAGGGTTTTAGGTGATTCTTTAGTCTGTAAAAACATCAGAAGATCCCTAAGAAAGGTCATCGGTGGCTTGATTGTGGGGGTAGGGTCACCGAAGAATAATTTTAAACACCATTTATTGTTAATGGTGAATGAACCTAATAAATTGGGTTCAATTAAATTGAATTGGTAATGTGAGTCTTTTTGTGAAGAAATCATGACCATGCGGCAAGTAGTATTCCATCACATGATGTGTAGTTTGTTAGTGGTATAGGATATAGTTTCAACTTTTTTATAAGTATAACATGGAATGTAGTTCGTACTCATTTTTTATATGTGTTGATGGAAATGAATGAGAAATTCATGATGTGTGACTTGGACACACACACAGTGTATGTTCAGTCACTCATCTTGGTGTGTACTAATTACATACCTATCTTCCTTTTTGGACCTACTTGACATGTAGTATTAATTTATATACAGTGTAATTTTTAAAGAATACCCAAAGAAGTTTTAACCATGAGTTTTATCCCATGATCCCATGAATTCATTAAAAAAAAGTAAAGGGGCCTAAGGTACATAAAATATATTTTTGGAGAGTTAACTGGAAAACATGCCCAAATCCATAAAAAATGAAAGTAGTCATGATAAAACCAAAAAACATTTCCCATATTCTACTACCCCCACATCCTTAGGGGTTTTGATCTCTTTTTTTTCAATCCATGGATTTTGATTCACTATCCCTATTCTAATATTCTACGATTATGAGTTAGTGTTTGAATCATTGATGTAGAGTGTGGTCTCATTTACACCACCCCATTCTAAAAAAATTTCTTCACTCTTGTCAACTATTTTAGGTTATTTATTAGCCTCTCTCTGTTTAGTTTGATCAGTAATTTTATCGACCTGAGACTAGCTTCCCAACACCCCTTAGATCGTCCCTTTACCAGAAGTGATTAAGGAAACATTGCAAACATGGGTTTTATTAGAGAGCTACATAGGTTTCTCCACTTATTATATGTAGTGTAACCTACTTGAAAAATCATTAATATAGTTCGTCATAGTAAAAAAATATTCATAGTGGATCCATTTCATCCGCATATTTGGGAGGGGAAGGTGTCCTACAGATTTTTTATTCTCCACACATATTGATGAATTGGAAAGAATCACATCCACTACCTTCATGGTCACTATATCCCGATTATAATTAAATATTTCTTCAATAAAATCCATTCCACTGGACAAAAAAGAAATTTTTACGGGTTCAAAAGCTTCCATGTTCATTTCACTTAATTTCATCTTTTTTTCACCAGTTTCCATGATCATAGCTAAAGTAGAGGGTCCCATCTGAGCCTGTATAGGAGTGGTAAGCTTTCTCCCACTTCCATTTTCTGACCTTTTGATATGAAGTAGAGGGTTCACTCCTATAGTCCCCTTTTTCCCCTTACCATCACCGACATTAAAATAGACATATTTTAGTATTTCAGTAGAGTCCAGAAAAGGATTTTCCTATGAGGAACACCATTCCTTTTGATCACATTCATCATTTTCCAATTGTGTTGAATGAGTTACCTAGGATGCATATATAGGATAATTATATCATTCCACAATATTTTTCTCAACACAAGTCATGAATTATGAAATCTTAGAGGTTTTTTCACATCTTTTCACATGAAATTCACAATCATATTAGGGATTTGTTAGACCCCAGCTTAAATCCACTCACAAGTTCCATGACTAAGGTTCCACAAGGCCTCAAGAATTCATCCCAATGCAATGTTGGTTATCGAATAGCAAAGAGGGCCTAGTTCATATACTGGGGAGAAAATTCACACAAATACAATCAAGGAAAATAATATAAATAACCAACCATCATACACAACAAACATCATAGTATTAGGAATAAAATCAATCATATAGTAACAAAATCAATATGGAAGCGTTCAACCATTCATTCCAATAATCTCTTAATGGTACAATCACATATAAAAAAACAAAAAAAGTTACAATTGTATTTACTACAATCCTTGAGACCCACCACAATCCCAGTAACCAATACCCATCAGGCTACACCATTTTTATGAAATTTCCATAATGTTCTTTGACCTAAAATTAGATATAAGTTATAAACACTCATTAATGTGTATATGAAGTGTTTGATAAATAAATCTCACTAGAGTCTCACCATGTGTCCCTAATATAATATATCATATACATGTATACACGAGGATAGTAAATGATATAAATAAACATACTCACATAAGAGCATCAGATATTATTTGATAACAGGGCCATTATAATGCTATGTCCATATTGTTGTTAGGTTCTAACCAAGAAACAATTAAACATGGTCATGCCTTCTTTGACATAAGTTGGAATCCATTCACCTAGTGTCATTGAACAAAAACCCCATCCCATACCTAAATACTTGGGTCAGGTAATCACCAAGGCTAAAAAATACCCAAAGATACAGGGTTGGGTCCTACATTTAATTCCTAGAATCAGCTTCTCACCCAAATTGGTCATTATTCCAATTTTTATATCATCCCATATCACTCAATGAAGGGACTTCCAACAACCTATCACTCAAGGTGAAGTTAATATCCAAGATCAAACCTCCACCATAACACTCTATATAGGTTTAATCATATGCATCTCACATCACATTACAAACAGACTAACCATCTCAATCATGACTATCCATTATCATAACCACTACCTTATCTCTCAAAACAGGTTCTAACATCATGTTACAACCAAACCGTAACCTTCTAACTCAAGGTAGGGTTTAGCCATAAACTTATCACTCATGGTGGGGACATTATCCTAATCATTTCCTTATCACTAAAGTAAATGTTATATATCACCTCACAACCAATAACTTATCACTCAAGGAAGGGTTCAACCAACACCTTATAAGATATGGTGGGATATTATCTATGAAAATGTCATGTCACATAGGGTAGGTCTAATATCACAACAAAAACTCTACATTATCACTTAAGGTGTGGTTCCACTAACAACATATCACTCACGGTGAGTCCAAGACTTGGGATCTGTAATCAGTCAAAACAACATATGTTTATTTCATAATCCCGTAAAAAAAGGTATGAATCTCATTATAGAAGTTCATTAACTCATCACTCAGGTTTTAGTTACTCTAGACCTAGTCTTGCACCTTGATATACCTTTTCATCCAAAAATATTCTCATGATACTCACTGATACCATCTCAATCACATAGAATAACATTTTTGTCCCCTTGACAAACTCATATCTCTCATCATAGTATGCACTAGGGTCCATTAGACCCATGAAGGTCCTTAAACACTGTCACTAAGCCACACCAAAAAATGCATGGTGTTATCGGAGTTCATAGGCTCTTCCTGATCTAACCCTTTATAGAAAAAATCCAAACCTCATAAAAGTACATCATCGCTACGAGTCTCATTATCAAAGGGCCATCATGAGATAATTCAACAGAAACACCTTATCATCATAATTCCAAGCTACTCATATAATTCTCTCAGTCTGTACAAGGGTCCTAACTCTCATCGCTCTCATAAGATATATTGACCCATATCAAATAGTAAAACACTATCAATTAAACCTTTACTAGTCTTAAATTACTTATCCTTATTAAGGCTCACACCAACACTAAATTCACCCTTTAGAGTGTGTTACATACTAGGAATGATATGTACTTACATCTCACCCATAAAATCTAGGAATAAGATGCTCATGAATTCCTAGTTATCCCTACGGAAACCAACCTGGGAAACCTACAACTCAACTCACTATCCTACACCTACCTGAGCCACTTACTAACTTAGTTGAATACTTCACCACTTGGATACTTGGTATTAAGGTGATCTATATTACAAAAATTGAGAAAGTACACTTTTCCTGAGTCTAGGAGGCCAAACACAATCATATCTCTTTCTTAATGGAACTCACAATCACTAACCCCTTTAGTCAGTCCCATGAAACATGTATATAGGTAAAAATTCATCCATAATAGACATATGAGTTTTTATTATAATTACCACCTTGCTCTATATAAGATTTTGTATCCTTTACAATATCCCAAAAACCTATCCAAGACCATTCATTCCTTATCCAATTTCATACTTCCACCTAAGATAATATCCAATATAAAAAAAAATCATAATAGGTAGATTAAATCTACCACCATGTAAAAAATGGTTTGAAATAAACTATAGTAAACATATAGGTCCAATGACTTGACCATATGATATAAACCTCACCCTAACAAATCCAAACCACCCCACAACCAATGGTGTGGTATAAAAAAGATTTATTATAGAAATTTATAATTAATTATTTAAATTAATAAAAAGAGGAAAATTCCCGAAAAACTCAGCAATAATCATCAAGTCATGCAAACCACCTGAAAATCCAAGTGATCACCCTTATGGGATTCCCTATACCATGTCAATTAAAATCCTCAATTGATCAGGATGATTTCACTATGATTTGATGAGAACATTATTGAAATACTTTCCCAAATCACTCCAATTGAGAGGGATGATAAGGATAAAACAAAAAAAGAAAGTATAAGGGGAACAATTAACTTTAAACCACTATAGAATCTCCACCAAGAACACCACATGTAAAGGGGGGAAAGGGAAGAAAGGATGGTGGGAGAGTTGATCGAACATCCCTCTCTTAATTCCCCACGCTGCATATATACCAAAGGGGAATACATTTTAAATTTATAATATATCCTTATAAAAAATAGAGCAGAGGTCCCTTTATGGCATGGCTATAGGGTTCGTGGTCTAAATACAATAACCCAAGTATACATATATTGAAACCCCTAGGTTGTGGCACAAAGGACTATCCACAATTCTTGGTTATGGAACAGTGTTGGGATACATGACATAATTAAACTTATTGGAAGCATTGTGGTCCTACCTCCTGAGGACCATCTATATCCTATACTTAGTTTCATGTTTTATCCCGAATCATTATAGTTCCCAACTTCTTATATCACAGGATTCTTCCATGGAACATCCCACCCATTGTGGAATGGTCCTCTTACTCCCTTTAAAAACTACCATAACATTATCTACACTAAAACTCTTTGAGGATACAGTGTGGTCAATTTCCAATTATAGAATTCAATAGTATTTCAATCTCATATTTACCTCAACCTTCACTTGAAAACCTAAAACACCTCTAGAGACTATAGAAACATTAAAAAAATATTGAGTAGATATACCAACCTTCAAACATATTATGTAAATCACAATTCAAGAAACACCCCTGGAATAGGGGGAAAATTCAAATTCCCTTATAAAAATGACCATAATGTTTTAATTTCATTAATAAATAGCCACTATAATACTTTTCATTCTTGAAAAGCTACATTGTTCCCCCAATAGTTATCCTTATTCTACAATGGTATTCAATTTGTCTCCTCTCAATGGGTTTTATGCTCAAATGTTGAATGCACTTCCATTCTGCAACTCCAGGCACCATGTTTATGGTTCACTAAAATCCCAAGCATTTTCTCCGCATCGGTGTAGATATTGAGATGAAACCCATCACACTTATATCTCTTGGGACACCAAATCACTAGAAATCAGTTCAGCACGAGGATTATGGTGTTCACCACTATAAGAATCTTCTAATAAATGCTAATTAAAATTCATTTAATTCCCAAATATAGGAATTAGATTTTTAGAATGAACCTCTTATTATATATAATAATGTTTGATATAGTTCCCTCCTTACTACATCTAGTTTTATATGGAAACATTGGTTTTTCATTCACGATGATACCTCTCTTGAAAATGCTCAGCTACACCCACCGATGAACTCTCACACCACTAGATCATGATGAAATAATTCACATAGGAATCATAATATTTTCCAAATTATTGCACTAAATTTTGATCCTAAAACTCAATGTAATTACACATTTGGAAAACCAAACAACTAGACATGCTTCCATGTTCTCTCTGTGTGTAGCAACACACCTCTGTTCAGACTCATTCTCAAATCACACCAAATATACTTCATTCTTGATTCCCACATATGCACTCCATTTAAAAATATATCTAAAAAAATCTGTTCTTAACCTAAGAAAAAATATATCTTTGGACTTTCTATACACTAACATCCTAATTCCACCTCAAATATTTCTCTAGCCAATATCACTAAATCTAGGACCCTTTTGATGAGAGGATCGTTCAACCATGACCCTTCTGATGTGAGGGTCATTAATCAATGAATAATTCAATTATCTTTACACTAAGAGTTTCCTCATAATCACCCTTCCATAAAAAACACTGATCTTGGACACATTTAACCGGAACACATAGAATTTCATCATTTAAATCCATGTAAATTTATCCACAATGAGGGTCAGAGCCCCCAATGTCCATTAGTGATATTCTCACCTTATAGATTCACTTACACTGCTCCTTGAGGAAAACATCAAGAGGTTCTGTCATTGTATACATGTTGATCTTTCTGAGACATTATCACCCATCCTTAATATCTTTTTTGAATGACTAACTTCAATAAACATTACCATGGTACCCTGACCCATCAATTATATCACCACCTTATCACAAAGAGATATCGTTTACCCTAAATGAAACATACCAATTCTTGTCCCATGCTTGATCAGTTATTGATTGAAAAATTAGTAGGAACCACACATAACTAATACACACATTCCCTCTCCTTATGATACTTTCCCAAAAAATTAATCACTAAAACCCACTCTCCTCCCAAGTTAGAGTGATCCACCAAGAACCCTCTCAAAGGTTCTTACCAAAGACCCAAATCAATCCCAACAAAAACCAATTGTTGCATAATCCTGTACAACTTAATCACACCTATGAACTCGTACTTGAATTAGTAATTTCCACATTGAACCTAGGATCGCTTGCATAAGACAATGAAATTTCCCCAAAACTTGTTAGTGTCAATCTTCTAAAATAATACTCAAGGATTACTTTCCAAAAATACTGAGGAATATCACTCTTGGTAAATCTAGACACACAACCACCCACCACATGTGAGTCATTTTAAAACCTTGACCATCTACCAATATTCTTCTCTTCCTTGAACTGAACAGACAATATCACAATCTATTGGGCTAGGAAACAAACTTCTACTTCCCTTTAAAACCAAATTTCAATATTAAAGAACATTAAGTGCTTCACATCCTAAGAACCCAAGGTATTATGCATGCCTTACATTAACCCTCTTAGGGGGATCCACATGATCACCATATTTATTTAAATATATTTCAACAAATATTATATATATGAAAACACTATATAGGGTATTGTTGAAACTTTAAGTAACTAGATTGGAATCCTTATAACCCACAAGGGGTCTATAAGTAAGGCATTTAATACCATACTAACTGACTAAGGGTCACTACACAACCCTCATTTAAAGGTAATGAGAATATAATAACATAGAAAACATCACTATAATATCCACATGAATTGATATTAGAGAGAAAATACTAGGTATTTTGATTTATGGGATGCCACAAAAAGGTTTTATGGGAAAACACCATATATATTTTTGTTGAAACTTTAAAATATGGAACCCTATTACTAGTGAAATCATTCCCCAATAAGAAAACATATGACATGTGAATCCTTAGTCCCAAATATGATACATTAAGACGCCTCTTTCCATCACATCCAATAGTTAAAGTTGAAAAATATTAAACTTTAGTAAAAAATAATATTTAAATTATAATATCATCAATAACAATGAGAACCAAGAATAATAATATTAGGCCCCAAGTTTCCTAAAATTCATACTATGATTTATTCATGACACATAAATACAAGGTCTATCACACTTTCTAAGCATCCCTATTTCAGGTCTACCACACCCCAAAATAGTAATACAAGAAAAATATGCCCTGATACCACTTTGGGAATCTCCAGTCAGAAGCCACTCGCCAATGTTGTGACCAAGATTCCAGAAGGCCTCATCATAACCGCTCACATGCTGAAGGTTTCCAACTAATGGTGATATCCTAGATATTACATTTGGGATACTATACCATCAATTTAGAATGAATTACATTATATAAATATCAAAAAATAATACACATAAAACGTCAGAGTACATAAAAGGAATAAACCAGAATCATGCTATAAAAATTAAATTTGGAAGCGAACAACCAAAACCCCACAAATCACCTACTGGGTAAACATATATACAAAATAGAAAATAAATAACTTCATAGTCAATGTCTCCTAACTAAGCCTCTCTCCTATGTTGAAGAAGCAGTGGAGTCACCATCATTGACTAAAAAAATGTATATCTCTCTCTCCTCTAAAACGATCATCTGTAATTAGGAAAAATACTATAAAACTTCTTCCACCAAGTGAGAATAATTTCTCCTAATAATGGTATCTATCACAACATTTTCATTCCCTAGATAATAGACAAATTGAAATTTGTATTTTTTTAGTAACTCCAACCAATGCCACTTCCTTTGGTTAAGATCACTCTTCGTGAAGTTGTTCCTGAGACTCTGGTGGTATACATAAACTGTGAAACATTCACCAATAATATAATTCCTCCACATATTCAAGGTGAATACTACAACATCCAAATACAATTCATGGGTCATGTAGTTCTTCTTGTGGGTTATCTACTCTTTTTGGCTCATAAGAAATCATTGTTTTCCCTGGAATCAACACACATCTGGTCCTAGATCCTAAGGAATAAAAAAACATATACATGACACCCTTCTCTAAAAGTCTCAATAAAAGAACATTGTTCAACCTCTACCACATATCCTTGATGCCTCTCTAGTTCTACTTAGTCTAAGAAAATAGATTTTATTCCCATTATAAGGATGTCAAAGGGGTTTCAGTCCTAACAATTATGTGATGAACCTATGATTGAACCCTTATAATTCTTGGAAGTTCCAACCCACTGACACACTATTTGGTGGACCCCATGTAAGAACTACATAAATCTTTTTGGGTCCACAGTTACACCATGATCTGAGATGACATTCCCCAAAAATTAAACCTCTTGGATCCAAAACTTTCACTTCCAGGCTTACTAAATAATTTGTTCTCCTTAAGTAATTCTAGAACTATACTGCAATGATTAATGTGCAACTCTTAAACATATAGTAAATGTGAAATTATTCAATTGAAAACCATTAAAAATTACAATAAGGGATGGAATATCTATTTCATAAATTCTATGAACATTGTGGGGGCATTTTTCACATCAAAAGGTATCACCCAGAACTAAAAATTACCATATGGACACCAGAATGATGTCTTCTAAATGTCATCATATCCAACTCTCAAAAATTGTATGTTAAATATGAGATAAATATTTTATAATTATCTCATCACTTTTAAGTTATCTAAGACGTCATGAATACTTATAAAAGAGAAATTTTAATTGACTATTTTCCCATTCAGGTGATAAAAATCAACACAGATCATATATATTATGTCTTCCTTTTTCATAAAAACATTATATCCACTCAGGGGGATACCCTGGTTATGATAAAACCCTTCTCACTAAGGTCATCAATATAAAACTCCAAATATTTTACACATATTCTTACATTATTTTTAATATAAAAATTTATTAATTACATCCCAATGATCATTAGGACCACTTTCTTTGGTAGACTATGTTCATAATACAATACGATGTGGCTAAAATATAACTTCATTTTTTTATTCTACATAATGAAATCTGAAATCCAATCACGCTTCTAAAATTGCATGGGATATCTTGGAAAATAAATTGACAAAATGGGTGAGATAAAATATCATTAAGGGAATAAAATTGATATGGAAGAATAACTTGTGAGTCAAAAGTGTCACATGATATCAAAAAATAGAAGGATTAATATTAGTATAATTGGTTCATAACATAAATAATATGGTATCATAAGATCATAAAATAATAGGAAATGTGGAAACAACATACAATATGATATAAGCATAAGTTAAGGATAACTGCTAAGACAACATCATATGGGGGATAGAGTCCCATAATGGATTAGTTTTACTCTATAATCCAATTCAAGAAGTCTCAGGATACTAAAACCTTGAAGAATGAGTTGAAGGGATATATAAAAATGATCCCACCCATCACATTCATTTCACATAAAATTATATGTATGTCTATAATTAAATTAATCAAAAGGCATAAACATGATAATTACAAATGGAAATAAAATGGGTTACATAATCCTACCTTATATCACAATCAAATGAAATTTCATTGTAACGGTACTTGAGAAGGGGGCATAAGGAATGTATTACCCCGTAAAAAGAAAGGGAGAAAGGTATATATTTTAGATATCTATATATACACATATTTTATAACTATTCCATGTCATTAATATTTTTTTGTCTTTAATGAATAGAAATATTTTTAAACAGACAAAAAAATATCGAAAAATAACCATGCATCTTAGAAAATACCTTTTAAAAAATAAAACATTAAAAATAGTGTGAGAATAATTTTTTAAAAATATTCTTTGAAATATATAAATTAATATTTATATAAAATGATGGTGGGTAATTTATTACATGTGATAATAGATTAAAAAATATTCCATTCACATTTTATAAGAAAAGTCAAAAATTTATTCACTAAAAAAAGAAGGGAGGGTTCATTTAAATAAGTTTTTAAGTTAAAACATGCATACTTTTTTTAATAAATTATTTTATAATATTAAAAACATTTTTACAACATTTTTTTGAAACATGTATTTAGAAGGAGAAGGGATTCTCGGCTGAGCATAGAAATGAAGTATGATTTTATTGAAAACATTTTTTTAATAATTTTAACTATCTAAGAGATAAAAATGGTACTATTAATTAAAAAATTCATAAATAAACATAGTAAAATTAAATTAAATAGTCCTTTTAGAAAAATATAAAATAATTTCATTAAATTTTAATTCAAGAGTAAAAAATCCTAATTAAAATGAGATTGAAGCAAAAATCAATACTACTTTGGTAATTTTTGAATAATAACCCCCATCAATTAAGATAGAGAATTATTACTCAAAATATATTGAATTATCAAGGATTAATTATATAATAAATAATTTATCATTATATAAAATATACAAAATAAATTTAGTTTATAAAATAACAAGTGTCTCAAAGAATTATGTTTTGGGATTGAAACCCTTACCTCGAGTATAGGTTTGTCATGTATGTATTTTATCTTATGTATAAAAAAATATATCAATTATTTATTTATTATAAAGGAAATTATCCTTATTTAACCTAATATAATTATACTATTAACTTAATTTATTTTAACCATGTATTAATTTATATAGTCAGTTATGTCCATGTTGGGTGTTTTGAGGATTCTCAATTCATTATTTCAAAATGATGTTGTCTTGCTAACCTTGTCAAATGTGAAATTGTCCCATCATCTATAGAATAATAATCATTAAATAATAATAATTTTTATAGATAAATTATACTTTTAAAAATAAAAATTAATAATGGTTATGAAAAATGAACAATGTTAAAATCATGGAGATAGTTAGTTGTACGTATGCATGTGTAACATTTCCATTTTTCAATGATCCTGATGGAAAGTAAGAAAGTGTTATTTTATATTTATATAATGATAATAACATGATAAATAGCATATTATTTATTTAAATACACTTACATATATGATCTATTTTATGTGGTAATAAAATAATGAATCACATCTATTCATGAGGGGACAGTTCGTCAAACACACAAACGACGTTATTATTTATTCTATGGATGGTATGGTAAGAAATTATATGATATATTAATTTTATAGATTGTTTAAAATGTAATTTTTGTCATATATAATCATTAAATCCATCATCATGAATATTTGTGAGTGGTGTTGATGTAAAATGAATTACATCGACACGTGAGGCCATAGTACATCATACACACGAATTATGGAATCATTTACAAATTTATTGAAGGGGATAAGAATGGATATTACCCCATAAAAATAATAAAATCTAAGTATATATAAGATATTAGTTTTAATATATTGTAATTTTTATTACATAATTTGTGGTGGAAAAAGAATGGGAAAAAGAAGAAGCTTGGTGAAGACTATTACATATTCTGTGTATCGCCTCTTTTGGATTATACCTTAAGCCTTCTTGAATTAGATTTATGATCCAAAAAAGCATTCTATGATGATTTTAAGGATTCAATTTTGTATTAAAAATCCAAAACATTTCACCCTATATTAATATGAATAAGATTATTGAAAAAAGTATGTTAATTTTATAAAATAAAATTTCTAATTGTTTGAAAAATTAATTATAATATATTGTCATAAAATAAATAAAAATAATTTTTTAAGGAAAATTTTTTATGTGGAATAAAATATCATTATAAAAGTTAATTTATAATTTATTAATATTTTTTAAATAAATTTATATTTATTAGGACCTTTATCAATGCTTCATTCATTTTTTTTAATATTCATACCCTTAAATTTAATTTCTAGGGTACATCGACCAATTTTAAATAATAACTTTTTAATATTATATCATGTTTGTTTAAAATTACTGGTTTTTGTAACACAAGACATCAAAGAAATGAATTTTTTTTAAGGATAAATTTATTCTAATTTCATGGGATGTTACATTCTACCCCCTAAATAAGGTATGTCCTTACAATTTTGAAATTGTGATCAGTAGTCAAGGGTTATACATTTAAAAATTATTTTATGAAAAACCCATATGGTAAAAGGGGTTAATAATACATCCTCTTAGAAATAGGGAAATACAAATATTATGGACATAAAAAACGGCGTTTCTTTATAGGATAACATTGGTGGATTGTTAAAACAAGGACATGGAATAAAAGTATAAATAATTAAAGAGTGTTATTGAGATCATTGGTCATAAGAAAATTAATGATCATGAAAAAGTTAAGTACCACATAACCATAAATCTGTGATGAATAATAATATCATTAATTAATTGGATATGAAGGTAATATGATAAAATTTTTGTTTCACAGTCCTTTTCTGAGAATTGAGGGATTTTTTTTAAGTCAAGATATAGAACACAAAAATATATACTTACTTGATATTTGTTTCATAAAAAAAATTTCCTCCTTTCATTATTATTCTACAAATTTACACTTCACATAATACTCTATTGAATAAAAATCCAATTTGATGTTTTTGATGGATGAGGAACTTAAATTAACTTTTAACAAATCACAAGATTTCTAAGAGTAACATGCTATGCCTCTTAACTTTATTAAAACCAAAATGGTTTGAATGTGGTAAGATAATCCCGCAAATGAATATGAAAAAATTAATCCCCAAAATTATATAATAAAACAAAATGTTTATCATATACCATTTCTTATATAAGTTAACATATATTCCAAATAACCTTAAAAAAATGAATATGAAAGAAGGTTTTTTCCTCAAAGGTTATCTCATACCCATCAAGTTACTTCTCCAAAAAATAATTTCATTCTTAAAAAAAGATCCTTTATGTTAAATCAAAAGGTTATATATGTCTCAAACAAAAAAAAAATTCCCATAATATCATTAATCACCCCAAAATCCTAAAAATTATAAAATATTTAATCCTCAAATATTATTCCAAAAATAATGATAATATTTATCCACCAAATATTTTATGGAAAAAAATTAATACTAAGTAGTAAACCACATAGTAAAATGGTTGGAATTTCACCCTTACATACCTTCTATTATGGGTTCATGCCCCATGGATTTTATGGATCGGATGGGTTTTCCCCTGTATTTAAGGTTTCCATTTTTATCAAAATATGGAAAAAAATTTGTGATAATAATATGCATAGTTCACATTGATATTGTAATGTTTTCAAGAATATGATGAACATGTTCAAAAATAACATTAGTAATTAAATCACTATTTTAACCTCTAATGTTTTCTATCACACTCATTCATTTACTCAAAATCAACTAATTTTAACTTACTATAATTACCTCAACATCAAGAAGGCATCCAAGATTATATTTTCCTCAATCATGAATTTGTATATAGAACATCACCTTACCATTAAATCACTCTTGTAGGTTATTAGTACTATTAAAAATGTTACTGAAAATACTTAAAGAAAACAACTACAAAATAATCCGTCAAAGTTTCATGATTCTTATAACTAGAATACCATTGATAAAAATACTTCAACTATATGATTCTTGAGTTCAAACACATAAAAACTTCAATAATTTACTTAATTTATTTTCATAACACTGGACCATAGGAATCAGTATTTGGATTAGGGAATTGAATCGGATAATGACAAAGTTCCCGAAATTTAGGACATTGAACTATTATTGGGGCCTTAGTTTGAACATTAATTACCTATATAATATTAACCAGAATCTTTATTTTTTTAATTACTTTATTTTTTCACTACCTTTCCAAAAATAAGGTTTCTTTTGGTTCCTTTTTAGAATAATCAATTGTTCGTATTCCCAAGTTTTTGACATTTATGAAACTGAATCTTCTTTTCATTTTCATATTTTAAACTCAAAAATATATGAGGTGTCATATTTTTCATCTTTGGTGTGTTTGTAAATTAAACTATATTTTAGTTTTTAATCATAATTTAAGAATGATCAATTAAAATGTTACCAAGATACCTAACTTCCTTTCTTACTATGTTAGGAATCTCATATGGTAAATAATAACATTTCCTATCACATTGATTGTTCTTATGCATTATTTAATTTAATTTTATTAACTAAAAGAAGAAAAATAAGATGATAATGAATTAATTAATAAATATAAAAAATGGGAACTAAGAGACCTAAGAGGAACAACTTATTAATGATATGTATAATCTGACTTATGAATCTATAAGTTTCAACGTAGGTTATCCATGATAATGTTTCATATTAGGTTTTATAACCTATAAATTCTTCAAGTAAAAGATAATGGTTTGTAAATATTGTTTTATTTTCCAAAAACATATCCCCTAGGAGTGGCAAACCAGGTGTGTAGTAAGATCCATTTTTATATATCAGGTCAGGTTCAATTCAAACGCGACGTTCCTTTTTTGGAGTTATTACCCTAAGGTACATATCTTCCAGAACCACGTCCACTATTAGTATCACAAAAATTAAGTAATTTCTCAAATCCACACTCCCTATATATCACCAAGATTCTAGAATATTTTGTTACACGTAGTAATATCCTTATACGTATCCCTAGTATTTCAATCAATTTTTCACATCCTAGTTTCCAATGGTTAGAAAAACCATTGATATAATACCAAATTTAGGGATCCAAACCTTATAAAAATACCATTTCATGTTTTTTACCTTAAATACTATTAATTACAACCAAATAATATGGAAACCTAGTGTCTTTGGAATACTAGTTTCAAAATACATTAAGGTGAGGCTAAAATAAAACTTCTTTATTTTATTCACCATTATGAGATCTTGAAACCCTTAATGATCCTAAAACATCATTTAATAATCATGGGAATACATAAACAAAAAGTTTGAGCTAAAATACCAAGTAAGAGAATAATCTTATCTAGGAAGTATAACTTCTATGTCAAAAGTATAATATGATATCAAAAAAGAGAAGGCTCAAGAGTAATCAGATGAAAGAATAACATAAATAATAACGAATCGTAAGATCAAGGCATCATAGGAAATGTCGAATTAACATAAAATTGTACATAAACATAATTAAAGTCTAACTTTCAAGACAACATCACATGGTTGATGGAGTCCCATAATTTATTAGGTTGACTCCCTAATCTCATACATGATTTCTCATGAGTCTAAAACTTTACCCAATGCATTAGATGGATATATAATTCTAGGACCACCCATCATAATAATTTAATGTAACTGCATATCTGTTATTCATAAGAAAATAAATCAGAATTCATAAAGAAAATAATTTCCCAGAGATACAAAATTGATTAAATTATCCTTCCTCATACCATAATCAAAGGTGATTTCATAATGAAGGCATTTGACAAGTGATCATAAAAAATGTATTACCCTATAAAAGGAATGGATAGTGAGGAAGGTATATATGTAAAAAGAATATTTACAGATTTTATAAGAATTATATAATATTAAAAAAATTAATTAATGAATATAAATTATTTTAATAATATAAAATAAAACATTCCTCAGGAAAATAATTTTTTCCAATTTTGAAGATAAATTTTGAAAAATTAAAATGTATAAAATATTTTGGGAATTATTATATTTCAAAATATACTTATGAAATTATAATGTAATATTTGAATAAAATTATGGTGGTTAATTATATACATTCCATATATGCTAAAAAATATTCCTTTCACATTTGTAGGAAAAGTCAAAAAGTGCCTCATTCAAAAAATATTGGGAAGATTCCTTTAAACCATTTTTTTAATTACAAAACAGGAAAGAAAATCGTTGATGAATAATTATATAAAATTAAAAACAATTTTTAAATCCTTTTTAGAAAACATTGATTTGGAAGTAAAAAAGGATTTTCCACTGAAGAGAGAAATCATGTCTTATTTTCTAGACATTTTCTCTATCAATGTAAGTATATAAGAATTTAAAATTGTAAAGTTACATGTAAAAATAATTATTAAAAATATTATATTCAAATAAAATTAGTTTATTATACAATTATCAAATTATTTACTTTAATGTAAATTCAAGAAAAAAATTGTGATTAAAATGAGATTGAAGCATAAACCCTTGCTTCTAAGGTAACTTTTCAAACATAACCACCATGAATCAAGTAAGTGAATTGTAACACAAAATAATATTATGTTTTAATTATTAATTATATATTATTTAAATGGGAATTACATAAACTATATATAATTAATTTGGCGTATGACATAACATGTGACTCTAAGATGGATGTTTTAAGGAGGAAACTCATAACTCGAGTATAGTCTTGTCGTGTATTCATTTTTTCGCATGTATAATAAATTTATATAAATTTTTTATTTGGAAAATTTTATAGGTCAAATCCCTTATACATTAACCATTTACTTTATTAATTTTAGTGGCTTGTTTAATTAATTATTCTATTATGTCCACATCGGGTGTTTTGAGGATGCTTAGTTCATTATTTCAAAACAATTTCAGTGTGTTAACCATGGGAAAAGGCTTAATTATTCCATAATATCAAGAATAATAATTATAAAATAATTATTATTTTTATAAATAAATTATACTTTTAAAAATAACTGTGATTTGTGCTTATGAAAAATAAACTAGGTTACAATCACAGATATAGTAGATAACCTTTCCATTTTTCAACAATGCTGATGGAAAGAAAATATATTTTATTTTATCATTATAAAATGATAAAAATATCATACATATAATATTATATATTTAAATTCAAAAATATATACCATCCATGTGGTTTGGTAATAAAATACAAATCACATCATTTCATTATGTTGTAGTCCACCGTACACATGAACGAAGTTAT
The DNA here is from genome assembly GCA_963277665.1 of Viscum album. Taxonomy (NCBI): domain Eukaryota; kingdom Viridiplantae; phylum Streptophyta; class Magnoliopsida; order Santalales; family Viscaceae; genus Viscum; species Viscum album. The sequence continues at coordinate 1,211,977,601 of OY728121.1, forward strand.
AATTTTTTATATGGATGGTAAGGTAAAAAGTATATGATGTATTAATTTTCGATAATGGTTATTATTTCATTATCATTTTATTTAAAAATAAAATCCATCATCATTAATTGTCTTTGGAGGTGATGTGGTAAATTGAATTACATCAGTTCTAAAGGTGGTAGTTCTTCATAAACATGAATGATTATTTCATTTACCATTTGATAGAACCAAATATGAGTGAATATTATGTCATAAACTTAATAAAATATAATTATATATGATATAATGGTGTTATTGTAATGGAATTGTTAATACATAAATGGAGGTGTAGAAATATGTACAATGAAAGGTGATGCTCATTGAAGACTATTATCTCTTATATGGCGCACCTCTTTAGGATTATACCTAAATATATCCAAGATTATATTTATGATAAAAATTAGTATTATATTTTTATGGTAGGTAAATGAGGATTTTATTTAGGTTGGTATTTTCCAAACCAATGGGTTCTGGGCATTATTAAATTAGATGAGAAGTGATGGCCTTTTAGAAGGCAAAGTGAGTGGCATTTTTGTAAATACCAACAATTATTAAATAATGGGAAGTCACTCTAAAAATAGATTCCTAAAAAATTGAAAAATAAATGATTGGATGAGAGATAAGGATGATCCACACATATAAAATTCAAAATAAACATTTTTTAAACATTTTATCCTCTACCTATAAGATTACTCACATTTACCCTTTTATTTTTTTTAACCTGGAATCTTTTTCTAATCTTTTACTGTTAATTAAAACCAAAAATTAACTTCAAATAATAATATAATATAAATTATACATATTAAAAATATTTAATCCATTTTATAAAATTATATTTACGTAAATGGATTATTTTAATAAGAAATTAAATCCATAGACATGTTGAAAAAATGGGTTTTTGAGTAGTACTTTTTTTAGGTATAAGATGATATTCTAATACCTATATGATAAGAAATAATAATTAAATTACTTAAAATTAATATTTATAGCCATATAATCTATAAATCTCATTTAAAACATTACTCTTTAGGGTTTATTTTAATTTTTTAAAATGGAGAAACATTATACACTTTAAAACATATTTTATAAAAAAAAGTGTTTTAACACCTAAAAAAATGTTATATTAAGATAAAGTATAAATAAGATTTAAAAGAAGTTAATTGTATGAAATATAATTAAATAACAATTATGTTACTTTTAAATAACATTAAATAAAAATGATACTTGTAAAGTACATAATTTATTAAAAATAAATGGTTGTTTACTAAAAATAGTATTTTCACTATTATATAAAAATTAATTATTTTTAAAAAAATCAAAAACACTTATTCTTAGTTAATGTTTATATTTTAATTTAAGTTTTTTTATTAATTTTAAATAATAATATTTCTAAATGTATGAATAAATAATTTTAATATTTTCTCATAAAATAAATAAAACATTTCTGAAGGAAACACATTTTTTATGGAATAAAATATCATTATTAAAGTTTAGTTATTATTTACTAATTTTTTAAAAAAAATTATATTGAGTACCAAATTTATAAATGTTTAAAAAATAAATTAATATTATCCACACATAACAATATAATGGCTAGGTTACATTGGTCATGTTTATATAATAATATTTTAATATTATATCACATTTCATTTAAACTCGGTGTTTCATGTATCACAAGATACAAATGAAATAAAATTTATTTAAAGACATATATTATAAATTATTGGGGTGTTACATTCAATGTACATCCTCAGTCCATAGATCTCAGCAGGATCCATCTAATACACCACGAAAGATATCAATGTAGTCCTAAGGTGAAAGTCAATGTAGAAGTCAATATTCCTCTTTATAGGTAGTCACAGAAAATCATTAGGGAAGATGTTCATATAATCCTTCATTACGAATGGAAACAAGAATTCTAAAGATCTCACTTCACCACAGTCCAAACTCACATACTGATTGGTGGTAGGTTGTAGTTTCCTACACAAAATCCCTAATTGTGATTCCAGAAGGTCATTCTCAACAAGGAATAAGAAACTAGTCACATCATCCCATAAGCATATAACTCTCTTAAAGTGATTGTCTATATCATTATGAACTATAGACGAATTGTTCAAACCTAGAATAAAATCATTAGTTTTAATAATAATGTTGATGAAGTCTTGTGAGAATATCTCTCCACTGATCACCAACTTGCACTTTCAACAGATATGATATATAGAATAATCACTCATGGTAGGAACCTCTAACCAAAGTTAATTGGAAAAAACTCTATAATAATATCATGCACTTTCACAAGGTATGTAAGGATTAATGAATGAATCATGCATATGTATAAAAGTACTTGAGATAAATTAGAAAAGACATATATCTTACTTTGGATCATCTCATGTGAAGCCTAGTCATATCCCTTCATAGCCTACAACTGACCGCACCCTCTACCCCCAACCATGCGAGCATGGCATGGGCCACCTAGTGGTGGTGGTGAGAGTATGTCATAACATCATCCTCCACCTACATCACTTCCATATGTGACTCCACCTTCCCATCCATTATAAATACCTCTATGAGGCCACCCTTACCAAACATTGGAGATCCCAAATCACAATGTTTCCTCTTCCATGGAGGTTTTTCCAATTGTTTTTCCACCAACTACAATATATTGATTTATGAAATCACATTCCATTTGACCTCACCCATCATAAAAATTGAATCATCCATCACCATGATTATTGGACCCTATACATAATCCCAAAATTATAGATCCTCACATCTGTGTCTAGATAGGAGTATGACACCTACACTACATACCTAGTGATTGATTCATGCTAGCTGCTGGAGATAAATCAGCCCCATGATGTCCACTATCTTCTTTATGTACTCGACATCCCTCTTTTAGAAAATACTCATTAACCAAATCCCACTCTATTACCATATCATAAGTTGGAATTCATAAACAAAACACACTATGCCATATTTCTCCACAATGGACCTATATAAATTTTTGATCCTAGATGTTTTCATCTCACAACATATCAAGGGAGTATCATGTGAGGACATTAATCCTCAAGGCATAATTACCAACTAACAGGTAGACTTGTCAATGATATTGAAGCTCTTGGATATATATATATATATATAGTTTAATATTGATGGGTAATACTCATTATGGAATAAGAACTAAATTTTTTCCCACATGAGCATCAACTCTTCATGGGTTTTACTGATCAGTCCCAACATGTTGCTTGCTATGACATGACAGAGGATGGTTTTGAGAGAAACCATCATATTTTTATGGATTTATACAAGATGAAAAACTCATACTAATAACTTGATCCAATATTCCACTACATTTAGGTGAGGATCTCCATGAAATTATAGTATTATTTATCAATTTAACTCACACAATGCACTAAGACATCAAAAATCATTGTCCTAACATGATGGAGTTGTCAGATTCCTAATATTCAGTTGATCACCCACCAGAACCACTAAATGTGGAGGCATGAACTAGTAATCATGAAGAAACACTACTCTATTCTTTTCTAGAGATAACACCTAGAGAATTGGTCACTATATTGAGGCCTCATCAATCAACTAGTCATCTTCACGACACTATATCAAAATCCAAATTAGTTTTCATTGTAGAGGCACCCAAAAAATTGAGAATATGTTCCATAGTTAGATAATCATAAATAAGGAGCTAACGCAATAAGGGCATGGAATCCAATAAACAATATCCTATATGATGCATCTACCATTTGATTTTATTAAACCAGTGCATTGGTTTTTCATGTCGACTGGAAGGTTTTTGTATTCATGGAGTATAGATAAATTTTCCACCACACCAACACTGGGTTCCCTAGCATGAGAGCTAAACTTGATACACATCGACATCTTCTCCCACTATTCCCAAACCAATCCTCACAACTTTTATAATTCTAAATACAAAAATAATCCTAAAATACCATTGATACCACTATATCATGATATAACCCATTAGGACCCACCTGGGATTGTAGTAAGCTGAAAGTGACACCCCAAGCTTGCCTCCTATATACCAGGGGTTAATGAGAATCACCAAGTATGAATATCACTAAAATGGGAGGCCTTATCCTAATGTACCTATACCGATTAGCACACAACCTACTAAATGAAATGATGCAAAGATATAATAAAAAGGAAGCATATTGAGAGTTATTAATGTATGATTCAACCTATATGAAATACATCAAAGTGTAGAAAGGTAATAAAACATTATGGAAGGGAAAAATACATTCCCAACCAAATCAGAGGTCCAAACCTAAAAATAAATAGAAAATGGTAAATAAGTAATATATCCAAGATCAAAATCTATGAGTTTTACCACCAAACATATTCAATGCCTCCAAACACTATTATTCTCTTCTAAAACCACATCCACCAATGTAACTGTAAATCTTCCAGTTATACGAATAAGAAAAAAAACATGAGGGGTAATACCATGTAGGTATGAGTATAAAAATACATTTTGGGATTCACTAAAACCAAAAAATGAATAAATATAATAAAATTGTCATCTCAGCCCAAAAGTAAAAGTGGGGAAAACCCCCCAAATCAGATATACTCATACTGAAACCCATTTCAATTAATTAGTGGAATCTAATCCTCTATAGCCATGTAAGAATGATGACTATGCCCTTATCTATAAATGTATGATCTTTAATTATAATCACAACATAAAACCCCACAAGAATCAGAGTTGAGGGCCCACACATCTACACTATTCTAAATAGGCAACTGAGAACTATCTTTATATGGAGGACCTGTTTTCAACTAGTGTCTGATGACGAGGGAGTATCTCTCCTCATATTGATGTCCCATACCATTTATAGCATAGCAGGAGTACCAAATCTAATAATATATATGATATATAGGACCTTGTTCCATGGTCATTCAGTGGAGTATTAACCCTCATATCTCTCAGATGATCAAACCCAATCACAACCATTGGCCAAGCATCACTGGAAGTAAATTCCATGCTTTATCACCTCATTTAATATATCTAATTCCAAAGAAAATGAAACCATGTAACATCCCCAACCTGGGATCCACTAATTGGTTCCCCCAGATAGGGAATCACATGACTTCAAGCATGCCTCCCTGTATGCCCGAGGTTACTGAATAACAGTGAGGGTCTAATTAGTCATGTGGGGAGACTATAACCTCTTAATAGAGTAATCCACAATAGATAACAATGATAAATAATAAAACAATTTAAAAAATCAATGAACAAGAATAATTAATGATTTCCCAAGATATGTATAAACCACAACCAATAGAAGATATGTCATGTCATGTAATGATTCTAAGTAAAAAAACCCAAAATAAATACAATAATGGAATCCCCAAATGGTCTTGACTCCAAGAATAGAACCTCATCCATGATTCTTCCCAAACCCATCTCAACATCCAAGAACAGGGACATTTCCCTTTTCCTATCTTGCAACCATGAAGTCTTCTCAGGTACCCAATGGTGTCCCAAGCAGGGTGTGATTAAAACTCAGTAGGGAAACACCAATGGTGTCTACATAATATCAAGGATAATATATAATTCATGGAAGTATGAAATAAACTCCAAGTAAGTAAATTAAAATGTAGTCTACATGTTAAAAATTATTTCATAGTTGTCGCTAACCAATGTACCAAATTCACTGGGTGAATATTGTTCATTATTTAGTTCACCACCAACATGTAATCAATGGGTTAAGCATTGACATCATTCACACAATTTTAAAAATATTTATCATTTTCCATAATGGAATAAGTCATGTTCATATCTGACTAGGGATAAAACATCTCAACATCACAATATCTTCACCTTGTAGCCTCAGTCTGGGTGGAATACAACCATTAGGGGAATATAGCCTCATCCCCTTCCCAAACCTATGCATTGTGGGTGGACTTAGAGAATCAGTCTAACTCACACTGTGGGAGGAGCCTCAGTCCTTTATCTTGCACATCAAGCCATGTCCACATTCTTATCCATCAATTCTTCACACTCAAACCATATCATAACCAAACAAAACCAATATATAGTGAAATAATAACCTATAACAACCAACATGGTAAATCATATTTTTCTATAACACATTGTCAAATTTTCAATTTACTTCACTTATCTCATTTAGCGCAATTCCCATTCTCAAGAATAGCTCGCTATGCCTATTAAATAATTCCCTTATATCAACCCATAACATATATTCATAAACCCCTTTATGTTATCCCATTAAACATTTTTCCCATTTCACATACCATTACCAATTTAACATATTCACTATTCCATATGCACAAACATTCTTAGGCATTCCCAACATAATTCATAAGTCGCATATCCCAATCCTAATTAACCAATGTAATCCATTTCTATTCCAAGACCATAACCCATTAAGTAATTTAAAACTTGTTCACCTGACCTATATTTCATTTTCATATCCATTAGACCTATTAAAATACTAAAAAATATATCTATATTATCCCACAACGACCTAGAAATTACTTAGATAATTTCTAGGTACCAAAAATATTGGTGCACCCCATTGGTGGACTTAAATGGGTTAAATCATCCTCTAGGAGTCACTTGGGAACCATGAGGTTTTATATTATACATTCAGAAACCCAAAATACCAATCCTTATCAATGGATTAAAAGTCACAACTATAAGTGACCAAGAACAAGGTCGAACATACAAAAATCTGGAACAAAACTATGGGATAAAACTAGTATACCACATTACTTGAATCCATTGACATATGCACTCCTAATTTAAGCCGTAGATCCTGATTAATCACCCTTTAAATCCTCAACCTATATCTCTTCAGAAAATATGGGTTTTAGGGGTTTTGAAGGAGAGGAGACAAACAAACCGACCCTAATCAAGAAAAGGAACCAAGGAGAAAATTATACTCACTCTGGGATTCAATCCACAATGAACAATGATCAAAACAGACTATGAAAAAAGGATAACCACCCTAGAGAAGCTTGGGTCATCCAAGCACACATCTGGTGTTGTAGGAGGAAGAGGGAAGGAAAATATTGAGTTAGACATAAAAATCAAAGGGTGTAATTTTTTGTGATTTTTTCAACATTACTGGGATGCATGGTGTATTTTCACAGTTTTCCAAACCATGAACAAACCGTGTGTGAACCACTATCCAAAAATCATCCCCTCATTATTTTTTGGTAGATCCACATGGTTTCCACTGACCATGCACAAACCATGCAACATGCCCCTAAAGCTCCTTTTCCCTCCACCTTTGTTCCCTGAACCCCCCAAACACCCGAGAGCCTTCTAATGAACTTGGGGAAAAACTTATTTAATCTAAATAAGAGACTTATAATGAATCATAAACAAAACATAACATAAGATGAATCTGTGATGTTACAACGTCCCCATTGTATGATGACTCATCCTTGAGCTGCTCTTCCCAAGAATCATTGAGTTTCCAAAGAAAATAGATAATTCCATTGGGCCCACATATATGTTTCTTACTCCCAAGTTTCTTCCTAAATGTTTCCATGATACCATAGAATATGAACCAAAGGAAAAACCTTGACCTAAAATATCTTCTCACTATGATCCATAATATGAACCAGATGATCCTCAAAGGATGCATTAGCCTCAAGGTAGACATCCTATACATTTATCACATGATATAGATTAGGGTGATACTGCTAGAGTTGTGAAATAGGGAAAACACAATGCATCCAAGTATACTATTCGAGAAGAGCTAATCAGTATTCCAGCAGTACAATCCTCTCAACAATATCATATTACCCCACATACCTAGGCACCAAATTTCCTTGTTTCTATATTTGACGATGACCCAACCTTCGTGAAACCTAAAGGAACAAACTATCACCCACCATGAATTCGAGTGGTCAATGACACTGATCTACATGTTACTTCTATCTACTATATTTTATAATCATACACTTTTGAATAAAAATATCCTTTTATGAAATCTATGGAGTGAGATTTAGACTTAATATCATAGAATCCCTAGCTTCTAAACAACACAAAAGAGATCTACATGGACTTTTATAGAGATCCTCAAAAGGTGACATCTGAATCATAGCCTAAAAAATGTTGTTGTAAGAAAATTCAACAAGCAATAAATGCTTCTCCCAAAAACCACCAAAATATTGGACACATGTTATAAAATGTCCTCCAACACATGGATTGTATGCTATGACTATTTTTTAGTATGTGGGTGATAGGTTTTACTCAAAAATACTTGAGTACCAAGTGCCTTCTATAGACCCTGTAAGAAATAGGATGTGAAATGCGGATCACGATCCGAAACTATGATTCCTGGAACACCAAAAAAGAAAACTATATATTAAATATTTAACTCAACTAGCTGATCAACTATTTAAGTCTCCTAGATTTAAATAAATGAGCCCCTTTAGTCAGAAGATCCACAATCAACCATATTGAGTCATTCTTCTAGGGCGTCCTCAGAAGACCCACTACAAATTTCATCATTACATCAATCCACTTCCACTCCATGATATGAAATGAATGTAACAACCCTATAGGGAATTGGTGTTCAGCCTTCACCTATTGACAGGTAGGGCATTGTGCCACAAAACTTGCATCCAGATTCTTTATTCCCATCCACCAATACTATTGATGAAGATCACAATACAATTTAGTCAGACCATGATTTACTACCACATTGAGGCATGGAACTCACACATCAACTCTTCTCACACACCTTTCGGCACTATAACAACGTCTGGAACATAAAAAATTCCATCATAACCTACATCCCAGCTAGTAGGTGACTCACCACCATTAATATTTTCCTTCATAGGCAAGAACTCTAGATCCTCCAGCAGATTCTCTATGACCCAACTCAAAAGCAAGGACTCTAACACTGTAGGTGCAAGGGTAATTTTTTTGTTCCCATCCTGCACCTCCATGTGCATATTATAAAACAAATCCATCATTCTTCATGTATAGTTTGATTCATAAACCCCTTGATTCTGAGTCTTTTAGCTCAGAGAATTTGTAACACTATTCCCCTTCACTGGTGTATAAACGAACTCAATATCGAAGGATTGCGGGTACTCGATTTACCTTCACAGTTAAAGACTCAAATCCATTTGAGAGAAGACATATTTTATACTTTTATTATCCCTAAACGACATGAATAGTTATCCCAACAAGTAATGAATCAAACAATTTAAGGAATAAACTGAAATAGCTAGCTCAAGGCCATGGGTAGGGTAATTTTTTCATGTGGTGTCAACTGTGTTGACCCATATTCTATAACCCAAACATCCTGCATCAAAATTTCCTCGATTCCAATACTAGATACATCATAGAACAAGGTGCACTTCCTACCAGGTTCAAGTAAGGTCATAATTATTTCGATAGTCAACTGCATCTTCAATTCATGAAAGGTATTCTCTCATGCCTCTAAACACTCAAAATTAACCCCCTTCTTGGTTATGTTTGGGTGTGGTGTTGTCAAATGGGATAAATCCTTAATGAATCTTCCGTAATAATTGAAAAATCCCTAAAACCATGGAACATAAGAGGCATTCTTCGGCTTCTCCCAAGACACCACATCCTATACCTTTTATATATCCACCGACACACCTAAATTAGAAATGATGTATGCCAAGAAATGTAATTTATCAATCCATAACAAAAAATTTGATAGTTTAACATAAATATTAAGCTCTATTAGTGTACTCAAGATGATGTCAAGATGTTTGGAATGATTGTCAATAGTTCATGAGTACACCATGTTGTCATAAAAAAAGATAACCACAAACTAATACAGATGTGGTTGAAATATCTAATTCATTAATTCCATAAAAATATTTGATGCATATGTTAGTCCAAATGGAATCACCACAACTTCATACAACTTTTACCTACTTCCGAAAGATGTATGTGATATGTCAGAAGGTCTCCCCCTCAACTGATGGTATCCTGATATCATATTGATCATAGATAACACAGAGGCACACCTCGATTGGTCAAACAATTCATCAATTTTGGGAAGTGGATATCAGTTCATAACCTTCATTTGATTCAAATTTATATATTCAAAACATATCCTCAATGACCCATTGAACTTCTTAGAAAACAACACAGGTGATCTCCATGGTGACGTACTAGGATGGACGAATCCATTTTTCTCTAAATTTTCTAATTGATCCTTCATCTCCTGGAGTTCTGCTAGCACCATTCGATACAGTGGAATAAAAACTGGTCATTCCCCTAAAAGAAACTCAATTATAAACACAATAACTCTCTCAGGTGGGATCCTCAAGAAATAATTTTGAAACACATCCTATAATTTATCCACAATGGGAGGGAAAACTGGGTATCACATTACTCCTTCATCTAGCATGAGGTATTCCACTTGAGTCATCAATTAACCCAATTGCTAATAAATTTTTCCTGTGCGACATGCTCAAATATTCCACTCACCACGAAATACATAATTGTAACCATTTGAAGACATGATCATTACCCTAAAATGGTACCAATTGATATGGGCCCCATATAGCACAAGCCATTCCATGCCCAAAATCAGGTCAAAACTTCACATCATGAGGACAAATAGGTTTTAAAAAAATGATAACCACCAACCTATAAAACAAAAAATCTACATTTTATAATATACTAAACTGGCACCCTCAATGTAGTATCAATTTACATAACCCCACACACTTTCTCTGTGGCTATGACCAAAAAAACAACGAACAATGCAAAGATAAAAGAGTGTGTTGAACTTGTGTCAAATAATGTATTAGTGATTATGGAATATATAGTAATTGTTCCTTGAATGGTAGATATTCCAGCCACACCACCACTAGTTGTAGACTATACTATGTTAAGATGGAATTTCCCTCTTCCTGATGATCCATCCAAAGTACCATTCACTACACTGCCCTGCTAGTACAAATGGTCCTAGCCCAGAGTTTTTCATCCACCACCCCTACTATTTTGGCCAATGGATCTCCAACTACCTTTCTGATATGCGGTTATTGATCCCCTTCCCACACTCAGTATTTTATTATGACTCCCATATATGACAATATACTATGGTTTCTTGAAAAAGCTCTATATATATCCCAACCTTCCACAGGACCGACACTTTATTGGTGTTCTAGGACACTGGCTCTACATGTTCCCCGACCTTCCACACTGATAACAAAATAATTGATCATCACCCTAAGAAATTGACCCTCTCTTATGAAAAATCTATACACCCTTTCCCTACTCGAACCTTCCAAAACGATGGTTCCTTTTCTCAGAGGTTGTACCAAATGTCTTCCCAGTTGATACAAAAAGTCCACATTTTAAATCTCCCTTCTGGTTACCTTTTGGGATATGGCCCGGGTCCACTATATCTGCAAACATCTTTTGATAGAATATGTTCACTTGGTACTTAATCTAGTACCTAAGATCATCCTAGAAGGGGTTTTCCATAGTCTCCTAATATCCATCCATCATCAGAATGAATAAGCACAAATCAGTGAAATGACTAGCATAATCCATCACTAAAACAAAAACCTATGTCAAACTCATAAACATTTAGATGTTATCCTACCTAATGGTTTCTGGGTATTAATATTCTAGAAACTTTTTTAAAAATACTTCCATGCCATTCCTTTAGCCTGCTCCATCTAAACTATAATATCCCCCCAACTCATGTCATGACCTCTTAACATGTAGGCCACAAACCTAACACTCTTCTCAATAAGAGTCTATAAATGATCAATTATAGTATGGATAGACTCTATCAAAAACTATACTCTCTCTGTACCACCATCTTTGATAATAGTCGTAGGTGTTGCAGATGAAAATCCCTAGTAATCTCAAACAGACTTGGGACAACCCTCCATGGGTCTCATTCCATAATCTGCATAAAAAGAGAAATATTCTCACAAAACATCTCTCCCCTATTACATTAAACCACTAAATCCTCTTACTCCACTATTTCTGGAGCATTCTCAACAACATCCTCCTATCACCCAACTGACACACATCTTTGTGGTGAAATTTCACTACAATTACAAACATGAGATTTAGAATACAACCTATAAAGATTTCACAAATATAATGGGAGTCTCATCACTACCCATAAAAAAAAATTCACACATTACCCAAACTGGTCTTATCGTACTTGGAACACTACCCTCATCCATCTCTACCAAGGACTATAGTAACATAGGATAACTGACTCTCATGATTATTGGCCTCACATTCTACACCATATCAAATGATTCCCATATAACAACTTCTTTCACTTACATTTTAATTATCTTACCAGTCCTAATCCATCATGAACCCTTATTTATTGTTTAAAAATTATAAGAAAATAAATATTCACCATTTTTAAGAAAATTAAGTGCATTCTTCCCTCTTTGTCTGACAAACCCGTTCTGTGCATGTTCCTACAATGATGCATGCCACTTATACACAAATGGTCCTAGAATGATACTTGTATGGAAAACCTTGTGTCACTAAATAAATTAGAAAAATATCATAAAACAGACACATGATACAAAAAGTGTATCACCCAGTAGTGAAATATCATCAAATGTAACAATATATAATAAGAACAAAAATTCCCATCCAGGGTGCCTTGGGGTTTCCACTGTACATGAGTTAGCTACTCCTAGGAATGAGCGCATTACTGAGGCATGATACCTTCCTATACTCCAATATAACATTCTCAAATATTAATTCACCAAAAATACCACATATGATACATCTTTGTAATGTCCCAGACCTGGGAGCCAATAACCAATGCCCCGAGAAGGGCCATCACATGACCTCAAGCATGCCTCCTTGTACACTAGAGGTTTCCAACTACCAGTAAGGGTCTAACTAGTCACATGGAGATACTATACCCTCTTACCATAGTAATCCACAATATATAAAAAGATTAAATTTTATAATAAGGTAAGAAAATCAATGAACAATCATAAATAACCATTTCCAAACTGGGTACAAACCATAGAAAATAGTAAATATGTCATGTCATTCTATAATCCAATGTGAAAAAAACCTAAAATAAAGAAAAAAACATAATCTCAAAATGGTCCTGAATCTACGTTTGGCACCTCATCCTTACTTGTTTCCTAACCCAAATCAACTTCTGAGAATAGAGACCCTTTTCTTTGTCCTAACCTACAACAAAGAAGTCTGCTCAGGTACCCAACGGTGGCCCGAGTAGGGTGTGATTATAACTTAGTAGGGCACCACCAATGTTGTCTACATAATATCTAGTCTTATATATACTGTATGCACAAATGAAAGAAACTCCACGTAAATAAAATACAACCTAGACCATAAGTTAACAATTATTTCTTAGTTATTACTATCCAATGTACAAAATTCATCATGTGAATCTTGTTCAAAATTTAGTTCCCCACCAAAAAATAATCAATGGGTTAAGAATTCACATCGATCACACAAGGTTAATTGGATTTATCATTCTATATAAGGGAATAAGTCTACTTCCTATCTCACTAGGGATAACACATCTCAACATCAAAATATCCTCACATCGAAGCCTTTATCTGGGTGGAATGCAACCGTCATGGGGATAAATATTCATCCCCTTCCCTAACAAACACATTTTGGGTGGAGTTAGAACATCAGTCCAACTCACCCAGTGGGAGGAGCCTTAGTCCTTTATCCCACAACTCATGCTATGGGCACATGCTTTTCCATCAATTCATCACACACAAACCATATCAAAACCAAAACAACCAATACATATAGCAATAATAATACATAACAATAAACATGGTAAACTATATTGTTCCATAACCCATTATCACATTTTCCATTTACATCACTTTTCCCATGTGGCCTGATTCCCACTATCATGCCTAGCTCACTATGCGTATTCAATAATTCCCTTATATCAACCCATTACATAAATTCACAAATACCCTTTTGTAATACCATTCAATATTTTTCCAATTACACAAGCAACTACCAATTTAACATATTCACCCTTACAAATGCACCAACTTGCTAAGGCATTTCCAATGTAACTCATAAGTTACATACCCCAATCCCAATTAACCAATTTATCCCATTTCCACACCATTCCCAAAACCCATTAAGTCATTTAAAACATGGAGACATGACCTATATTCCATTTTAACTTCCATTAAACCTATTAACATACTCAACAGGAGATCTAAATTATCCTATAACAACCCCAAAATTACTTCGCAAATTTATAGGTTCCAAAAATATAGGTGCACCCCATAGGTGACCTTAAATGGGTTAAATCATCCTTGATGCATCCCTTGGGGACCATGAGGGTTTCCATTCAACATTTATCCTACCAATATACCAATAAAAATAAAGGGTTTCAAAATCAAAAATATAAGGTAAAAAGGACAAGTCCAGACATGCATAAATCTACAACGAAATTATGTGATAAAACTTATCGACCACCTACAATGGATTTGTTGATGGACACACTCCTAATTGAAGACTTAGATCTCGATTCAACACCCTTTGAAGCCTTATCATAGATCTCACCAGAAAATAATGTATTTAGTGCTTCCTAAGTAGAGGATAGAAAGATAAAATCCTAATTGAGAAAGGAATCAAGGAGAATATTATACTCACCCTGGGCTTCGATCTAAAACCAACGATGCTACAAATGGCCTAGGATCGAAGTTGAATCACTCTTGGGAAGGTTGGGTATTCCAAGCTCACATCTGTGGTTTTAGGAGGAAGAGTTAAGGAAAATAACTCGTAAGACTTAAAAATAATAGGGGTTTACTTTTGGTAATTTTTCCATGTTTACTAGTATACATGATTTACCTACATGGTTTTCCAAACTGTGTGAAAACTGTGCAAGATCCATAGTCTGAAAATCACCCCTCACATGATTTCCTAGGAGTTCCAAACGGTTTTTACCAAATGTGCGAAAATCATGGTACATGCACAGAAAGATCATTTCCCCTCCTCTTTCATGCCATGATCCCCCAAAACTCCCCCAGGCCTTCTCATGAACATGGGGAAACACTTACTTAACCGGAATAAGGGACTTAAACTGAAATATAAACAAAACATACCTTATAAATATTATGGGATCTTATAAACCATCACATCCTATGTGAAACAATTCTCATAATGAGATACATACAAGTAAATATATGTCTCACAAAAAAAAAGATATTCAAGGGTGAAGGTTTTAGTAAATGTAAAAGACTTGTAAATTAGGGAAAACATTGTGTAATTCTATATGTGAAACTGGGTTTGTTCTTACCTGGACATATCTTGGATGAATATGTTCCTCTATACAATGTGTCCCAAAGGTAACATTGTATGTCTAATAACATGGGGCCTTGGGTGTGTTCCATCAGCCCCTAGCTTAGCCACCCATATAGTATCACATGAATGTAGTCCATGACACACGTAATGTGACATTTATCTCTAATTGATGCCATAGTCCCCATGAGAATCTATGAAACACCGCATGTGTTCCTAATTAATACAAGGCATGTAGTCCTGTTTTTTGTAGATGGTTAATTCTCATCTCTCATTATTCATGTTCCCTCTATATCTTCCCCATATTCAGTTAAATCACCCAAATCCATAAAAACCAAATAAAGGACCTACAATCATCAATTCCTAACTTCTGATGACCGAGAATTAGGGTCCTGGTCACCCAAGAAAATATAATCCTAGATCCTATCACTAAAAATGGTTCCAATCCGTGGAACCATCATCCAATATCTGTAAATACTCCTCAATGTATATAAAAATCATTTATCCCAATGAGATTTACACATATACTATGAATCTAAAGGGGTTTTTAGTATCAAAATAGTTTTTAAATTTCAAATTGATAACCCCCGGGGCCAATAATGAAGAACATGATAACAAGAGATGAAAGTGGAACATTAAATATTTGATATTACTGTTGTCCAATTTGATCACGACCAATGATCGTAAACATATATTCCATAAATGGTGTAAATCATGGTCATAATTAAAAATTGTTTAAAATGTTCAAGAATACTAATTAAATTCTTGATTCTTGAAAAGAATATAAAACAATGAATTAATAAATATATTATCCATGATCAATAATCAAGAAAAAAAAGTCGGTAGTGCAAAAAATAATGATCCCTACCTCAGGAAAGGATTGATCATTGGGGAAGAACATATTCTATAGTGATGACGTTTAACATTACACTATGTTTTTAATTTTTCCTATGAATATCCTCAATTTATATGTCATCTGTCCACAATCCCAAGATCATCCATTCTAATAAGTGTACACCACCTACTCTATAATATCACTGGGTTATACATTGAAATATATAGTTTTTCAATAATGGATTATTTTTAAAGTGGGTGAACTAGTTTAACACATCCAATACATTAAATAAATTATTCATTTAATTTAAATGAAGCACGTACCAAAAAGTACCTTCACTAGAACATTTTACTATGTCCAAACATATTTTATACCTAGGGTACACCCAGTCTTCCTAATACAAATGCATTATCATATCTTCCATCTAAGTTTCCACAAAATGGAAATTACATTAATTCTAAAATTATGCGTTCTTGTGATTTAATATATATATATATATATAATATATTAATTCTGGGGTCTTCCGACACAGAAAACACCACACCAACTCCATGGAAAAATCCAAATATACTTAAAGAAATATTAAAAGTATTCAAAAATGAAAATCATATTTTATAAAATTTAATGAACACATAACGTAATAACAAATTTATAACACATGAAATTCTAATGTAAGAACATTGTATTTAATAGCATGTATGACATTCAAAACTAAGTGTAGAATAGAATATAACATCATAATACATGATTTTTTAATTAATATTTTTAATAACTCTTTTATATATCCTTTAATTCTCCCAAAACTGAGTTATCATTCGTTACAAATAAGAACTAATATTTTGGAAGTTTTTGTTACATGAATGAGTGAGCTTCACTGAAAAAAATATATTATTAAGATATTAATTATTTAATATAATAAGATACAAAATTAAAGTTAAATTAATAGTTATTAATAGGATTAAATAACTTCTAGAAATATATTTTTTAATTCATTTGTTAGTAAATAAATATAAATTAATTTCAAAACCAATTAAATATAAAGGAAATGTTTTTATAAAAAAACTATTTTTATGATTCTTAAGGCATTTTATAATAATAAATTAAATTAGTTAATATTAGTGAATTATATTAATGAAATATATATATTACATATTCAATTAAATATATTTAACATTCATCCAATATATTTTATATTCATTATATAAGAACAAATACTGTTTTATGTTAAAAATCATATTTTTTTATAAAAGGTAATTTTCCTCCTTTTAAGGAAACACCAATTTTAATATTAAATTTGAAAATTTAAGACATTTTATTTTTAAAAAGGGAATTTGTTTTTGAAATAAGAATTTTAAATTTATATTGGGTTGATTTTTTGGTATTTTTTGAGATGTTTTATTTTTTAATCAATATTGAAAGTTACTAAATTTTAATTGAAAATTGATTTTCCCTCAAATTTATTTATAAGGATTAATTATATTTTAAATTATTTTTAAAGTAAAATTAGATAAATTATTCATAAATTAATCAAATTTATGAAATTTTAATCAATTTCAAATTGAAATAGTATATAAATACATCTCAAACATTTTAATATTTTTACACTAAAACCACGCTTTCTCATCACCTCTATGAGTTTAATTTTAAATTAATTTCATTCACTTATGTGATTTGAATTTTCAATAATGGATTAAATATTAGAAATAATTATAATTTATAATGTATACTGTGGTCAAATTAGTTTTTTTATCGAAAATATTAGGGAATGTAATTAAAATTAATTTCTGCAATTAAGGAGAAAAAATAGCATAACAAGGAACAAAACCATAATTTTATGGGCCAAAATGACCTAGAAACATGTCAAAAATACATTTTATGGACATATTTAGACATTATCCAACCTTTTATGAAAAAATAATTATTGGATAAACATTATGTAATGGAGACCTCTCAATAGTGTTTACCATTATATGTTTACAAGAATAACACTCTTATTCCACTATAAAAAAGAACACCCCCCTCCCATTTATTCTCACATATCAAGAAATTATCTCAATCAAAATCAATGAAAATAATCTCTTAACACCCCTATCCTCCCCATATAATCCAAAATTTGGACAGAAATCCATCCATGGAATTCTTTTGGCATAAACCAAAAGGATTTATTTGAATAAGAGAGAACATTCTTCAGCCATTAGTTTTTCATTTAATTCTCCACCCATTCAATTATTTTTATATTATTATTATATAATAACTTATGTATCTTAAATATTTTGATATTGTTTTAGTAAAATATTTCTACCAACACTTTGACACATATCCATCCAAATGAATATGCAATCTTTGTTTGTGTATACAAAAAACTACCGTCTCCCGAGCAAATGTCGTTTATTCTTCCATTACTACCTTTCAAGGTTAGAAATAATGATGGGTTTATAGTTTATAGTATACATATATATGATATTTTTAATTTATTTATTATAATTTAATTCTTATTGAATATATAACTTCATGTGTTCCTTTTTGTGAGGATATGATAATATCCTCTTTGGAGGAATGTACTACAAACTCCTCAAAACGATGTGATTCGTTCACTCTATACTTTGAATGTATTAATGATGATTTTAATAAAAATATGTAAAAAATATTACATCAATATGATACTATAATTATATTATAAATATATATATATATATATTATTAACATTTTATTCTTTGAATGTGACCAAGAAATAGAAATAGCATTCATGTGTACATACGACATATTGTCTTCATGAACATTGCATTTCATTTCCTATCTCCAAATTTTATGGATTAAACTAGATTCATTGGGTTATATTACTTCCTCATTGTCATTAATATTTTATGATTATTTTTATAATTAATTATACTATATATTGATGTATATACACATATTTTATGTGGATTTAGAGTTTATTCACATAATATATTCATTTATTAATTCTCACTTTTATGCAATGAAACATTTATGGGTTTATTTCACAATATTATTATATTTGATATTTCTTATACTTAAAATTCCATTAAAGGAATTTATTTGATATTTTTTCAATAAATCATTTAATTTTTTTCTAATATTTTTATTCTTGACTTTTTTAATGTAAATGTACCTTTTTTCACTCTTTGTTTCTCAAAATGATTTAGAAAATTCTTTTATGAAAACCAGACATCATTTATCTCTTTAGTTAGTGAACCTCTTTTCTTCATGAAAACCTTTTTTTAAAGGTTTTCAACAATATCTCTAAATGTTAAGAAAATTATATATTAAATACATTTTTAAATTTTTTTCCTTTTCTAATGTTTTTAAGGAATCTTTTTTTTTCTCTTTTTAAACAAGTCACTTTTCTATCATTTTTACCTTGATAAAATAATATTCTCTTTACTTTATATGACAAGTATGGAATTAACTATAATAATTTATTGTAAGCTTCCTTTACAAGATTAAAAGGTTATTTTTTAAATAAAATGTTTCTAAAAAACTTATTTTCAAATAAAAATATTTAAAAATGTTTTTCAAAATTAAAAGTATATTTTCCTCAAGAATATTTTTAAAATATATTTTTATCATATTTGCATTCGTCAATGACAATAACCATTTTTTACTATACTGAGGATATGATGTATTGATACCATAGTTATTTATCCTCTGGATGGATTTTTATTTTTTTGTTCAACGATATTATCTACATTCGTTTCGTTGATTCATTTTAGTACTCCCCTTGGAATAATCAATTTACTGTGATCATTGGATATTTAATTTTCCATAATTATCCATATAATATTTTGTGTATATTTTCATTTCCTAAATCAGATACCATTTTTACATATTGTTATTACGTTGATATATTTTTGATTGACTTGGGAAATATATATAAATCCATTATACTTTACTCAATATGGATATTTGATAGCCTATATTTTTAATTAATTAAATTGATTATTTAGTATATCATGAATTCTTCCGATATGAACTACACAAGTTAGAGAACATTTTAAATAAGTCCCTCGATGCATTAGTATTCTCATAAGAACAAATTAGATAGTGATAATCCCTTCGAGTTTGTTTCCATGAAGAATAGATAGGTTTCAACCCATGGATTTAAACTGTCATGAGAATAGGTCTTAAAGATAATGGTATAATATACATTGGACACATGAAGCCATTTAATTATAAATTTCATCCATTTTAGTTATTTTTAACCATGATATTTTTGATTTTACATTATCTACAGATTCATTTTATTCTCATTACATTGATTAAATGGAATTTATTTCATTTATTTTCCTTTCTAAACTGATTATGCATTATCAAGTTATTTAAATGGAATGTATTTTTAGTTTTTTATCTTTCTTTATTGGTTACACACTTTATTCTCAGTTTATTTATTACATGGAATGTGTCTTCATCTATTATATTTCTATATTTAATATTCTCTTAGATTTGTTAATTATTATATTATACTTAACTCTTACTAAGCATTTGAGATCACCCTAAATTTTCTCCCATCCCCAAAAATCCAAGAATTTTAATAGGAATTAAATGAATTTAAATTCTATATGGGAATAATTTTTCCCCAAAATAAAAAAAATATATTGTAATTAGTGTATTAAATAGTAAAAAAGTCTTCTGTATTTATCTGGTTTAAAAAAACTACCAAACTCTTTTGTAATTCCAGATTTGATTCCCAATAATCATGCTAATATAATAGTAGTAGACACCATCTCTGTGATTACTATGGTCAAGGAGTTGTAGTTGTTGTGAAAGGATGTTTAGTAGAAACCATGGAAACTAGATTTAGGAGAACATATATTAGGGAACATAACCCTAAGATAGACCTTGATGATTAGCATTGATGAAAATATGTATTTATTAAATTAATAGTTATGTGTACCATCATAGGATTTTTAGATTAACAATTATTATTATTTCTAAGTCTTAATCAAATATTTTCAGGTTTTATATGATGGAATCCTACGATAAATAAGGATATTTGGGAAACAAATTGGGTAATACAACTCATTAGTTTAGTACATGTTTTAGTGGAAAAGTTGCTTGAGGAATAATGGATTTAAATTTTAGATAAATGAGTTTAAAGGTATTTATAACCATTAGTGTAATTATTATCATTAATGACATTTTAATAATTTTTAAATTTGAATATTAGGCTTTGAAAAAAAATATTGCACTGAAATATATATCAAAAAGTTTATTGAGTGATTAAATTTCAAGGATGTACATCATATTTATTAAATATATTATATTAATATGGTTTTAGAAAAAGGAAAACCTATAAGGTGGTGTGGATTGAAACCATGACTAAAGGATGACAAGGGTTTCACACCTACCTTGTGAATAACCAATGTCCAAGTCAATATGCCATTTTTCTAAGTTAAAATTTTAGAAGAATAAATATTAATGATGAAAAATTAATGTTACTTTTTAGATTTATAAATCCATGTATTAAACATAATGGTTTTGGAGAATTTTTAGAGATGACAATTAAATAATTTTCACACTTTAATGGGCCTTATGTTTTGTTAAAAGTGTATTTTAGTGCTTTGGGATTTAAAGTTAATTTTTAGATATCTATTTTCTAAAGTAATGGATAAATTGGAAATTGATCCAAGAACAAAAAAAGGATGAATATTGTGTTTATGAAATAGAAATATGTCAAGTATGTATATTTTTTATATTCGTAGGCCGTAAAAGATTCACCCAACATTAATAAAATGTTCTAGAAATAAAATATCATCCTAATACCTTAATTTGTATCAAGTAGATGGTCTTTTAAATCATTATAGATTTATGAATTTTAGGCCCTCAATATTCCATTTATCATTAAATTTTTTTATCAATGACCTCAATCACTATTTATAATTATTTACAATTTTACTCCAAGTCCATCTATCCACTTTCCACTGATGTTCTCTTACTTGGATGCCTGGTTATGTGTCCTTCCATGTGACCTTGGTACTTCCCATTATCTCTTTTTAAGATGTTTTCTACCAACCCTTCTCACAATTTTGGATTTAAGTAAATTAATTTTAAAATATCAATAAATTTATTCCCAAGATCAATTTTAAATTGTGAGGAAGATATTTATTTAAGGTGGGAAGAATGTAACACCCTGAATTTCTAAAGTAAGAACATTGTAATAAATAGAATGTACGACATGAAATACCAAGTGTAAAAGGGAATATAGAATCCTAATAATATTCTATTTATGTAATTTTTTTAATTAATCTATTATATATCTTTTAATTCATGAAATACTAAGTTATCTTTCATTACATGAAAGAACAACTTTTTTCAGAAGTTTGTATTGCTTACAAGACTAAAATTTACCGAACAATAACATATTATAAAGAAATTAACTTTTTAATATAATAAGATAGAACCTAAACATTAAATTAATGGTTATTAATATGATTAAATAACTTAAGGAAATATATTTTTGAGTTCATTGGTTAACAACTAAAAATAAATGAATATCAAATCCAATTGAATATATAGGGAATGTTTTTATAAAGAACTATTTATTTGCTTTTAAAGGTATTTTATCATAATAAATTAAAAAAATTACTATTATTTGTTGATATTAATTAAATATACATATTATATTTTCAATAAATTATTTTTTTCATTCATTCAATATATTTTATAGGGATAACATAATAATAAATCCGGTTTTATACTTAAAATTTGTATTTTTTTCTAAACGCCAATTTTGCCACCTTTTAATGAGGCACCTATTTTAAAAATAAATTTTGTCAATTTTAAAAATTTTATTTTTCAAAATCAACATCATTTTTTAAATCAAAATTTTAATGTTAGATTAGGGTGAATTTTTTGTATTTTTATGAGAAGTCTCATTTTTTTAGTAATAGTGAAAAATATTAACTTTAATTGAATACTGATTTTTAGAATAATTTATTTATAATGAAATATTATATCATAAATTAGTTTTCAAGTTAAATTAGATAAAATATGAATAAATTAATCCAATTTTGGTTATTTTATTCAAATTTGACATTGAAATTGGAAATAATAACATCTCCAACTTTTGAACATTTTGACTTTAAAAACCTGATTTCTCATCTCATCTGTGGGATTAATTTTAAATTAATTACTCCCACATATCTAAAAGTATTATGTAAAAATGTTTTCAATATTTATAATATATTTAATTTATAATTTATAACAAGTTCAACTTATTTTTTGACTAAAAATATTATTGAAAGTAATCCAAATTAATTATAGTGATTAAGAAAAAATATCTTATGAAGAGACAAATTCATAAACATAAGCTCCAAAATAAGTTATAAACTTGTAAAAAATCCATTTATGTAAATATGTATTCCTTTTACTCCCTTTTCTCTAGTTTGTTTCATTATTGGTGATACATTGTGTAACAAATAACTCTTAATAATGTTTACCTTTTTTAATTTACAACAATATCACTCCTCCTCCACTGTAAAAAATAAATCTCCCCTCCAACTTATTCATTCATATAAATCCATTTATCTTGTCCAAAATTTGACCAAATGATCAAAAAATAGTCCTCCTCTCCACCTAGAATCATCACTTTGGTAATAAATCCAACCAAAGAATACTTTTGGTACAAACCAAAAGTAGTATCCCGAATAAGAGGAAACGTTATTCGATGATTACTTTTGTTTCATTTAATTATATACCCATTAAATTATTTTTATATTATTATTATTATTTAATAAAATAAATATATTAAATATAATGGTATTTTTGTATGAAAATATTTTGATCTACACTTTCACACACTTCTACCCAATGAGATACGCAATCGTTGTTCGTTTGTACGACAAACTAGTGCCTCATAAACTGATGTTATTTTTTCTTCAATTACCACCATTCAAGGATATAAATTTTAATGAATCATATTTTTACCACAATAACTCTATAATATTTTGAAAAATATTTCCAGATTCAGGCATTGAGTTGGCAAGGGAAGTCGGCGCTCGAGGATCCTTGGTGCGATGACATTAAAAATAATAAATATATTTTGTCGCGCCCATATAGTTTATATAGAAACTAAAATAACTCATGTTCAGAGCCTTATATAAGTTTAATGAGACATTATTTGATTCAAGAACATTGTTTTTACCCTATGCGTTACCTAATTTTTTCCACACTAGAGTTCTGGATGGAGGTGATTTGGTGCGTTGATGGGAGGTGAATAAATTGATTAAATGAAAATATAATTAATTAATTTAAAACATAACCTAATTACCTATCCCCCTCTATCATTGGTGTGCCAAAAATAAAGTGGGATGCACTTATCATTATCCCATATCCTCATACCTTTTTTGATGAATGGAAAAAAAATCCAAATCCATCAAATGAGGTGTCATTGATCTCCATTTCTGAAGCAAATCATCATCAGATTGAGAACTAGAATGATCCAGACATCATTATTGGTCCAAATATTTGGTGTTTTGATAGTGAGGTAAGTGGATTTTAATTTTGGTCTTGATCCCTTCTATTATTCATTGTTTTAAGGTTCTAGATCTTAAACAAAAATTTCTAGAGATCTCTTCTAGTTATATTTTTCAGTTTTGGGGTAAACAAGGGTGAATCGAAGGTTTTTGGAGGAGATTCTCTACAGGAATCACTGTATACATGAAGTTTAGTATAGTGAAACACATTGTGTTGCTCTTCCTTTTGGGGGAAGATGAAATTTGTGTACAACATGCTATCTATAGGGGTTACACGTCGTGTAGTACTCTAAATCATGTGATGATGGGACATGAGTTGGGTTAGCAGTGCGAAAACCCATGGTTATGTACTAAAACACATCCAAGATAAATGGACATGGGTTCTAGTACATGGAAATCGGAAAACTACATGGTAAGGTGTCTGTCGAGCCCAAACATGCTGTGTAGTATGGGATACACGTCGTTTAAGTGACATGGTTTTCCAGTCTGCGTAAAAGGGGAACATAGCTAGGGGATGAGTGATGAGGGACACGATGTGTAGCTTTTCTACATGTTGTGTACACCTACATGGTTTGAAACCCATGTTGTCTACATAAAATGGAAACTTCTTTGGTAGGCTCACATGTCGTGTGTGCCCCAGTGCATATATTGTACTACTAGGATATCCTCTAGGGATCTTCTGCATTCTTTAACATCTTCTCATGGATTCTATTTCAGGCATGTGAGTAGTCCATCCATATCAATTTTCCATATAGAATGTGATGGTTGAATCCATTACAGATTATGAGATATGATTTGGTGTAAATCAATCAAGATGATTGTGAATATGTACTCAGCCAATATTGGATATCGATGTGGTTCATGTAGAGAGATGTCTAGACTCGTACTCCCTTGGTGGACATCGGTGTGGGTTTTCCATACCTATCTCTTTAGGTAGATAAGGGACTCTCCAAATTATGGGTGTAGGTTCATTACCATTGGTTTGTTTCTTCCATGGTTGTTACTCCCCTAATGAACTAGCATGCATTTCACTGTGATGTTCATAATGGTAGGGTATGTACTCCACTATTGGACTATAGAGTGATTCCTCTATCTATAGGGTTAGTAATCACCCCATGGAATAGATAATAGCTCCTATATATGACATATTGATAGAGTGGGTACTCCCCTACCGGTTAGGGTGTGGGTCCTCTATTATAGGAGTAGGTACTCCCCTATCGTTCTAAGGTGTGGGTCCTCCATATGTGTTGTTCCAGAAGAGTCGATACACCCCTTCCATGTCAAGGAGCGGTTCCTCAAGCCTGGTGTTTGTACTCCCATGTCATTCCAGGGTTCAAGTCTTTCATAGTGAAGGAGTTAGAAGATTTGGAACAACCTATCATTCCAGGGTGCAGGTCCTCTAGAGACTAAGTGGTAACCCCATACTAGGTTTGGGTGAGGGTCCTCGATTTATGAAGTAGTACTCCCCTGTTGTGTCAGGGAATGAGTCCTTCATGAGTAGTACCCCCTGTTGGATCAGGTCACAGGTCTGAACTTATGAAGTATTAATCCCAAAATATCTGAGTAGCTGCGGGGAAAAGGTCCTTTATTGGAGTTGGATCTCCCTTAGATGTGGGATATAGTTAAGAGGAGTGGTAAATTCCACTTGATGTGAATGGTACCAAGATAGGATATAGTTCACCCTTGATGGACTGAGGTGTATGCTACTCCTTACAGTAGTGATAGAGGTTTCGTGGGTCAGTTTAAGAGTAGTACTCCCTCAATTGTGGGGCAGTGGTGAGGTGTGAGTCCCTTAGTTCTCTCTTGTAGGGAAGGATTCATGGGGTACAGAGTCTAGAGAAGTGCTCCCTCAATTGTGTGATGTGGTGAGGGTTGTGCCTCTTTACTTGGGTTTATTTAGTTTGTGTTGGGAATGGAGTAGCAATGAAAGCACCTCCAATGAAGAGAACTAGATATGGACCTAGTAAGATGTTCCTGATGGAGCATGTTCTCTCTGGTGTACCATTTATAATGGTAGGGTCATTTTCAATGGATTTCATCTCTCAAATAGGTGTCATCTAGGATGGCTGATCTCTTAGAGTGTTTTCCCCTAGTTTCAAGCTATGGATAGATCTTACGAAGAGAATCATGTTGATGACTATGATATTCAAACCTCATGAGACATAGTGGTGGAGACGAGTATATATGGTTGTTTTTTCTAGGATTCCTTGCGGTGTTGTCACATGTCAGGGATGAAACCCCTTATAGAACATGAAAGATTTTCATGTATAGCTGACGATTGTTTGAGATAGAGTTTCTCTATTGATTAGGTTTCCTTCTTTCTAGGCTGAGTGAACTGTTTCCTTTCTATTTATCCCTCTTTCATTTGGGGTTTTTGTGGCACCTACTGTATATTTTTATACTCACACATGCACAATATTTTCCCGCATATGTTTTGTGTCTTGTGTATACTACAATAATTTTAATGTAGTCCATTGAAGATCATTGTCCATTAGAGCTTAGTGATCTAGACAGACCGAGGTGTTTTCCAGAGTGTGGATAAGAATATTTCTAACAGTTTTAGTTGACAATGCTCCCCTCCTCTTGAGTATGTTGGATGATTTTACTGTTTTCTTTGGTGGGTGTAGTTTTACCTTTTTTTTATTACATTACATCTATTGTAGTTTAGTTTTGGGATATGAATTTATGCATACATTGTTTTCCATTTTTTCATTTAATAATTTTGTGAGTTTGGATATGTGTGTGTGCGTATAACTACGTAGGTAATTCCTCTGATTTTAGTGATATTCCTTCTCAACACTAGTTTCAAGCACTTGGAATATGGGTGGTGGTCTTGGGGAGTAACTACTCGGGACCCATTGGGTTGAGGCATGACAAAGTGGTATCATAGATGGCTGGTTCAGTATTGGGAACATAGTTTCTTGGTCTGGGTTTCGGTTACATAGTGATAGTATTAGAATGTTTTGAGTTCGAGTCTCAGACTAGAGGTTCTAGTGTTGGTGGGGAAGATAATGTATTCATTCACCAGGACATTGATAACATGTTTTTGGACTTGGTACATTAAGATACTGGTCACTGGAAAATAAATGGTTCATGCATTATATAGGATTGGGTTTGGTTTTTTCCTTTACTTATTGAGTCATCTCCCCAGATATACTCTTTGAATATGGTACGTCTTTATCTTATTTTAAGATGCCCTAGTGAAAAGAGCCAGAAAAGATTATATGGAGAGATGGTTATGGTAATCTAAATCATGTGGAGGCTTTAGTGCGGGGAACAAATTCAATGGTGTTTCCTTCAGGCGGTCTACTAGTGGTTTCATTACCCGTAGAGTGGTGGGTTTTCCCACTGTTCAAGTCGGGGATGTTCGTAGGCTGGGTATGCTACATGAGTTCCATCAGTGGTGAAATATGAGGTAAAAAGGTGATATAGACCCCTAGGCAGCATTAAATTTGGCTTGAGGCAGTCACCCGAGTTTTTGGCCTAGCGATGACACCTCCCGATCAGATGGTTGTCCTAGTGGTTAGACTTCTATTTGGTTAAGCTAGGAAATGGATGATTCTAGTGATATAGAATCACAATTAGTAAATTCTCACTTATAAAGAGTTTGAATGACTCATTAGGGAATGTTTTTACCCAGACACGTTGAGATCAGTGCATATCCAGGAGCATCTGCAGCTTCAGTTGGATAACATTACAGTGGTAGAGTTTTTAGAAAGGTTCACAGACTTGTTGTGATACTCTATAGATGTGTTTTGGGATCCACTCTTCATATAATGGACCTTAGATAAGGGATTTCATTAGAAGATCAAGGCATTTGTGATTCCTCTATACATTCCCACCAATAATGGAGTGCTAGAGCGAGCTCTGGTGGTGGAGAATTTCCTTGCTAAGGAATAGGTGGATGTGACCTATAGTATTGGTCATGAGGCTAAGGAGTCTTCAAGATATGGAAGAAAAAATATGACAGGATCTTGGAAAAAGAGGCATACCCATGCCTAGACATAAAAACATGGGTCTATGGTGTAGGATTAGCATTAAGGATCTTGTCAACTGCAAGAGAGGTAGTTCTATGATTGTTATATCTGGGGACATCTCGCTAGAGATTTTCCAACATGCCATGCTACTGAGAAATTTCTTATTAAAGATCCACCTTGGAAGAGGCATTGTTTGAAGCAAGGATTTCTAGAGGGTGCAGAATGAGGTGGAGGAGTCGGTAAAGTAGAAATAGGTGGCAAGTAGTTCAGTGTGTTTCCACCACCACCACCACCCTCAGGTGGTCCACACAAGGTTTAGGAGCTGAAGGACATGGGTGAGGACAGTTTTAGGCCGTGGAGTCCTTTGATCTATAAGCACTGAGGATGAATAGAGGTATGCCTTTTATCCTTTCTACTTTCTGCAATAGAAATTATTAAACACTATTTTGGGCACTCTTTTCATTCTACTCATGCTCAATGTTTAACTAGGGTGGTGCATTGTGTCGGTAAAACCCCATATTGGTATTTACGATATAGGGACCAATTAGACACAGTGTGTGTCGAGAAGCCATTTTTTTTCATGCGTACCCTCATGGGTTTGGAAATGGATTTTTACACAACATAATCGAGGAGGAAGTGGTGCAGTTTAATGTATCATTGAGCTCACAACTGATAGTGTTTTCTTTCCCCAATGAGATGAGTTTTTATGATGCGATCAGAACCAAGATAGTGAGACAGTTCCCCCCAAAGAGGATAGTATCATGGTGTGGTGGAGGATTTACTTATACTTGCATTTTAAGGGTGAAGTTATGTGATGATGTGTTAGATAAGGTATTTGAATTTCCAGTGGAGTTTTTCTTCGTGACCCCTTTATCTAGAAGGCCTAGAGAGAGGGAGGGACTTGATTTGAACCATTCCATAGTGCCAAAGTTAGGGCATATGATGTTTTCGTAGTATGGACTGGTTTCTTACCTTCCATACTCATATGGTATGGCACTAGTGGGTGCGGAAGTGTTCTGCTTTGGAATGTTGTGTTGTAGTTAGGGGTTTGTAGACAAAGGGATTTGAATGACCCAATGTTTACACTTAGATAACCCTATTTTGTTTTTGAATACCCTCATGTGTTTATCATTATCCTTAAACAGAAGATGCTTGAGGAGGTTATTGTACTATCCATTTAGGGGTGAATGGGGGTTGTGGGGGTTCTATCGGTATCTACATCAGGTTAGCAAGGTGGTGTACTGCTAGAACCCCTGAATGAAGATGTTATGTGTTTTTTGGTGTTTTCCCACATGTCATGGATAAGGAGAAATGTTCCAATTGTTTCATGATGTTATCCTCATTGAATCTGAACATAAGAGTTGTTCGGTTATGGTGGTTTCTCTGTGTGTGTGATTGTATATAGAACCGGGACCGTTGGTGAGATCGTTGTCCTAAGAGTCTAATGTGCAGATCAGTTTCTTCCCTTGTTCTTATTCTTTCCATTTTCAAGAACTAAAATCCCCAAGGTTTAGAGAATGTACATAATCATGTTTATACCTGAAGGACTACGGAATATTTTAGAAAATATATCCGAATCTAGGAACCGAGTTGGTGCAGGAAGTAAGGGACCGGGGATCCTCGATGAGATGATATTAAAATAATTTAATATATTTTTTCATGTGCATGAAATTTCTCTTGAAACATAAATAAATCCCATTCAAAGACTTGTATAATATTTCTGAGACTTTGGTGGAGTCCAGAATATCATGTTTACCCTATGTGTGACCTAAGGTCGTCCGCACTAGGAGTTTTGGATGGAGGTGAGTTTTCCAGTTTATGTGAGGTGAATTAATTGATTAAATGAAATTTTAATTAATTAATTTAAAACCAAACCAAATTACCTCTCCCCCTATCTTGTTTGTGAGCCCAACCCAAAGAAGGTTTCACTACTCACTCTCCCCTATCCTCCTCAATTTTTTAATGAATGGAAACATAGCCAAATCTACACAATGAGGTGTCACTGATCTCTATTTTTGATGCAGATCATCCTCAGATCGAGAACCAGACCAATCCAATCATCGTTCTTGATCCAAATCTTTAGTGTTTCACCAATGGGATAGGTGGATTTATGTTTTTATCTCGATCCATTTCATTATGAATTTTTTGAGGTTCTAGATCCAAAATACAATTGTTAGATATTCCTTCTAGTTAGATCAATAGTTTTCAGGGTAAACTGGGGTGAAACAGAGGGTTTGGAGGTGATTCTCTAATGGAATCACAATCTAGATGGTGTGTAGTTCAATGAAACTCACCGTGTAGATATTCCTATTTGTGGAAGATGAACTTTTGAGACTACACACCATGTGTAAGGGTTACACATCATGTATTTCCCTAAACCATGTAACCATGGGTCATGGATTGGGTTAGCCATGTGGAAACACATGGTCTTGTACTAACACATAACCAAGATACATGGACATCAGGTCGGTACACAGACATGGAAAAACTACATGGGTAGGTGGTCGTCTAGCTGGAATATACCATGTAGTATTCAGTAAAAAAAATTCACTTTTCCAATAGGGTCATATCTTGTGGTAAAAGTGCATTTTATTTTAGTAAAACGTTTTACCAATATATATATCTTTGTCACTAAATTGTTGGTAAAAACTCTATTACTAAATGTTGTTGGGATAGGTAAAATAGGTATGTTGTAATTATAATAACACCAACAAATAATATATATGTTGGTTAAAGTGTTTAGAAATAGGTCTTAGTGACCAATTATTTTTTGGTAATAATATTATCAATATATATATATATATATATATATTTTAATGGTTGGGGCCGAAGCCTCAATTTATTATTTGAAAGCAAAGACCTCTTTAGACTGGGTAGAGGGAGACCCATTACATAGCCCAAAGCCCCAAGGCGAAGTGGCCTGAATACAAGGCTTGAAAGCCCATTTTTTGGCCCAAAGAACCCCTCGATGAACAATACTGCTATAGTACCCGCGCTACTGTAGTTCCTGCTACAGTACCACCACCGCTACAGTGTTGTCGCTGCTACAGAACTCACAAGCCCCTCCCCAACAGCAGCCCCATCCCATCATCGCCATCAACTCTAGCAATAGTAGCTTTAGCCCATCCCTTCTAGATCTAGCTCCAGCCCATCCATGCCAGATCCAAACCCATCCATTCCATCTCCAGTCTATGATAGCTCATCCTGCTCCAGCCCCATCACTGTCAGCTCCAGTCTATTCCAGCTCATTTAGTTCCATTCCATCCATGATATCTATTATCTATGCCAACTGCAGCTCTAAACCACTCATTCCAACTCCAATCTATGTTATCTCTAGCTCCATACCCATCCATTCCATCTCTATTCTATGAGAAAAGAGATGAAAAAACATATGATAAAAGACCTCATATAGAATTGACATTGGAACATAGGCAAGTGATATAAGTACAATTACCACATATAGATAAGGGTAGTGCTTTCACAACATGGAATAAAATTTTTTGTTTAATATCCATCATTTTTTTGAAATCCTTTTGACTTTCAACAAATTTAGTAACTATACATTAAGTAAATAAACATTTTAAGACAACCATTTATTTATCTAAAATATAAACATGGTATTAGGTTTGAATTAATAACTTCAAATGTACCCATGATATTAGACATTTCTAGTCAGTGAGCCTAATAGTATCAATAACCCACCTTCAAGCAATCATATCCAAGAACCTGACACCAAATCGATACACATCTAATTTGGTAGTCAACTGGATAGCCCATTCATACTTATGAGAACAACATATATTGGTCCCGATGAATCTAATTGTTCAAGATGTTTCATGGGAAGATACTAGAGGTTTCCATCTATATTCTGGGGACCTAAATTTAATTCCCCTCAATTATATTTACACTGAACAATCTCTTTTAAACCCCTAGGGGAACCTTCTTCTTATGCTACTACTCTATTATCCTAAATCCTACTATTTCAAGGCTGTTTTGCTTACTCAGTTTCACTTTATCTTACTGATTTATCATCTTCAAATTTCCATGCTAATTCTGCCAACCAAATTGATCAAAGATTAAAAGAAACTAGTTAAGGATCCTTAAATAAATGTTCACAAAAATGTGAATACATCAAAACAATTAATAAAATAACGTTAGAAAAAACACATCATAATATCAAACTATGATCCAAATCCACCCTCATAAAACAAATAAGAACATTATAAAAACTAAAATTTCATCGGTTTAGGAGGGAACATCTTACAAGTCAAATTCTATAAGCTACATGGGTTACACCCCATCAAATAAAATGGAACGTATGTATACAACTTGCCACTAGAATGTCAAAAAAACCTAAAAATAAAGAAAAATACAAGAATACTTACAATGTGGGGTCACATCACTCATTAGTACAGGAACCTAGATGATCTTATCAACTGGAAGTCGAATATGAATGCCCATTGTACAACACATCACTGTTTTATTCACATTCCTTATCATCAATGATGATGTGAAGACAAAAGTAAATAACTGATTCTAAAGAATAAAATGATAACTCTAAAATAGATTCCAGATTTGAAATTTCACACACAGGACTTGGATGCAATCTATGTAGAAGCCATACTACTCTTACAATGTAGAACACTATGAAACCCAGGTGACAATATGTGAGTAAATAGATTGTGTAGACAATAATTCACGTTGTATTTATAATAAATAAAAGTATTCACATGTCTAAAAATATTCCCTATTCCCAATAATTGTAGAATACATTATCATTACTCTCATCAGATTTAACTAGTGCACATATAAGAATTCAAGTGGTTCTCTATAGTAGGGTAATTTGTTAATTATAAGAAAGATACATGAATGTATCTTTTTTACTGGGAATATTTTCCCCTTACCTACTAGTTGAAAAATTTATGTCAATATTTATTCATCCCTCTAATAAACTATACATGTATATGAGAAATGACATGTGAGATGTGATTTAGAGTTTGAGTTAGAACTTAAACTTGTGTGGGGTATATTCTATGCACATTCTCTAAAGATAAAGTGAGTGAATAACATATTTTGAGAAGTTATAAAGGTGGTGTGAGGAATGATATATAATTCAAACATAGAATAAGATTGAAATTTTATTTTTAAACAATTACTGTACTGGAAAGAATCAAAACAAGAATAAAATCCACCTCTAACTTATAATTGGGACATTTAAAAAACCAAAAATTAATGTGGGTTAAGGAGGAAGTACTTTACTAGTAAAGTTCTAATAGTTACAAGTTATCACCATTCACAGTAACATTTTCTTCCCTCCCATGAAAAAAATGATTAACCTGTCCACTAAAAGGAAAAAAAACAATCCTGATAATCAAGTAAAAGACCAAAAGACTAGAAATGGGTGGTCACAACACTCATTAGTAAATGAACCATGAGGATCCCATCAAGTGGAACCTGAATATGAATGCCCACTCCTATAAATATTTATCTTATTCAACTTCCATTTCAGCAATGATGATAAGAATATTAAAGTCATATTCTAGATTTTATATAGAATGTAATTAAATCACTAAATTAGATTATAGACTCTAGATTTCAAACATCGGTTTTATGTGCAATAAGTAGATTCCAGGCCATGTATGCATAGATTTTATATATAACACTCTATCTTATATTTATACCAAATAATATTGTAGATGAGGAGATATATTTCATTGAGAGAATATATAGCACTATGTGTTATATTTATACATAATAATTATATACACAAGCCTACAAATATTCCCTTCCACCCTACAATTGCAGAATACATTCTAATTACTCTTGTCTTATTTAACTAGTGAACATTTTAGTATTTTAGTGGTTATTTATAGAAGGGTAAATGATTAATTAAGAGAGAGATAAGTGAATATACCTTTCTTGGTTAGACATTAATTATACCATCTAGTTGATAAATACTTATCAAGATTGAGTCATCCATCTAATAAACTATACAGGTACATGTTCATAAAGAATCTTCATTTCGGTTGGACATCCACCCATTCATGGTCTCATACCTCAACTTCCAATGCTGGTAATGTTGCATCATAATAGAACCCATATAGTTTTGGCCTATGATGCTCATGCTCTCACCACAATTTCAAGAAACCCATCAATAGTAGTATTTCTCTTGACTATGGTCATTTACTTGGATTCCACTACCCTACCCCCAATTCTTCCACAATAGTACTTGATGGTGAAATATAAATTTAATACACTCGCTAGAGTGAAAATATCCAATATGTAATAATATTCTTTGTTATATTTTTGAATTCCAAAAACATGAAACTATTAATCTTAATAATTTATATCGGTAAAGTCAAAATTAATTTTGTTGATTTGTACTTATATATTGGAACATTAATACATGTTTTTCTCATCTATTCTATTGATGATGGGTATCGTCGACCCATTCAAGCTACTCCTCATGGATAATGTCTTTTTCCCTTTAGGTTTATCTATATAATACATTCATGGAATAAATCCTCTAAAACTTAGTTTTGGCCTAAAAGAACCATTTGAATATTTAAATGAAATAAAAATTTAGAAATATAGGATTTCATGCACAGCAGAATGAACACATAACAATTCTTGGAAATAAATGAGGGATAGAAACACGTCACAAAAGAATAATGAGGGATAGAAACAAAGTACATAATAGAAGATGGAATGATAAATAGTATATAGAAATCAATGAAAATAATCATTTTCAATTAGAATAAATATTAGTGAAACAATTTGAAAAATAATTGGGGATTTACACTAGAATGTATTAGTACAAGAGGGTAGAGTTCCCTGATAAAATAAACTATTCAAAAATAGAACTAATAGTCTTTGTGAATCATCATTTTCCTTCATATTTTCTACTGGAAATAATATGGTAATAGAGTAATAGATGATACAATATTTCATAGTAAAAAGTTTATGTATTCCATAATAAATATTTTATATCATGTATATGTGTCTTACATATAGAATAACATGCATATTTCATGCTATTAAAATGGATGTCCTCTAATCTACAATGTATATTTAGAATACTAACCAAATGTACACTTGAGTTATATTACCCCTTTCATTATTCAATATGTAAAAGAACATAAATATCAAAAAAATTATATGTAGTGGAATCTAGTCATGGGGCATCCAAACAGTTAAAACTCCAAGTATCGAACAAGAGAGAGCATAGTGACATGCAGTAGGAAAACACACATTAATAAGAGAAAGTATTACTGTGAACATAATATCTATATCAAAACAGTCCTGGAGTAGTCCTTTTAAAAAGGTAACAAATAATTTTCAAAAAAGATCATGTTGATCACCATGATGTCTTTAAAGAATAGTCCAATCAAACAACCTTGATCACCAGTCCATGGAAAGTCTTTTCTTGTAGGATCTAGCAGACATAGTGGACATGATCGTAAGAGTTCAAAATACCTTGATCACTATTCTAGGCCAGGAAGGATCAACCTTGAGCATCATTCCCTTCCATGCGGTATAAAATAACTTGAGCTCTATTACATACCATGCAGTTCAAACTACCTCATGTTTAACTACCTTGAGCTCCATTCCATGCCAAGTAAGATCTACCTTGTGCACCAGTCCATGCAGAGCAGTCAACCTTTCAAACAATAATCAATGATATGAACCACTTAAAAAGAACAATAATTCACTACACATATATGAATTTCCTTCATGATAAATGAAGAAAAATATAAAAAACTTCAAAATAGAAACATTACATGTGTCGAATTGCAGGAAATATGAAAATAAATCCCCAACATAGCATCTTGAAACATGAACCTTATGTGTAGTGAATTATAGAAAATATCAGAGGAACATCATAGTAAAATATCTTTATAAAAAACCATATAGGCCTTGAAATGCAGAAAATATCGACCATCATGACAATCTTTAGTTCTAATGATTTCACAGTTTACAAACTACCATATAAGAAGATAGCTCCATCGATATAGATATAGATTTTTATAGAAAAAATCATTAAACAAGAAAAATAAAACATCCATACTACCACCCCACACTTTAACCTCATAAAGTAATAAAATAAAACCAAATATATTACGAAATACACACATTTAAATAATAATTGAATAAATTTAAAAAAAGTTTCATAAAATGATTCTTAAAAGAAAATATTTAATGATAGGGAATGAAAACCTCAAATTTCTCCAAATAAGAAAATTGTATATAAATAAAAAACTAAAGAGACTCTTAATAATCATTTCCTTCATGATAACCATTATAGAATTCAACTTCATAGTAATTTTACTCATCACCATGTAAGAGTCAACTCTCAGACCCCACCTATAAAAAATAAAATGTGAAAAACTACATTCACTCTATAAGAATGTGATAACCACTAGCTTTTCCATGGTTGGGTCAAACCCACATGACTATAAAAAAATGTCAAAAAATTATATTCTAAGAAAACACACAATCATAAATACTTGGTTTATTATAAAAACATATACAAAATCTAAAAAATGTGATATTTGTTCAACAACTTCATGAAGTTGTTTCTCAATTTTCTCAACTTTCCCCTCACACATAAACCTTCTAGTTCAATCTTCCTCTAATTCACATCTCTTTTCAAGATCACGTGGATAATTAGCACCCAAACCAAAATTTTTCGAATTTCAATTTTTATCCCCTCCAACAATTTTTTTTGAAAATATCATTTTTTTCATTAGTAGAGGTGTTCTCTAGAAGAGAAGAAAACTCATTCTCAATTTATTTTTGAAGAAAAACATTATTCCACATTAGAAAAAATCTAATATTGAATATAAATAATATTTTTTAAGTTGGTAACATGTGCCAAAAATTTCCCTAACAAAGGTAGAACTGTATTTATGTTTTGAACCTTTTTTAGGTTCATTGGTTTTGATCCATATTTGAAGATAATCTTATTATTTATATTATTTTTTTAAAAAAAATATGATAAAATAAAATAAAAAATATAATAAAATGACACAATTTCAGATATTATAGGAAAAATTAATAACTTAATTTCAGCATGTCTACATGAAAAACTCTTTGCCCCTACATAATGCATCATTTTCAAAAGTGAATGATTTTCAACACCCCTCTTTGTTCAGGCCTGCAAAAAAATAAAATTATTTTGGGACAAAACATATTGTTTAATCATAATTAAATATTATTCATAACCTAGAATATGTAATAGTAATTTAATATTATTTAAATATAAAAATTATGGATAAAATTATTACTTTTATAGAAAAAGATTCCCAAAACTCCACTAAATTCTTCTTTGTGACTTCATGAATGTGTTTTGGCATTTTTTTCATAGCCTCATTTTGTTTTTAGTTATCAAAATAATCTACATTTTACTTGGATTCGTAGGATCTCCATGTGGAACTCATTTTATCTATTCCACAATGATATGTTTCATGCCCTTTAGGAATGTAATATAATTACTAAAACTTAACAAAATGACCTCATGTTTATGAAAAATATATTATTAAAATAAAAAATAATAATAACTAAATATATACCTTAATTTCATCTCATATACTATCATTTTTAAAATATCTACTAATCTACAATCTTGAAAATCTAATGTTAATCACCGAGGGTCCGGATCGAAAAAACCGATGAGTGGAGATAATTTTCTTAATGAACTACCAACTAGTTAAAGCAAGTCATTAATGTTTTTAAAAACATGATCTGACAGAATGTTAATCTATGATAAATCCAGAACCCTTTTAATTTATCATAAGAAATTCTCAAGCTCTCCTTCTGATCATTGTGGAATGGTGAGGAACACTTTACTGTTGAGTTAATTCAAATAATATTTCTTTAGCATTCAAAATTTATGAGTAAATTATGCCAGAATTTTAATTAATTTAATCTCAATGATATTTTAACCCTGAAAATAAAATATAAATTTCAAAATATGTTTTTTAAAATAAAATAAAAAAAATCAATAATTTTTATAAATAATGGAAAACCAGTTACCAAAAATCTGAGTTTCCTCTCATAGAAAGACCACTATATAAAGAAAACATTTATTGTATCATTAAAGTAATAATAAAATAAATATTTCATAATTTTCATTAAGTTACCCTTTATTGTATATAACATGAACCATTTATTTAAGGATACCTCTTCAGTTTTTTATATTTTATCCTTTCATGCACTATTTAAAACAACCACTGGAAAAAAAATTAATTTACCTAAATTGAGCCTAAAAAATATCACATAAAGATTACTGGTAAATTATAAGAAACTTACAAGTTGAATCATGAATTTATTCTTCAACTATAAATGACTTTAGATGTTTGTTTCATAGGCATTTGAAGGGTTCTCTTTTTAAAATAAAGAATGTTTCAATGGTTTATTAGATGTCACTATTCTGTTTTTTCAAGAATTTGAGTAGAACAATTTCTACCAATAAACAAGAAAATGTTACCAATAAAAAAAATAAAAAATGGAAGAAAAAGATAAAAGTTTTAAGTTTAAATAAAATTCATAAATTAATACCATTGATTGATCTTTTGAATCCACCATTTTCTTGATTGAAGGGTTCTCAATGGATGTCATCTCAAATATGTATATGAAATTAAATAACTAAAATAATAAATAATTATATAAAATTGTAAAATATAAAGTAAAATGTGTAACTAAAAACAAACAAAAAATATTTAAAACTGAAAAGTAAATAAATTATTAAGTGTTAAAAAAAATATAATAATTAGAATCATGAAACATTTAATTATCATTATCATAGTCACAAAAATCCATTTTCTATAATTTAATTATCAATATTCTCATGTCTTTATGTCACCATTAAATGAAATAGAGTGAAATATAATCAATTGAAACTGATTCCTCATTCTATAAGGCATAATTTTCCACATCGAAATCAGTTGAAAAGCTGGTTTGTAAGAAGTAAACTTTAGGTATGATATCTGTCTCCATTTCAAATAATTCTATTAGTTTAGTTATGGTTGAAACATTACAAATTTTATATTTAGATTCAACTCTATAAAATAGTTATAAGCCTTGTGACAAAAGTACAAAGGGCTCATCAGTTTTAATAATCCTCTTAAGGTTAATGAGAGTGAATCCAAAATTATCTTCTTTGACAACTTCAATGGGATTTTCCCAATCACACTAAAATAAAATAAAAATATTTTCAATCAGATAAGTCAACTCACTAATTTCTGTCAACACCCCATAAGATGATTCATATCTTGTATTTTTTTATGCTCACAAGAACAAAACAATTTGGTGTCTCACTCCTCTTATAAAAAGATTTCACCCTCCACTGATAACCATTTCAATTGACTTTGGTCATCATTTTAATATAAGTGTTAGGAAACTGACTTAAATGCATCAAATAAATTATTATAGAAGTGTCATTAGGTAGAGAATTTGAAACATGAATAATTAATGAAAAAAAGAAATGGCAGAAACAAAAAAATACCTAAAATTTAAAATTAAAAGTATGATATAAAATGCACATTATCATCATACCATTTATAAAACCCATTTTTATGGATGTTATTAATTATTTTTGGTCTCTTTTGATATTTTCTAGGGAGAATTTCAAAGATCTCACAACAAAAAAATAATAGGGTATGAATTTTATAATCAATGAAAATATAAAAAAAATTATGGGTTTGTATCTTATCATGCATATACATGAACTTCTTCACAGATTTCAAAAACATAATTATATTATTGTAATATCATTGATGTTTTAGGATGGAAATCTTTCTTTTTTGAAATTTCATAACATTTTTAAGAGAATATAGATAACCCTTTACATGTTTCATCACCTTCACCATCATTGTTTCTTATAGAATTATTTTATCTTATTTTAATTTCATGTAAATATCATGGAAAAATTGCATACACTCTTAAACATTGAATCCTTCAGTAATTGATCCAACTATGTGACTTTTTTTATGAACATAAATTTTTAATATTTTCAATAACCTTTAATCAATCAAGATAAATAATTTGATTAAATGTATAAAATAGTTAAAAATTAAAATTCAGTACGTGTACCTCTCAATTATAGACATAAAATGATAATAAACTGGTCCCGAAATCATGGTTTCATGTCCAAAATGAATTACTATGTTTACCATGATGTCCAAAAATGAATGTGGGAAGATTTGCTCTAAATTTAAAAGTATGGTATCACCAAGATGTCGTAACATCTGAAAATATTCAAATGTTTCCACTTTTGAGCATAAATCCAAAACAAATTACTCAGAACAATAATGATATCAATTACCTCCTTATTTTCATTTTCCATTGAGCCAATGTTAAAAAAATGTTGCATTAAAACATGCTGGTCATGAGTTTTTAAACCAAAAATTTTTCAATCAAAAATTTTCCTCTCAATTTTTGAAGAATACCCATCTTGAACTTTGACATCGGATAGTACACTTATCATTTATTTATTTTTTTTGATTCAAAAATCTAAAAAATGATTTAGGTAGATATGTTCAACCACGATTTTCATATAGGTGAAGATCATGCCTTACATTTAAATCTACCATATCAAGTTGAGATAGAAAAGTATATTTAGTTTTTCCCTCAATGTGAAAAAGTGTGCCAATAAAACATTCAGAGATATTTTTTTCTACATGAATAACATCCAAATTGTGGTGTAGAAGAAGATTCTACCAATATGGGAGTTTAATGAAAATAATTTTCTTCTTTCCAAGGAATATCAACATCTCTCTTTTGTTTATTATGTCTTTGAAACTAGATATTTATTCCAAATATATTATCCAATCTTTTCATTTGATCTAACAACTTTGATCTATTACAATATTTAGATAGTCTCCTTCTTTTTATTTCCCTATTATATGCCTTTTTATTTTGGTGAAATTTGTGACTTTGATCCAAGAAGCGTCGATGGACCATGTAACACTTTTTTTTTACATTTTCTCATGTAAAATGAAATTGCTTCCAGATTAAAACATGGAAATTTATTTTTATCCTTGGTCTTCTGACCTGATAGATTACCATATGTTTTAAAGTCATTAATTGTACAAATTAATGATCTTTTTAATACAAACAACTCATTTTTGGTGCATCCAATGTTTCGATACTGAACTCTCATAACATGTTCAACACATCAATTAAAGGAACTAAAAATACTTTGATATCATTAAAAGGTAACAAAGGGTTAGGTATTAATAATAAAATAATAAAATATGATGGATTCATACACAACCATGGAGGAAAATTATAAATCATTAGGACAATAGGCTATATGCTATATTGACTAGAAATCCTTCCAAATAGATTAATCCCATCACTTTCCAAGCATAGAATAACATTTCATGGATCACTTTAAAACTCAGGATACTTATCACTAAAATATTTTCAATCAAAGTAATCTTCTAAGTGCCTTAAAATGTCATATTTAACTCACTCGTGATCATTCCATATCATGAGAGGGGCTGTTCTAGATGACATGAATAGAATTTTATGCCTGGGTATAAAGGGGACATGATACAAAACCTTCATTGGTACTTTTTTTCCATTTTATAATTTCATAATACTTCCATAATCCATAGTTTTCCACCTCAAAGAACCACAATTTAGGAAATTATTATTGAAAGGTTTTTTCCTTATGGAAAATTACACAATTATTTGGGCAAACAACGATCTTATTATATTCCATTCGAAGTTTCATGATAATCCCATTCACCTTAATAAATGAGATTGGTAATGTTGAATCATTGGGTATATCTCTCTTAAATAGTTTTATAAGTGCATCGATTTCCACATTAGCGATCCCATGTAAACATTATTGAGGATAAATTTCAACAATAAAATAAAATTTAGTAAATTATTAACATACAGGGTATAATGGTTTCCCAACATCTTCAAAAAAATTAAAAAATGTGTGTCCCCTATTAGAATGACATTTTGAGGTGTTGTCTCATTTCTCACATTCGAAGGATTCCCCAATATGTCAAGCATATCATCTTCAGATCCAATATCATGTTCAAAACAAAAAAAATTATTATCACTATTTATTGTCAACTCCCCATAAAAATTCCAAATACATATTTGATAATTAGAATCCATTTATTTGATAATGAGATGAGATTTCAAAACATCTTATTTAAAATAATGTCTATTAGTATAACTTCAACATGGACATGAAATCATGTTATCCCTTATTGAAGTTTCAAAAGAAATATCAAGGAAAAAATCTACAACACTTAAATATTCATGATATGTTCTCCTTAACATAACCCAAATCTTATCACAAAATATATTAATTATTAAATTTCCTTCATATTATTAAATTTTCAAGTAATTAAACACAATAAAAAATTAATTTTTGGCTAAATCGTATTACAATTTAATATAGATTATAAAATTGAATAACCTGGAAACTAAAACAATAAACTTTGAGAAATAAGAGATAATAAAATAAAATTTAATAATAATTTTTTATTTGTATCATATGATTTTTTAGGTAAATGGATTAATCTAATATCTTAAATAAAAACCACCAATATTGTAGAAGAATATGGGAAGAGATAGGGGTTGTAGAAGAATACATACACAAAAGAAGAAAAGGTTTTGAAATGAATCAAATGCTCAAGAAATCCTAGGTGATTGAAAGCAGATACTGAGAAATAGAAATTGTAGAGTTATGTTTATCATAGTACTTTATAGGGTGAAAAAATGTATTGTGGAATGGGAATGTCCACCATGAGGATTGGGGAAATAGGTATGCGAGGGGTGGATTTAACAGGTGGATTGATGGTTTTGTGGGAAAGCAAAAAGATGAATCGGGTCGGTCTAGTAGTGAATATTTATGAACTCATGGATCAGGAATATTCATGGGAGAATTGAAGTAGAGAAGGGATTCAGAGGAAATCACAGGTGAGGGTTCTGTAGGTGTGGCATCTGTGGGAGCGGGGGCAACATCTGCATGAGTGGGGGAGAAGAGGGAGGCGAGTGTTGGTGTGGGGGTGGTGTTGGGTGTGGATAGATATGTGTATAAACATATAACATCATAAAAAATAATTTACATGGATAAAAATATCAAATTATATTAAATATTTTAAATAAAAAATTATCTATATATATATATATATAAATTGTTACTTTTGTAATATAAATAAATATATTTTATGATATTGTATTATATAAAATATTCAATATTTAAATAACCACTATTAATCAATTAATTTATTTTCATATAATGAATATAAAAAATTATAAAAATTAATTTTTTCCCTTTATGATATAAAATAAATTTCCAGTATGTGAATATCAATTATTAAATACATATATTTAAATTATGTTTAATATTTTATTATCCATTACCATGTTCTTATTTATTATGTTTAATAAATTAAAATATTGTAATGATTTAATTATATTTTGAAAAGTATTTAAATTTTTATTAAATGAAAAACATTGGAAAATCTAAGCTGTATATATATATGAGATGTTTTTAATAAAACCTTTAAAATTAAATTTTGAAATTGGTCATAAAAATAAAAATCTATATTAAAATTTTGTTTTACCTTAATTGGTTATTTTCATTGAATT
Organism: Viscum album; assembly: GCA_963277665.1. Classification (NCBI taxonomy): domain Eukaryota; kingdom Viridiplantae; phylum Streptophyta; class Magnoliopsida; order Santalales; family Viscaceae; genus Viscum; species Viscum album. The sequence continues at coordinate 1,212,021,864 of OY728121.1, forward strand.
ATTTACTATAATATATTTTATTGATTATAAAATATTTGTTGTTAATGGTTATTATTAATAATATATTGAAGTGTTGGTAAAAAAATGTTGGTATTACTATGATAAAACAATAGATTTTACTATTGGAAAAAGATCTGTTTATTTTAAATGATCAATACCAATAGATATATCTATTGGAACAAATAAGTTTGTTACATAAAATTAATACCAATAAAACATATTATCTTTTGGAATTGATCATTTTTAACAAAAAATATAATGCATGCCAATAAATTTCTATTGGTATATGTCTATTTTTAGGTGATGGGATATACGGAATGTAAGGGAAATAGTTGGTTGGTCTGTGTAGAAGGGGAACACGACCCGGGGATGAGTGATTTGGGATACGCTGTATACATCCTCTACACAATGTATACCACTACATGGGTTGAAACCTATGTGGTCCAGATACTTGGGTAGGTGCTTGGTCGGGCTCACAGGTCGTGTGTGATCTGGTCCATGTCATGTACTACTAAGAGATCCTCTAGGGATCTACCAATATAGGTATCTTCTTCTATGGGAATTAGATTCATGCTTTTGAGTAGTCTTTCTTAATCAGTTTTCTGCAGAGACATGTTGGCAGCCTTTGTTTACACTTATGAGATACAAGGTGGGGTAAATCGAGCAAGACTCTTGTGAAGCTATACTAAGATGATGTTAGATATCAGTGTGGTTCGTGTAAAGAGACTCTAGGAATGGTACTCACCTGGTGGACTAGGTTGTGGATTATCCTTACCACTCTAATTAGGTAGATATGGGACTCTCCATGTCCTAGAAAGAGTTTCATTACCGTTGGGTAGTTTCTTCCAGGGGTGTTACTCCCCTAATGGACTAGGGTCTGGGTTTCCCCAAGACTTTCATGAAGGTTGAGTAGGTAATCCCCTGTTGGACCATGGATTATGTCCTTTATCCATTGATTTAGTAATCCCTTGTTGATCCAGGTTATGGGTCCTCCATATATGGCATTTAGATAAACTAGGTACTCCCATACCTGGTAGGGTGCAGGTCTTATATTCTAGGGGTCGGTACTCCCATTAATTCCAAGGTGTGTATCCTCCATACATACTATTCTAGTAGAGTTGGTACTTCTAGTCCATGTTAGGGAGTGGGTCCTCAAGTCTGGGGTTAGTACTCCCCTTCCATTTTGGGGTGTGGGTCTCCCATAGTGAACAGGTTGGGAGAGTTGGTACTCCCCTTTCATTCCAATGTGTGGATTCTCTAGCCCCTGAGTGGTACTCCCCTTTTCGGTAAGGGTGCGGGTCCAAGATTTACAAAGTGCTACTCCCCAATTGTATCTGGGCATGGGTCATTCCAGAGTATTACTATCATATTGGATTAGGGCATAGGTCCTCACCTACAGAGTAATACTCCCCTATCTCTGAGTAGCATTGGGAAGTGGGTCCTCCATTAGAGTTGGAGCTCCATCGGCTATTGGATATAATTATTGGGAGAAAACCATTCCACATGATCTGAAGGGTACCTAGATAGGATCTAGTTCCCCCTCAATGGACTGAGGTGTGGGATACTGCTTACAAGAGTGATAGAGGTTTTGATGGTTATTTTGGAGAAATACTCCCTCAACTTTGGGGAAGTGGTGAGGCGTGATTTTTTAAGTTCTTTTTTGTTTGAGACGATGCACACATTTCATAGTGTGGATCATTTCTACCTCAACTATGTGTAGTGGTTGGGGTGGGACTCTTTACTTGGGTTTATTTAGTTTGTGTTGGGCATGAGGTAGAGATGATAAGGCCTCTAATGATGGGAGAAAGAGCTGGACCAAGTATGATGTTACTAACAGATAATGTTCTCTTGTATATACTATTAGGAATGGTAGGGTTTTACCCATTAGAGTGCATCTCTTAGAATGGTACCATCAGGGATGGCTGAGCTCACATAGTGTTATCCGGGTTTCATTTTATGGTTCAAGCCTGAAAATTGAATCATGTTACTATATATGAGTTTGGAACCTAATGAGACTTAGTTTTTGAGAAGAGAATATCTGAGTGTTGTTCTGGGAGTCCTTGTGGTGTTGTCACATATCAGGGTTAACACCCCTTATAGACCAATTTCACATTTCATGTACAACCAAGGATGGTTTAAGATGAATTTTCTCTCATGATTGGGTTTCCCTATGTATATGTTGAGTGGATTGTTGCCTTTCATTTTATCTCTTTTTATTTTAGGTTTTTCTAGATGCCTAATGATTATTTTTATACTCACCCCTACACGGGACGTTCCCTCACATATTTTGTGTCCTTTATAGACTATAGGGCTTTCAATAGAGTCCATAGAGAACTTGTGGTAGGTGGATCATAGTGAGTTAGACAGACCAAGGTGTTTACCAGATCTTGGACAAGAATATTTCCAGTAGTTATAGCTAACAATGATCCCCTCCCTTTGAGATGGTTGGACACTTTTGTTATTTTATATGGTGGGTTTTTTTCCCTTCTTGAACTTTTAGTACTTCTATTGAACTCTTCTTGTGGGATATAGATGTATGCATGCGTTTTTTGCCTTTGGTTTTTTTTACATTTCATCATTTTTTGAGCATTGATATATGTGTGTGTGTGTGTGTGTGTGTGTGTGTATAGGTACATAGTCAATTCCTCCCATGTTAGTGATATTCCTTCTTGGTTCTAGTCGCCTGCCACTGGATTATGGGGGTGGCCTTGGGTAGTTGCAGCCCGGGCCCCGTCGGGTCAGGTCGTGATAATGTGGTATCATAGGTGGTTGGTTCTACATTGGGACCGTAGTGTCGTGAACTTGATTTGGGTGGAACAATAATATTATTATGATGTTTTGAGTTCTTCTCTCAGGCTAGAGGTTCTAGTGTTAGTACGATGGAGAACATATCCATTAACCATGACTCTGATAACCCGTTTTTTGACTCAGTACGTTAGAAAACTGGTCACTGGTAAATAAATGGTGCATGAATCATATAGGATTGTTTTTTTTCTTTTTCATGTCCTTTTGGAGTAATCTCCCCATATATACTCTTTTATTGTGGTACATCTTTATTCTATTTTAGGATTCCACTATTAAGAAAGCTAGATTGGATTATATAGTGTGATTATGATGAAACTCCACCCCATGATGAGGCTTCATTACAGGGCAATAATTCTATGGAGTTACATTCAGGTGGTTTACTAGTTGTGCCAACTCCCATAGACTACTGGGTTTTACAATTAGTTTAGGATGAGTATGTGTGTATGATGAGTTCACTATTGGAGTTCCAGAGGAAGCAAACTCTGAGGTACTAGGGTAATCTAGACCCTTAGGTAGTAGATGACTGGCTTGAGGTAGTCATGTGAGTTTTATTCATAGAGAGAAAAACTCTCAATCAGATGGTGGTCCTAGCAGCAAGCCTTCTGTAGGGTTCAGCACGACAATAGTGGAGTGTGGTGATATAGACTCACGACGAGGCAATGATTACTTGGGAAGATTTTGAGGTACTCTTTAGGGAAGAGTATTACCTAGCCACGTTGAGATCAATGCATACCCAAGAGCTCATACAGCTTCATCAGGATTTAATAACAGTGGTAGAGTTTTTAGTAAGGTTCATAAAGTTTTCATCATACTCCTTGGATATGGTTTGGGATCCATTATTCCTTGAATGAACCTTCGAGTCGGGCTTGAGTTGGGAGATCTGGGAATCTACAATTCCACTGTGCATTCCCACCTATGTTAGAGTGATGGAGAGATCTTTGGTAGTAGAGAGTTTCCTAGATTAGGAATGGGTGGATGTGACCTGCAATAGTGGTTATGAGGTTGAGGCGTCTGCAAGTGCCGATATACAACAGGCGATGGGATCACAGCGTAGGAGGAATACCCATGCTCAAACACAAATGTGTGGTTATGTGGTGAAGGGGAAGTGTTGGTGATCTGGTCAACCAAAGGAAAGGCCGCGATATGCTTGTGATGATCAAGGATATCTCTCCAGAGATTGTCTAAACTGTTGTACTATTGAGAGGTATCCATCTTACGATCATCCTTGGCATAGGTCACATTTAGAGAAAGAAGTTTTTCACGATGGCAGACAAGGAAAAGGGGATGATATAGTGCCAGGAGGTGGAAATCAGTTCGAGGTATTCCCACTACCACCCCAGGTTGTCCTCACCGTGCTTAGGGAGTTGGAGGATGGGGTGACAATAGCTAGCGGTTGTAGAGTTCTTCAATTTTAGAATCTCTAACGATGAATAGAGGTAAGACTTGTTTCCTTTATACTATTTTAAGAAGAAATTGATAGACACTACTATGGGTACTATTTTATTTCCCCTCATTCTCAAGTTTTAACTAGGGTGATGTAGGGCATCAGAAGAACCATTTGTTTGTAGAGTTGACAGAGGTCCTGGTAAGACTCAGTGCGTCTTTGGGTAGCCCTTTTTTTTTCAGTGGAACCCTCATTTATTTGTAAATGGATTTTTATGTGACACACTCAATGATAATTTAGTGAAGTTTAACATATATTTAAACTCATGAGTGATTGGGGATTATTTCCCCACCGAAATGCATTTTTTTATGTGATTAGACCCATGAGAGCAAGTCAATGCTGCCCAAATCATACAATATTGAGTTGTGGGGATGATTTACTTAGACTTGCGTATTTAGGGAATGGTTATGTTATGAAGTGTCAAAGAAGTTCCTTACCTTTTCAATAGTGTTTTACTACTCAACCCCTATAGGTTGGTGACCTAGGGAGAGGGAGTGGCTTGGTTGTAACCATTCCATAGAGGCAGAGTTAGATCCCATGATGTTTCCACAGTATGGATTAGTTTTCTACCATCCATACTCAATTCGTATGCCACTAGTTGGTATGGAAGTGTTTGTTTTTGGTGAGATATGTTGAATTCGGTGGTTTGTAGATGAAGGTAATAGTAAGACCTAGTGTTTATGGTTTGGAAGCCCTATTTTGTTCATTAATACCCTCACATGTTCAACATCATCCATGAATTCAAGACTCTAGAGGATGATATTGTAAAGTATATCAAGGAGTGGATGAGGACTGTGGGGGTTCCTTTAGTATCCCTGTCAGGTTAGCGAGGTGGGGTGCCACTAGACACCATGAATGCATATACACCATGGTGCTTGGTTCTTTCCCATATATCACAACTAAGGATACATTTTTCCATTATTTAATGATGTTGTCCTGGTGGAAGCTGGACATAAGGGTGGTTTGATCTTGGTGGTCCCTCTATGTTCATGCTTGTAAGAAGCATAGAAACCCTTAGTGTGGTTTCTATCATGTGATTCCATTAGAGAGATCAATTTATTACCTTATTATTAGACTTTATCTTTTTGGGGATGAAAATACCAATAGTAGGTAGAATATAATGACTCATGTTTTGACCCGAAGGAATTTAGAAAATTTTGGAATTTATTTCTAGAGCTGGGTGCTGAGTCAACAAGGGAAGATGGGGCCCAGGGAACCTCAGTGCGACGATATTAAAAATATTATATATATTTTGTTCCATGCACACAGTTTCAATTGAAACTTAAATAACTCCAATTCAGAGTATTACATCATATTTATGAGGCTGCAGTTGGGACCAGAACATCGTGTTTACCCTTGGTGAAACCAAATTTCATTTTCACCTTTAATTTTGAATGGAGATGAATTGGAGGGTTGATGAGAGGTGAATTAATTGGTTAAATGAAATTTGAATTAATTAATTTAAAACTTAACATAATTACCTCTCCCCATCTCTCGTATTTTAACCAAACCCAAAGAGGCCAACACCTCTCATTCTATCCTCTCCTCCTCCCTTTGTCAATGAATGGAAACAGAGTCGAATCCATGAAAGAGGGTTTTTTTATCTCTATATATGAAGTATATTATCATTATATCAAGAAATATAATGATCCGAGAATCATTATTGATCAAAAGATTCAAAAAAATTTCAATGTGGTGGGTAGATTGTTTTTGTTCTGAACCCCTTTCATAATGATTTTTTTTAAGGTTTGAGAGTCGAAATACAATTTCTTGAGATCCCTTCTAGTTAGATCTGAATGTTTCAGGGTAATAATTGGTGAATCATAGGTTTTTAGAGGTGATTTCAAACTATAATCACCATTTACAGAGTACGTAATTTAGTGAAACACATTGTGCAGCTCTTCCTATTAAGGGAATATGATGTTTTGGGACTAAAATTTGTGTATTGGGGTTACATTCCATGTAGTTTCCTAAACTGTGTGACCATAGGACATGTCTTGGGATATTCGTGGGAAAACACATGGTTGTGTACTTACACACATAAAAAATACAAGTACACAAGGTTTGGTACATGTACACGGGAAAAATTAATGGTCTGGTGGTCATCCAGCCTAAACATGTCATGTAGTATGGGATATATTGCATGTAAGGGACCCTATTGTCCAGTCCATGTCGAAGGGAAACATGGAAAAGGGAATAGTGATGAAGAACACTACGTTTACATACTCTACACAATGTGTACCCTAAATAGGTTGAAAACCATTTGATCTAGATACACGACATGTTGATCGGGTGGGCTCACACTTTGTGTGTGCCCCTGTGCACGCCTTGTACTACTAGGATATTCTCTAGGGATATTCTACTTTTCATATCTTCTTCTCATGGACTTAGATTCAAGAATTTTAGTATTCCATCCTATGTAGTTTTTTTATAGAACATGATGGTGGCCTTTATTAAGTATTATGAGATACGAGGTGGTGTAAATAAATAAAGATGCCCGTGATGTTGTACTGAGCCAATGTTGGATATCGGTGTGGTTTTCGTAGAGAGACGCTAGGATTTGTATCCCCTAGTGGACTAGGGTTTGGGTTTTACATACCTCTCTTCTTATGTAGATATGTGAATCCCTACAAAGTGAGCATGGGTTTGTTACCATTCGGTAGTTTTTTCCGAGTGTGTTACTACACTTATGGACTCAGGTGCAGGTTTCCCCATGACGTTCATGAAGGTAGAGTAGGTACTACCCTATTGAACCATGGAGCGGTTCCTCTATTTGTGTATTAAGTACTCCCCTATTGGACTAGGTCGTGGTTCCTCTATATATGACATATAGATAGAGTGGGTACTACCCTGTCGGGCAATGTGTGGGAACTCTATTCTATGATTCACTACTCCCCTGTAAATCTAGGGTGCGGTCCCTCAATACATGTTGTTTTGGTAGAGTCTGTTATCCCCTTCCATGTTTCGGAGTGGGTCCTCAAGCCTAGGGTTGGTAATCCCATGTCAAGTTAGCCTATAGGCCACCCATATAGAATGATTTGGAAGGGTTGGTACTCCCATATCGTTCCAGGGTGTGGGTACTCAAGCCATTGAGTGGTACTCCCCTATCAGGTTAGGGTGTATGTCCTTTATTTACAAAATGGTACTCCTCTTTTTTATTAGGCTTTTAGTCCATAATGATTAATACTACACTATTGGATCGGGGTGTGGGTCCTCAATTATGGATTAGTACTCCCTCGTCTCTAAGTAGTAGTGGGGAGAAGTTCCTCCATTATAACTGGAGCTCCCTTGACTGTTGGATACATTTACGAGGAGTGGACCTATCCCCTTGATGTGAACAATACCAAGATATAAGCTAGTGCTCCCTCGATGAACTGAGGTGCAGTCAACTCCTTATAAAAGAGATTGAGGATTCACATGTTAGTTAGGAGAATTACTACCTTGGGCATAGGTGTAGTGGAGAGGCATGAGTCCCTCCGTTATCTCTTATTAGAGAGGATTTACATGGTACATAGTCTAGAGCAGTTTTCCATAAAATGTGAGTAGTGGTGAAGGGAGGTCTCCTCTCATGGGTTTGTTTAGTTTTTGTAGGGAAAGAGGTAGAAATGACATGAACTCTAGTATTGGGAGCTAATGTCGGACCACGAAAGATGTCCCTATTGGAGCACATTCTCTCAGATGTACCGTTAAGAATGGTTGGGTTGTTATCGATGGAGAGAATCTCTCAAACAGGTTCCATCTGAGATGGATGAGCTCATGGACTGTGTTCTTGTAGTTTCATCTTATGGTTAGAGCCTTAGAAGAGAATCCTATTACGAGCTATGAGGTTGAAGCTTCATGAGAATTAGTGTCTGATAGTAGCATATCTAGGTTTTTTTATTTGTGTACTTGCATTGTTTTCACATTTCATGGTTGACACTCCTTGTAGACTGAGCTGAATTTTCATGTATAGCTGAGGGTGGTTTGATATGGAGTTTCTCTTTCGATTGGGTTTTCCTATGGCTAGGTCGAGAAAACTGTTGTCTTTCATTTGATCCCTTTTACTTTTGGGATCTTTGGGGAACATACTAAGTATTTTTATACTCACCCCCACATAGGCTTTTCCCACACATGTTTTGTTTCTTGTGAAGACTACAAGACTTTAGATGGTGTCCACGAAGGACCTGAGGTCAGAAGAGATTAGTGATCTAGACAGACCAAGGTGTTTAACGGAGCTTCATAGAATCTTTCTAGTTTTTTCAGTTTAAAATGATCCCTGCTTCATAGAATGGTGGATGCTTTTTTAGTTTTCTTTTGTGGGTGTTATTTTTTCATTATTCCACTTTTAATACTTCTGTTGTACTCTGGTTGTGGGATATAGATATATACATGCATTGGTTGCCTTTTTTTAAAATTTTAGAATTTTTTGATATTGGAGATGTGTGTGAGAGTATAGGTACATAGTTAATGCCTCTTATGTTAGTGATATACCTTCTTGGTGCTAGTTTCCAGCCCCTCGCCTATTAGAGGTGGGCTTGGGGAGTTACTGCCCAGGCCCCATTGGGTCAGGTCATAACATAAATGATGATTGATTTATATGTTATATATCATATATATATTATTTACATTGTATTTATGCTTTTTAATTCATATAACAGTCATAACATCATTTCTTCCATTTTGTGGGGATATGATAACATCGTTTCTGGACGTGTGGACTACCACCTCCTCAAAGCAATGTGACTCGTTCACTCTATACATAGAATCATTTAACGATGATTTAAATAAACATATGTGAAAAATATGACATAAATAAAATTATGGAATTATATTATACATATATATTTTATTTACATTTAATTATTTTAGTACTACAAAAAATGGAAGTATCGTCCATGAGTATATATGGCCGACCCTTTCCATGAAAGATGCATTTGATTTCCTATATACAAATTTTGTGTATTACTATAAAAATCTATATATACTGAATATATATGATATTTACATCATGTTATAAATTCTTTAGATTATAAATTTATCATATAATTAAAAAAACAAGTCAAAAATTGATAAAATATGGAAATTAACACCTGAAATGGTGAATATAATGAAAGACTGTTAAACATTTGTAATAAGATATTATAAGAAGTAAATAAATGATATTATATATATACTTATGGTTATTTAATAAGGTAATAACATGGTTGAAACCATTATATGGGTTATTAATGGGCGTTCACCTAAAATGAAACACAATGTAAGGGAATCTTGTGTCACTTTTACTTTTCTGAAGCATATGCCATATTCAAGAATTATAACGTTCTTGTGATTTAAATACTACCCCTAATGTATTTAATATCATTATTACTTCATTATTCATGATATTTAGATATTTAATTTGAATTATTTCATCTAAGAGGATTTGAACTCAAAGTTTCCAACTTGTCATGAAATTTCATAACTCATATTCCTTTCATTGGTTTATATTACTTACTAATTATCATTAATATTATATGATTAAATGTACAATGACTTTGAATATATATTGATGTATTTACAATTATTTTAAAATTGTTTCTAGTTGATACACAAATTATACTCTTTTATTAATACCTACTTCAATGTTATGATCATTTAAATGGTTTTTTTCACAATATCATTCTAATCGAAATTTCTTATTCCTAAAATTACATTAAATTAATTTATATGATCATTGTTCAATAAAAACATTAATTTTCTTATAAACCCAGTTGTTCATAAACTTTTTCAAGTAATATTATAGTTTTTCCACTCCTTGGTACACAAAATGTTTTATAAGAAATATTTTTAAGAAATCCAAACATCATTTATCCCTATAGTCAAAGAACCCATTTTCATTTAAAAACCTTGTTTTCTAAAAATGTTTCCAATAAATGATATTAGCATTTCAAAAATTATGTATTAAATAAATTTTTACCCTTTATTTCATTTATAAATTTTTTCAAAGGAATACACTTTTCTATTAACAAACATGGCACTTTTCTAACCTTTTTACATTATAAAAGGAATATTATTTTTAACTTGTATGACTTGAATGGGATTACCCATCATCTTTTCATTGAATCTTACATTGAAAAAAGAATATTTTTTTATAAAAAAATGTTTTCTAAATGTTATTTTTAAACAAAATGGTTTCAAAATGAAATTCAAAATGAAAAGGTTATTTTCCTAAATTTTTTTAATAAATATTTTGTATTATATACATTCATAAATGACAAAAAACCTTTATTTTTACTCCAATTAGTATATATTGTATTGATATCATCCTTATTCTTCCTCTGGGGGTGGTTGATTGATTTTTTCAAGGATAGTATTGACATTCACTTCATTGATTCATTTTCATAATCTCATTCAAATATTAACCTTACAATGATCATTGAACATTGAATTTCCCCTAATTATCCATATCATTTATCGTGGATATTTTCATTCCATAAACTTATACAATTTTTACCTATGGTAATTAATTTTTTTGTTATTCGATTATCTAGGGAAATATAGATGAATTTGAATTTTTAACTCAATATGGATATTTCATAGGTTATATTGTTTATTAATTGAATAAATTATTTAATATATGATGAATGATTTGGAAATTCACTACATGGGTTGGGGACCTTGGGAAATAAGCCCCTCAATGTATCAGTTGTTTAATGAGATGAAATTAGTAGGAGACAAACCCTTCGAGTTTGTTTCCCATAAGAATATATGTGCTTCTACGCACATATTTAAACTTATTTTAGAATAGGTCATGGAATTAAATGTATCATGTTTCTGGGAAACATGACGTATGATAATTAAGATTTCACTACATTTTAGTTATTATTATCCATGAGATTTTTTCTTTGAAATTTTCTATTGATTCATTTCATTGCCATTTAATTAATTAAATAGAATGTATTTCAGTTATTTTCCTTTCAATATTTATTATTCCTTATCCAATTATTTAAATGGAATATGTTTATAGTTATTCACATTTCCATATTGGTTATCAACATCCATCTCAATTTATTGATTACATGGAATGTGTCTCCAACTATTACCTTTCCATATTGAAACTTCTCCTAGATTCACTATTGTTTTCACTATACTTAATCATTACTGGAAATTTGAGCTCACCCTTATCATGTTTCATTCCCTAGAAATACATAAAGAGTAGTAGGGAAGATATGCATGGATATGATAAGTGGGAATAAAGTTATACTAAAAATAAAAAAATATGTTGTAAATAGTGTATTAATTTGTAAAACAAAAAACATATATGTATCTGGTTTACCAAGACTAATAAATTATTTGGTACTTTACTATTTGATTCCTTATAATCATCAGAATTTAATGGTAATAGACACCATCTCTTGGATTACTAGGGTCAGGGTGTTACAGTAGGTATGAAATGAATTTTAGTATCAACCATGGGAACTAGATTCCGGAAAATATATATTAAGGAACATAACCCTAAGACAAACTTTTTGATTATCATTGAAGAACACATATCTTCATTAAATTATGATTTATGTATACCCTCAAAATATTATTATATTAAGGATGATTATAATTTCAAATTATTAAACATCTCTTTTTATGTTTTATGTGAGGGAAGCCTACCAAGAATACAGATATTTTGGAAGAAATTTTGGGCAATTCAACTTATTAGTTTAGTACATGTTTTAGTGGAAAAGTTATTAATGCCTTCAAATTTTAGAGACATTATTTTAATGGTATTGATAACCATTAGCTTTATTATTATAAATAATGACATTGTAATAACATTCAAATTATTTTTTAGGCTTTGAAAAAATATGTTGAATTGAAAACCATATCGAAATGGTTATTAAATTATTAAATTTCAGTGATTTCCATCATTTTTATTTTGGAAATTTTATTAATAAGTTTTTATAAAAAGTAAAAACTATAAGGTGAGGTGGCTTCAACCCTTGAATGATGTATGATAAGGGTTTCACACCTACCGATGTTCTACACAATGTCCTAGTTAATATGTCATTGTTTTTTGTTAAAAATATTGACAAATCAATATTAAAGATTAACTAGTTGTGTTAATTATTAGTTTTAGAGATTAACGTATTATACATATTGTATTTGTATAATATTTATAGACTAATGGTAATAATTTTCACTCTTTTAAGCACATTACAGTCCATTAAAAGTGTATTTTAGTGTTTTTGGAATCAATACTAATTTTTGGATATCTATTTCCAGAACTAATTGATAAATTGTAAATTGTTTAAAGAAAAAAGGATTTAAATTTTGTTTATTAAAAAAATATGTATATTATGTATATTTCTGTATATTCATTACTAGTAAAATAATTACCTAATATTAGTAAATTGATATAAAAATAAACAGTTCCCTAATACCTTAATTTTAATTGAAATGATTGTCTCTAAAATCATGTTAGATTTATGACTTTGATGCCCTCAATATTCCATTTACCATTCAATTTTTGTTAACAATGATCTCAATAACTACCTATAATTAGTTAAACTTTTACCGCAAGTCCATATCTTCACTTCCACTGATGTTCTCTGGCAGGGAAACCATGCTATGTGTTTTTCCATATAGCATTGGTACTTCCCATTTTCTTTATTCAAGAGGATTTTTTACCCACACCTCTCTTGATGTGGTATTTTAAAAAATTAATTTTAAAATATAATGTAAATTTATTAACAATATAAAGTTTAAATTTTGAAGGTGTAATTTATTTAAGGTCGGGAGAATGTAACACAAAAAAATTCTAAAGTAAGAACATTATATTTAATAGAGTGTATGACAAGAAACACCTGGCCTATAAAGGAATATAATGACCCAAGAAATAATGATATATTTATATCTTTTGAATAAATATATTCTATAACATTTAATTCATGAAAAATTGAGTTATCTTGCATTATACGCAAGAATGACTTTATTCGGTTATTTTCTTTACCTGGAGGACTAATTTTTAGAGAACAATAATATATTAATAAGATATTAATTATTTAATAGAGTAAGATAAAAAAAATTAATTAATTTTATGTTTATTAATTTGATTAACTATTTTTTTGTAAAAATATTTTTGAATTAATTGGATAACAACTAAATAGAAATGAATATGATAACCAATATAATATATAGGAAATGATTTTATAAAGAACTATTTTTAAGCTTCAAAATGAATTTTACCATAATAAATTAAATTAATTACTATTTTTAAATTATATTAATTATATATATTATATATTTAATCAAATAGTTTTTATATTCATCAAATATATTTTATAGCCTTAAGATAAGAATAAATCCAGTTTTATGCTTAAAACATATTTTTTATAAAACGCAAATTTGCCACATTTTAATGATGCGGGTATTTTAAAACTATTTTTTTTCAATTTTATGAATTTTATTTTCAAAATATTGTTCATTTGTTAAATTTTAATGTTAATGTTATTTAATGGTGAATTTTTGGTATTTTTGTATGAAGTCTCATTTTTTAATGAATAGTTAATAATACTAAATTCTAAGTGAATACTGTTTTTCGTATAATTTATTTATAAGGATTAATTATATTTTAAATTAATTTTAAATTTATAATAGTTAAATTATATATTAATTCATCTGATATATTTAATTTTTATCAATATCACACTGAAATCAATTACAAAAACATCTCAAATGTTTGATGATTTTTACTTTAAAACATTGCTTTCTCATCCCGTTTGTGGGGTTAATTTTAAAATTTACACTACCACTTTTGTGATTGAAATTTGGAAAAAATGATTTTATATTTGGAATAAAAATAATATATAATTTATAATAATGTTAACATATTTTTTCACCAAAAATATTAGTGAAATTAATTAAAATTAATTACAGCGATTAAGAAAAAATTAGCTTAACAAGAGACTACACCTTAATCTTAAAGGTCAAATGACCTAGAAACTTTTCCAAAATACATTTTATGGGAATATTTTAAATTTAAACTCCCTTTTGTATAATTGTTTTCATAATTGGATAAACATCATGTAAGGTATTCCTCTCGTTAGTGTTTACCTTTTTATATTTTCAAGAATGTCACTCCTCCTCCACTATAAAAAAGAACCCACCCCTCCCACTTATTCACACCTCAAAAGAAATTTATCTCACCCAAAATATGATATCTTAATCTCCAAAAATCACTAAAATCCTATTAAAAGCCTCAATTTTGTAATAAATCAAAACAGGTATGCATTTTGGTATAAACCAAAAGGAGTAACCCAAATAAGAGGTAACATTCTTCAACAATCACTTTTGTTTCATTTAATTCTCCACCCCTTAAATTATTTTTCTATTATGATTATACAATAATACAAGTATATTAAATATACTTATATTTTTTTATTATAATATTTCTACCTACACTTTCACACATTTCCATCAAAATGGGATACACTATCATTGTTCGTATGTACGATGGACTACCGCCTGACGAACTAATGTCATTCGTTCTTCCATTACAACATTCAATGGTTGGAATTAATGACGGATTTATAGTTTACATATTATATATATGATATTTATAATTTATTTATTCGTTTTTAATTCTTATAAAATAAATACATTCATGCACTCCATTATTTGGGGATATGATAACATCGTTTGTGGATGTGTGGATTACCACCTCCTAAAGGCGATGTGATTCGTTCATGCTATACATGAAATGTATTAAAGACTATTTTAATAAAAATAAGTGAAAAAATATTATATTTTAATTATAATATAAATATATATATATATCATTTACTTTTTATTATTTTAATATGACAAAAAATTGAAGTAGCGTTCATGCATACGGACGACCAACCATCTCCCTAAATTGTGTGTTTCATTTCATATATCCAAATTTAATGGATTAATATATAAAATTTATATGACGATTATATATGATATTTAAATCATAGTTTACATTTTATAGATTATGAAATCATGATCTAATTAATAGAAAAAATAATAATTGAAAACAAACTTGAAAAAACTAGTAAATTAACATCCACAATAGTGAAGATAATTAAATATTGTCAACAATTGGGTAATAATATATTATAAGAAGTGAATATACAATATTATTATTATCATTCAATTATATGTCAATAAAATTATTAAAAGCAATATACTAGTGATTAAAGGATGTTCACATGGAATGAAATGCAATGTAATATATTCTTTTCTCACTTTTACTTTCACGAGGCATACACCATATTCATGACTTATGTCTTTCTTGTGGTTTATATACTCCCCATAATGTATTTAATATCATTAATACCTAAATATTCATGGTATTTTGAGTTTAAATTTAAATTTTTTCATTTAAGTGGATTTTATCATAAAGCTACCAAGAGGTAATGAAATTTCCTAACTCAACTCCATTATTTGGGTTATAATACTTCCCCATTATCATTATTATTATATGATTATTTGTATAATGAATTTAATTATATATTGATGTATTTACACTTATTTAATTTGTATTTATAGTTTACACACATAATCTTTTTATTCATTAATTCTTACTTCGATGTTTAGATCATTTTAAAGGTTTTTTCTCAATCTTATTCTAATCAAGATTAATTATTCTAGAAATTAAATTAAATGAATTAAAATTCTAATTTTTTAATTAACACTATAATTTTATTTTAATATAGTTATTCATGACCCTTTTCACTCTTTGGTAATCAATATTTTTTATAATTTTTTTAGGAAACTCGGCTCCATTTCTATTTTTAGTCGGAGAAACTATTTTCTTCTAAAAAATTATTTTTCTAAAAATATTTTAAAAATTATTTTTATCCCTTCCAAAATTATTCCTTAAATAAATTTTTAACTATTTTATTTTACATATGTTTTAAAATGAATCTTAAAGTATCTTCATGAATAATTCACTTTTCAAACCATTTTATATTTCAAAATAAATGTTCTTTCTACCTTGTATGACATGTATGGAATTACCCACTATAATTTTCTATAACTTCATTTTCATGATTAAAATGATATTTTTTAAATAAATTGTTTTTTAAAAATTATTTTCAAATAAAATTATTTTAAAAAAAATTCAAAATGAAAAGTTTATTTTCCTCAAGAATGTTTTTAAATGACATTTTCAATGTATTTCCATTAATAAATGACAAAAACACTTTATTTTTTCTCCAATAGGGATTTTTTATTGATACCATATTTATTCTTCCTTTGGATGGTTTTTTATTGATTTCTCTAAGTGTATAATTGAAATTATCATCTTTATTAATTTTTTTACTCCCCTTGAAATATTCACTTTTATGTGACCATTATACATTAAATTTCCTCTATTTATACATATAATTTATCATTGATATGTTCGTTTCCTAAACCATATATCATTTTTACATACAATAATTACATTGATAGTTATTTGATTATTTGGGGAAATATTTATCAATCCACATTCTTCACTTGATTTGGTTATTTGATATGGCACATTTTTAATTAATTAAATCGATTATTAGATACATGATGAATTCTTGGGACATGAAAAACACAAGTTGGATCATTATAAATAATCCCTTAATTTCATTGTTAGTATCATGAGAAGAAATCAATTAAAGATAAACCCTTTGAGTTTATTTCAAAAAAGAATATACGGATTTTTACCCACATGTTTAAAATGTATTGAGAAAAGGTCTTGATGGTAAAGTCATAATGTTACTAGGAAACATGAATTCTGATCATTAAAAATTACCTTCATTTCTTTTATTATTATACTTGTGATTTTTTCATTGAAATTATCTATGGATTCATTTAATTATCATTTCATTGAATAACTAGAATTTGTTTTAGTTACTTAATTTTCCATATTGATTATTACCTATCATGTTATTTAAATGTTTTTTTTAATTATTAACCATGCCCTATTTGTTACACACTTTTTTATCATATTATTTATTACATATCATGTGTATTTAGCTATTACCTTTCCATATTGAGTTTTCTCATTGATTAATTATTACTTCCACTACACTTAACCCTTACTGAGTATTTTATGTCACCCTTATTTTGATTCCATCCCTTGAAATCCAATAAGTGTACTAGGAAATATATTCAAGGATATGCTAAGTGAGAATAAATTTCCCCTCAAAAGAAAAAAATTATGTTTTAATTAGTGTATTGATTTGTAAAATAAGACTAATGTATGTATCTGGTTTACCAAGAATAGTAGACTAATCGGACCTTCTGGATTTCATTCCATGTAATCATTCAAATTTAATGGTATTAGAAACTATCTCTGAGCTTACTAGGGTTGGGGCGCCACCATAATAACATTACATTTTGAAAAAACATATTTTGAATGTTTTTTTTTCAAATGTTAAAAATGAGGATTGTGAATCGTAATCTCATGATTATTAAAAAAATAATTAATCATAGATTCCAACACATACAATAGTTTACTATGATTATTTTTCATACATTTATGGAGTGATGTGGGGATAATTACTTAGTGTTGTGATGAATTTAATAGATGATTAAAAATACAGAAAATATATTGTCTCTTTTATTGTCTATCATGTGGTATATAATTTGGATGATGCTCATTTATTGATATATTAGTGTTATTAAATGATTCTAATAATATAAAAAATGTATAATGTTATACAAAATACATCTCAACTTTTTCATTTGTTCATGTTGCGTGTATATATTAAAATAATTTAATTAACAATTATGCTATCAATAATAAATTTCCATCATGGATAGTTATATGTTACGATGACATGTGAAGATTAACATAGTTTGAGATTTATATTGAGATATAAAATAAAATCCTATGAAATAAAATTATTTCATTATAATAGATGTATCATCAAGTACATCACATTGAGTTCCATACACCCTATCAATCGAATACAAGGGGTACATGTTTCATTTTCAATATCTATTACTTGGGATTTAAAATATACCAAGACAGATAACATTCATTGTTTGATAAATTTATCATTCTAACATTAAATATAATCTAACTAGGATTTGGTTTTTTATTACATTGATTATGGTATCATTTGAGTTTAATCAAGATGTGATGTATCCTCTTGAATGATGAGTATGACATTTGGGATCTCGATTAAGTTAGATTAATGATGAGTATGGTTATACGTATATAAGTGATGTTATATACATATCTATTTTTGGATTATGTTAATATAACATGCTAATATACCATGATGAATGACATGTGGTGTGTACATTTTTTAGTTTATAGGTGGAGAATCTAGAACATATTAATTAGCAATGAAAGATTGATAAACTTTATGTATTGTGGTCATTTGAAGCCTTAGAAAAAGGAATTGTACGATTATATATATTTTATGTGATATATATTGACGGCATAGGTATATAGAAACACTATTTTAATGTATATCATGACAGATCTATTTATATCTTGAGTAACACTGATGTTTTGATGGTGGTTATACATTGATTTAAATTATTGATTATAGAGATTATAAAAAATTTCATTATTACGAAGTTATATGGGATCAAATGAAGTAGGTGTAGGATTGAGTATTATATTTTTTTAAATCATATAAATACTCTCTAAAAATGTTTTTGAGGAAATATAAAAGGATTTTTGGATATATTTTCATAAGCTGCTATATTTGATAAAACCTAAGGAGAAAATATATGATAGGTTATCTGTGAGGAGTTTTGGGTATGAATTTATTTTTTATATCATATGATATATGAATTTAGATGAAATTGGACTCAATTATATGAGTATTTAGTGAAATTGGTAGATTGATAGTGTCATTATCTAAATCCATGAATTGTAGACATTAATTCAATTTATATCATATGGTATGATTTATGGGTTTCTAGGGGAAAAATTAAAATCATTCAATATTGGAGAAGACATTATATTCATTTATTTATCATTATTACCATATAATAATCATATAAAAATATATATACCCAAATTAAGAACATTATGTGTAACATACATCAATAATGGTTATTACTTTTTTCTCTATTCACATTCTTGATGAAGAACATTAAGAGACAACCAATAGACTTCCTCAATATTTCATGTTTCCTTGTGCTGAACGGAATCACTCAATGGTGATGTTAGATCCTTGTTCACTTCATTAAATTCTATAATCTCAAATGTTAAATGAGGAATAAAAATATATTTTTGGTTAGGGGATAATCATGAAGATTATGGGAACCCATGTACTCACCCCATCTCAATGGCAGTCACCCCATTTATAGTCCTTGTGATATTGCATAGTATTTATGAATTTACTCAAAAATTTATTAACATTCAAGTAATGTATGAAGTTAAATTATTTTAACTCATCAATAAATATTAATCTACCATATATTTTATTTTATAAAACACTTATTTAGCCATCGTGAGAGAGATTTGAATGACAGCTTTTAAATATCTGATTTTCAATACTTAATCTTAAGGTGTTATATGAATCTTACATTATGATTCATATTTCCTCATGATTTATTAATTCATAAAATGTGAATAGTTGTTAATGTAATTATATAATATAATATTATTTATGATGCACTCATATAATATAGTATTATGTATCCAAATACACATTTAATGTGTAGGGATTTATGTTATATCTCTATAAATCCCCAGGTTCACTAAATCTTCATATATTTTCCCCATTTCAACCTATATTTGTCATACTCAATAAATTGTAAAATTATATGAAAAAACATTTTCGATATAATATGAAACACTTTTTGAAAATATATCATCAGATTCCCTATATATTAGATCATATAAAATACCATTTTAATGTCCATACAAACCTCTTTTTGAATAAAATATAAATATTTTTTAGAGTGACTCTTAGTGGAAAATTTTTTCCCCATTCAATTAGAATAAAATTTTTACCCTATAGGTATTTTTAGTATTGAAAACAAATTTTAATTCCCAAATTGAAAAATATAAAAAAAGAGAAGCTACTAGAAATAAATCAATGACACTCAAGTTATAAAGGAATATAACATTATTATCTCCATCAAAGACAAGTATATTTATACCTACACCCACTGACTTCATCACATATATGAATTTATTATAATATGATACCTTTTTCTATGACATAAAGTAAAAAATTATACATAGAGTATTTCATTCCAATATAACAACTTATATATTCTTGATTCTCTGATAATAAACTTCCCTTGTCAATGAATGCATAACAAGTCATTCGACCTTATGGATGAGCACATCACATGACCACATCTTATAGATACGAAAAATATATGTATCCTATTTTTATTTTCATACACTTATTTATTATATCTCAATTTAGTGTTCATATATCATACTCATCATACAAGAGAAAAAATCTGGTCATGGTTATGTTCTAATCCACAACATAATCAACAACATACCCATCCATACCCTAAATACATTTTCATCAAGGATTATATATTAAAGGTATCAATTTATTATGGTACCCATTCTATGTATCCCTCTAACCATAAGTATCGGGAAATTATAATATGAAACATGCACATATAGTATACAAAAAAAGTATATGACACTCCATATAGTATACATCATGGGTATTCTAGAAAACAAATAAGAGTTTTACATCATGATGATATTACATATCTCTAAATAGGAATCCAAGTCATGATAACCATAATGTTTCATCACAACCAAAAATAATATATGAAAATAATTTTTTAGGGATAACTAAAATTCATAATTTTATATAACAATTATCATTTCGCCTCATGAGTATCTGCATTCATCATTAAAGAGTGAGAAATTAGATATTTACTTTTTACTTAACATGGTAATTTTTATATCCTTAAACACTTTCGGAAATTTATCCAAACCATACATATGTGTCTAACTCATCATGTATCATATTATAGACTTCAATATATACCTTATTTTTTGTACTTTTTTTGTTTTTGTTAAAGTACTACGTCTTTATGTAATTCATTATATATATCTATGTATTCATCTCATAAAAACACTCTCATTAATCTCTTTAGTGAGTTGCATTAATGAAGTAAGATATTTTGAATAATAGTTGTACTTATGAATCATATTCCTAATTTTAAAAACTTTTAATACAATATTCAACTCCCTTGACATTACAATATCAAAATTTACAATCTTAATAACATATATTATCTAGTCCATCATTATCACCATGATTCTTGGAACATTTTCCATCAAACTTTTTCCTTGATATTTTTATAGTAACTAATGTAACAATTTATATAAATACACTAAAACATTTACCGTATTAAGTAAAATCCACTTTTTATCATGTTTGGTCTACATATTTGTTAACGAGAGATATCCTGATGTGGGGTGGGTGTGAATCAAGGAATAATATTTATTTAAATTAAAACACTAAATCATAAAACTCTAACAATACTAAATTATTTTATCCATATTTTTATTAGGGTTATGTTCTTATTTAAATTATGATATATTTTATATTTATATTATATTTAATTCAATCCAATTTTATTAATTATTTCTTAAACGACACACATTTATTCTTATCTTATGAAAATGTAAGTTAAGAAAGTTCACTATTCACAAGGACATTATTTAGTTCACATAAAATGGACTAATACAAGGATCATACTCTGAAAATATAATGATATACCAGAATATGATAAATTAAATTTTCATTGGTGGAATAATGAAATGTCACTCTAAGCCTGGTGTCACTTTTTTTTACAATTTCCACCCCCTCATTCCTCTCTCTTTTCTCACTACTCAAGAGGGGGAAATAATTTTAGAATAAAATCCAATAAAAACAATATCATTATTGTTGTTAATGAACAAAGTGTAGCTTTTATAGTCAATATCTTATTGATAATCCTTCATAATCATATTTTTGGATACCACCATTAACACATATTCAACTTCCATGAGACATAATAAAAACTTAACCTTCCCTATTTAGATAGATCTTTAATGAGTGTAAATACTTCAATTGATATTATTCCTATATTATTTCTATACTTATTCTAATACTTGATATCTCATTCACATATCAATATTATATATCTATTTTTACATAGTGGTGTCCACAATTATTTATAGATATTTATATCTCTATATTTATAGATATTCAAAATTCATTTTTCTTTAATCAGTGATAAATTATCTATGTTTCCCCCGAAAAAGATATTCAATTCTCTTTAAGTATTCTGGGTAAATTTATCCAATAATTAATTTAAAATTAGGAAAACAATAATCTAACAAAAATATATGATTTCTCTTCTAAATAATAGGTTATTTGAATATGTAAATTGGTTTACTAGACTTCTTTTTATTATGGTTCTTAACATAATGGAATGATACTCATTCTCTTATAACCTGAGCTATTATATCATCCAAATCCACCATAACATGAGACTATTATTTATAGAATATTATAAAAAAACTCTTAATTTAATGATTCATAACCTCATAAAACATTTCATGGAGAGAATATCAAGATTCTCCTTTAAATACATTTCCACAAATCAATTCCCTTAATCATAGTTGAAGCACCTTTACATAAAACATGGTTCCTATTATGTGCTGAGATATTTTGGAATAAAATTATCCTACAATGTGGTCATTTACAAATCGGATGAACTACTGAAATATTAATTTAATACATCATGATGAAGCATCTTCTCTCATGATATAATATCCTTAATTTAATCTTTCATAAGTTGAGTTCAATACTATTTAGAACCTACTATGACATTATCCTAATCCACCCCCAACCTGAAAAAATGGTATATAGTATATTTTTTCATGTTGTAAATAGTTTACTAAATAATTAGTTATATTTATTGACATCAATTAATGTTATCATAATTGATTACATTCTACTCTGATGTAAACACTTTTTTAAAAAGAATTATAATGATTGACTTGTTTCATTATGACACAGATCCAAACTAATCACATATGATGTTCAAAATCCTTTATCTCATCTTACATAGAGTTAGGAAAATTTTATTAATTCTAAAACAACCTTTACTAAATGGAGTTTATTCCAAAATAGTGTTCAGTTGTGTGTCTCATTCATACATGAGATTTAGATGTGAAGTTTTTATGTCATGTACATTCACACCAAATTTTTATTCTTATACAACTTTATCTTATTTTTATTTAATACTATGTATATTTCAAAAAAATAATTAATGTTGTGAAGTTATTTGTAAATTTAAATTCATCTTACACAACTTCTTAAAATGGGACTTATTCATACAGTAACATCACAAAGACATATATAATCCTAAATATGTCTTGTTGTCTCATTGATTTCATTCCAACCATTTCCAAACATATTCAAAAATTATTGAGATTCATATTTTACCTGAAAAAAATAATCCATCCTTTCACATAAATTTATTCATATTTATGTATACTTAAAATTATTAACTACCATATTTGGAAACTCTAAATATATGTCAATGCTTTATCAATGAGTACTCCATCATAAAATTAATTTGTATTCTATATTTTCAATGTGATTGAAAACAACATTGTCACACTATTATTTTCTTTATAACCAATCAAAAAACAATATAAATTCTCCATTGGATGTTAATAATCCACCATTTAGACATTTTATAACATGAATCCAAAACCAACCAAACAACATGACACCAATTATTTACCTTATAAAATCTATGATGTTTCCACTTGTAAATAATTTATATTAATAATAAAATATTTTTCATACTTAACATCAAATCTTAATAAAAACATACACCAAAATTTAAAAATTTAGAATCATTAGATAAAATTTACCGTGAGGGATTAAATAATTAAACTTGTCTCATTTTATCAATATCCCATAGGTTCTTATTTTCAAACAACACATGATCTAATTATTTTGTCTGTACTATAAGTTAATTTTGTGAAACACCAAATCTTAATTTTATAAATATGTATACCAATTTTTCTATGCGAATCATCACCTTTATCTTGGAATTGAATAGGGGAATTCTTAACATATCTTTTACCATGTTTTAAACATATTCCTTACACTAAATTTGTAGAGACTAGTCTCTCCTTTTTGAAAACACCTCAAGGATTCTTCATTTTATATCTCATTCTCAACTAGTTCACTGTAATTGTAGATTTTTTTAATTATTCAAAACATCCTTCAAATTTTTTTGAATAATCAATAATTTTTAGTGAGTGAACATTAAACTAAAAAAAGATTCATGAAAAAAACTATAATCCAATTAATCTAGATTGTGGTATGTGAAACATGAGTTTATATTAATAAAACTATTATTTTTCATTACACTCAAGGTACTACTACACAAATCCCAAACACACATACAGAAAAACATTAGTAAAATATGCCATGAGCACTAGTTGTGCCATTTATATCATATTTTATTTTCAAGAATCAACTTTAGATAGAAATACTTGAGTTTCTATTAGTGTTAAAGAATTTTATTTAAAAATGGAAATCATTTTTTTTTGTTTTTTATGAGATTTTATTTTTTCATCATTGAATTTGGGTTTTGGGAGGGACTCAAGTGTTGATTTAAGAATTATTACATTTTTTGTTAAATAGTGGTAGACAAAAAAGTCACATGGTTATAAATAATCATAGGAAGTCCATGTGACTAGATTAATAGTATTCTAATTATGTTTTTCATGATTGGTGCATGATTTGTCTAACACTGTTGCTAGATTTTTCATGGTAATTTTTTTAAGATTTTGATTTTTTCAAAACATTTTTATTTGAACATGTTATTCATGTTAATGATATTTTTTTAGACTTATAATACGATTTTAGTATGGTTTTTTGAAATTTATTATGATTTAATTATGTTTTAATTGTGGTACGCTCTTGTAATTTTTAAAAAATTACACCTAAAAGGTCTTCTTTTAGATAAAGGGATGGTGTTGTGGAGAATATTCAATAGTTAAATACTTTGATTGAAAATAATTTTGTGGATTAACTAATTTATACTAAATAATATTCAGGATAATAAGGTGATAGAGGTGAGATATGGACAATGGATCATTCTCATAAGTTTACTAAGAAAAATCCATTTGTCTTTCATTGCGATGGAGGTAATAATGAGCACAAGTAAGGGATCAAGATGAATGCTCATATTATAAATTATTTGAAGAACCATTATTCCTTGAATTTATAATTCTCCATATTAATGTTAGAAGGACTATGTAGGAAATGGTAGGACTCCTTGGTGTAAGTGAGGTGACATGGAGATCTCATCAAGGTTACCTTCAAAAAGGATTTCAATCAGCAACTTAATCCTGATAAAATAAAGGTGATAAATTCCCATGAGTTTTTGACATGATATAAAGGAGTCCATTCAATGATGTTGTATGCTACATAGTTTTCAGAGTTGGTTTATTCTTCTCCTAAGGTCATCATGAATGACCATCTTAAGGTGAGTCATTTTGAAAAGAGATTGAAAGAAAAATATTGATCGATGATTATCCATATTTTCCTATTGACTAATTATGAGGTGGTAGATAAATAAGTGATTGATGAGGTTTATTTATATGTTAAGATATTTCTTATTAATGTTTCTTTATATGTGTGGTTGTCAGGGTATGTCCTCTAGCCAGAAAAGGAAGTAGCTTGATCCTCATTGGGGTAGTGGAAAAGGTAGTCATTAGTCATCAAGTATAATGTCATTAGACTCTTATAGGTGTAAGATGGTGACTTTCTATAAATTTAGGAATATACATACCATACCAGACTACCCAGTGTATCTAGGTATACCACACATTTGTGGGAATCCAGGTAATCTTTAGTGCTTCTGCAAGGATTTCTTTCAAGAAATTGGGTTGGTTATTTTTTCCCTAAGGGGATTCAGGTATATTATAATACTTATAGTGGAGTGTGATCTTATCATTAGTGTAATGGAGAATATCTTGAATCTAAGAACAACTAGGTTTGGTCTGAGATTTGTTGTCTTTTTGTATAAAATGTAGAACCTAAGGACTCCAAATACGGGCTAGCCATCGTGAGAGCAATGATTTTTATCACTTATTTCTTGGATTTATCATTTTTTTAATTATAGGTAATTCCCCTACATTTATATCATTAATGTTTTCTGATTACTTGGTTATATGAGAAAATTTGACATCATTTTTCAAGGATCTTCCTACCCCATTGGGAATAAATAAGAATCATGTTTTTAAGATTTCTGGTTGTCATTTTTTGGTTACTAGTATATAGGTCATGCAAGGATTAATCATTTTAGACATGTAAAATTTTAATCTCAACATTATTATAGATTGGATGATCAATTTCTTGCTCATATTCAATACTATCTTCATATGTTCTAGTTTCTATCCTCTGATAGGAGCACTCATTTAATCCCATGTGAGTGAATATGAGGCTTGAAATGGAAGGATATATTTCTCTAGATGTGGGATGATATCATATTAGTTTATTAGGTTATTCATTGAGTCTTTAGAGAAGGGTTTATATGGAAATATTTTGGTGGTTTTGGATTGATACCATGATGTTTTTATGAATGTTTTTTTGGGTTTCACCCCTAAGAGAGGTTAAGTTTACAATTGATATGATCCTCGAGACAAGCCTCATTTCTCTTCTATAATATTATTTGGATCCTATATAGTTAATGTAGTTAATTTTTCAGTCAACGGACATATTGAAATTATCAATCCTAGAATGTCACCATAGGAATCACC
The DNA here is from genome assembly GCA_963277665.1 of Viscum album. Classification (NCBI taxonomy): domain Eukaryota; kingdom Viridiplantae; phylum Streptophyta; class Magnoliopsida; order Santalales; family Viscaceae; genus Viscum; species Viscum album. The sequence continues at coordinate 1,212,048,854 of OY728121.1, forward strand.
AATGCTATTTATAAAGAAGGATTATGAGAGTATCTGAAATTTCATAGACTATCCTATGAAAAATCTGATGACTGTTAAGAAAAATAAAAGTTCCCATTTATTAATGATATTTTTAAAAAACTCAGGGTATTCTAGTTATTTAAAATGATCAACATGAGGTTGGGGTATAATCTGTTGATGGTTAGAAAAGTATATGTTCCTAAAACTTCATTCGTGTGCTGGTATGAGCATTTTGGAGTATATATTTATGTTTTTTGGCCTTCAAAATTATCATACAATCATTAAGGAACTATTAAACCAAATACTTCATTTGTTTTTGTTCTTATGGGTATTCATGTTGGTTGATGAAATTTTTTGTATTATATAACATAATAGGACCATGGAGGCCATCTATGTGTTATTTTAGGAACCTCAAGATAACATAATATATATTCCAAGTTACCCATGTAGTAATTATATATTCAAGAGGTAATTTTTTTGCCTTTGTGAAATCTATGAAATTTTTTTATAAGGTGATAAATAAGATCCATGTGGTTATGTATTGGATGTGACTCAGGAATAGGTTTGATATTAAGAGCTGTTTAGGCTTTTTTGGGCTTTATTGGACTTTTTTTTGTCTTCCCTAGCTTAGCGTCTCTGTTAATAGAATTGAATCAAAAGGGATAATTTTTGAGTAGATTGAAAATTATAAATATTCTTTTTTGTATTTTAAAGTTCATTTTATATCATATATATACACTAGATTCTTTCTGATCCAAGAAATGGATATACAGGGAATTATGATGTTGTATGTGTGGGGTTTGGGTGTCTGCTGATGAAAGAGAATCGTGTTATGGCTTATGGATCTTGTCAGCTACACCCACAAGAGTGTAATTTTCCCAACCATTACCTAGAGTTAGAATCCATGATGAATTCATTGAAAAATTAGTTCCATTACCTATCTTATTATCATCCATGATTCATGAGTGGAGTTTGATTGATTTATTTCTAATCTATGTGTGAGGATGTTTGAGGATGGAGAAATGGTGTCCTTGACCATTTTTCATGTCATTGCATATATTAGGGTAAAACTAGTTTGAGAAAGGATCTAACATTGACTACAAGAACATTTTTAGATTTTTTAATAGTGGGTACACCTCGGGTGATTGGTCTCAGTCTTTAGATAGTATCCTCTTCTTTAGAAAGCAGCTAGTTATTCCCTTGATCTTGAGTTAGGATTTGACACATAAGGGGAATTCTAAAATATTTTTTATATCCACCCTAAGAAAATAAATATGTATTATACTTTGATTATTCAGTTCTCATGGACTTGGAGGAGAAAACTATGTGTGTATTTTTTATGTTTTGATGTTTTACCTATCAAAGTATCAAAGCAGAGCATTAGAGACCGAATGAGTTTCTTTAAAATCTTCCCATTATAGTATGGAAGTGGGATGAGATCTTAATGGGTGTTGTAATTATTCTACCATATACCACTAGTGGGAAAGAGTGTTTATAGATGATTATTCATTATTTGACAATTTTATCCCATATTCATCCCATTAGAGATATGATAAAGGTAGATAATATTAGGAACATGTATGTTCAAGATATAATTAGGATTCATGGGATGCCTTAAATGATAGTTTCCAAATAAGATATCCATTTTAATAATTATTTTTGGAAGAGTCTCTAGGAATCCATGGGAACCCAATTAAATTTAATCCCAACATATCACTTCTATATAGATTCTAGGACTGAGTGGGCCATCCATATTCTTGAGGACATGATTTATGAACGTGTGATTGAATTTAGGGGTTCATGGTAAAGGTATATATTGCTAGTATAACTTGAGTAAAACAAAAATTACTTGGACTAAATTATTATATACCCTTTTGAGGTGTTTTATGGGTGGTATTATCGGTCCCTGTTGTGTTGGGATGAGCTTGGTGAGCATTACTTGTTTGGACCGAGCCTCATCCAGGAGACGGCCAAGAAAGATAGGTTTATATAAAAAATATTAGAGGCATATTTGAGTCATAAAAAAATATGTTGATCATATTAGTCACATGTTTGAGTTTGAGGTTGGTAATTAGGTGTTTCTCAGGGTGTACAATCGACTTGGTCATCGTATCTTGGGAATGGAAGGAAATTTGGTATGGAGTTATGTCGAATCATCTTAGATTGTGGAGCATATTAAGAAGTTATACTATCAGTTCAAATTTCATCCATGTTTGACCTCCATAGACTAATTTCTTCATGTATCCTAGATGAAAAATTACCATACACACCCTTTACATGTTATATAGTTGGGGATGTGGAGTTAGATCCTGATACCACAGTGGTGGTGTAGCCTATTCATACATTGTGTAATCAAAGAAAGGTGAACTGTTGTAAGATAATCCCTTTAGTCTTAATTATCTGGAATCATGGTGAGAATATCAATGAGATATGGGAGTAGGTATTTTCCATTATAGATTAGTGGCCTCAACCATTTTATTTTGAGGATCCTTGAGGAATTTTTAGTGTTAAAAAGTGGAATTATGTGGAAAAATGTGACACCTATTAGGTCATTGGTATATTAATTATCAGTTTTATTTATTTATTATTTCTTAGTATTTGGGGGGTTGTTGTTTCAAAAACATGATTTTACATTAAATAATTCCATGTGCACAGTTACCAAAAATGTTTCACTTACCATGAAAGGGTGATATTGGGGGGGACAGAGGGGTTTTCCTGGCTTATTATTGGTTTTTATTACCATGTGATGTTCCATTAAAATTTTGTGACTTTGGTTTTGGGATGATGGTATCTCCCAAATAGTTGGGGCATGATTTTCATAACTGTGCTTCCAAATAATTAGGGTAGTCTGGTTCATTAAACATCTAATAAAACCTTTTTTCCTTATTGAATTTATCTTCTATTTCCTCATTTTTCTCCTACATCACTAGAATCCCTCTCCCCTTATCTTTGGAGCATCCTCCTGGGGATTTTGTTGGATCAATTTCCCCATTTGGTGATTTCTTTCATGGTAATCATGATTTCTTATTTATTTATCTTTCTTCCCAATTTATTTTACATTTTCTTCTATTTCCATATAAGTTTAAAGCCGTATATTTTTTGGATAATTCTATGATTTTTAATGAAGTTATTATATTTTTTTCATTATATTTTAGGTTTTGAGGACATCTTTTCCTGGATTTAATTGTTTTTCATCAATAGTAACAAGTTTCAGTTTTAGTTTCTTATAAGTGTTTATATTTAAGGTCACTTTTCCATGGGTTTCCATTTAGTATTCATTTCCTATAGTTTTTATTAAATTTCCCCTAAATTTTGTTATTATTAATGTTTTATCCATTATTGTGATGATTCAGAGATTTTATTGGAAATTAAAAGGTTTACATATCCTTTTTATAAGGAATTTGGTTTTTATGCACTCAATGTCTTTGTTAAAATGGATCAAAGAGATTTATGTTTCAAGATTTTTTTGAAATAGTTATTATATAAATCTTTTCTTGGTGTTATATTTTTTACTTAAAATGATCATTTTGGTTTTTTAAATTAGTTTTTGTGATATTGATTATGAGATAGGAACCTGTGGATGTTTATATGTCTGTTATCAAGTAGCACCTAGAAATCATTTATTGTGGGAATGTGCTTGAAATATAAAATTAGACTCTTCTCCATGGGGAAAAGTGAGACTTTTATATGAATACTTGGGTAGCTTCTATATGTCTCCATGTGGATAGAGAGTTCCCATGGAATTATTTTTGGGCCTAGATAATATCGAGAGAGATTCCAAACTTTTTATACTTACATAGTATACTATAACATATTGTAATATTAAACCATTATGGTTAGATCCCATGGTGTCCATCACTTATTCCTAGTTGGTTTCTATTTTCTTTTTTCATGATGATAGTTCCTTGATTAATTTAGATATTTTATTCTTAGGCCTACGATCCTTTATTTGGTTATATGATGGTGTTTATCCTTATTATTATGTTGATTCCATGTGTGGGTGTGTTGAGTAAGATATACTAGGTGGATTCATTTCTTTATTTAATCATTTTATGGTGTGTTTAATAAAATGGTTTAGTTGGGAGAACCAGATGGATTTCAAAAGTATTTAATTTTATAATTTTTTTAATAATGGGGCTTTCTTTTGAAAAATAAATTTTCAAACTTGACTCAATTGTTTACATGGGTAGATTCCACACATAGATTCATGGTGGTTTCCTACTGGAATTATTTCCTCATGCACTCTATATTCCCTTAGTCATATGATGGCCTTATTTTTTGGGACACAGGTAAGGGTAAGGGAACCTTTTGGTTTAGAGACCCTTCTTGATTACTGATATCTATAGTGGTTTAGAAATGTTGGAGTCATGGTCTCAAAGAGTTTCCCCATATGGAGTAGTTTTTGGGGGTTTTGTATAATTGGGGGGATTTATTTTTATTTTTTTTCTTTGTTCCATATTTAAATCTTTTATTATGGATATCATATGTGTATATATTGTATATGACTTGTGATGTGATGATTCTATGATATATGTTTTTGTTCATTATTGTGTTTACCCTTTTTTGTATTTATATCTATTATATCTATTGATCTGGTTTGTTGGTTGTAGTGACCATATTATTCATGTATGTTTTATGTAGGTTTTCCAAGGTTGAAGTCCTTACAAAATGGTTACATGTAATTACCTAGTGATTTTTTTTATCCCATGGTGATCAGGAATACACTTTGGGCCTTGTGATGTGCCAGATTAGGCGATGAGTTAGGTCAAACCAGGTTGGTTCATTATAGGATCATGGTTATATATTTTAATTCATTTCCATTTTCATTTCTATAATTAATTGGAGTATAATTTTAGTAATTTATCTTATTTATAAAATTAGATAATAAAAATTAAATATGTTAATCACCCTTTATTTTTTCAAAAATCATTAACCCTCACCATTAATTTTAGAATATCTAATTACATCGATATTCTAATGGTAAGAACATATATTCCCCTTCTCAAAATCCATATTTTCTTATAAAAAGTTATTTTATGGGTTTTCGTTAGGCGTACTTTTTCAAAATATATAAACTTGCATCATCTGGATCTATTGGGTGGACTTCCCTAATCCTAAAATACTATATTTGTATTTTTTTCAACCCTTGACTCTCCATTATACACATTCATGATTTGTATGTCAAACCTTGATGCTAACTAAGTTAGGTTGACCTAAAACTAAAGTTTCAATTCCTCGATAAATGAAATCATCCAAACTTTTATTAGTCCAACACATTAAGCTATGTTTAATTTTAACATAAGTAAAGGAAATCTATACATGGTTAATATTTATAATCAAGGGATTTTTTATTCATAAATTTCCAATTCAATCATTACTATATTTTTATTAATATTATGTAGATTTAATAAAGTGATTAACCATTTCTTACATAATGTTTACGCATTATCTAATTTATTTTTGTTTTATCTTTCATGTTATTAAATTCATTAATCTACATAATCACAATGAAACATCCATAATGAAATTAACCATTCAACCAGGAAGAAATAAAATAAATAAAATTTGTATGATCATGATCCTTTATAAGTGGTTAGTTTATCCAGAAAATGAATATCTAGCCCTAGACCTAGTGGGAGAAACACCTTAAACCCTAGCTTAGATCATGTTGAAACCTTCAAAATATCCTCCCAAGTATCTTATATATTTTTTTCACCTCCTATCCAAACATAAACCAACTAAATATTCTTTGTAGCTCCATATATTATACAATAATTACTCACACATAGGTGAAAGTTACCAAAGGATTGGTTTAGGGGTTTTATATAAAAGAGAACATTGTTCACGTAGGCTTGTACATAATGAAAGGAAAGATGATGAATAGACCATTAATTTAACATAATAAAAATAATAATATAAAATTAAACTAATCACATTCAAAGGTATAGTCTATTCTCCCAATCATCCACATATATACAATGAATTAAATAATTAATAATATTTCATTCAATCCAAATTTTTATTATTCATGATAAGTCGACCAAAAATCAATTAATTATCCTCTTTAATTAATAAATTATTTATCTTAATTATTATCCAAATATTTTTGATAATCTCATTCATCCAAATTTTTAAAAATTAAATAATTTATTTAAAATTTGAAATGTTAAAAATATGTATCTTTTTGGGAAACATGATGAGTACTTGTATGAACTACCCAACAGGTATGATGGTCGTATACTTTTTACTCATAAGGAATATATAGTAAACATTGTATCACATAATTTCATTTCATATACATTCAAATAAATGACACACTAACACATGTTATTTATGTATCATGTTATGATTTAAATGTGTGCAGAGTAATCAATGTCATATGACTTATACCAGATATATATCTATGAATACCTTGAATCAATTAACCCAAAATTTAATATACATAAAACCCATCACATGGTGTGTACAAGTCAAATAAATTAAACACTAAACAATGGTGTATATGGTTTAAATTTCATAAAAAAATATTTTTAAATTCTATCTAAATATATAATATAAAGTGTGTGTACTATCTAGCTACATCTCATGTATAGTTCATCCCTGTATATCTGGGGAACAAGCCTAGGTAATGAGTATGTTGTCCTACCATATACATTAATACAATATATGAAGTGTAGCTATAATACATGTCATGTGGTCTCTGAGTTACATGATTACCATTCATACATGTCATGTTATAAATACATGGCTCATATTTGAATAGACTATATGACGTGTATACAAGTTATATATTTTGAAATCTAACTAAACATGGATAGGAATGACTAATCGACACATAGTATGTACTAATTACATTCCTCATGAAATAAATGAATAATTCTCTAAATTAATTTTTGAGTTATCATGGTGCATTGAACACATGTACATAATGTGTACCTATGAGAAACACAACATGTATTATTATGCTATGTGGATAGAATCATTGGAACCTCCTGATGAGTTCACTAAACATTATTTATTCTTATTAATCCATTTTTATTATATTTATTATAACTAAGAGAGATAAGATGATATATCGTGATTCAAATTAAAATATAAAATAAACCAAAATTAAATATTGATAAAAAATGTGTAAATCAATCTATGATCTTAAAGAAATTATAAATTATTATGTAATGGATCAAATAAAACATGAAGGAATTTGGGTATATTAGAATAATGTATAGGTAATTCCCAACTCAAACATAATTCATAATCAAATATTATTCTAAGATTTAAATGACATAGAACATATTGAACCAAATAATTAAATTAAGGATCAATAAATGAATGAACTACAGAACCCAAAAACCTAGGATCATCACATAATTATTTATAATTAATTTTAATATTTAAAGAATTAAATTCTAATGTATTTTTCCTTCAATGATGAATCTAACAATGTTTCTACATAATACAACCTTTACATTATAGGAATCAAGTACAGATTCTCTCTAGTGGTGATCGACATATGCACTACAAACCTCCAAGTGACATTTTAATAATCTATGAGTTCTAGCATAGAAGATTCTAATTCTTGTGTCCTATTTCATTGATATCCAAGAGAATAACTTCAAGGAAAAAATATTTTTGTTCTCTATAGAATCAAGAGGGTAGTTGGAGGAAGATTTATCCACATTCTAGAGAGTGGTCATATAGAGGAGCTCTCTTTGGCTTGATAGGAATCTCTATATGTTGTTATAAACGCCAAACAAATGGCTATCATTAGGGATAAGAATAGTATTATTGTTTCTAAATAGTTATAGGTTTAAAAAAATTCAGAATAGTTTTTTTTATTTTTTTTTATCCCTAACAAACCCCATTTAAAAATAATTATATTATTGTAGTTATTTTTCTTGAAATGTGAAAAACTCAAAAATTAATATAATATTATTTATTCAATGATGTTTTTTAAATTTATTTGAATAATATTTTAGATATTATTTCTCCTCAGACCTTTTATACTTGCTACTTCATTCCTCTATAATATATATTGGTCCTTAAATAATGTCTATTTCTTTACTAAATAAATATCCCTGAATTATTCACTAATAAATAAAAAATAATATATTTACAAAATACAAATTAAATATTTATTAAAGGTTATTCTAACAAATATTCTCTCAAATATTTAGTGATTCATTATATAAAATCAAGAAAACATGAATAAATATTATACCATGTACATGAATAAGATTTAATCAACACGTAAAATAATAATAATTTTTAATTGAGGTTCTAGATACACTTATTGTGTGACCCACTAGCCCTCTTTCTCAGTAGAATTAGGTGGACCCACTTGAAGATAAAGTTTATAATATAGAAGCATTCCTTGGAACCCATAAGTTAATAAGCTAAGTTCAATATAATATACACCCTCAAACTGATTCTTACCATATAATATAACTGGTTTACCTCGATGTCTCTAATCAAGAAGGATTCATGTTGGGATCATCAACTTATATGCTCATTGTCTCTTTATATAACATTTCAAAAACAAACCTTCCCATAGAACACCATGTTCAAGGATTAATTTAGTTTCATCCATTCTCGTTAAAGTGTCTCAGATGTAATCTTCTATTAAATAATATGAGTGAAAAATACATTCTCACATTATTCATTAAATTAATATCACTCATGAAACACCCAACACATACTACTATTCTAAAAAAATATACCATCATGGTTTTCATCATTATATAAAATTAAACATCTAATAATATCCATTAATAATAATCATAATTTGGAAGGATCGGTAATCATGTCAACATATTGGAACATCCAAAAACACATATAAATATGGATTTCCAACCGGTGGGTTGTGTTATCCTAATATCCTACACTAGAAATTACTATGGGAACCCACCATGATAATGTGCCTCAAAGTCCTATGAGTCTCCACCCCTGATATCATATATCATTTTTGTCCCACAAAATTATAACATCTAGATATGGAACATATATATTAAGAATATTATCATCGACCTTATGTGTTCTCATAATAGTGGGGGACTAACATGGCCTTTCAGTGTGAAAGTTACTCTTAAGACATTCTCACATAATAAATCACATAGAAGAAAAATATTGATTTATATAAAGTTAGTTAATATTCAAAACAATGAATATATGTAATCCTAAATTATATTGATGTTAGTTCGATGAAATAAACCCCAATAAAGACTAAATCAGAATAGCATCCAATAATTAACTATCAATCAAGATCAATGATAACATATAATAATCCTAAGACATACTTTTTTGACATAAACATAAGTATATAAAATAATTTCCATAGTAAAATATGAATTCCAATAATATTATAGTTTACATATAACAATAGTGGATTGGGTTCACTCCACATTCCCATAATTTCCTTAGTCATGTATCACTACCAAGATAATAATAGAGGAAATATCCCCTTAGTGGATTCAGTTTAATCACCGTTTATATAATTTCCTTAGACAAGGTTTACTATCAAGACAATCACAGTTGATAGAGTCCCTTAATTTATTGGATTAACTCCTCATTCATATCATTTTTTAATTCAATACTCACTATCAAGACTTTCATAGTGGACAAAGTCACTTATTAAACGAGTTTCCCTCCCTATTAAAGTTTAAATTAAATAATGATATACCATTTTCTAACCAATCCATTAGAGGGATATATAATTTTAGACCCACCCATCACATAATGAAACCCACACATAAGTATCCTATAAGAACATAAAAATATTCATCATTTAGATATTGTATAAATGAACTAAGTAAAAAAAATGAGTTTCATGAAATCATCCTTAAAACATCATCATTATAATTCATCATGATAAATAAAGTGGATTTTATCATAAGACTATATCCCATGTTAGTCATAATAATCCATAAAGAGTGTTGATATTGATGAAAAATATAGCTTTTAATATATTTGAATAATAATTTTAAAAATAAAAATAAAAAAACCAATTTATATTTGTAGAATTTAAAAATCAAAATTCATTGAAAATGGTAATATTATTTTATTTTTAAAACCATTGAAAATTTTAGAGGAATATTCATGAATAGGGATTCAAATGAAATAATTAATTTTTATTCATGGTATATAAGTACAAAGAAAACATTATATTAAAAATTTTCTAATATGTTAAGAGAGATTTATACATAAAACATTTGAAAATATTGATTTTAAAAATTTATAAGTAAAGTAAAATTCGGTAAAAAAAAAATATTTTAAAACATTTATGTATCAGTAAAAACATCCATAATTTTTTTAATAACATGGACATGGATAAGAAAGATTACCCACCAAAAAAAGGAAAAAAGTGGGTGACTTTTCATTAAAAAGGTTTGATAGATCATTTTCAGTAACATATAGTGATGAATGAAAGGAGAATATGAAAAATAAATAAATAGTGGAGAATAAAATACATGGGTTTTAAAATATAAGGGTCATTTAATTTACTTGAAATAAGATTTAACATAAACAACCTAGAAAGCTAATGAGATTGTAACATAAACCCTTACTATTTTGGTATATTTTGAATCATAAAACCCTTAAAATAGATAACATCAAATAGAAAATTAAACACATTTAATAATAAGATATTAATGTTATAATATACCAAATATTAAAAATATAAACCATATTAACATGTATAGGTACACACCCTAAAATAAGTATCAACAAAATAATATTGAGACAAACAACCCCTACAACATTACTAATATCTAAATCCAGAAATCATAACAGCGATAAACATATATAAATTTGTAATTACCAATAATTTTTATTAAATTAATCATAAAATATATTCATGTGTTCTATATACATTACAAAAATGAAACAAGGGGTGAATATAGAATATTTCACTTATAAATAAAAGTGATATGAGGTACTCTTATCCCAACACCTAACTTTATTTGTATATACTATAAAAAGCTTAAATAAAAAAAATTAAATTTCTTATAAATATATTCCAAAAACATATTAATACTTATAATAACAAAAAATATTAACTTATAAAATTTTATTTCCCATTTAATAATAGTTCGTCATTAATATCATTATCCCAAGTGTCAAATATTTTGTTCTTCATTCATGTTTTGGTTTGGTGGTTATGATGTCTCCAATGTTATCATATTTTCATCGTCTCAAGAATATTAAACATTATATAATTATCAATTTTTTTCAATGTATACACATTTATAACCAGTCATATTGGGTGACGATTAAATATGAATTAAACCACTTTATGGAGATGGTAGTCTGTACAAACACATGAGTAATGTATCCATTTATCAATAGTTAGAAGAAAATAATGATAAATAATAAATCACCTATAAATAATAATAATTATAACATAAATATTATAAATATTCATTAAATATATCTTTATGATCATCCATCTAACTCAAAAATTAAAATCGAATCACTTCGCTTCGTAGATGTGGTACTCCACACATATGCATGAGGAAAAATATATTTTTCCAATGGATGAAAGGGTATGAAGGTGGATAATTTTTTATCTATAATTAACAGTATATATATATATAAAACCATCCTTGAATTATAGTGATGAAAAATAAAATACATCTCTTCATTGAGATGGTAGTTGTATACATAGATTAGAAATATTCCTATTTTCTTTTATATATTAAGGAAATATAAAAGCGTTGTAAAATTAACATGAATTTTTTTATTTAATATACTTATATTATTATATTAATATGTTTATATAATATTTTGAGGTGGTTATGGAAGAAAAAATAGGAAATAGATTACTAAGGACAATTGACTATTCTTCGGGTATCATCCTTTTTCTTACATATTAATCCTTATTGAGTTGGTCTTTTAGTGAAACCAAGACCTCTAGGTTGTTTAGAGAAAGGTTGAAAGGGTATTTGGGTAGATCTTGGTTTATCTAAAAGGATCTAGTGGTGTGTATAAGTGAGAATATGAGGTTCTATTTTATAAGTGAGGTGGGTGGAAAAATTATATGTAGTTGGAACTTTATTATATAATATTTGTATGACAATAGTAAAGTTCCAAAAAAATTAATATAGTTTCTAATATTAGATTTTTATGGTCAAGATAAAATCAAAAAATGATATTTAATCATTTTTTATGCTATTTTAAAAATTATCTATCTGGTTAACCCCACCTTAAACCCTTTTAACCCTTACCATGTAAACAAGATACATATTCCTCAAGGGTTAATAATGTCAATCTAAAAGGTTATGAAAATCATAAGTGGAGAATTGATGAAATTATATAACATTTCCCATTAATTTTCAAAAAATATAATATTATTATTATTTTCAAATAATTTTAAAGTAATTTTTAAACCGTAAATATCATTTAATGAATTTTTCATTACTGTTAACAAATTTTTACTTCAATGAAATAAATAAAACAATCTGATTTGAATGTAAATTTTTTTACAATTGATAATACCATATATTTATAAAATTAATTCACAAAAATCCATAATTAATCTAAATAACATTAATTTTAATGTTTATCAAATAATTTTTGTAACTTTCCAATAGCTTCCATAAGTGTCACGTTAATGTTTCATAAGTGTACAGGTTAATTATTCCATCAATAAAACTATAAATAAATTACTATTAAAAAAATAATTTATTAATATTAAATATGAAAATTTATAAACATTCAAAAATTCTTTTCATATCTTCAAAAAACATATTCGATATATTAAAATAAAGATAGTGGCATCTTTTAATTATTCCTTACTTGAAATAATATAATATTCTTAGTAAATAAAACGTTTCGTCATTTTTTTATATTATCAAATAAAAGTTGAATAATTTTTATAATATGAAATATAAAATTAAATCCTTTTTATAAAATTAAATGTACAAAATTTTTAAATTTATCTTTTAAATTAAAATATAGAAAAACCACTTTTACAGAAAAATTAAACTTTTAAAATTTAACATTTCTTGACATTATTTAATTTTATTCATATCATTCAATTTTTTCTTATTTCCAAGGAAATAATAAATAAATTAATATTTGGAAAACTTTTCTAAATATGTTTCATTTTTTTTATTACTCATATTTTTACTTGCATGTCCAGTAACTAGGTTATAAAAGTCACATTTAAATAATATTGATTCTATAGTATATTGTGCTTCATTTAATCATGGTGTTTTGTGCGTCACAAGATATATAAAACATAAAAAATTTAAAACATAAAATATTATAAACGCTTATGGTGTTGCATATATTATGATTAAATTATACTCCACTTTAGTGGTGATAATAAGAGAATAAGAGACAATCTTTTATAGATGTGGAGTAACCAATCCTAGAAAATTAAAAATTAATTGATCACTGAAGGGAGTTACTATATCCAAAACATTGAATCCATATAAATGTTGAATATTATTGGATTATAGTACATATTCACAAAATGATGTGTATTATCCATGGAATATCCTTTAGTGGTGAACCAAGTAATATTTGTGTGTTTTGTTATTTATTTACATTCAAACATATTTTTTTTTATTTTAATGAATGTTCCAATGATATTGATCAACACTACAAGAAAATAAAGAAAAATAATAATGTTGAGATACTAATGAACAAGGTTACTAAATAATGAATTATGACTAAAGTCATGAAAAATAAAAAGAATAAGAATTGGATTCCCAAAATGGAGACAACAACTGAGATAAGTGGGATTGATATCCAAGATAAATATACTACTAAAATTGATTTGTATAATAATTTTTCATCCAGTAATTTATATTCTTCATCATGTAAGTAATGAATTTAAGAGTCTAAGAATGAATTGATAATGATATCATGTCTCCATTTTAGAGAAATTTCATATAGATAGTAGAAAATGATCCAATCCTTTTGAGAATGGATAAATCAACAGGAGATCATGAAAAAGGTGGACTATACATTCATTGAATATATATGAATAGATAAAAATAGGTTTAAGAGATTTTATGTGGACATAAAAATATACATAATGAATATGTGTGTTAATATGAAAAAAAAAGTGAATTTCTTAAAGAAAATTCCTGATAAATCAGAAAATCAATGGACCTAAAAATTTAATTGAAGGAAACTATATTACCTCTCAACACACATCTTGAGAGAGGGGGAAATTTGAAAATGAATCGTACTCTAGAATAAATGACATGACTACTCAATTAAGGTATAAATATTATATGATCAAAGATATAGAGTCAAAGATAAAATATTCTAAAAAAATATAAGATAGATATTTCCTCAATGGAATCCTTAGAAAATGAAGGAAAAGAAGATAAAATCAAGAATGTGTATATATATATAACACACTTTACAATATTAAAGTAAATGATCTCATTGAAAATTAGATAAAATGAGCTACTATATTGTCAAAGATAAAGACACGTCATTAATGTATGTCTTGAAGACTAGAATCTCAAGGGTGGAGTAACAAATACTGTATCTATATATTAGTAAAATTATTATCAAATAAGGAATAATTTTTATGTAATATTACAAATATGACATGAAATCTAACATATAGAAACAAGTTCATTTGTAAGAGTGAATGTAAGTAAAAAAATGTTATGAGATTATTATGAATTCCTATGGAATAAAAAAAATAATATACAGAAAAGATACTTGTTAGGTTAGAAAATAGGTTCAATATTCTCGAAGTAGAATATAGAGAAAAAATGTGAAATAATAACCTATTAAGTAAAAATAATATAATTCAACTTGTAAATAATTACTATGAATCTTGAATATAAAAAATATGTTTCTACAGTTGTGAGTAAGAAGGATATGCACTAGAATAAATACTCCCCATAGCACAAAAAGGATGTGGTAGATATTATATCTATGAAAAAAACGAAAAGTCATGATTAAAGACTTTGACTTATCAAATATTATTCCACGAGGTTATAAGTGAAGGAAATTAAAAAAATCTCCTATGGAAGTGGAATAATGATAAAAAACCATGTCTAAGGGGGATACACAAAAAAATAATATTTAGCATGTATGGAAAGAATGTTTAATCATATGGTTAGATCAATTGGATTTATACAGGAATGTGGGATAAGAATGTATGAATAACTATTCTTTACTATCAATTATAAAGAAACAAAAACCAAGTAAGTTTAATTTAAAAGGGGAAATTTGAAAAGAAATGATTTGGTTCCTACAAAGAATCTCCATAGTGAGAACTTGGAAGGGAATTCTAATAGTAAGGCTAGTATACCATGACCAAAAAAAATCATATATTTGAGGATTATAGAGGTACTCTTCTCCCCATGTGTTAATTCATTCTAATATCTATAGGAACTAGGGAAGGATTAAGGTGTAGGTATAATCCATGGTGTTTTTAGGAGCTAAAATAATAGAAGAATCAGGTGGAAGGTGTGGATGTGGTAAACAATGAACATGAGATTTTATTGAAAGAAAATATTATCATATTAATGAGTTATGAAGATTAAAATTATTAATTAATATATAGAATTTACTAAAATATTGTATTATTACCTAACTTGATAATGTGGTTTCAATATGTAATATGACTCAATAAGTTATTTTGAACAACCACTTTTCTCAATTCTAAATCTAAAAGTTATATGTTTAAAGGAGTTATTTCAAACAATATAGATCTTGGTATGATGTTAAATGGTATCAAAGACCCATTAAAAGAAATTAGTGGTATCATAATGAAGTTTATTCTGAAAAATTGAGAGTAATATATTTCAAAAGTTATTCAATACTTCTATAAGATGGAGAAATTAATTGAAAAATACATAATACTTATGCTTTCATGTTTATTTTTTGTTTTCTAGACGGTGTCATCAGTTTAATTTTTTTGTCTTCCTGGAAGATTCTAGAATATAATGGTATTTCCATCTAATATATCCCCATAATAAAATATTATCTCAAAAATATGATGATGAGATAGGAAGATATTTAGGGTAAGTTTGTGTTGATTTCTCAAAGGATTCTTAGTCTAATCTGATGAATAAGAAGTTTCCATGTAATGAAGTAATATATTCATCATTTGGTATCATGATATTATCAAAAACGAGTGGTAAAAATATACCTATATATGGTAAGTCTCACACAATTTTGTTATAAAAACATAGATGTATCTATCCCATAATTATATGATTTATAAAAAAATTCAATTTATATATTCCTATCAAATTTTTGGTTTATAGTTTTAGATAATTAAGACAAATCATAAACTAATATAGCCCACATATTTCTAATATAATTTAAATTTTTAAAATTATACTAGGATATTATTAATTCATAATATATCTTCAGCATCTCCCATAAATTCTAAACACAATATTATATTTGAGGAATATCATATAAATCAATTTCCATGATAACTTGGGTAAATGTAGATATAAAAATACATGGTCACAAATGCTCAGTATGGGAATAATCTGTGTAAATATTTATTGAATGTAATATTTATAAGATAAGTGGAACATAATGATAAAATAAAACATATATAACATATATAAATACATGGAGTCATGAAATAAATATGTTGGAAAAAATGATCATGGAATAATAGGAATATAGCTACAATAAAATATATGACTTCACAAGAACAATTCAAGGCTTATGGCTAAGAAAACATAACAGAGTGTTGTAGGATAACTATCCATGAATCATATATGGTATATCATTAGATAAAAAATTTACCCAATATATTCAAGGGTTATATAATTTCATTCCCACCCATCACATTAGGAAAATTATACTTTTTTGTGCCACATTAAATCATTCATCATAAAAACTCATAGAAAGAAGATAAGTTTCATGTAATTTAAAATGGTATCCAATAAAGAAACATTCATAAATCCATGAATACTCATAACATGACATCCCCTTATAAATTAAACGGGTATCCAATGATATTAAGAAACTTTCTAGGAAAATATTATTCAATTAAAATAATAAAAATAATGTATTTATATCATATAGATAAAGGTTATACAGTCATGTAAATAATTTTCCCAATCAATAGATATATGATCATATATATTAACACCCTTTAATCAAGGAAATTAAATATATATAATTCACAGAGTAAATTAATTGGATGAAAAACATGTATATAAGAAGTGTATGATTAATAAATTAAAAATATGTAAATAATAAATTATTTTATAGAGATTTATCATTTTTTGAATATATAAGAACTTAGATAAATAAATAAATAGTAAATTAATAATACTTTTATAATAAAGATAGTAACTCACTCTGAAAAACAAGACAAAATAACATTTTCAATGGGTAATTTCTTTAAAAAGAAAATAAAAAATGATGGGAGAATAATTTTCTTTCAAAAGTTATGAAAACATGTAAAGGAAGCCCCATAAAGAAGAAAATTTAACATGGAAGGAAAATTAATTCATGTAAAATTATTTAAATTAATGTTTCATTTATCATTTTTTCAATGATTTTTATATTTGTGGGGACACAAATATCTTTTGAAAATTATTTTCACAAATATATTATTAAAATATTTTAATAAATTATTTCAAAAGTAAAGCATAAAAAATGATTCTTAATAAATGTATTGAATTCAAAATTTGTGGGTGGAGATATAATATATGTATATAAAATTAATATTTTAAAAATATATTTATCTATAATTACATTGAAATAAAGAGTAATGGATTTTCCTTCTAAAATGACATAAGAAGATGAATTAAGATCACATGAGATAAAATAAATTTGGGCTCCCTTTCTTGAAAGGATAAAATTAATAGGAAATAAATATATATATATACAGAAGAAATTTTTTGGAAATGATCAGAATTATTCTTAACAAAGTCATATTTGAAAAATTAATTAAATACACTGAAGAAAAATAGTTTTATATAATGTAATAATTTCCCCAAATAAAAATATAAAATGAATTCTAGATTAGAGAAATGAAGGAATAAAAGAAATTTAAAATAGTACAAACACAGAATATGGTTTGTGACCTAATGAAAGAAAAATGAGTCAACCAAAAACCCTTACAACTTTTCTAACTATTAGATCAAAATAATATAAATAAGGTATCATGATATATACTTTTAAACCCCATAAAAGAATCTTTAATAGTGAAAATAAGATCTCATAGGGATTTAAGTTCATTATGTAAAATATAATATATTCCAAAATATTGGATATGTATCAGGGATTTTAAATTGATACCAATAATACTTATGACTTTGTTCATCATTGAATAAAAAACTAATGAAAGAAATAACATCAAATAGATATGTAAACCCCTTAAAATTCATGATTAATATGGTAAAAATAAATATATTTCAATGTATACACCAAAAACATAAAAAAATTGGTTGATATGGAATAAGTCTCAAAGAAAAAATGTGGAGATGATAAACCCCTTACCTCAGGTCGTAAGTCACTCCTTGTGTTTACATAAATTCCACTCCCTTTAGATGTTCTCAATTTGGTAACACCATAAGTCTATTTATATTTGAATTTTTGAAAGACCAAGGAATCTAAGATATACGGAGAGTGTTTAGGAGAGACTATATTAGAGTTTAGTCAAGATAATTATTTTAAATATTTGTAGAAATGGGGAAGTGAAGGGTGATATATATAAGTGATAGGTGTTCCATTTTTGTAATAACCTAAAATAGAAATTAAAAATTCAAGGAAAATGGATTAAATAAGGGAAAATAATGGTTTGGGTGAAGGGGAATAGTTTATAATGCATCAACCATTTATTTGAACATATTTTTTTACATGCTTTTCAATCATTTACTCTTAGACTGTCACTTTTAGAATTTTGGTTTTTACCATTGTAACTACAATTTTACCAAATTAATTTGCATTTTATGCCTATTATTAAATAGGAAATAATTATACAATTTAGACTCATTTATTCCAAATATGAAATCCATTTTATACCATTGATTTAATAATAGTGTTAAAATTAAAATCTAATATAATAATTGTATAATTCAATAAAACATTTTTTAGAAAAAATACATTTTTAATCATAAAAACGAGTTTAGGATAAAATTATGAGTGTGGTTGATTTCCCTAAAAGTAGTTATTTTATTATAAAATAAATTATTTTTATGTGGATTTGTAATAAATGTAATTAAAAATTATACATTATTAATATTACATTAAAAAACTTATGAAAAAAATTTCCAAAAAAAAGATCGCTAAAATTTTAAAATGTTTAACAAGGTTTTTCTAAATTCAACATGGTCTTTTTTTAAATATGTTATTTGGAAATCTAATATATATTTTTTTCTAATAATAATTTCAATAATTTTATGGGTAATACTTACTTCATGATAAATTTGCAAACCTTTTAGTATTAGTGAAAATTTCATTTTTCATTATTCATATAAAACAGATTATTTTAGAAAACTCAAAAAAAATCACCCTAAGAAAAATATTACATATTGAATCAAAAAATGGATTTCACTTTATCAAATTAAATTTCTATAATTTATTTAAGATAATATTAATTTAACATTGTATAATAAGAAAATTATTTTCAATCATAAAATTGCTGATATATTAATATATATACTTTTTTCTCTTATTTAAATAAATAAATATTAAAATTATTAATAATTACATGTTTATATCATCCTTATTTCTACTTAAATTACCACTAGATATCTTCTCATAAGAGCTGAGAATAATATAATCACTAGTTCAAGTCACGGTTTGTGATTCTTCTAGCTTTTATATCATGTAAATTTTCATGAGCTTGAACTTCTCTCACACATGATTTCCTCATATCATAATTATTGGAGTTAGGACTGGTCTAGATCTAGGGAAACACTAGTGAAGATTCCAAATATTCAATATTGAGAAAATGATATTCATACAGAGCACTTATACTAATGGATTTCATTTACTTATAATTTTATTTGGTGGTTACATCTATTTATACTATATTACTCAATAGTTTTTTTTATAAAATTAATATTTAATGTATCATATTTTTACTTAATTTTATTATTCTTTTAATCAAATTACATAAAAACATTTTATTTTAAATGAAAATATGTAATTTCAAATTTCAAATTGTTACATTATCCCTATTTATATAAACTGTATCCACCCAATTTGATTAATAACTTACTAAAAAAGTAAGTTAAGTATTTATAATAGATATACATAGCATAATATATAATTTTAAATAGGTTTTCTACCTTAATATCATATGTACAACTAGGAAACACATCATTTCTCTTCATCATGTTAACGGGTTTCTTTATGCTTCCTTTTACACTAAATTCTTTATTCGCTCCTTTCCCATAAATGAAGTAATACAACTAGAAAGTCTTCCTATTTACATGGTTGGAAACTATGGATATAGGGCCCAATAAAATGGTTATAGCCTAAGGCAATGATTTTACTAAATGGTGGTCGTTATGGCCTTTGAAATTGGGTCATACCTATTTCCATAGTTTAAATCAAGGCAATAGGCCTCATAGTGATCCATCATGGTAGTTGTCATATGTGCACAATTTAAACCATGGCCAAATGTGTTATTGCAATGGTGAGAACCCATGGCTAAAGCCTTGGTAAAATATTGATATAATCCAAAAATAATATATCCCTGGCTGGATTTGATCCATGCACCTCACCTATGAGATTCATCTACTAGCCACTACAGCATGGAGAGATTTTAGTGTATATATATATATATAATGTAATATTTATTATTCAAAATTGTGGTGGTAACATGTAAAACATTGTAATAGAGCTACCAATTCTTTTTTACATGGGAAATATTTTTTCCTACGCAAGGATAAGAGACCTATAGCTATAGTTTTCAAAACAATGGTCATAGGTGTAGGATATAGACACAGTTTAACTAAAATAGAGGATATATCCCATGAAAAAATAGTTTATAGCCACAGTTATGAAAATGATATAAATAACACATTTTTTAAATTACACATCTTTCATTTCCTTTATTACATTCCCTTGGGTATTTCATCTCACATTTTCAAAATATAGGACATTGAATGGTCATTCCTTCATCATATTCTTCTCTTAAACCTCTGTGATACTGAATCATTATCTTATCAGGTTTGTTTGGGAATTAAACAATGTTCACATTTTTAATCATAATTTGAGATAGTTGTTTTGAAATAATCAAATGATTTATCACTAAAATAATTATGCTACTTGGTTGTTCACTGGGATAATCACTACATTGTAAATTTCTTCCATTATTAACTATATTAATCTATGCTTTTTCTAATACATGAATTCAATAATATTTATGGGTGAGAATAATTAAATTAATAATATCACAACAATTACACATAAAATAAATAACTTATAAATGATTTTTAAACCCTAACATAAGAGTCACTATCATATTATTTTCTCTAAATAGTATATTTAAATCCTTTATGATGTTTCATAAAGGTACCATGAATTATCCTAAGATTATCCCCCATGATCATTTATTCATGTATAAATACATAGACCCACTTATCATTCACTGAGTGAAGTTTGAGTTGATACTCAGCTAGAATTTTTTAGGGTGATTACAAATAGGGGCATTTTTTCCAAATCTGTATCAACATTCAAGTGTTTAGATAGGGAAGTAATTACGAGAAGGACACACACCCCACATGTTATAAAAATTTAGGTTGTTTATCTATACATAGAATTATCTCTGTGGTTTTCTTTAAATTGATCTCATCTTAATTTAAGAAAAACATAAAATATTCAATATTACCTAATGAAACCAGAATATTTATCTATAATATTTCAAATTATGATAAAAATTAACTTATCAACCCTTGACATCATTTATAACTCTTCAATAATCCTCAACCAATAACATCTTATCTTATATAGTTATCTAAACCCTTATATAATACCAACTATACACAGCCTAGATGTAATTACCACATAAATTCTTAATTTATTGAAAATATTGAATCAAAAAAATTTCCATGCCCTCTTAGGTTTAGAGATTTAGTGAATTCAGACTAATTATTAAAAATACATCCCACACCTTTCTCATATAAGGTTAAATTTTCTTACTATTATAATATCTTCTTAATCCATAAGAAATCTTCAACATCTATTATAAATTATTCATACTATATTCTCTTTTAGAAAAAACATATGTATTACATTGATTTGAAACATGGGAAAACAGAAAAATAAGAAGGGGTCGGCTCAGATGCCTAGTAAGGGACTACCCAGAGTAAATATTGATGAAATGTAATATGTATGAGACAATATGAATGTTATGATATCATAAAAGAGATAGAACATGTACAAACATATGAAATATGGAATAAATAAGATGGCATCAAAATATCGGTACATCATAGGAATGTGGCTATAAAATAAAACATGACATCACATGTATAATTCAAGGATGAATTCCAATAAAATATAACATAGTGTTATGAGATAATTATATATCAACTATATATGGTATCTCATGAGATGAAAACATCACCCAATGCATTAAAGATATATATAATTTGGATCCTTTCCATCACATAATGAAATTCATACATATTTGTACGACAATATTTCAATCATCATAAAAACACATTGAAAGAAGAGAGTTTTCAAGTAAATTCAAATAGTATATCATAAGGAAATATTTATGAATCAATCAATAATCACATAATTATAAAATAAAGTAAATTAAATGGGTATCCAATGATATTAATAATCATTCTAGGTAAATAATCCCCAATTAATTTAATGACGCATAAAGTATTAAAATAATTTAAATAAAGGGGTTATGTTTATGTCAATAATTTACACAATCAATAAATTTATGGTTATCAAGAAGAAAAACCTTCAATCAATGAAATTAAATATAGGTCATTCATAAGGAAGGGAACTAGAAGAAAAATCATGCCTTTAAGAAGGGTATGATTAAGAAGGGTAACATTTTTAAAGGAACAATTCAATTATAGAGTTTTATCATTCACTAATATGTAATAACATAAATAATGAACAAAAATTTAGATATGTAATAATTTTAGAAGAAAAATAGAATTTTAAATTTAAACCCGTGAATAAAAACTTTTTCTTTTTATAAAATTCAAAAATGGGAAATTAAAAAATTAACGTACTTTGAAAAATCATGGGAAATTATTTGGGATATAGATATTCAATACTTTTAATCATATTATTACATGTGTTTTAATTTAGATATAAATTAATACAAATACAAGGAAAAAAATTAATATTTTATTTGGAAGAGAAAGTTTATAAAACACCAAAGTGAGACTAAAATAAAATGAATTTATTTTATTCACCATAATGAGCTCCAAAATAAATTTGAGATACAAAGAATATATGGGATAACCTAGGGAATACAGAGATAAAAATACTGAGATAAAAATCATAGAAGGTTGTAACATGATAAAAAACATAACATGTGAGTACAAAGTATAACATTATATCATAAAATAGAAGTCTCAAGAGTAATCCCATTAGAGAATGGAATAACATTGTATAATAAGATCATGCAATTAAAGGAAATGTGAAAAAAATAACATGACAAAAAAATGATTCAAGGATAACTTCCTAGATAATAAAATGTGGTGGAAAAAGACCCATAATAGACTAGGTTTAATCCTTAATCCCAAACATGACTCCTCATGAGACTAAAGATTTCATGAGTGCATTAAATAACTATCTAGTAGCACCCATCAAAACATGTTCATGATTATGTATGCTATAAAATTGAAATCAGTAATAAGGTATATACATAATAATTTCTCATGGAAAAAAAATTCTTGTATAATCTTACATCATATCATAATCAAAGGAAATCTAATTATGAATGAATTTAAGAGATGAGAATAAGGAATTTATTAACCAATAAAATTAAGGGATAATAAGCTAAGTGTATATGTGAGAGACATATATACATACCTTATAAGAAATCTAAGACATCAAATCTTATCGTCATTAATGAATATGACTTTAAAAATTCATAAAGAATATTTCCTAATGAAAATACCCTTTTCACTTTGAAATCACTACTTCAATATCTATAAATTTAAAAAATATTATAGAAAAATAATTTATAAATAACCATTGAAACTTATAAATTTTGCTTAAAATAATTTATTTTTTATAATGGAAGGTAATTTTTTATATGATATATAAGTTAAAATAAATTTTATTTCACATTATTATAAATAGGTTAAAAGGTGCCTCATTCAGAAAACAACTAGAAGATTCTTTCAAAACCGGTTTGTATAAGGTAAAACATTGGAAAAAATTCCTTTAATAAATAATTTTGAGAATAATAAAAACATACTAAAAATTTATTCTATAAAACAAGTATATTTAAGTAAAAGGATTTCATATTGAAGAGAGATATAATATCATCTTTTATTTAAATTATTTTCATAATTATTTTAAGTTCCAAAGATAGAAAAACTAAAATATTACTTGAAAATTTCATGAATAACCAATGGATAAGAAAATATAATGGTTTTAAGATACAAATATAAAACAATTATCACATGGGAGGCTTCAGTATAAATAATCGTCCATAATGATAAGATTGTGAAATAGCCCCTTACCACTTTGGAATCCTTTGAATCATAACCCCCTTGAAATAAGTAAATTAAAATGAAATATTAAATACCATGAAGATAAATATATTAATTATATAACATTAAAAGTGTAATTATATACAACACATAAAATAATTAATTTATGAATATGGGATATGTATCGCGAAAGTAAAAGTTAGACAAGAAATCCCATATCTTGAATCCAGACTTATTGTTTAAGACAATTATCTCCTATATAATAAACTAATATAAATTATTTAATTATTAATAAAAATTGATAGGTTTAATCCCTTATTCTTAAACCATTTACATCAAATATTTTAATGAAATATTTCATTACTTATTCAATTATGTCCACATCAAGTGTTTTAAGGATGCTCAGTTCATAATTTATAAATGGCATCAGTGCACTGACCATGATCAAAGGGTTAATTTATCCATAATATATAGAATAAAATTAATTAAATAACTATAATTTCTGTACAAAAATTATAAGTTTAAAATCTACCATGTAATATAGTTATGAATAAGGAATTATGTTACAGTCATGGAAATGTGAGATAGTACATACCCTTGAGTAACGTTTTCATTTTTGAATGATCGTGATTGAAAAAAGATAAGTGTTATTTTGTCTTTATATAATAAAAATTACATGATAAAAATAAAAAAAATTATTTAAATAAAAATACACATACCATCCATGTTATGTGTTAATAAAAACAGTTCACATCACTTTGTGAGGCGGTAGTATGTCATACACACGAATGATGTTATCATTTTTTAGTAGATAATATTGTAAGGTGTATGATATATTAATTTTATATAATTATTAAAATTTCATGACTATAATATATATAAATTAAATCCATAATCATGAATATCCATGAAATGAGATGATGGATAATAAGTTAAATTGGTCTGTGAGGTGGTCATCCATTGTACACAAAAATGATGGTTTCATTTTCCATTTGATGGAAGAGGAGGTGGATTTATATAATTAAATAAAAATAATAATATCTATGTATATGGGAGATAGTGATTTTATTATATCAGTATCATTTAGTATGAATTTTAATGAGGTGGAAGAA
Organism: Viscum album; assembly: GCA_963277665.1. NCBI lineage: Eukaryota > Viridiplantae > Streptophyta > Magnoliopsida > Santalales > Viscaceae > Viscum > Viscum album. Next base: position 1,212,074,562 of record OY728121.1, read on the forward strand.
TAAATAAGAAAATATTCTTGAATAGAAACGATACCTCTTAATCGGACCCCCTCCTTAAGATTATACATAAATCCTCCCAAGATTGGATTTCTGATCCAAAAAATGCATCTAGATTGTGGTAAGATAAGGAATGTATTTGGGTAGGTATTTCCTAAAATAAAAGGGGTTTTTATGTGTGAAAAGGATAAGATAATAGGTTCCCATTTATAAGTGGGGGAGAGGACACACTATGGATTTTTTTAATTTAAAGTTATAAAAACATTTTACACATTCCAGAATTCTCCAAAATGGACCATTCTTTAATATTTTATGATATATGGTCTAAATATAACCATAAATTTGGATTTTAAGAAATTATATGTCATTTTAACCACTAACGTTTTAGTTTTACTCCTAGTAAAACATTTTTAACCTTATTCATGGAAAATAATTTTAACTATTTTTACTACTCATTATGAACAAATAATAAACTAAAATTATTATATAATATTAATAATTATTAATCTGAATAATAAATATATTTTTTCAAATTCAATTCACATAATTGTAAGAATTTAATTTAAAATTAAACTCACAGATGCGATGAAAAAATGAATTTCCAAAGAAGATGTTTTCATAATTATAAAAAAATATTATATAAAAAATTTAAATTATATTGGTTATAGTGACCAAAATTAGATTAATAATAAAATAATTGAACTATTATTAATTTTAAACCATTTAAAATAAAAAATTAAATTTTTAAATGATTTAAATGTAAATAATGTTTTCAATAAAATCCAGTATTTTTTACTATTCATAAAAAAAATATACATTTTATACAAATCCAAAAACAAATCATCCGCAAATAATTTTAAAATTTTATTCCAAATAAAATTCTATTTTTTAAAATACATTTTTTAAAATTGGAAATTTTAAATTTAATTATTTGTTCACGAAAATTAATAAAAATCATTTTTTGAGAAAAATATATTTTTAATGTCAATAAAGACAATTCCAAGAATTAAGTACTTATTTATCAATATATTTTATTTATCCTCCATATTTTATTTTAAAAATTTGGTTATTCTTATTTTTACAACCAAATTAAAAATATTTGTTATAATTTTCACATTAAAAAAATAATACATTAATATTATCACGACCTGACCCATACTAGGGCCCGAGCTTGAAAAACCCCAAGCCTACCTCAATAGGCCAGGGGTGAAGACTAGTGCCAAAGGCTAAAAAAACACGGTGAGGGGTTTTCCTAAGTACCTATACACACACATACAACCATATCAATTCAAAAGTGTATAGGGAAATGAAAAGTAAAAGATGAAGCTTGTTGTAATGATATATAAACCAAACTTGCATAGACTATTCACACAGTACAAGTACATTAATGTAAACTAAATGGGAAAAAGGTAAAAATACTTGTTGAAATGATACAGTTCACCAACCATAATGTTCCACAAGTTCTGGACCCATCACTATCCCAGTTGGAGGGTTCTATTCTAATTTTCATCGAGGAACCATGACTAGCCTGGATGAAGGGTGCCACTTATGTATCTCTGAGGACCCATCTCATCTCGGAGGGAGGGTTCCACTCATGTATCTCTGAAGACCCATGCCTATCCCAGCTAGAGGGTGCCACTATAGTAGTCTGAGTATCCATTCACATCATAGTTGGAGGGTTCCACTCATAAAACTCTTATTTTGTCGCATGATCACTAATGCCATTGGGCACCACCTGAGAAACCATCATTCTTAGAACACCTCACATCTTAACCCAAAATACTAAACTAAGGTCACCATATCACTCCTGCAGAAAAACACATAGGATAGTTTATTCACTTTCCCAAAATAGAAAAACCCTAAAAATTGTGATTTTCACTATAAGTAACCCAATAGGGTCCAAGTGGGGCCAATATATTGAACCTGAAAGTCAAATTTTCCAATTTATAACAAAAGTTCTATGTTGAATAAATGAAAACACTACCATAGATGGCATGTCAAATGGATTCCCAGTCCAAAAGATATGAGCATTTGAAAATTTCAGAAGGGGGTCCTGGGGCCATTGGACCGTCTCGCAGTCAGTACAACTACCACAACAGTCAACCGCTACAGTCGACCATTTTGGTTGGTCTAGACCAAGATTGACCGACCGATCAATGTACGATTAGGGTCATCTTGAGATCTGACCTAGGTTTGACCTTGTCTGCTAGACCCAACCCAGGATCTGACCTGGGTCATTGGGTCCCACCCAATGGGTCGCATCCAGCCCGGTGCGGCCTGGCCTGCTTGCTGATGTGGGTTCGGACCATGGGTCGATGCGGGTCTATCCCAGGGTCTGGTCACTATCTATGGCCCTTGCAAGGTCGGTCGCTACCTGGGGTCACGTGAGGAAACCCTGACTAGCCAACCATCGGGGCACGTGGCCCAACCATGATATAACATCACTGCAGCCGTGGTGCCACCGTTGCTCTATGGTCTGCCGGCTACTGGGCTAGAAGCTCCCCGGTTGTCTGTTCCACGGATCACCAAGTTCAATCTTGTCTCTCAATCCTAAATCTGTGATTTTATTGGGGACCCTTACGACAAAACCTTTACTATAATTGCATTGGATCATCGATCCACCAGTGATCATATGAACCTAATGTTTCTAGTAAAAAATCCAAAGAATGGACCCAAAAATAGCGGTTTAAACATAGATTGATGGTCATGTTTGTGCGACCATCATTGATTCATGGTTATAATGGAAAATAAAGAGTGTATGGACTAAAACTCAATTATAACATGAATCTGAATTCAAAAGACAACAAATCCAACCTCATAACGGGTGTTCGTCAATGGTGATACACCCATAGTGCTCTGGGCTTGATCCACTGAAGATTTGGCAGAGTTTTCTCCTTAATCAAGAGAATAATTAAAATTAATATCTTTGAGTGGAGAGATAGATAAATAGAGAGAGAGAGAATCTAGAGAGTGAAAGGGATTAGGGATAACCCTTATCACATCTTAAATTCTATTTATTGGGGCTCCAAAATAGTGCAGAATCTGAAACCCTTTTGACCCTTAATTTTATGCCACTCATAGGAAAAACATCGCATTGCGAAATCAACAGTGGTCTCATATTTCCAATATGAGCCTCTAATTGGATGTAATTTAACTTGACCCAAGTGGTAAAATAATTTTTTAATCACCATTTTACACCTAGATAGAATTTTACAAAGGTGTCCCACACTTATGAATGTTAGGCCTCGTTTAGGGTAAAATTTTCATTTCGGACTCAACCATGGCCTCATATTTCTTATTTGGGCTACTTTTAAAGATTTATCCCACTTTCATTGCGTGCACAATATAAAATATTTTTAAATTTTATCTAATTTATTCACGGAACACCAAGACTCAAAATTTAATGTCGTCTGAATGAATAACTATATATATATATATATATATTTCAAAGTGTTAGTGGTAGAAAACTAGGTCTCTACATCATTCCCACCTTCATTATTTTCATCCCTAAAAATTAAAATTAGGAAACCAACTCAGGATACTGAGCCTGCATCTAGCTCTCACATTCCCAAGAACTCTCTTACATGTTTATGTGTTGCCACATGATGAAAACTAAGGGAATGGTATGTCCAGATAAGGTTCAGTCATGTCGATCCTCAATCACCATCGGGTGCTCCGCAAAGTTGGTTCCATCCTCGATGTCCAGCTCACCCTAGTCAATGGTGTGCATAGGATCATGCACATATCTACTCAGCTGCAACATGTGGAATATGTCTTGCACTCCCTCCAGACATGGGGGTAGGGAAAGGTGGTATGCAACCTCGCCAACCCTTATCATGATCTCAAATGGCCCAAAAAACCTCAGGGATAGCTTTCCTCCTCAACTGAATCTCTATTTGGAATCACGGGGAGACTCTCAAGAAGACGTTGTCTCCCTGCTCAAACTCCAAGGGCCTCCAAAGGTGGTCTGTCTATTATTTCTTTCTACCCTGGGCCATCTTCATCCATTCATGGATGACCTTCACCTTCTCTATCATGGATCAAATAAACTATGGAACCTTGGGGGAAAACTCTCTAACCTCCGTCAAGAACAAGGGTGACTTGCAGGGCCTCCAACCAACATCATTTCTTCTCGTTCATATCTCTCTAAGTTAATATATATATTAGGCTCTAGTGGTCTGAGTAAACCAAAATGCACTCCCATGGGAGGTAGCGTCTCTACATCCTCAGGGTGTAAAATACCCCTATGAGCATCAATTTAGGATTCGTATAGTTATCCTCAATGGGTCTCAACTGCCTTGACCCATATGAGATGACTACCCATTGATGCATCATGACGTAATCAAGCCCATCTCCTGAGGCATCATAATAAATTACGAACACAACGCCCTCCTCAGGTATTATCAGAATAAGAGTGGTTGTAAGCCTATGCCTCAAATCATTAAAGGCCTTTTAGAAATTCTTAGACCAGGTAAAAGGTTGTCACTTCCACATTAGAGTGTTCAAAGGGGATGTGATCTTGGAGAAATATTCCACAAATATCGGGTAGTACCAAGCCAAACTGAGAAATCTTCGCACCTCAAACACATTCTTGGGTGGCTCCCAATAAAGCACTATGTCGATCGTCATGGGATCCATAGCTAAACCCTATTTAGAGATGAGATTCCCCATAAAGCGAACCATGTGTATCCAGAACTAACACTTAGAGAGATTCCCATATAGTTTGTTCTCTCGAAGAAAATCAAGTACCATCCCCAGATGCTCCATGTTATCCTCCTCTAATATTGAGTAAAAGAGTATTTCATCTATAAAGACGAAAAATAAATAGTCCACGTAGGGCTGGAATACATATTTTATCAGATCCATGAAAATGGATAGGGAATTTGTCACACCGATGGGAATCAATAGGAACTTGTAATGCCCATAGTGACATAAGAAGGCCAAATTCGTAATATCATCCTCGCATAACTATAGATGGTGGTAGCTGGAACATAGATCTATGTTAGTGAACTACTTCACACCTCACAACAATTCAAAGATTTCATCAATCCATGGTAAGGGGTACTTGATATTTATTATGGCCTGGTTTAGGTGATGATAATATACACAAAGCCACAAACTCTAATATGCCTTCTTCACATACAGAACCAGAGTTTACTAGGGGGACACACTAGTCCTGATAAAACCCTTATCATAAAGTTATTCCAACTATATGTATTTCTCCAGAAGGACAGTGAGTGCCATCTGATAGACCATAGAGAATATCGGGGTTGTCCCTAGTTGAAAATCCAAGAAAAACTCCAATTGGAAACTCAGAGGTAGTCCTAAGACATCTTCAGGGAAGACATCCATGTAATCCTCCACAACTAAAGGAACCCAGGTGTCTGAAGAGTCTTCTGTGCCATGGGTAATGCTCACTAACTGATGGGAAAAAGGTTTCACTCCCTTTTCACTACACTCGGCCGCCCTTCTAGGATCACTCATTCACTAAGAAAGGTGAAAATGATCCCATCAATGCACAAACATCTGACTAACCTACAGAGATAGTCAATTTGGTCTCAAACCATTGTATGCTAGTCCATTCCTCATATGATGACATAAGAATCCATCATGATGACCAATAAGTCCCATATGATCATTTCCCCTCCAAACAAAATATTTCACTTCTAGAAGATAAAAGAAATAGAAGAGGCTCTTCCCATGGGAACCTTAAGGCTAAGCTACTATGATAGCACCTCTATTGGGAGCTCTAACTCCCGTACCAAGAGTAATGAGAAAAAGAATTGGATAGACCAAGTTTCTACTAATACTAATTCAATATTAGAATAAACATAGAGCATACCTCAGATCATCTTACGTGGCAGATAATCACGGACATCCATCGCCTAAAGCTATCAGTGGCCCCGACCACCAGCTCCCTAATCCTGACATGGGCCGCTTGGTGGGTGGGGGACTTGTAATGATGTACACCACCTACATCCCCTCCTGCTCCTACTCATGATCCTCTACCAGTTCTGCCTCCCTGGGGACCACACTGATCATGGTGTTGCCTTTTCCATAGTGGTCCACCTGTTGCCTAACCCAGATGCTCAGCATGTCGAGTCAGGAAGTCTCTCACAATGTGACCTCTCCCATCACACATAGAACATCACCCCACTCTCGGCCAACCCAATGCTCTGTGTAATCTAGGAGCTTCCTGACCAAAAGTCTGAGGGTGATTCTAAGTATACGTCCTACGTCACGGCCCCGTAACCAGACATCTGGAACCTGCTATAAACATCTCTACTCTGAAGTGTCCACTATCATTCCCAACTGATTTTCATTCCTCAAAAAGAAAACTATCTGTCATGAGCTCCCAATTTAGCACCCCAGCATAGGTATGGATTCATAGGGGCACTAAGATCGTACAGATCTCTTAGCGAGACCCTATTCAAACATCAGTGCTCAAAGGTAATTGTCACGGACCATATATAGGGAGTAACATGTGAGGTCAGTAAACCTAGTTGTGTATGCTTCCAATTTCAAGACTCCCTATTATAGTTATAGAAGCTCCTATATCCTAACAGCGTGTAAGATCAAGGGGAAGTACTCCTTGGGAAACAACTACTAAAAATAATCCCATGAGAGTGCTATCACATCATGAATCTGGGTAACTAAAACCCACCAATGCCTAGCCAGTCCATGAAAAAGGCTGGATTCCAAGGCTACCATCTAATCTATTAGTGTATGCACTAGCCTAAAAATTTTGATCACTAACAACATCCAGTCCACTACTGCCTGAGAGTCAGGATCACCCTGACACCTGAGTGGTCTCTGCCACTGGAACATAAGAAGGTCACTCAGCCTGCGCTCAACATTGGTTTACACAAGTAGTACTAGTTTTTTCTTTACTGGTGGAGGTACTGTTGCTAGTCCACCTGGAGAGAGGAGATCAGGTGATATACCCTAAGCTGAGGCCTTATCGCTTAGAGCGTCATCATCATAGGTCGGAGCGGGTAACCTGGACGGCTCTCAGCACGGAGGCATCCTGAAAATTTATCAAGGTGTATTGCAATTATATGAGAATACATATATATAATAAGAACAATGGTGAATGGGAGATGAATCAATAAATACAGTTAATGTTTCAATCTTATATTATGCATCTACCATTAATCCGTACAACAGGTGTCTTAGCATACTGAGTGGACAAATAGGTAACTAGGGTCCTGGTGGATGGCTACATCAGCTGTCACACCATTACCAGATTCTATGTCCGGAGAGACTCTCTCGAGACATGTCGACACTATTCCCCTATACCCAAACAAGACCTTTTTTGAGAAACATCCGAACAATGTCCTGATATCTGAACCACATCTGATACCACATTTTCATGACCCGATTCGTACTAAGGCTCGAGCTGTAACTACCCCAAGGCCGACTCTATAGGACAGGGGTGAAGACTAGAACCTAAGGCTCAAAAACATGGGGAGTCCCTTTCCTAAGTACCTTTACACACACATGCATCCAAATTGATGAAACAAGTGAAGAGGAAAAAGAAAAGTAAAAGATGAAACCTGCTGTAAAGATAAATAAACCATATATTCATGGACCACTAAGAGAGTATGACTATAGTAACGTATTGAAAATGGCAAAATGGGAAAAATACATGCCCAAGTAGTACAGTGTCCCAACCTGACATAAAACTCAAAGGGAAACTATGGTGGAGGCCCTACTCCAGGAATCCAATTGTGACCACCGCACATGGTCTAGGTGCCTGATTTCCTATGCTCCCTGATGTCCTGATCAAACATGTTCATCTTCTACATAAGGCACAATACGTGTGAGAAAATCCCATGTGGTGGTGATTATAAACATACTTAGTAGGATGCCTCAAAAAGGATGGGGAGTAGTAAGAGACACAGGGTAATGTAATATATATATATATATATAACAAGGTAAAGTAAATGAGTGTAGATCAACCCAACAAAGAAGTAATATAAGACCATCAAACACAATGAGATATAAATGGAGAGGAGATGAACTTCTTGTCGAGTCTTTGCAGCCTCTAATTAGGGAGTAGAATCATCAACAATGAGACTCTAGACATGTAAAGCACATGGAATATTCTGCACATCACCACCTCTCCTAGAAAAAGAGTAACCATAACCCAAGGAGTGGGTTATGAAATAGGGTCTATATATATATTCTCAAAACTATGAAAACCAAATGAGAGTGTGAGTAATGGAATATCCCTCTCAATTCCAAAAAGAATTGAGGAGTCATCAACATTTCCTAGAGTAATCATTATCGATCCACGTCATCCCAAAAAATTGTCTTGAACTTCAAGACAAAAAGGGTTTCAAGCACCACACCTATATTCTATCCTCTTTGGATGGGTTTATCTTGGCCGTATGGGTTTAGGTCACATCACAAGGACAAGTCTTGGTGGGGAAATCTCACCTATTACTCATGAGTATAGGGTTGCGTCTAAGTACATATCTTCATAGATATCATGGCTCAGAAGTCGCCTCATGTTGGGGACTCTTCCCCAGCCTGATCAGAGGGTGACCCACTAATTGTCATCGAGCAACCATGATGAGCCCGGTTAGAGAATGCCACTCATGTATCTTTGAGGACCCAAGAAGAGCCCAGATGGAGGGTGCCACTTTAGTATCATTGAGGACTCGTTCCCTGCCCATCCATAAGGTTCCACTCTAGTATGTTGGGGACCCATGGACAGCTCGGCTGGAGGGTGCCACTTAGAAAACTATGATATTGTCTCCCGATCACTACTTCCCTCGACCACCACCTAAAAAACATCATGATAATAACACCTTTAGTAGTAATCTGAAATTTAGAATTAAGGTCACCATCATGCTCCACATAGAAAAATACACAGGATAGGCTATTCACTTTCCCAAAACAAACAACTGGTTAAAGTAGTGCTTTTTACCACAGGACACTTGAATGGGTACAAGTGGGACCTCCATCTTGACCCCAAAATTTAAATTCCCAAATCTATCCCAAAAGATCCATCTCAAAGATAGGAACACATCGTAATAGATGGCACATCAAATATATTCTCTATTTAAAAGATACAAGAATTTGAATATTCCAAAAGGGGGTCTCGGGGCCGGTGAACCAACAGACGGTCAGTCCGGTCTGCATTCAACCGCCTCGTGGCCAACTGAAGTCCTATCTTGATTGACTCGGATCTGACCTAGGTCCAACATGGTCTGATAGACCCAACCCAAGATCCAACCCTAGAGTTTGGATCCAGCCCAGTACGGCCCGACCGGCTCACCAACACGGGTCGGGCTCATTGTCCGATAGCTGGCCACATCAACGCGGCTCATTGGTTGTGGGTCTTGTTGTTCGATCACTACTTGGGGTCATGTAGCGTGACCCTACCCATCCAACCATTGGGCCACATGTCTTGGATACTATGCAGCATCATTGCTGTCGCGATGCAGTTGCTCCCTCAATGTTGCTGCAGCGCAGGCGATACCTCGGTGGTTCTCTCCGCAGACTACCAGGTTCGATCTTACCGCCCAATCAGAAATACATCATCAGATCGGGGACCCTTACAATGACTCCTTCACTACAATGGCATCAGATCATCAATCCACTAGTGATCGTGCATGCCCAAAATTTTTGAGACAAAAACCTGAAGAACAGATACAAAAATGATAGTTTAAACACCAATCGATGAACATGTTCATGCAGCCATAGATGATTTCAGGTTAGAATGGATAAAGAAATAGTCTATGGAAAAAAACCCAATTAACAGTTTTACGAATATGTCCTTTATTTAGTAAATAAATGTCGATTTACAACACTAAAACCCACTATTAATATCAGTGAAGATAAATGGGGGTCCCTTTTATCAGCGCTAAAAACACTAATAAATACCCCATTTATCAGTGATAAAAAAGCGCTGATAAAAGTTGTCTTTTATCAGCGCTAAAAAAACCCTAATAAATGGGTCCTTTATCAGAGCTTTTTTAGCACAGATAAAAGTTAAAAAACAATAATACAATCTTTCTACAATTCATAGAGGGGCTTTAACAGCGCTTGAACCCCCCTTCAACAACACCCCCCACCCTAGCCCGCACATTCCATCCACCCCCAGCCCACAAGCCACAGCCACCCCCAGTCGCACCCCCCCCCCCATAACAGCACTAGCCCTTATTCCACTTGCGCACATGACCTACCTTCCCCTCAATTCAAACTCGGGACCTATTTCTTGCGCCCCTAAGCCATTACCACTACACCATACTAATTTTCTCTTCATTTATTAATATATATATATATATAGTTATATTAACTCGTATATTAATATATATTAATATTAATATATACATATTTATATTAATATATGTATTTAGTTATATTCATATATATATGTTTATTTATATTAATATATATATCCATATATTAATAAATATATATATAGTTATAATTATATATTAATATATTAATTCGTATATTAATATATATATTTAAGATCAGTTTTAAATACATTTATAAAATATGATTTTTTGTGTGAGTTTATAAATAAATAAATACAAATATACGACACACACACACACAAACATATATATATATATATATTATATGTGTATCTGTAAGTATAATTATACATATTTATATATATTTAAAAATATTATATATTAATATGTATATACATATTTTTATAATATATAAATAATATATATTATTTTTTTAGTACACACACACACACACATATATATATATATAAATACAAGTACACGTTATATAGGTATACAAATATTCTTATATTTGTATTTTAAGTAAAATGGATATTAGTTTTTTATTTAGATAAGGCATATATATTGAGAAATATATTTTATATGTATATATTTTTAATTATTTTTTTATAAAATTAAATTTTAATTTTTGAATATATAAAAAATATGCATATATTGTTATATATATGATTATATATAACATTACATTATGAAAAATGATTACAAGCCCATGAAAACCTGAAAAATATGTAAAATTCAGAAACCCTCAAAACCCTTAAATGTAGTTAGAAAGTCAAATAAACCCTAACCCGCTGTTAATGATGAAAACTATTGATCTAAGAGTACATTTCAGCTCTGTGAGTTACATATTTCTTAGGATTTTAGGCGCTAGTAGAGTTTCTCAATTTCAGCAAATCATAACTTCTACTCTAGGTGTCCATTTTGTGTCTACCACATGTCAAATCTATATAAAAAACTTTAATATATATATTATATTTATATCAATATAAATATACTTATATATAAATATATTATTTTTTATGAAATATATATTTTTTTTGAAATATATACTTTATCAGCACTAGGAAAAAAAGTGTTGATAAATCCCCCCTTTATCAGTGCTACAAAAAAAGTGTTGATAAAGGGGACCCCTTTAACTACACTAAAAAATTTCTAATAAAGGGGTTCCTTTATCAGTGAAAAAAAATTACTGATAAAGGGTCAATTTTAACAGTGCTTTTTTTAGTGATGTTAAAAGTACCCTTTATCAGCGCTTTTTTGAGGCTGATAAATACACCCCTTTATCGGTGATTTTTTTCGCACTATTAAAGGGTTTCACTATGGAAACCTAGATTTGTGGTAGTGTAAAACTTTAATCGGAAATAAAAACATGAAAATAATACCTTTTAAAGGGAAATCTTCATTGGCGATATGTACACGGTGTTCCTACCTCCTTCCGTTAAAGATTTGGTAGAATTTTCCCCTCGCTCTAGTAAAGAATGACGAAGAACACCTTTGAGGGGAGATATAGAGAGCTTCAAGAGAGATAATGTTATTTGGTCTAACCCTAGTCCAATCTTCTTAAATTCTATTAATAGGGGATCCAAAATAGTGTGGAATCTGAAACGGTCATGCCCCCTCATTTTATGTCTCCTTGAGTAAAAACATCCCATTCAGAACTCAACAGCGGTCTCATATTTCCAATCTAAGCCTCCGTTTGAATGTTATTTAGCATGAACCCATAGGTAAATTATTTATATTTAATTATGTGTTTACACCTGGAGGGCATTTTCCACACGGGTCATGTACCAATGAATGTTATGCCCTGCCTAGGGTAAACGTTGCGTTCCGAACTCAATAGTGGCCTTCAATTTCTGATCCGAGCTACCATTTAAGATTTATCACTCCTATATTGTGTGAATAATATAAAATATACTTATATTTTATGTAATTTATTCTGGGCCCACCAGGCCCTTGCATTTCACGTCGTATGAACACCTAACTCTAGAAATATATATAGAAATATTTAAAAGTGTTACAAGGTGAAAACCAGGTCTCTAAAAATATTATAGTGATGTTAATTTAAAATTTGTTTTTCATGTTGTATACACTATCAAACATATTGTTCTTTTAAATTCTCAGGGAGTCATATTCAACCCTCCATAAATAAATTGCATCCTCACAATTTGAACTTGTGTTCATTAATAAAGGGTTTGATATTCAAAATTTACTTTATGGAAAAATCACAATATAAAATTAGTTAAAATAAACTTCCTCATAAAAATATGGAATGTGAAGTAAAAAGGTTATCTAAAAAAAATCTAGGTTTCCATAAAAGGATAACATTGTTGGGAAGTGAAAAAATGGATTTTGAAAGAAGATAAATTTAGTAGATAAGGTTTTACCTTTTTAAAGTGATAAGAGACCATAGATTTTTCATAGATAATTTTTTTAAGAACAAAAGGAAATATACTTATTTGAAAAGTACTATTTCATCTGTTAATAATTTTTCACCACACTCTGATCTGTTGCACCAAATGATGTGCATTAAAAATTATTTTTTTATTCATAAAGCACTAAAAATATTTTCTAATAGACAAAAAATCCACAAAATCAAATCAATTCATTCCTCTTGAATTAATAAATTAAAAAAAACTAGAAATTGTTTGAACAATAGAAGTTAATTCCCAAAATGAATACACCATAATATTAATCTCAAAATACAAAGTTAAACTTACACCATTCCAGAAATAAATAACCCAATATATTAAATAAATTAAATTTTAAAGGAATTAATTATATTCTTAACAAATAATATTTCATACTAAATTACTTTTTATACTTAAGGGTTACATATAATACAACCTAATAAAATATTTCCCAACATACCATTAATCACCTCAAAAACCTAAAAAATTTAAAAATATTTGATCAAAAAATATATTTCCTAGAATTAACATAATATTAATCCATAAAATTACAAAATTAATAACAATTTAATACTAAACATTACATCATGAAGGCCATTGGTAGGCACTTCACCCTTACCACCCTTCAGTTCCGGGTTGAGCCCCACAACCTTGTTGAATATAATGATTTGTTTTCCAACATTGGGGTTGTCCTTTTTCTGACAGTATATTAATATAATTAATATAAAATTACCAATATATGATGAACATCCTAAAAATAACATTAATCAGAAAATAGTTTATAAATACTATGGATTTATATACAACTTACTTTTCAACAAAATCAAGTTATTTTAATTGACTATAGTTACCTCAACATCAAGTACATATAAAAGATTAGTTTTTCGTAAATCATTTATTATTACATAAAATATAACATTAAAATTGAATCTTCATAATATTTCATTAGTACCATTCAACATATTCTTGAAAATACAAAGAGAAAAAACTATTATAGAATAATACATAGTAGTTTTAGGATTCTTATAACCATAATATGATTGATAAAAATACTTCAATAACATGATTCTTGAGTTCCCACACCTAAACACTTAAAAAATTACACTTCAATGATTTTCATAACACATTACCTTAAAAATTATTTACTAGATTGGGGAATTAACTCAAATAAATAATATTTTACCCACATCAATGACATGAAATGTTAATGATTCTTTAGGTTAAACTTTATTTACATATGTCTTGTTAACCAAACTCTTAATTGTTATTTGGAAAATAATTATTTTTTCCTTATTATTCCAAAAATAAATAATCTTCTAGATCTATTTAGTAATTTTCCAGGGTGCCACTTCCAACATTCTTGACATATTAGAGATTAAATATTTTTTTCATTATCATATTTAACACTTATACTTACATGAGCACTAACTTTCTCCTATTTTATGTGTTTTCAAATACAACTATCATCTAGTTGTTATTAATAATTAGGTATAGATCATTTGACAAGATCTTAATATTTTTTATTTTTTTACCCTTAGTTTAGGAAACTCATTAAGGAAATCATTATGTTTTCTATCATTTTTCTAGTTAGAATACTTCCTTCTATTTCCATTCATTAACTAAGGAAAAATAAGTGGACAATACATTAACATTAAAAGGAAAACCTATAAACATAAAAGGAATAAATTATAAATAATAAGTATGTCATAAATTATGAGTCTCTACTTTTTTAATCTAGGTTACAAATAATTTTTAATATTGATATCTATTAATACAAAAAATAAGGATAAAAATTCCAAGTGTATTTGGATGAAAAGATTCATAAAACACCAAAGTGATATAGATATAAAATTAGTTTATTTTTTAATCTAAATTTACCTTATAAATCCATTCAAGCTGTAAAAATATAGTAAGTAACCTATGGAATACATAAACAAAATGGGCGAACTAAAAATACTAATAAGGTAATAACATTACAAAAAAACAAAACATGTGAGTCAAAAGTATTAAATAATATCATAAAAGATAAGGATAAAGTGTAATAATATTGGATAATAACATAAATAAAATGGTATCATAAGATCATATTATCATAGAAAATGAGTTATCAATATATAACATGACATAAATATGAGTGGAGGCTAACTACATTGACAATATCAGATGGTGGAAAAATTCCCATAATGGATTGGGTATACTCCCAAATCCCATACATGACACCTCATGAGATTAAATCATTTAATAATGAATTGGAGTACAATCTAGGAAAACCCATTATAATGTGTTCATGATTATGTGTTCCCGAAAAAGAATCAACCATAAGTCATAATCAAGAAAAATAACCATTTAAAGAAAGTGGGTTGAATAATCTTTCCACGTATCATAATCAAAGTAAATTTTATAATGAAGGAATTTGAGAGATGAACATATGTCATGTGTTATCCCAATCTAAGTATGGTATAATAATCTTTTTATATTAATGGGAGACATATATATATATAATTTATAAGAAATCCCTAAATTCAATGGTAATATTCATTGATTAAAATGTATTTAAAATATTAAAAGGAATATTTCTTGATGATAATACACCTTTCACTTTGAAATCACTTCTTCAAAATATAAAAAATCTAAAACATTATAGAAAACATTTACATAAAAAATAACCGTGGAAACTTACAAAGTAATAATCAAATAATTTAGAATTCATGACTATAGTTAATTCCATATATATCATATAAGTTAAAAAAATTTCTTCATACTATTGTAAAAAGGCTAAAAAGTATATCATTTAAAAAATGAAAATAAAATTCCTTTCAAACTATTTTTGGAAAAATTCAAAAAAGGGTAAAAATGTATTAAATAAATAATTTAAATAATGTAAAAAATATTTTTGAAAATATTTTTAGAAAACATGGATATGCATGGAAAATGATTTTTCACAAGAGATATAAACAAATTTATATTTTTTTGAAAACATTTTATTAATAATTCTATGTACCAAAGAGAGGAAAATTATACCATTACTTGTTATTTTCTTGAATAACTATATTAAAATAAAATTTATTGGGTTTAAGATAGAAATATAAATCCATTCCTCTAATGGAGACTTAAACATAAACAATCCCAAAAAATGATGTGATTTTGAAACAACCACTTACCACTTTGGTAAATTTTGACTCATAACCCACATAAAATATGTAACTTCTATGGAAACTTTAAATACCATAAAGATAAATATATTAATGGTATAACATTCAAAGGGGCAGTATATACCCATGCCACAAGCCTCCAAAATAAACTATTATTGATTCTTAGATTATATATGGAAAAAATTTGGATATCTTATAGTATTTGTACAAGTTTTCAGATCATTTTATCCCTTACCTTTTTAGTTTAATCCTCATTAATATTGTTTTAACCATAACCATGGTAATTAATTTTTACGGTTTTTACTATTATTTATGACCAAAAATTAAGTTGACATTATTATATAATATTAATTATGAAGATTCCAATTATCGAATACATCGTTCAAAATTTACATCACATAATTGAAAGGATTTAATTTAAAATTAAATCCACAGATGTGATGAAAAAAAATTCTAAAGAAATTATTTTCCTAAGTATATAATTTATTTATTACAAGAATCCACATGAAATTGATTGTAATTTTATTAAACCTAACTCAAATATCATGGATATTGTGTTTTATTTATTTAATTTTCCTACAATACAATCAATTCCTTCTCTAAGGACCTAATATTTTATTATTCTTGGTAAAATTGATACATACATGATTCCCAAAATACATTTGAAAACAAAAAATACAACTTAGTTTTTTTAGAATAACTTTACTCTAGAATATCCTTATAAATCAATCATAGTATAGTTCATAAAATCATGAATAAATGAAGAAAATAAGGGTGATATAAAATTCTCAATAAGGGAAAAGTACAAATGAATCTATAATAAATCTATAAAGAATAATCAATATGAAAAAGTAAATAACTGAAATCAAATTCCATTAAATTAATAACACAGATATCATAATTAGATATTTCAAAATAATTATTGAAAGGTAAATAAATAAAAACACATTCCATTTAATCAAAAAATTTGAGAATGAAATTCATCCATAGAAAATATCATTGTGAAAATATCATGGATAATAATAACTGAATTATTGATGGAGAAAATACTTAATTAATAGAGAACATGATCTCAAGCATCATAAAAACTTTACAATGAAAAATTTTCACAATATTATTTAAAACTGAAGGTAGAAAATCATTTAATTATTGCTTACTAATTCACCTCATGAGACTACAAATGCATCAAAGGTATATATAATTACAGGCCCACTCATCACTTCATGTAAAAAGAATTCATCATATATAAAATAATCAATTTAATACATGAATAATGTGACTTATCATCAAATATCATAATTGAGTAAATAATTTAGATTTATCAATATTTTATCCAAATAAAAAAATTTATATATCAAAAGTAGCGCACTATATATATAAATAATATAAATTGTAATCAATAAAAATATCCACGATAAATAATATGTATATTTAAGATAAATTTAATATCCAATGATCATGTGATTGTAAATAATTTTAGGGAATGTTAATTACTAAAAAATGAATCAAAGAAGTTAATGTCAACACTATTGTTTGTCACAATAATTATAAACCATCTAGAGGAATGATAATAGTGGTATTAATACAACATATCTCCAGAGGAGTATATGTAAAATAAAGGTTTATTTTTTTATGAAGATAAATTCAATAAAAATGTCATTAAAAATATACTTAAATAAAATATATGTTTCATTTTCAAAATAACAATTTAAAACTAAAAGTTAAAAAAAATTAAAACACTTTTCTTTTAAAATGTCTACAAAACATATGAAGGGTGTTTTAGAGCATGTGTTATTCATGATGGTAGTAAATTTCATACATACCGAGTACGTTAAAAGAAATATTTCTTTCTCCTTTTTGTTAAAAGCCTAAATGGACTTGTATTGAAAAAGAATTGTAGATTCCTTTCAAACCATTTTATAGAAATTAAATATTGATAAAAAATAATTAATAAATATTTTTTAAAATAGTAAAAAACATTTTTTATTTTTTTTAGAAATCATGGTTTTTGAATAAGATGGATTTCTAGAAGAAGAGAGAAATGAAGTCATATTTTCATTAAAAAATTCTCCATAATTTTAAGTACCAAAGAGTAGTAAAATGGTACTATTGTCTTAAAAATTATTGAATAACTAGTGGGGAATAAAATTAATGTTTATATTAAATAATTATCCAATAATTTCTTTCATTGTAAATTCATGTATAAACTACCTCGTTTAAAATTATATTGTGAAATAGACCCTTATAAAGATCATAATATCAAAGTGAGAATTAATCTATATATCACTTTTGTGTATCAAATGTAAATAATAATGAAACAAGTGTAAATACAGGATAATATAATCATAATTCATTACACATATAACCTTAGAAAATCATAGACAATTAAAAAGTAATATAACCCAATGAAAAAATTGATTTATAAAATTATTATCCACTTGGTAACTTTTAATAAAAATCCCCATGGATGAAATAATTCAAATTGGAACTTTAAATACCATGAATTATTATGGAATTGAAATATTACATTTAAATGTGGAATTATATAATCCCTATATAATAAATTAGGTTTATTCCATTACAATATGCCTCAATGAAGGGAAATTGAGATGAAATCCCTTATCTCATGCTTCTTTTGGGATTAATATTATTTATTCACTTTTACAGTGGTTTTAAACATGTTATTAACTTATAGTAGAACAATATTAATATTTATTATATCATTTATGATATTCATATAATATCATATCACCTATTAATTAATTAACATTCATTATTTTTATTGTTTCATGTGTTAATTTCCTTGTTTTCTCATGCGTGTTTCATCCTGAAAACCATTTTCCTCTTCATATTATATATTTACATCATCTATATAATAGTAATGATAGAATTATTATATTTATATAGAAATTGTACTTCTAATACCAAACATGGAATGGATTTTTGAGAAATGAAGTTTTTTATGATCAAGGAGACAAT
Organism: Viscum album; assembly: GCA_963277665.1. NCBI lineage: Eukaryota > Viridiplantae > Streptophyta > Magnoliopsida > Santalales > Viscaceae > Viscum > Viscum album. Next base: position 1,212,093,372 of record OY728121.1, read on the forward strand.
GGGTCATACATACACATGAGTAATGTTTCTATTTTTCAATAATCATTATGGAAAGGTGGTAAGTAATATTTCATATTTACATAATGATCTTGATATCATTGATACCATATTATTTCTCTAAATATACATAAACATTCCATCCAAGTGGTGTAGGTATGGATAGAGAGTCATATATCTTCATGTAGGTGGTAGTCCACACGTACCTGAATGATGTTACCATATTTTTGTGAGTGAAAATGTTTGATGAAAAATGATATATTATCATTTCATAATGAATTTTTTAAATTAATATCAAAATTATTTCTTTTATATCTTATATATTCCTTAAATATATTCTTATTACCTTCTATGTAAACCATTATTGAAAAACAAACCACATCACTTCATGTGGATGTAGTCCACCGTACTCACGAGTGACGTTATCATATCCCCTATATAATAGAAAGTAAAAAAATAATATATTATATAATTACTACATAGTTATAATAATTTTATAAATTTCATATATATATATATATAATATATATATCCATAATAATACCCAACACTGAGAGGTGGTTATGAAAAAATTAATGACATCAGTTTGCAAGACGGTGGTCCTCCTTACACACAAATGATAATTTCATAACACTTTTGATCAATGTAGGGGTGTTTGTAGGTAATTTCCTTAACATACAAAATATAACTATATTTAATATACTTATTTTACTATATAATCATTTTTTAATAATAATTGAAGGATTTTGGTGATGAAATAAAATAAAAATGTTCGATGAAGAATGTTACCTCTTCCTCAAGTAACCCCTTTAGGTTTGCATAAAAAGCATTCTAAGGTTGGATTTATGAGAAAATATGGATTCTAGAATAAGAGGAGGGAATATTTAAGGTTATTTGAGTATTTATTTTAAAAAATAAATTTTTTTCTAATGTATGAAGAATAAAGGAGTGGGGTAGCAATTTACAAGTTAAGTGAGTGACACACTTGTAATGTTTGAAAATAAAAAGGTTTACCAACATTTTTCACATGAATAAAGGGTCCTATATGGATTATTATTGAGTTTAATAATTTTTATGATTTAAATATTCATATAAAATATATTTTATATAATATTTTCGTTCAATGTATCCCTTATTTGTTAGTTTAATCCCCGATAATAATTCCATTTTTAACTTAACCACAGTAATATGTTTTACTATTATCACTATTCATTATGGTAAAAAAAGTAAGCTACACATATTTGATAATATAAACTATTATTATTATAAATATTTAATCCATTTTTCATAATTTAATTCACATAATTGGAACAAATGAATATAAAATAAACTTGTAGATGCGATAAGAAAATGAGTTTTCAAATAGAAAATGTTAAAAAGCATAAAATTTTAATATATATAATTTCAATTTGAAAATGATTCCAATGGAACAAATTTTATTAATTGATATATATTTGAGCTAATTATACATTAAAACTATGTTAAAATATAATTTAACTTTATAAATTAATGAATCAAAAAGGAAATGTGCGGCTAAAATTTAGTATTTCTCACTATTAATCATAAAATAAAACATTTCAAAAATATCCCAAAAATTCCCCCCAAAGATAATTTTAATATTATTATTTAAAAAATTATGTTACTTATATAATGTCACGACCCGCCCTCGGGGTCCGTGCCGTGACTACCCCAAGCCCGCCTTCCATAGGCCAGGGGCTGGCGACTAGCACCAAGGCGTAAATCCCGGTAAAAAGGGTAGGCATTGCCTTTGTAAAGTAAACAAACACCACAGAGTAAGCAAGCGGAAAGTAAACACTAAGCAAAAGCAGAGTACAATTGAAAGTGTGGAAAAGTAAATGGGCCAGTATACAAACCCAAACTGAAAGTAAAGTACAACTCGAAAAGGAAAAACAGCAACTGAAAAGTAAAAGCCGCTACACCGAGTTGTCCACTGGAAATCCCACCTGAAGGGTGGGTACAGATAGCTCCACTGCTCCACGGGTCCCGCCGTCCGCTCTGAGCACGTCCCGCCCAGTGGTCCACCTCCAGCTACCGTCCTGCTCTGCAAGTCTCAGCTAAGATCAACGATGTCCGTCGTCTGCAACCAACACAACGTAATGCGGGAAAAGCCCGTGCAGGGGTGAGTATAAGCTACTCAGTAGGGACCCCGAGACCCCTGAAGGTCTCTCAAAATCCACAAAGGATTAACCACGAAGAAAGGTACAATCACGAAGTAACAACCGACACTGCTTAGGTATATGCGCATACATATAACTAAGTCATCAATTTCAAATACGCTCCAACCTCCGAGCCCAAGTACAACTCAGTCCACACAGGAAAGTAAACGTATTCCACACAGGAAAGAAAAACGTAATCCACACAGGATAGCACAACACAATCCACACAGGAAAGCAACAGGATTCAGCTCACACATGTATACTTATTTGAAATACGATAAAGATGATCTCTGATCCATCTAAGTCATCGGACCCACGAAGGATCGATAGGTAACTGACCCCCGCAAAAGACCCACACAGGATCGGGCCCACACAGGACCTGTAGGGGCTGGTTCACACAGGACCGCTGAGCGCAAAGACCCACACAGGATCGGACCCACACAGGATCGGGCCCACACAGGACCTGTAGCACTGATCCACGTAGGATCGCTGAGTGCTGTAGTCGTCGTCGTCGAATCCACACAGGATCGGGCTCACACAGGACCTGTAGCACTGATCCATGTAGGATCGCTGAGTGCTGTAGTCGTCGTCGTCGAATCCACACAGGATCGGGCCCACACAGGACCTGTAGCACTGATCCACATAGGATCGCTGAGTGCTGTAGTCGTCGTCGTCGAATCCACACAGGATCTCTGTACTGTCATCATCGCAGTCACAGTAGGAGTAGCAGTAGCAGTCACGGTCGCAGCCAGCACTAGGGTTCCCACACACAGCAAGCTCGTTCGGAGGGTCCGCTCCACGAGCCGAGAGACTGATACATCAACTGTCACAAAGTCCAGAGTTGATATATCCAAAAGTTCCGTATCGTCAACAGGAACTCAACGCAACAGACGGCGCGTCGATTGGACGCCCGGTCTGAGAGTTATTGGCATTTTGTCCCCGGGGCCCGGTTGGTTTTTAAGTCAAAAACAACCCGACCGTACTCCACCTGCGTCCAAACCTCAGGCGGAGTATGCCAAAAGATCCATCTCACTAACAGGACCACAACAAAGTTTACGGCACGTCAATCGGACGTCCGTAGCTCAAGATATGAGTGTTTCCGCTCCGAAGGCCCGGTTGGTTTTGTGTACGAATCAACCCGTCCGAACTCAAAGTGTTCCGAAACCCTAAGTGTAATATACTGAAACGACCGTCTCGATCCAAGGATCGCGTTGGCATAGACGGTTCGTCATTCGGAGTTTCGTGGCTCAAGTTATGGCCAAAAGACCGAAGTCGTCTCGAAAACGGGGGGTCCGGGTCCGGGCCGACCCGGCCCGACCCCCCCTGGGTCGGCCCGAACCGGGTCGACCCGAACTGGGTCCGACCCGGCCCGGCCGGTGCGGCGGCGCGGCGGCCTGGCGCCAGACGGAGGCAGCGCACGGGGGGCATGGCCCCCGCATTCGGCTGGCGGCACGGCTTTTAGCCGCGCCATTTAGTGAACTGCCCCCACCCCTTCAAGGGGGGGCCTGCTTGAGGAAACCGGGGGGCCGGCTGCCCCCCTCAAAGAAACCGCCCCCTCCCTCGTGGGGGGGCCTGCTTGAAGAAAACCGGGGGGCCGGCTGCCCCCCTCAAGGAAACCTCCCCCCTCATAAATGGGGGGGGGGGGTTTAGAGCTGGCCGGGGGAATTTAATTCCCCCAGCCTTTGACCTTTCGTCCGGCCATCTGCCGGCCGGTTTTTCTTCAATGGGACCGGAAAACCAGTCCCCTACCCGGCTTCCGACGCCGGCGGCCCGGCCGCCGGTCTTCTCATCCCTCCGCGGCCCGGAACCGGCCGCGGTGTTCGTCGTCCAGCGCGGTGCGACGGCACCGCTCCCCTCCGCCGCGCCTTTGATTCCCTTCGACGTGGCGCGACTGCGTCACGTTCTTGATGATCCTTCCATGGCGCGGCGCGACGGCGCTGTGCAAATAAGCCGGGCGAATATCCGCGTGGTTCGACGGCACCACACCATCTTGTTTCTTTCGTAAGATATATCAACAAGAACAAAGGAGGGGGTTCGGCCGTGTTCATGCGGTCCGGCCCCCTCACGTTAAACGATAACTCATATTTAAATATCCTCACGTTAGTCATGCTAGAACCACCAACGAGAATAAATAAATAAACAAATAACAACAACCCCTACCTTGGGTTCAAGTTCGAAGATCGTCAACGACCTGCGGAAGACAACGTCGCGGAGGTCGGGCGTCGCGGTAGTCGTTCGTCAAATCCGATGACGAAGAGGTACGTCCGAAGAGGTACGTCGTTGGCGAATCATCGTATGCCGACGAAGGAAGTCCGAGGAGGAAGCGGCGTTTCCTTTCGTTGACACGGAAGACGAAGAAGAGAGAAGCGGCGTTCTTCGTCGGAGCTTGAGCGTTCTTCGTCAAAGCTTGGGTGTTCTTCGTCAAATTTTGAAGAAGAAGGAGAAGAACCCAAAAGCTCTCAAGATGGCTAAAACAATTCTAACCAAATAAAATAAGATAGAGTCTTATTTTATTCACAAACTTAACAAATTGAATTTCAAAGGTTTGAAATTCAAATAAGATAACTCCAAAATTAAATAACAATAAGTCATGTCATTTAAAGAGGGGTTAAAGGGAGTTTGAGAGAAGATGAAATGTTTAGGTTCATGTGGGTCCCACCACAATTAATCCTCTTAAGGGAGGTTAAGTGGGTGTGGGTCCCACCCCTAACTTCCATTGAGAGAAGTTAACCAACAAAGTAAAATAAAAAGTGTTCCACATTTTTATTCAACTTTTTATAATTCTCCCAAAAACTAACTTTCGTCCTGCAATAAACAAAACTTCGGAAAAGGTCTCCTTAAGCGAATATCGGTGCTGCGAGTTCATCGGTGCCCTCAGATTTCAATTCCGAGCACTGGATCAAAAGTTAGAAATTCCCGCTCGTTCGTTCACTGAACGTACCCGAGCCAAACTTCGGAAATTGATTCTGGGCACTCCGGGCCTCGGAATCAGGTGCCGTCAGAAACCGCGCTCTTGTAAAATTCCAAAGAATATTAAGAAAAAAATTTCCCTTGAATTTTATGGGTATTTACATTACTCCAACCTCAGGGCTTTACATCCCCGTAATGATACATAAAAAACTAGGGAAACAAAAGAGGGTACTGAGCACGCATCTGAGCCTCCCGTTCCCATGTGCTCTCCTGGAGATTCCCGTGCTGCCATCTGATGCGCACAAGAGGAATCGATCGCCCACGCAGGACCTGCTCCTGTCGATCCTCTATCTCCACCGGGACTTCCGTAAAAGTCTCCCCATCGTCAACGTCAAGCTCCCCATTGTCAATGATGTGCATCGGGTCGTGCACGTATCTCCTCAGCTGAGATACGTGGAAGACGTCGTGCACCCGGTGCAACTGAGGTGGTAGAGTCAGGCGATAAGCCACCTCGCCAACCCTGCTGAGGACCTGGAAGGGTCCGATGAAGCGCGGAGTTAACTTTCCGCCTCGGCCAAATCTCCGAATACCACGTCGAGGTGAGACCCGCAAGAAGACGTGGTCGCCATCCTTGAACTCCAGTGGCCTCCGCCTCCTGTCAGCGTATGACTTCTACCGGCTCTGAGGTGTCCACATCCGCTCCTGGATGACCTGGACCTTCTCTGTCGTGGCCTAAACCATCTCTGGTCCCACAAGTGCTGACTCCCCTGGGTCTGTCCAGCACAAAGGAGATCTAAAAGGCCGGCCGTACAACGCCTCATATGGTGCCATCCCGATGGTGGAGTGGTAGCTGTTGTTGTACGCAAACTCCACCAAGGGTAGGTGGTCCTCCCAGCTACGACAAAAGTAGAGGACACATGCGCAGAGCATGTCCTCGAGAGTTTGAATGGTCCTCTCCGTCTGACCATCCGTCTGAGGGTGAAAGGCTGTGCTCAGACGTAGTTGCGTCCCGAATGCCTCCTGTAACCCCTTACAAAGCCGGGAAGTAAAGCGAGCATCTCGATCGGAGACGATAGATGATGGCACACCGTGGAGCCGCACAATCTCCTGAACGTAGAGACGTCCCATGCTCTCCACTGAGCCCTGCTCTCTGATGGGTAAGAAGTGTGCCGACTTGGTGAGTCGGTCAACAATCATCCAGATGAAGTCGTGACCTCTGGAAGTACGTGGTAGTCCAGTCACGAAGTCCATAGATATGCCGTCCCACTTCCACTCCGGAACCTCCAAGGGCTGTACCAAGCCTGCTGGTACCTGATGCTCTACCTTCACCTGATGGCAGGTGAGGCATCGAGAAACGAACTCTGCTACTGCCTTCTTCATGCCCGACCACCAGTGCTGTCGTCTGAGGTCCTGGTACATCTTCGCCACTCCAGGAGGTACCGCCAAAGGAGAAGTGTGAAACTCTCTTAGCACTTCTTCTAACAAAGCGACTGGTACCATGGTACGTCCTCTGAAAAGGATGTCATGCTCTACTCCAAGGGAGAAACCATCAGGTGTCCGTCCCGAGGATATATGTTCACGTCATGTCTCACAGTCAGCGTCCTCACGCTGTGCCTCTCTGACCCGCTGTAGTAGAGGAGGGGTGACTGTGAGAGACTGGAGGAAGGCTGCTCCATCACTATCCATGAAGGATATCTGCAAAGAGGCTAGCTGCAAAGATTTCTCCTTTGCCAAAAAGTGAAATCCGGTCTCATCCCCTAGATGAACCACGTTCCTTGCCTAAAACAGTCAATCCCGTCATGATTAGTTAATTCATGGCATGGATGACGTCGTAAGGCCTCGACGCTGCTACCAAGAGATCCAACCATTACTCTCGCCTCCAAGGGTTGAGTCACACTATCGGCATCAGTGTGTGGTCACTGGGTTTCCTCCAGTACGAATCTCGCAAGTGAGGGTCAAGTCAACAGTTTTTAACCGGCACCTCTTAGTAAAAAACAAACAAAAGACAAGAAAACAAGAGTCACCAAGGAAAGTGTCTTTTATTACTTCAACTTAAAGAACAAGGTCACAAAGCAACACAAACTACGAAGCTAGAGGCATTATGGGAAAAGGCCTCTATGCCTGGAACTAGTCCCGCACTAGTCCACCCGCTTCCGGAGCTCCATGTTCGTAAGCATCAGCTGCCTGAAGATGTGCTCTCCCCTGAGGTCGGGGTGGACCTCCTGGTGGTGGTGGTGGTAGAGCCTCGAAGCGTCGCCCACCACCTGCTGCTCGGCCAGCTCCTCTGCCTCATCCGCCTCCTCCCTGCGGACCGCCACGATCGAACCTCTGCCTCTGCCAAGGTGGTTCCTCAACCGTCTGCTGCTCCTCTGCATGGCGGGTCGGGCAGTCACGAGCCATGTGGCCTTGCCCGCCGCATGCATAGCACTGTCTTCCACTCGAAAGACTGGCTCCGTGCTGTGTGCCCTGCACTGCTGAGCCAGTGTCCTGAGGTCGTCTGCCTGAAGGTCTGGTCTTCTTGGACCCCTGAGTCATCCGTCGACTGCCTGCTGTAGATGACTCTGCCACGTGCCGCCCTGCGGTGGGTCTCGGCGCTGGTGTAGACTCAGCAAGGAAGCTCTCGATCAGAAGGGCCTACTCCAGTACTCCTGTCTGAGTCGGTATGCTGAGGGAGATCAGTGATGCCCTGATCTCGTGTCTCAAACCCTGCTCGAAGGTCCGGGCCCGGAAGAATGGGTCCCGTACCATGTCGGTCGAGTAGCGCGAGAGATCAGTAAATCTCGCCAAGTACTCAGCGACCGTCATGTTGCCCTGCCGCAGCTAAAGAAGCTCCTGGATACGCACCGCACGAAGGGTGGCTGGGACGAACTCCGAGCGGAAGAGGCTCTCAAAGTCCGTCCAAAGAAGAGATGCCTCATCGTGCACCTGGAGCATCATGCTCCACCATCATCCTGCTGCTGCGTGTAGTAGGCTCGCAGCGAGGATCACCATGAGGTCTGCTGGTGTCCTCACTAGCCTAAACACACGTACCACTGCCTCCAGCCAATCCTATGCTGCCTGGGGATCCGTCTCCCCGCGAAACCTGGGTGGTCGCTGGTGATGAAACTAATGTAGTGCGCTGAGGCGACGTGCATCGTCAGCGGCTGGCGCTGGAAGCATCGGGGGCTCGGCGGGTAGTGCTACCGCCGGTGCCATTGCTGACAAAGGGCCCTGCACCGAAGCCTCATCACTCGGTGGGCTGTCGTCACACTCGACTCTCGAAACCCTAGCTGGCTGCCGTCGTGGAGCCATCCTGAAAGGAAACAGGTGTGCCACGGTCAAACAGTATACCTGGTGAGCTGACACAAAGAAATCACAAAGAAAACTTTGAAACACACACGCAATCAATGTTTTCGTGCATTAAGTCGGAAATCAGAAGTCAGGGTCCTGGTGTACGGATACGTCGGCCGCCGCACCAACACTGGACTCCCTGGACTGATAACCACACTCAATACGCTAAACATTATTGCTTCACTTAGAAAAGATCAGAGTTCAGGGTAGAACCGAACTCCTCTGATACCAATTTGTCATGACCCACCCTCGGGGTCTGTGTCGTGACTACCCCAAGCCCGCCTTCCATAGGCCAGGGGCTGGCGACTAGCACCAAGGCGTAAATCCCGGTAAAAAGGGAAGGCATTGCCTTTGTAAAGTAAACAAACACCACAGAGTAAGCAAGCGGAAAGTAAACACTAAGCAAAAGCCGAGTACAACTGAAAGTGCGGAAAAGTAAACAGGCCAGTATACAAACCCAAACTGAAAGTAAAGTACAACTCGAAAAGGGAAAACAACAACTCAAAAGTAAAAGCCGCTACACCGAGCTGTCCACTGGAAATCCCACCTGAAGGGTGGGTACAGATAGCTCCACTGCTCCACGGGTCCCGCCGTCCGCTCCGAGCACGTCCCGCCCAGTGGTCCACCTCCAGGTACCTTCCTGCTCTGCAAGCCTCAGCTAAGATCAACGCTGTCCGTCGTCTGCAACCAACACAATGTAGTGCGGGCAAAGCCCGTGCAGGGGTGAGTATAAGCTACTGAGTAGGGACCCCGAGACCCCTGAAGGTCTCTCAAAATCCACAAAGGATAAACCACGAAGAAAGTTACAATCACGAAGTAACAACCGACACTACTTAGGTATATGCCCATACATATACCTAAGTCATCAATTTCAAATATGCTCCAACCTCCGAGCCCAAGTACAACTCAGTCCACACAGGAATGTAAACGTATTCCACACAGGAAAGCAAAACGTAATCCACACAGGATAGCACAACACAATCCACACAGGAAAGCAACAGGATTCAGCTCACACAGGTATACTTCTTCGAAAGACGATAAAGATGATCTCTGATCCATCTAAGTCGTCGGACCCATGAAGGATCGATAGGTAACTAACCCCCGCAAAAGACCCACACAGGATCGGGCCCACACAGGACCTGTAGGCGCTGGTTCACACAGGACCGTTGAGCGCAAAGACCCACACAGGATCGGACCCACACAGGATCGGGCCCACACAGGACCTGTAACACTGATCCACGTAGGATCGCTGAGTGCTGTAGTCGTCGTCATCGAATCCACACAGGATCGGGCCCACACAGGACCTGTAGCACTGATCCACGTAGGATCGCTGAGTGCTGTAGTCGTCGTCGCCGAATCCACACAGGATCGGGCCCACACAGGACCTGTAGCACTGATCCACATCGGATCACTGAGTGATGTTGTCGTCGTAGTCGAATCCACACAGGATCTCTGTACTTTCGTCATCGCAGTCACAGTAGGAGTAGCAGTAGCAGTCACGGTCGCAGCCAGCACTAGGGTTCCCGCACACAGAAAGCTCGTTCGGAGGGTCCGCTCCACGATCCGAGAGACTGATACATCAACTGTCACAAAGTCCCGAGTTGATGTATCCAAAATTTCTGTATCGTCAACAGGAACTCAACGCAACAGACGACGCGTCGATCGGATGCCCGGTCTGAGAGTTATTGGCATTTTTGTCCTCGGGGCCCGGTTGGTTTTTAAGGCAAAAACAACCCGACCGTACTCCACCTGCGTCCAAACCTCGGGCGGAGTATTCCAAAAGATCCGTCTCACTAAGAGAAACACAACAAAGTTGACGGCACGTCAATTGGACGTCCGTAGATCAAGATATGAGCGTTTCCGCTCCGAAGGCCCGGTTGGTTTCGTGTACGAATCAACCCGTCTGAACTCAAAGTGTTCCGAAACCCTGAGTGTAATATACCGAAACGACCGTCTCGATCCAAGGATCGCGTTGGTGTAGACGGTTCGTCATTCGGAGGTTCGTGGCTCAAGTTATGGCCAAAATACCGAAGTTGTCTCGAAAACGGGGGGTCCGGGTCCGGCCCGACCCGGCCCGACCCCCCCCCCCCCCCCCCGGGTCGGCCCGAACCGGGTCGGACCAAACCGGGTCCGACCCGGCCCGGCCGGCCGGCGGCGTGGCGGCGCGGAGGCGCGGCGGCGCGGCGGCCTGGCGCCGGACGGAGGCAGCGCGCGGGGGGCATGGCCCCCGCATTCGGCTGGCGGCGCGGCTTTTAGCCGCGCTATTTAGTGAACCGCCCCCCCTTCGAGGGGGGCCTGCTTGAGGAAACCGGGGGGCCGGCTGCCCCCCTCAAAGAAACCGCCCCCTCCCTCGTGGGGGCGCCTACTTGAAGAAAACCGGGGGGCCGGCTGCCCCCCTCAAGGAAACCGCCCCCCCTCATAAATGGGGGGGTTTTAGAGCTGGCCGGGGGAATTTAATTCCCCCGGCCTTTGACCTTCCGGCCGGCCATCTGCCGTCCAGTTTTTCTTCAATGGGACCCGAAAACCGGTCCCCTACCCGGCTTCCGACGCCGGCGGCCCGGCCGCCGGTCTTCTCATCCCGCCGCGGCCCGGAACCGGCCGCGGTGTTCGTCGTCCGGCGCGGTGCGACGGCACCGTGCCCCTCCGCCGCGCCTTTGATTCCCTTCGACGCGGCGCGACGGTGTCGCGTTCTTGATGATCCTTCCACGGAGCGGCGCGACGGCGCTGCGCAAATAAGCCGGGCGAATATCCGCGTGGTGCGACGACACCACACCATCTTGTTTCTTTCGCAAGATAAATCAACAAGAACAAAGGAGGGGGTTCGGCCGTGTTCATGCGGTCTGGCCCCCTCACGTTAAACGATAACTCATATTTAAATATCCTCACGTTAGTCATGCTAGAACCACCAACGAGAATAAATAAATAAACAAATAACAACAACCCCAACCTTGGGTTCAAGTTCGAAGATCGTCAACGACCTGCGGAAGACAACGTCGCGGAGGTCAGGCGTCGCGGTAGTCATTCGTCAAATCCGATGACGAAGAGGTACGTCCGAAGAGGTACATCGTTGGTGAATCTTCGTATGCCGACGAAGGAAGTCCGAGGAGGAAGCGGCGTTTCCTTTCGTTGACACGGAAGACGAAGAAGAGAGGAGCGGCGTTCTTCGTCGGAGCTTGATCGTTCTTCGTCAAAGCTTGGGCGTTCTTCATCAAAGTTTGAAGAAGAAGGAGAAGAACCCAAAAGCTCTCAAGATGGCTAAAACAATTCTAACCAAATAAAATAAGATAGAGTCTTATTTTATTCACAAACTTAACAAATTGAATTTCAAAGGTTTGAAATTCAAATAAGATAACTCCAAAATTAAATAACAATAAGTCATGTCATTTAAAGAGGGGTTAAAGGGAGTTTGAGAGAAGATGAAAGGTTTAGGTTCGTGTGGGTCCCACCACACTTAATCCTCTTAAGGGAGGTTAGGTGGGTGTGGGTCCCACCCCTAACTTCCTTTGAGAGAAGTTAACCAACAAAGTAAAATAAAAAGTGTTCCACATTTTTATTCAACTTTTTATAATTCTCCAAAAAACTAACTTTCGTCCCGTAATAAACGCAACTTCGGAAAAGGTATCCGTAAGCGAATATCGGCGCTGCGAGTTCATCAGTGCCCTCGGATTTCAATTCCGAGCACCGGATCAAAAGTTAGAAATTCCCGCTCATTCGTTCACTGAACGTACCCGAGCCAAACTTCGGAAATTGATTCTGGGCACTCCGGGCCTCGGAATTAGGTGCCGTCAGAAACCGCTCTATTGTAAATTTCCAAAGAAAATTAAGAAAAAATTTCCCTTGAATTTTACGTCTCTTTACATATAAAGTAATTTTTTTGAAACTGGTTAAAGATAATTTTAAATTATCTGCATAAAGTGAGAATAAACTGTTGTGATAAAATCCCGCAAGTGTGTTTTTTGGTTGATTATGTTTGTTGAAAAATAAAGCTTTCAATTTCAGTTTTCTAGTAACAAAGATATTGTGGAAAAAATATTTTAACACAGATAAAAGATAATTTTGTGGATTCTTTATAGGTAGTACCGAAAACTGTGTATACATGGTTATTCGATTTCATAGGATTTTCCATATGTTTTGGGTCCAAAATTTTGTGGATGGATCAATCGTTGGGAATGTTTTATTTCCATTAATTCCTCATAAAAATATCTAAAAGCCATTAGTTTCATGAATATTGGAGTTTTTGTGAAGGTAATGATATTTTAAAAGTAATTTTGTGTCACGAAGTATAGGTTTCATGAAGGTTTGGAGAATCATGAATGTGTGAAGGGTGGAAGGTGAATCTTTGTGACTACGAGAAGTGGATCATTAATAATGCATGAATGGTTGATAGTAAATATGTATGAATATGATAATGTTTATGAATGTTAAATTTTCTTTGGTGCTTCAGGATAATAGGGAGATTCACGAATGCGAATAGAGAGCATCATGAAAAGGTAATGATGTGGTTGGAAGCTTCTGGAATTGGAGGAATTTCCTGTAAATATGCAACCAACCCCCCCCCCTCATAAAAAGTGAGAAAAACATAATTAAGATTCAATGGATATAAATTCACAAAGTTGATTAAATAATTTTTTTCTTCAAAAAAATCATTAAGAAACAATGTACATGAATTCTATTAAAGATTGTCAAAATTTATAAGCATCACGAAAGTATTGAATTTTGTGAAGGCTATAAAAAGTAGACTGAAAGTTGTGAGCCTCATGATGGATAAGTGAGATTCAAAAAAATGTTTGATCTTCATGAAAGTTGGTTGATTCATGAAGTTTTTTTGTGCTTAATGAAAGAGGTTAGACTAACAAAAGATGAGGGGTTCGCAAAGGTAGTATATAATTATCATGAATTGGGATGCTTCGTGGAGGTTGTGTGAGCTTCGCGAAGGGAGTGAGCATCGTAAAAGTGTTAGGATGAGATTTCCCAATTTGGTAAATTTAAATTTTCATGTATGAAATAGAAGTATTATAAAGGTAATATTTCCATTAAAACTACTTCAACTTTCCAAGGTCAAACATTAGATGAGTCAATTCCATTTAAATAAATTATATAGTTAAGAAACATACCTTTAAAAATATGTAATTCAATAAATTTTAAAATTGGTATATTTTATCAAAAAAAATTACATGGAAGACTATAAGTTGATTAAAACCCTTGAAGTTGAAGCGGGAACCAGGAATTGGGAACCATGAAGTAGGATGCAACAATTGGGAACCAGGAGGCAACAACTAGGAAGTGAGATGCCAGAAGTTGTAAGATAAAAAAACTATCAAACAATTAATATAATGAAAATACGATATTTAATACTTATATTTCATAAATTTAAATTTAAATTTTAATGTGTGAAGAAGAGAGGAAAGGGGTGTCCATTTATAAGTGAGGTGAGTGACAAAATTGTAATTTTTGAAAATAAAATGGTGTACCCATGTTTTTCACATTGAAAAAGGGTACAAGATATAGTGTTCTTGATAAATAGATGTGATAACTTCTAAATATTTCCATTAAATATTTTATGGGGTATATTTAAGGTCATTGTACACTTATAGTTTTAGTTTAATTCCCCTATCATATCCATTTTTACCTTAACTGTAGTAAATAATTTTTATTTTTTCCACTATCCATTTTGGTTAAAAATTAATCTAAACTTATTAGATAATATATATTATTATGACGATAAATAAATTTAAAAAATTTCAATTAAAAAAATTAAAATATACATTAAATTTATAAATAATTTAAAAATAATCATTTTTCAATTAAAATTCTATATTTTTAACTATTCATTGAAAAATGAAACATTTTAGAAAAATCTAAAACATCCACCCTAAGTTAATTTTGATCTTGTTATTTAAAAATGAATTAATTTTAAAAAATAATTATTCTAAAAGTGTTAAAAATTAATTTTAAATTATGTATGAAAAGCGCAACTAAATCGCCTTTCAGAAAAAAAAAATATTGTTTTTCAAAAGAAAAAAAATTATTTTTCTTTTATATAATTCATATTTTATTTCTAATCTATAGATAGCCATAATTTTCATAACAAAGAAATTAATATATATACACACCAATTTAAATACTAGATTATAATGTTAAATTATATTATTTTTCATTTATTCTTATGGTTATGTGTTCTACAAAAATATTTCATTAAACAAACCCTGAAATATATTTATTTGAATTAATCTCTTCAAAATCTTGTAGAAAAAGAAACCTAGAGCCTAAATGAACCATAATATACTATACTATTATAACCTAGACATAAAATTATTAGGTATTTATATTCGTTACTAAATTTTGAAAATTATGTTCATCTATTGATTAATAATGGAATAAGAATCATTTAGAAGAAAAAGAAATGTTTTCTAAAAACAATATTTTTTGTAAATGACAGTTTAGTTGAACATTTCACAAATAATTTAAAATTAATTTAAACAAATTCTAGAAAATTTATTTGATAAAATTAACTTCATTTTTTAAATCATCACATTAAAATTACTTTAGGGTGACTTTTTGAGATTTTTTTGAAATATTACATTTTTCTAATGAATAGTGAAAATACTATATTCTAATTGAAAACATATTTTTCATTTATATTATTTGTAATGATAAATTATATTTTAAGTAATTTTAAGGTAAAATTATCTCAATTATATTTTAATTGATCCAGTTTATTTCATTGGAATAATTTTTATATGGAAATTTGATATTAAAACATTGTAAACTTTTGAACATTTTCTCTTTAATAATATGTTTTCATGTTGCTTATACACAATTAATTTTAAATTAAATTTTGAAAATTATGTGAATTTAATTTTTAAAAATGGATTCAATATTTGGAATCATAATAATTTATAATATATTAAGTTCATCTTAAATTTTTTTAAACAAATAGTGAAAATAATAAATATTATTTATTATAGTTAAGATAAAAATGGATTGATAAGGGGTTAAACTAAAAGGATCAAGGTTATATTGAACTAAAAAACTTATATAAACTCTTTTTTATGGTCATATTTTGATATTGTTAAGTATAATTCTCAATATTACTCTATTTTTACCCTTTTGGCATGTGAAAAACATGGTTACACCTTTTTATTCTCAAAAAATAAAAATGGGTGACCCACTTTACTTAGAAAATGTCTCCCCATATCCCCTATTCATCACACCATCAAACCCTTTTTTGGAAAATATCTTACAAAATAACTTAATAAATTCCCTCCAATAATATTATAATCATTATTTTGGTCATAAATCTATCTTTGGAAGTATTTTGGTGTATATTTAAGGAGTTTACTCAAGGAGGAATTAGCTTTATTCATCAAGAATTTTTATTTTATTTCTTACTACAACTTCTTAAAATATTATCAAACCATTATGATATAATAAACTCAATATATTCCATATAATTATATTTTTTTAATTAAAATTTTATGGCCAAAAAACATCCTTAATTCCATCAAATGGGTTATGAAATCTTCATTTATGTGTACGATGGACAACCGCCTTGATAACCAATGCCATTCATATTTCCCTTACATACTCTTATAGTTTGGTATGATTATAGATATAAATTATATATTTGATATTTATAACCAAATTATACATCTGGATTCCTTATATCAGATATTTAATTTTTTTAATTTCTATTCCATAGGGGATATGATAACTTCAATTGTGTGTGTGAAGGACAACCGCATTGAAAAGAGATGTGATTCGTTTTTCACTAACAATTTACATGAAAGGTAATAAGGACAATGTTAATGAATATTTGTGATATGGAGGAAATTATTATTATATTAATTACATATTTTGAATTTTTAAAATATAATATATCATTTTCATTCTTACCATTTCACTCACTTAAAGATGAAAACATTGTTCGTGCATTTGTGGACTACTGCCTTCACAAAGAGAAGTGACTCTATTTTCCCCACAACACCACATGAATGATATATATATATAATTATATTTAAAGAAATAATATTTTATTTATGTTATAATTATCATTATATAAATATGAAATAATACTCAACATCTTTCTATAGTGATCATTTAAAAATTGAAACGTTACTCATGTGTATGTACGGCCTACCGTCTCCATAATCGTAACATACATAATTTATGAACAACCTTAGTCATGATTTCTCTAAAAAGAATAATTTATTCATAAATATGAGAATTATTTAAATATTATTACTATTTTGATTAATTAACAGTATAATATGCAGAAGAACCTTATCTTTCATGACAAAACACGCATGAGAAAACTAGGACATTAACACCAAAAACAATGAAAATAAAAAAAAAAGATAATTAATGAATAGGTGATAAGATAATATAAAAGTATCATATATGATATTATAAATATAAATTTTGTTCTATTATAAGTTAATAACATGTTTAGAACCACTATATAAGAGGTTAATTAACTTTAAATCAAAAGGATGCACGAGGTAAGGGACTTCGTCTCAATTTCCCTTCATTGAGGCATATTGTAATGTTATGCACCTAATTTATTCCATATGGTGTATATATTTTCCCTTATACATTTAATATCAGGATAACTTATTAATTCCTATTAATTTGTGTATTATTTTGAATTATTTCATCCAAGGTGATTTTACCTAAAAACTAACAAATTGTAAATAATTTTATAACTCAATTCCATTTCATTTGGTTATATTATTTCTTCACTATCTTTGATATTCTATGATTATGTTTATATTTAATTTGGAATATATTATGTTGTATATAAAATTATTTTATACGTATTTACATCCAAAGTACATGATCAATTCATTGATTAATTCTCACTTCCACATTATGATATTTGTAAGGGGTTATTTCTCAATTTCATTTTAATCAAGATTGTGTATGACTTAATTTAAATTAAAGGAAATTATTTAATCATTTTATAATAAAACCCTTTAATTTTATTCTCCACTATTTATTCAAGAAAATTAAATTCACAATACCATTTTTCTACTCTTTGGTACATATAATAATTGAGAAATTTTTTTATGAAAATCTGATTTAATTTTTTTTCTTTAGTGAGAAACCAATTATATTCCAAAAAAATGTTTTCTAAATATGTTATCAATATTTTTTAACCATTTTTAAAATTATATATTAAATTCATTTTTACCCATTTTTTATTTTTTAAAAATCAATTGAAATTAATCTTCGTGTTGTTTTAAAAACAAGTCCCACTTGTATTTTACCAAAAAGTTAAATGAATCATTGTTTTAACATACTCAAAATTTAGCTAATCTCCTCCCATCATGACCAACACATATTTTAAAACTTATTTTATAAGTTTAAAATGTTATTTTCAATGAAAATTGTATTCAAAATATTTTTTTAACATTTAGTTTCAAAAGGTTTTTCTTTTAAATGAAGAGGATATTTTCCACAATGATGTCTTTAAAGATATTTTTATTTTATTTTTATTAATTAATGAAAAAACCCCTTATTTATCATAAATTTCTCTAGGAATATATTTTATTTATATAATCCTTATTCTTTTGTTGGATGGTTTGGATTAATTTTACAAAGGATAATATTAATTTTCACTTACTTGATTTATATTTTTAATAGTTAACTATACCTTTCAACTATTTACTTTCCTAGGATCATTGGTCCTTAAATTTATTTTATATATTCATATTATTTATCATGAATATTTTTACCAATTAAATTGTATATTATTTATTCATATAGTGTTTAACTTTTAAAGCTGTTTTATTGATTGGGGAATTGTTGATTATCTTTATTCTCTCTTCAATATAGATATTTATTGGTATGTAGTATTATTATTGAATTAAATAAATTATTCGATATGTGATGAATTATTTTGAAATGATGATATGGTTAGGATCCAGTTATATATATCCCCTTGATTAATCCATAGATTCATTTGATGAATTAGTTGGCTATCCCTGGTTAAATGGGTTTGTGGTGTATATCTACAAATCAGTTTTAAGCTTTCGTGGGAAAATATCTTGATTGTAGAGGTATCATGATGCCTAGGACCGTGATGTCCACTAATTAAAAATTTCAATATTAAAAATTTAGTTATTATTATCCATGAGATTTTCATAATGACAATATCTATAAATGAATTTCATTCTAATTTTAATGATTATGTTTAATTATTTTTAGTTATTTACCAATCCATATTGATTATACATTATTTAATTATCATATCCATATTATTTATTAAATGGAATGTGTGTTCAGTTATTTAGCTTTCAATATTTATTATAATTTATGGATTAATGATAACATTTGATGTACATAGCCCTTAATGAGTATTTGAGCTCCCCCTTATTTTTTTCCTTTCCCAAGGATTCCACAAAGTGTACTATTACTGATGTGAATGGATATTATAGAGGTAATAATGGTATTATTGAAAAAAATAAGGTTGTAATTTGTGATTTCAAATGTATTTGGGAAACAAGTATTAATCTGGTTTACCAAAACTACTAAACTATTCGGTCCTTCAAAATTTGATACCTTATATCATATTATGATGTAATAAATCATTCATCATATCTATGATACTAGATTTGGAGTCACTATAATAGATACTGTTAGATTTGGAATTGTATTTCATACATTGAGTTCTTACTCTATAGTGTTAAAATATATGTTGACAACTCAAATAAAAACTTGAAAATTCGATCACTAAAAATAATTTTTCTAATGTATAAATACAAACATAAGGTGTAAATTGTTTTATAAGAGGAATTTATCAATAAAATGTTTATTATGAGAATATAAACACTTAGTTGTGGAAATGGGATCAATTTTTTTAGTCCTAAGGCCAGTTGAATATTGGATGGAAATTACGGGTTGGATGGAAGGAAGAGTGGATAGATGAAATTTTATGTATAGTAGGATACTCATTTAATTTAGTTCTGTATGGGGAGACAAAATCTATGTTACCCAAAGAAATTTTTTGATAATAATACATTGATGAATCAAGATTAGATTAGAGACGATTTCCTATAATGACCCGTAAAATTCAAGAGAAATTTTTTCTGAATTTTCATTGGGATTTTACAAGAACGTGGTTTCTGACGGCACTTGATTCCGAGGCCCGGTATGCTCGGAATTTCTATCCGAAGTTTATCTTGTGTATGTTCAGTGAACGAATGAGCGGGTTTTTCTAACTTTTGAACCGGTGCTCAGAATCGAATTCTAAGGGCACCGATGGTTTCGCAGTGCCGGTAATTGCTTAGGAACACCTTTTCCAGAGTTGCGTTTACACGGGAGAAGTTGTTAAAAATTGAGGAAGTTAAAAATAAAAATTTATCTACAATTTTTATTTTTTCTTTATAAGTGGTTAAAACCTTTGAGATGAAGTTGTGGGAATCCACCCAACTTCCTATGGGAGGTTATGAGGGTGGTGGGGCCCACACGAACCCCACCTCTTCATATTCCCTAACTCCTTCAACTCACCATTAAAGTTGATAACTTATGTTAATTAAATAGGTGAGTTTAATTTGAATGTTTGAATTCAAATACTTATGTCTTGTTAATAAAATAAGGGAAGTACTTATTTTGTCTTGGTTGGATCTTGTTGCATTGAGAGGTTTTGGAGAAAAACTAAGGGGCTTGAAGATCTTCTTCTTCTTCGACGAAGAACACGAAGAACGCAGGATCCTCAGAGATCGACGATGCGACGCCGACGAATCTTTTCTCCACGACGTGACGATTCTCCTTCCGTGACGCCTCCTTCCGTGACAGTTTTTCCGTGACGAACCTCCATTCAAACTACACTCGAGGTAGGGTAATTTTGTTGTTGATGATATTCGGGATTTTCTTCCTTCGACGTTACTCGTTCAGTTAGACCGCTTGCTCTCGATTAATGGGAGGGGGGACGGATAGAACAAACACGGCCGACCCTCCCCTATTATCTTTTGTGTTGATTACATTTACAAGGAATGTGACGTGGTGCCGTCATACTATATGAGAACGAGCGACAAGGATGTGTGGCGCCGTCGCACCGTGCAATTGAAAATCGAACCAAGCCGTGGCGCCATCGCGCCACGCCGGAGAACCACAAAAGCGTCGCGGACGGAGTGGGGCCGCGGCGGAGGGGTGCGGCGCCGTCGGGCCGTGCCGGATAGACAAGGGTCGCGGCTTAGGCCACGACAGAGCGGGGAGACCGGTGGCCAGTTCTGGGCTGTCAGCGTTGGAGCAGGGGGACCGGCCAGCGCCGGTCCCGTGGCGGCAATAGCCGGCCGGCCAGAGCGGGCCGGCCGGTCAAGGGAGGAGCCAGGGGTTATGACCCCCGGCTAGCCAGCAGGTTTGGCCCCCCATCATAGTGGTCGCAGTTACGAAACAGGGGGGGCAGGCCCCCCCCCCCCCCTTCATCCGCTCGAACGAAAGGGTCGAGCCACCTGGCCCTGGCCAGCGCGCCGGGCCGGGACGCCCAGGCTGGGCAGCGCTCAAGCGGGCTGGACCCGGACCCAGGTCGGGTCGACCCGGTTTGGGCCGACCCAGTGAGTCTCAGGCCGGGTCGGTCTGGGCCCAAAACCCCCACTTCCGGGCCTCTCACGGTCTTTTTTCCATAACATGGGCTGCAGAACATTGATCGATGCACCGTCAGTGGAAATGAGATCCTTGGAACAAGACGGTCGTTTTGATATATTACACTCAATGTTTCGGAGTACTTTGGGTTCAGCCAAGTTGGTCCGTACACGAAACTAATCGGGCCCTCGGAGTGGAAACACTCATAACTTGAGCTCAGGACGTCTGATTGACGTTCCGTCGACTTTGATGGATTCATATAAGTTATACGTTCATTTTGGCTTACTCTTCTTGAGGTTTGGACACATTTGGAGTACAGTCGGGTAGGTTTTGACTTAAAAACCAACCAGGCCCCTGGAACGAAAAAGCCAATAACTCTCAGACCGGGCGTCCGATCGACGCGCCGTCTGTCGCATTGAGTTCCTGTTGACGATACAAAACTTTTGGATACATCAACTTTGGACTATGTGTCAGTTGATGTATCAGCCCTTCGGCTCGTGGAGCGGACCCCCCCGAACGAGCTTGCTGCATACAGGAACCCTAGAGCTGGCTGCGACAATGACGACGATGACAACTATATAGAAATCCTTCATGCATTCGACGGCGACGACTACAGTACTCAGCGATCCTACATGGATCAGTGCTACCGTTCCTGTCTGGGTCAGATCCTATGTGGGTCAGCTCTCAACCGTCCTATGTGGGTCAGCACCTACAGATCTTGTGTGGGTCTGATCATGTGTGGGCCATTGCGAGGGTTAGTTACCTATTGATCCTTTGTGGGTCATTATGGGGGTTAGTAACTATCGATCCTGTGTGGGTCTGACGTCTTAGATGAATAAGTGGCTACATCTGATCATCTCAATCATCTTACGAAGAATTATACCTGTGTGAGCTGAGTCTTGACTTGATATCCTGTGTGGATTACGTTTTTATTTCCTGTGTGGATTGGGTTGTGTTTTCCTGTGTGGACTGAGTGTACTTGGGCTCGGATGTTGGAGCAAAATGAGAATTGATGACTTATGTATATGTATGGGCATATACCTAAGAAGTTTCGGATGTTATTTCTTGTTTGTAACATTCCTTTGTGGATTCTAGGAGACCTTCGGGGGTCTCGGGGTCCCTAATGAGTAGCTTATACTCACCCCTGCACGGGCTATGCCCGCACTACGTTGTGCTGGTTGCAGACAATGGATAGCGCTGATTGTGGTTGAGGCACAAGGAGCAGGTCGGTACCCAGAGGTGGATCACTGGTTGGGGCATACTCGGAGTGGGAGACTGGACCCGAGGAGCTGTGGAGGCTATCTGTACCCACCCTTTAGGTGGGACTTCTAGTGGACGGCTCGAGGCTGTGGCTTTACTTTCAGTTGCTATTTTCCCTTTCCAGTTGTACTTTACTTTCAGTTTGGTTTTGTATACTGGCCTACTTACTTTTCCGCACTTACTGTTGTACCAAGTTTTTACTTAGTGCTTACTACTACTTGCTTTCTCTGTGGTGTTTGTTTACTTTACAAAGGAAATGCCTTCACTTTTTATCGGGAATGATGCTTTGGTACTAGTCGCCAACCCCTGGCCTATGGAAGGTGGGTTTGGGGTAGTCATGGGACGGGCCCCGAGGATGGGTTTTGACAAATTGGTATCAGAGGAGTTCGGTTCTACCACCGAACTCAGGACTCTGATCTTTTTCTATGTGAAACAATATTGTTAATATTATTGAGTGTGGTTATCAGTCCAGGGAGTCCAGTGTTGGTGCGGCGGACGATGTATCCGTACACTAGGACCCCGACTTCTGATTTCCGACACAATGCACGAAAACATTGATTTCATGTGTGTTTCAAGTTTTCTTTGTGATTACTTGGTGTCAGCTCACCAGGTATACTGTTCTGACCGCGGCACATCTGTCTCTTTTCAGGATGGCCCCACGATGGCAGCCATCTAGGGTTCCGAGCATTTTGCGTGATGACATCCCACCGAGCGACGAGGCCTCTGTACAGGGCCCTTTGACAGCAGAAGCACTGACGGTACCTCAACCCACTGAGCCACCGATGCTACCAGCCCCAGCTGCTGACGATGCACGTCACCTTAGTGCACTGCACGAGTTTCATCGTCAGCGACCGCCCAGGTTCCATGGGGAGAAGGACCCTCAGGCAGCCGAGGATTGGATGGAGGTAGTTGTATGAGTTTTTAGGTTAATGAAGACACCAGCAGACCTCATGGTGATCCTCGCAGTGAGTGTCTTGTACGCGGCAGCAGGCAGATGGTGGAGCTTGATGCTCCAGGTGCACGATGAGGCATCTCTCCTCTGGATGGACTTTGATAGCCTCTTTCGCTCAGAGTTTGTCCCAGCCACCCTCCATGCGGTATGCATCCATGATCTTCTATAGCTGCAGCATAGCAGCATGACGGTCACCCAGTACTCGACGAGATTTACAGATCTCTCGCGCTATTCGACAGACATGGTACGAGACCCATTCTTCCGGGCCCAGACCATTGAGACAGGATTGAGGCATGAGATCAGGGAATAGTTGATCTCCCTCAGCATTTCGATACAGGCAGGGGTACTGGTGTGAGCCCTTCTGATCTAGAGCTTCCTTGCTGAGCCTACATCAGCAGCGAGACCTACTACAGGGCAGTACGTAGTAGAGTCTTCTGCACTAGGCAGTCGACGGATGACTCATGGGCCCAGGAAGAGGCAGAGGGTCAACCGTGGAGGTCTGTAGGGAGCTGGTGGATGAGGCAGAGGAGCTGGCCGAGTAGCAGGTGGTGGGAGACGCTTTGAGGATCTACCACCACCACCGCCAGGAGGTCCACCCCGACCACAGGGAGCTTGGAGGAAGAGACAGGCACAGCTTCAGGCAGCGGAGGCCTATGACCACAGCACTCCCGAGATGATTCAAGGTACTATATGTGTCTATTCCACCCTTGTTGCAGTTCTTATAGACACAGGAGCGAGTCATTCTTTCATATCAGTTTCCCTTGTTCAGATCTCGGAGATTCCGACGGATCCGTTGGCTCCATCCTTACGGGTAGAGACTCCTACGGGAGCAGACTCGACGATTATGCACTGGTGCCGGCAGTGTGAGATTACTCTAGGAGGCGAGATCTTCGGCTGGGATCTTCTTGTAGTGGCGTCGAGGCCTTACGACGTCATCTTGGGCATGGATTGGTTATCTACAGTCCATGCTCAGATTGACTGTATTAGGTGCAAGGTGCGGTGTGTACGCACCGATGGGAGTAGGTTCACCTTCACTGGTAATAAGGGAGCCTTCACAACACAGGATGGACTCTCACAGAGGAGAGGACAGACCATCACTCATTAGTTGTCTAGCATCATCCTAGGAGTAGTTGACGTGTGGAGTCCAGGTTTTCCAACAGTGGTGGATCAGTATTCGGACATTTTCCCCGACGACGTTCCAGGACTACCTCCTCGCAGAGAGGAAGACTTTTATGTTGAACTGTACCCCGGGATAGCCCCGATATCCACTCCAGCATATCGGATGGCCCCCTATGAGCTTCGAGAGCTACGGTTATAGTTGGAGGACTTGCAGGGCAAGGGATTCATTCGACCCAGTGTTTCACCCTGGGCTTCCCCGATATTGTTTGCCAAGAAGGTGGATGGGTGCTTGCAACTTTGTGTCCACTATCGTCGCTTGAACTAGGTGACAGTGAGGAACCAGTATCTGCTACCGAGGATTGATGACCTCTTCGATTAGCTCAAGGGAGCATGGTGGTTCTCGAAGATAGACCTCAGTTTAGGCTATCATCAGCTCAGAGTTCGAGACGAGGACGTGCAGAAGACAACCTTCAAATGTCGGTATGGCCACTATGAGTTCTTGGTTATGCCATTCGGTGTAACCAATGCTTCAGAAGTGTTCATGGCCCTCATGAATAGGATATTTCAGCCATACCTCGATCGATTTTTCATGGTCTTCATCGATGACATTTTGATTTACTCGACGACTGAGGAGGAGCATGCCTACCACTTGCGGGTTGTACTAGACACACTCTGAGAGCACCAGCTTTATGGAAAGCTCTCGAAGTGTCAGTTATGCATAAGCGAGGTCCACTTCATAGGACACGTCATCTCTGAGGCAGGATTTTTGGTGGACCCTACGAAGATCGAGGCAGTATTAGCTTGGGAGCCACCTAGGAGCGTGACGGAGGTGCGGAGTTTCTTGGGACTAGCTAGGTACTACCAGAGATTTGTACCAGACTTCTCTAGAGTTGTGGCACCACTCTCAGCTTTGAAGAAGAAGGGGAAACCCTTTGTGTGGTCAGAAAGATGTCATCAGAGCTTCCAGGAGCTGAGACAGAGATTGACTAGCGCTCCTATCCTGAGGCTACCGGAGGAGGTTGTTGGGTACGTAGTTTACTGCGATGCATCAGGGACCAGACTCGGATGTGTCCTGATGGAGGAGTGGGCCATGATCGCCTATGGATCACATCAGTTGAGTAATCATGAGCATAACTATGCTACCCATGAACTGGATTTAGCAGCAGTGTTCTTCGCTCTGAAGATGTGGCGACACTATCTGCTGACTGAGCACTTTACAGTCTATTCTGACCACCAGAGCCTTAGGTACAACTTCATGCAGAAGGACTTGAACCTGAGATAGCGGCAATGGATCGAGTTCCTACAGGACTATGGCTTTGAGATAGTCTATACTCATGTAAAGGGGAATGTGGTAGTCGATGCTCTCATCAGGAGGACAATAATTTAGCTACTTGGGGAGGCGACATAGCAGCTAGCCGCTTTGCAGATATCCTTCGTGGATAGAGATGGAGCAGCCTTTCTTTAGTCACTCACAGTCACTCCTCCAATACTGCAGCGGTTCAGAGAGGCACAGTGTGGGGAATCCGGCTGTGAGACGCGGCGTGCACAGATATCCTCAGGACAGGAACCTGATGGTTTCTCTTTAGGAGGAGAGCATGACCTCCGCTTTAGAGGACGTACCTTGGTACCAGTTGCTTTATGGTAGGTGGTGTTGAGAGAGTTTCGCACTTCCCCTTTGGCGGTACATCCTGGAGTGGCGAAGATGTACTGGGACCTCAGACGACATCACTGGTGGCTGGGCATGAAGAAGGCTATGGCAGAGTTCGTTTCTTGATGCCTCACCTGCCAGTAGGTGAAGGCAGAGCACCAGGTACCAGCAGGCTTGGTACAACCCTTGGAGGTCCTGGAGTGGAAATGGGAAAACATATCTATGGACATCGTGACCGGACTTCCATGCACTTCCAGAGGTCATCACTCCATTTGGGTGATTGTCGACCGACTCACCAAGTCGGCTCACTTCTTACCCATCAGAGAGCAGGGCTTAGTGGAGAGTTTGGGACGTCTCTACATTCATGAGATTGTACGGCTTAATGGTGTGCCATCATCTATCGCCTCCGATCGAGATGCTCGCTTTACTTCTCGGCTTTGGAAGGGGTTGTAGGAGGCGTTCGGGACGCAGCTACGTCTGAGCACCTCCTTTCACCCTCAGACAGATGGTCAGACGGAGAGGACCATTCAGACTATCGAGGACATGCTCCGCCCATGTGTCCTCGACTTTGGTCACATCTGGGAGGACCCCCTACCCTTGTTGGAGTTCACGTACAACAACAGATACCACTCCACCATTGGGATGGCACCATACGAGGCATTGTACGTCCGACCTTGCAGATCTCCTCTATGCTAGACAAACCCTGGGGAGTCAACACTTGTGGGGCCGGATATGGTCCAGGCCACAACAAAGAAGGTCCAGGTTATCCAGGAGAGGATGAGGACAGCTCAGAGCCGACAGAAGTCTTATGCTGACAGGAGGCGGAGGCCACTGGATTTCGGGGATGGTGATCACGTCTTCTTGCGGGTCTCACCTCGATGTGGATTATGAAGATTTGGCCGAGGCGGCAAGTTATCTACGTGCTTCATCGGACCATTCTAGGTCCTCAGCAGGATTGGCGAGGTGGCTTATCGCCTGCCTCTACCACCTTAGTTTCACCAGGTGCATGACGATTTCCACGTATCCTAGCTGAGGAGATACGTGCATGACCCGACACATATCATTGACCATGGGGAGCTGGACATAGACGATGGGGCGACTTTTGCAGAGGTCCCAGTGGAGATTGAGGATGGAAAAGAGCAGGTCCTACGTGGATGGTCTATTCCTCTAGTGCGTATCAGTTGGCAGCACGAGAACCTCCAAAAGAGCACTTGGGAGCGGGAGGCTCAGATGTGTGCGCAGTACCCACATTTGTTCCCCTAGTTTTTGATGTATCTTTACGGGGATGTAAAGCCCTGAGGTGGGAGTAATGTAAAGGCCTGTAAAATTCAAGGGAAATTTTTTCTTAATTTTCTTTGGGATTTTACAAGAACGTGGTTTCTGACGGCACTTGATTCTGAGGCCCGGTGTGCCTGGAATTTATATCCGAAGTTTAGCTTTGGTACGTTCAGTGAACGAATGAGCAGGTATTTCTAACTTTTTAACCGGTGCTCAGAATCAAATTCTGAGGGAACCGATGGTTTCGCAGTGCCAGTAATTTCTTAGGAACACCTTTTCCAGTGTTTTGTTCACACGGGAGAAGTTGTTAAAAATTGAGGAAGTTAAAAATAAAAATTTAGCTACAATTTTTATTTTTTCTTTCTAAGTGGTTAAAACCTTTGAGTGGAAGTTGGGAGAAACCACCCAACTTCCCATGGGAGGTTATGAGGGTGGTGGGGCCCACACAAACCCCACCCCTTCATATTACCTAACTCCTTCAACTCACCATTAATGTTGATAAATTATGTTAATTAAATAGGTGAGTTTAATTTGAATGTTTGAATTCAAATACTTACGTATTGTTAATAAAATAAGGGAAGTACTTATTTTATTTTGGTTGGAACTTGTTGCATTGAGTGGTTTTGGAGAAAAACTAAGGTTCTTGAAGATCTTCTTCTTCTTCGACGAAGAACGTGATGAACACGAAGAATTCCAGATCCTCGGAGATCGACGACGCGATGCCGACGAATCGTTTCTCCGCGACACGACGATTCTCCTTCTGTGACGCCTCCTTCCGTAACGGTTTTTCCGTAACAAACCTCTGTTCAAACTACACTCAAGTTAGGGGAATTTTTTTATTGATGATATTCGTGATTTTCTTCTGTCGACGTTACTCGTTCAATTGGACCGCTTGCTATCAATTAACGGTAGGGGGCCGGACCGCAAAAACACGGCCGACCCTCCTCTCTAATCTTTTGTGTTGACTACGGTTCAATGGAAAGTGACACGGTGTCGTCGCACCGCGCGGGAATGAGCGGCAAGGATGTGGGGCACCGTCGTGCCGCACAATTGAAAATCGAACCAATCCGTGGCACCATCACGCCACGCTGGAAAACCACAAAAGCACCGTGGATGGAGCGGGGCCATGGTGGAGGGGCGTAGCGCCGTCGTGCTGCGCCGGACGGACCAAGGTTGTGACTTAATCCACAGCGGAGCGGGGAGACCGGTGGCCGGTTCCGGGCCGCCGGCATCGGAGCTGGGGGACAAGCTAGCCCCAGTCCTGTGGCGGCAGTAGCCGGCCGGCCGGAGTGGGCCGGCCGGTCAAGGGAGGAGCCAGGAGTTACGACCCTCAGCTGGCCAGCAGGTGTGGCCCCCCATCATGGGGGCCGCGGTTACGAAACAAGGGGGCTAGCGCCCCCCCCCCCCCCATCCGCTCGGTCGAAACAGCCGAGGCACCTGGCCCTGGACAGCGCACCGGGCCGGCTGCCCAGGCCGGGCTGGGCCGTGCTCGGCCGGGCCGGACCTGGTTCGGGCCGACCTAGGGGGTCTCGGGTCGGGTCGGTCTCGGACCTGAAACCTCCACTTCCGGACCTCTCACGGTTTTTTCCCCATAACATGGGCTGTGGACCTCCGATCGACGCACCGTCAGTGGAGATGTGATCCTTGGATCGATATAGTCGTTTCAATATATTAAACTCAAGGTTTCGGAGTACTTTGGGTTCGTCCGGGTTGGTTTGTACACGAAACCAACTGGGCCCTCAGAGCGGAAACGGTCATAACTTGAGCTCCGGACGTCCGATTGATGTGCCGTCAACTTTGATGGATTCCTCTAAATGAGGTGGACCTTTTGGATTACTCCACTTGAGGTTTGGATGCAGTTGGAGTATGGTCAGGTTTGTTTTGACTTAAAAACCAACCGGGCCCCTAGAACGAAAAGGCCAATAACTCTCAGACCGGGCGTCCGATCGACGCACCGTCTGTCGCGTTGAGTTCCTGTTGATGATACAGAACTTTTGGATACATGAACCCAGGAATATGTGTCAATTGATGTATCAGCCCTTCGGCTCATGGAGGGGACCAACTCGAACGAGCTTATTGTGTGCGAGAACCCTAGAGCTGGCTG
Source organism: Viscum album (assembly GCA_963277665.1). Classification (NCBI taxonomy): domain Eukaryota; kingdom Viridiplantae; phylum Streptophyta; class Magnoliopsida; order Santalales; family Viscaceae; genus Viscum; species Viscum album. The sequence continues at coordinate 1,212,122,732 of OY728121.1, forward strand.
CGACAGCGACTGTACAGAAATCCTTCGTGGATTCGACAGTGACGACTACAACACTCAGCGATCCTACGTGGATCAGTGCTACCGATCCTGTGTGGGTCAGATCCTATGTGGGTTAGTGCTCAGCGGTCTTGTGTGGGCCAGCGCCTACAGATCCTGTTTGGGTCTGATCCTATGTGGGTCATTGCGGGGGTTAATTACTTATCGATCCTTTGTGGGTCATTGCAGGGGTTAGTACCTATCGATCCTATGTGGGTCCGACGACTTAGATGAATCAGTGGCTACATCTGATCATCTCTATCATCTTACGAAGAAGTATACCTGTGTGAGCTGAATCTTGACTTGATATCCTGTATGGATTACATTTTGCTTTCCTGTGTGGAATGGGTTGTGTTTTCCTGTGTGGACTGGGTGTACTTGGGCTCGGATGTTGGAGCCGAACGAGAATTGGTGACTTAGGTATATGTATGGGCATATACCTAAGAAGTGTCAGATGTTACTTCGTGTTTGTAACTTTCCTTTGTGTATTATCCTTTGTGGATTCTGGGAGACCTTCGGGGGTCTCGGGGTCCCTACTAAGTCTCTTATACTCACCCCTGCATGGGCTCTGCCCGCACTACATTGTGCTGGTTGCAGACAACGACAGCGCTGATCGTTGTTGAGGAATGAGGAGCAGGTCGGTACCCGGAGATGGATCACTGGGTGGGGCGTACTCGGAGAGGGCGACTGGACCTGAGGAGCTATGGAGGCTATCTATACCCACCATTCAGGTGGGACTTCTAGTGGATGGCTCGAGGCTGCGGCTTTACTTTCAGTTGTTGTTTTCCATTTCCAGTTGTACTTTACTTTCAGTTTGGGTTTGTATACGGTCCCACATACTATTTTGCACTTACTGTTGTACCTAGTGTTTACATCTGCATGCTTGCTCTGTGGTGTTTGTTTACTTTACAAAGGCAATTCCTTCCCTTTTTACCAGGAATTATGCCTTGGTGCTAGTTGCCAGCCCCTGGCCTATGGAAGGCGGGTTTGGGGTAGTCACAGAACGGGCCCCGAGGACAAGTCGTGACATTTCCCCTAGGTAGTTTGATATAAAAGTGGAAGGTAAGGTAGAATTGAGGACATACTTTTGACAGAGAGATAAAGGTAAATTTTGGATACATGGGATCCATTGAATATTATTGAAAAATTTGGAGTGATTGGAATACATTATAAATATATACAATGTTTTCGATTTTTTGCATCAAAATTTGGAGTTGAATTTATGGAAGTATATTAATAAAACCTAATGGGTGAATATTTCAACCATGATGTTTTTTGTAGGATTTCTTAATAATGTGGCTGAAGTAGGTATAGACATTGAATACCAAGTTATGTGATCATATTCATTTTATATATAATCAATAAGTCCATATTTCAGTACTATTGGACAACATACACATAAATTCTTAGATATTTTAATATATCAAGGACTGAGAGTTGTGCTTGATTATGAAAATGAATGAACTAGAGAAAATGATCTAGTTTGGTGAGGGAAGGTTGAGGACATAATCAAAAATATAATCATAGAAGAATTAATTTTTTTTATCATTGATGTTTTGTTTAGAGAAAATGGAAGACTAGTTGAGGAGTTGGTGATGATTTTACAGTGGAATTTTTTTCTACTATTTTCCAATTTTTTGGGAGTGAAAATTAGTTGTGTTTTGAGAAGCTCCACTGATGATTTTTAGGTGAAATAATTTATTTATGGTAGTCATTATGTGGCCTTTATGTTTATGTACGTAAATTGTATGGTCCTGAAAACATCTCATAATGTAAGTACTTGGGCAGTAATAGAGTTGCCTATATTAGTTCAGTGGATTTCATATCTCATGAACTAAAGTACATTGTTCACATGGAAAATTCACTATGTTAGATCATAGAGTTTCTAATGACCATGAGAAGAATTATGTGGTTTTTATGGGAGTTTATATTATATTTTATATTTTTTCCACTCACTTACAAAATTATGTGGTCCGTTAAGGATGGATAGTGAAGGGGGTTTCTGGTGGAAACACCATGATATGAGTATGTAGATGGTATTTAGCGAAGGGTTGAATGGTAATTCTAGTGGTTACAAAGTTTACCAATATTATTGGATTATAAATACCCCATTATCTATTTTATTAAGTATAATATCTATGTGAAATAACATTTAGAGATCCACATATGAAAAATCATTGGTAAAATAGGTTCCCTATCGTGAGTACATGAGGACCAGTACTATGAAATTGGTTCTATGAGGTCTATTCTTAAAAGATAATTCCATGTGTTTAGTTCCATGAACTAGGATACATCGAGTGAGTACTTGGGGATCATACCACGAGGCATGTTTTGTAAGCATCCATTTCCATGAAGTTAGTTATTAAGGACCACATGGTTTATTTGTATAGTTGAATTCGTAAAGAAAATCCATGCAGTGGAGTTGTACAAAAGAAGATAATAAGGGTGTTTCAGGAAGTACGGTGCATTTTTCACTAAGTGGATAACAATATCTAAAGGGTTGGTATATGGTGAAAATTGGTATATCTTATTGGTTTTCCATTACGTAAATTGTATTGTCCATGAAAGGGAGAATACAGTCCATGTGGTGAGTATATGGTTAACACCATATCAAGTTGTTTCTATTCATAAGGCATATTCTATCAAGTATTATCATATGGATATCTCAAGTGGGTATTCTGTTGATAAAGGAGTAAATTTCATCATCTGGGAAAAATAAAATTTTTAGAGAAAAATTAAAGAGATCCAAAAGAATAATTTTTGTATCACATCTGTTCATTAAAGTGGAGTAAATCAATATGATAATCAAAATGTGAAATTATCCACATATAGAGAGGTGTGTGTTTCTATTGATATAACAGGGAAGAATAAAACTCAATTATCATATTGTGGGGTTTAACTCATCTATAATTTAAGACGGATAGTGAAAAGATGTTTAGTTCAAAATAGCATCGAATTTGAAGCTAAAATGATTGTGAAGTCTCATACTGATCACAGACAAACCATCAAATCTATTATCTATTCAAGAGTTCAACAATCCTACAAACAATGAAAGATCCATCATTGAAGTAGTGAGTGGAGGAGAAGAACAAGTAGTGTGTCTTGGTTGAGTAGTGACCAATCCATGAAAATTTTAAAGGTGGTGATATTGGTATGAAGTGACCATATCCAAAACATTATAACGCCAAAACTAGTAAATATTGGTGGATTATATTGTTCTGATTAAATGATATTTTTTATTCCAATAAGTTTAATACATAGATATTAATTATTTTAGATGAATATAAATATAATCAATGACAATAATTTAAATGTTTATAGTCTTTGGAGATTAGATATAAAATCTTCTTATTTTATGAATAATCGTCAACATATCTCACAATTATCTTCTCACAAGGAACTCCTCTAATGGATATCGAACCTAAGCCTTTTTTCATCACCTAGGGTAGAAAAACTAAAAAATGATGAGCACAAATTCTTAGTAAGGGTAAAAATATGAGAAATAAATCCCTGATAATATGAAATAATAAGTCAAAAATAATGTTATGTGATAATGAACATAACTTTTTAATATCGTGTGACACATGTCATAGATCATAAACATGATTCTTAGAAAAAACATTATCATTTAAAGAGATATGAATTAGAAGAATGATAATTCATCATAACTCAATCATCAAACATAATTTAATATCATAAATGTTGTTGGAATAATCATAAGTATATAAATCATTTCATATGTCAAGGTTAATAACCCAGACCATTTGATTAGGCCATAAAACATGTTTCTCAATTACAGATCAAGCACTTCAACTTGTTTCCCATAATTTATCAATCACATCAACCTATTTCCCAATACATTATCATGAGATAAAATTTATTACCCAATAAAATAGAGTAATATATTGGTATCACCCATCACATAATGAAAACCATACATATGTGTGCCACATGAACATAAATCATTCATCATATCATAACCCATGAAAAGAAATAGATTTCTTAATCATTTTATCATAAAATAACTAAAGAAAAGAGAAATAAATTAACAAAAATCATGTAATAAAAAACATAAAACATTTAGAGAAACAATAATAATTAGATTCTTGGATAAAATCCCCAGTAATTCTTAAATAACATAAAATAATTTTGTCTTATATTGAAAATTATTTTGAAATATCACTGGAAATAATTCATGAAGAAAATAACCATTCTATTTTGAAATAATTTTTTCCTAGAACTCATAAAATTATAATCCTTATAATATTTTAAATTAATATTCAAGACATTAATACATCATAACAGTTTTAAAACCGAACCATTTCATATAAGTTAGAAAAACATTCCTTCTGAATTGTTGTCAGAAAATTCACAAAGTACCTTGTTGGGAAAATAACAAAAAGATTCCTTTAAAATAGCTTTATAAAAATATAAAACATTATTAAAAATTATTTTAAAAAATAGAAGAATATTTTTGTAAAAAATTGAAAACATATACATGGAAGATACATTTTTTCAAAAATGGATACTTTAAACATAAACAATCTCCAATGATGATGAGATTGTGAAATAAACCCTTAAAAGTATTATATCATTGATGTGATAATTAATAAAATTAATTGGTTATGTGTTTTCAATGTAAGTATAAATAAAATATGTTTAAATACAATATATGATAATAAAAATTCATTTCACACATAATAGTATCATTACCTAATCAATGAAATGGTAGTTTGGCCGGATGAATGGAAATTGAGTTAAAAATTCACTTACCTAAAGTATTTTTTTCTTTATTCACATCCAAAACTAATGTAAAATTAATATTAATTTTTTATAAATATATTAAAAACCCATTATTCAATCATACCATTTTTTATTTATTTATAACGTCTTATCACTTGTTTACTAATAATTTATTATTAAAGTCATTATTCTGTGTGATAACTACTTCGTTTTCCAAACATATTTTGGTTTTATAATCTGGGTAATTATACTTTGATCTTGGTATAATCATTTAAAAAAGGATAATAATGGTATAAAAATTATATATAAAAATTATATAAAAATTTATAATCATTCATGTAATGTGTATTTAGAAAAATGAATTGCATTGTTCATAGAGACAATATGTTGTTCATATGCAAGAACATTATTTCCATTTTTTATCTAATGAAATGAAACAATGGTAAATAATAATACACCTTTAATGAATAATAATTATTCTATAAATATAATATATTTTCATAAAAATAATATTTATTACCATCTATGTGAAATATAAGGGAAAATGAATCACATTGCATTGTTGAGATGGTAGTCCATAGGTGCCCAAAAGCCACATTATCATTTCTCAAAAGATTAGATAATGATTAGGTAGAAATAATATTATAATTATAGAGGTATAATTATATTATAAATAACATATATAATCACTAATTCCATTATAATACCCACACATATGATATGGTGATAAAAAATGAATTGTATCACTATGTTGATACAATAAGTCCTATATACACACGAGCGATACATTCACTTCTTGTTTTATGGGAAAGAGGGTGTATAATGGTATTTTCATAATCATAAAAATATTTTACAATATTTAGGATAATGAATTTATTAGTTTAATGTACTCATCATATATTTAGTGAAGCTAAGTAAGAGTATAAAAATAAAGTGATAGGTTAGAGCGATCTCCACTTCTTCAAAACGCCTCCTTTGGATTTCCTCTAAAGGGCTCTACAGATGGTCTTTTGAGAATCCAATCACCAATTGAATGAGTCTAGGGATGTTTATATGAAAAATAGGTATTTTTTTGTTGAGATAGAAGGATTAATTGATGTAAATACATGATGAAGGAGGTTCCCTTTTATAATTTAGGTGATGAGATCATTTGGTATTTTTCTAAAGTTTAAATTATAATAAATTAATTTTCTATCCAAATACCACCAAATGGCCATGTATTTGGATATATGTTAATATAAAATTGTAATATCAAAATTAAATATATTTTATACATTTATTTGAATTATTGTAAAACTTATCATTTTGATTAAACCTTTGTTATCCTATATTAATTTTAACAACAGTAACATTTTGTTTAATAATAAAAGGTCGTAATTTTTACTTATGTGGTATCATTTTTAAAATAAATTAAAAATTATTGAAATTTTGGACTATATAATAATAACTTGGTATTTTTAAATATTTTTTTTATTATTTGTAAATAATTTAATAAAATATTTTTTTATAAAATCACATTAGTGACAATTTTGACACTATTCATTACATTAACTTTAAGAAAATCCTAAAAGCAAGATAAATTTGAAAAACATAATTAAATAAACCCTGAATATGATATAATAATATAGAAAATTATTTTCACACGTTAATTAATTAAAATTATTTTTATTCTCATATTTATAATATCATTTATTTTATATTTTCATAAATTGAATAATTATTGTGTCATCGTTGAAAAATAATTTAAGTTTATTATTTCATCACAAAAAATTAAAAATAAATTATCATGATCTAGATAAATATTTTATATTTAGGAAGAATAATTATAGTTGAAAATATTCTCTAAATAACCCCATATTAAAAATTTTATATTATTTAAAATTTGAATATGACATATTTGACTTTTCATTAAATAAAATATTACAAACATCATAATCTCATCTAAGTGACACCCAAATGTAACGACCCTAGTATTTATAGAATAATAATTTTTGATTTATGTTAATATCTATGAATAAGATGTTAATATTAAGTTAAAGGGGATGCTTTTTCAGATAGCGTATTCAACATGCATCAATGGGCTTCTCAGAAATCTTATACTGCACACAACCTTAAGTTATACTGAAAAACAATAAAATAATAATATTATTATTTAAAATGGTAATTAACGCCTAGCCATTGGAATGGTGGGAATAAATAGTATCAACTGAATTTTGATATATGGTTTACACATGCTTAAATGATGATATATTGGTTACCAAATTTATTAGAAGTGGAAATAAAAACTAATTGAATATGATGGTTGTGTTTTTATGAAAACCTATTTAAAAGAGAATCATTGTATTTTCATATAACTCTTTATGGAATTTTATTTAATGGAAAATATATTATATATATTAAATGTAATGTTTTAAATTCATCTTATATGTTTTCTAGATATGATATAAGAATAAATTCAATTTTTTCGGATAGAAGAAGTTTTTTTCTAAAATTGCAGTTTTACCGCCTTTTGATAGTGAACCATTTTTAAATCTTTTTTTTTATTCCTTTATATGTTATATTTGAAAAAATAAAATTCTTATTGAGAATAGTAACATCAAAATTTAAATTGGATTAAATTTTCGTATTTTTCTTCTAAAGTTCATTTTTTTAATGAATAGTGAAAAATATTGCATGTTAATTCAAAATTGCCTTTTAATATAATTTATTTATATAGTTATATTGTAATTTTAATTGGTTTTAAAGTTTAATTGGATTATATTTTTATCATTTAATTTAATTATGGTTATTTTATGTAATTTCACTTTGAAATTGGACATAAACGCATGTCAGTATTTTGATAGTTTTTACATCTTAAAAACACACTATTTGGATTTGACAACGAGAATTAATTTTAAATTAATTTATGCAAATTCTGTGTTTTGAATATGTAAAAATATATTCCATATTATTATTTATGAGGACTAAATTTTTTAAATAGGTAACTTTTATTTTTAGACATTATGAATAGTAACTTCAGTAAATATTTTATTTACCATGGTTAACGGATAAATATAGTAAATAAGGGTAAAAAAATAATATTATAATAATATTAAACTACCACAACACATATATTAACCCTATTGTATGAGTTATTTCAGACCATGGTTATCCTTGGGTCGATTTTAGGACCCCATTGAGCCACGTGTGTGTGAAAATGACATTTAATTACTTTTAATTTAATGTTAAGAAAATATAACCTAAACTTGTATCTTTTACTAAAAAAAATTTATATGGGGTTATATAATTTATCTCTTAGACTATAAACAATAATTATAAATATAAAAACATTTCCTACATATTGATATTTTATTTATAATTTTTAGACATCAAATAATTAAATATATTTGTGACACAATGATGAAGTAGTGATTACCTTATTAATGAATGATTTAAATAAATGAAATTATAAATATTAAATTAAATTTATTTTGAAAATTTTTATACCAAACACGAATTTTAGGTATGATTATGACTTTTTATTTAGTAATTTATGATTTATTTTGAAATAATCATGCTTTTATAGATTTTTAAAAAGTCATGATATGAATAGTTTAAAAATTGACATAAATGAGTTTTTTTAAAAACAAATACTATTTTATTAAATGATATAATAGTATTGAAAAAATAATATTGGAATAAATGACATATATAATATTGTAAATTTCATTAATTAATAACTTAAGTTTAGATTGTCATTTTATGTTAACTATATTGACAATATAGTATGAATATACAAGAAGATGTGGTAAAAGTTAAATTAGTTGACTAAGGGTTAAAGCTAAATGATAAAGATAAATTTGAAACCAAAACATTCCTAAAACCTGTTGGTTGTGAGAATTTAGAACAAATCATATATTATCATTGAATTAAGTGATTTTTGGGATTTTTGAAAATCTAAATTCAGTTTATAATAAAATAATCTTTCAAGATATTCCTAAAGTACCCCTTCTCCCTCTTAGAAAAGGCAACCACCTCTTACCCCTTACTCACACATATCAAGCCCATTAGATCGTCCAAACATTGCTCCAATAATCTCCCAACATCCCTATCTTCATCCTAGGAGACTTACTGTAACAACCCGATATTTTATGATAAGTATTCTTTTTAATTTATTTGATGTCATGTGTTTTATGCTACAACAAGATTATCGTGTGCTATACGCAACATCGTATTAGCTTGTAGTATATGCAACACTATTCTTAGATTTTGTTACACACAATTTCAAGTTCATTTGATAATAGTCATTCTACACAACATTGAGTATATATATATATATATATATTCAATGTATAAATGAAAAATAGTTATATTCTGTTATAAAAAAACAAAAAAGGAGTCTTTCACAACACGCAACCCTAACTTGGCTTGCATTATACGCAACCACGACCTTCCTCGATAGCGTGTGTTGTACGCAATACCGAGTTTCATTAAACAATGATATGCTATTAAAATATTATTAAAACTAGTCATTATGAATAGTAATAACCACTTTTTGAAATTTTGAAAATTTCATCTTTCAAAATGGACTTAATTTTTGGATTCGGGATATCGAAATTATCCTAGGGTGAAATTTTGGTATTTTTCTAAAAACTTTCAATTTTTAATGAATAGTGAAAATACTGGGTTACTATTTAAAAACTGACTTTTTATTTGAATAATTATTTATTTTATTTAAATTTATTTTAGGTAAAAATTGATACATAATACCTATATAAGTTCAATGCAATTCATTAAAGTCATTTTATAATAATTTTAGATATATAAAAATTTTATTGAACTTTTGACCGTCTTTTACCCACCACTTAGGAGAATTTCCAAATTCACAAAAAACATAATTTTACTGCTTCTGTGAGTGGAATTTCAAAAATCTGAGAGACACGGTTGATGACAGTAAGTAAAATGTGGTTCAATGAGATGAATATAATTTTTGGTGAATAGTAACTTTTTACTTTTTTTTACCACGATTAAAAGTAAATAGGGTAATTAAAGATAAAAATGATATTATTATTAACCTAAAACATGTCCTAATTCTACTGGATAAGTGTAATTCGACCAAAAACAACCTTAGGAATAAAATATGACCATTTAGCCCCACTTCGATTAGATTAGGACATTTAATATTAATTTATTTAAAGAAGGGTTAAAATAGGTAAAATCAAAGTTTAATAAGTAAATAATTTTTTAATATAGGGGTATACATAAGATAAATTCGACTATAAATATTCATTAGAAAGATAAAATGATATCCTAAATAATAGTATTTTATTTGTAATTTTTAGACGTTAAATAATGTAATTTATTTATGACACAATGATGATGGAGTAATTATCTTATTAATGAAATATTGACATAATTGATGTTATAAATACAAAAATAAATGAAATTTGAGACTTTTATGAATAAAAAAAATTATAGGTTAATATGAAATTTTATTATGTATTTAAGTAACTTTTTTAGAACTAATATTTCTGTTATGATTTTCACAAAAATCATTTACCAAATAGTATCAAAATTGACATAAAATAGTTTTTAAAAGAAATATTATATTATTAATTGTTATTTTATTCCTAAAAATATACGGTTTGGAACAATGACTTATATAAGGTTATATATATTAATAATAAACAACTTGGGGTTCTTTTGGCTTGTTATAGTAATTTTATTAACCTTATAGTTTAAGAACACTAAAAGACATGGTAAAAGTAAAATTATCTAACTTAAAGTTAAATCTAAATGATAAGGTTACAATAGTTACCTAAACTTGTAAAAATTATATTGGATGATATTATTTCGACCCATCCCAACCTTAGATTTGAAATAAATCAATTTGGAGCTATTTAAAACCGAATATGACTTTATAATTAAATAATATTTTTAGTTTTTCCAAAGGTGCCCCTCTCCTCCCTTATAAAAGGGAACCTCCTCCCTCTCTTCCTCACACCACTTTGAGCCTTAATTCTCGGCCAAACCCTACCAAATTCTCTTCTCCACTTCCCTATAAACATCCTAGAGGTCCTGGTATTCTTCAAAGACCAATTTTAGTGCCCTAAGAGGAGGTCTCAAAGAGGCGCTTCAAAGAAGAGGTAATGTCCGTTATCGATTCTTTCAACCTTATTTCTTTTTTTACTTCTTCTTCTTTAGTTTTTTCATTATTAAGTAATAACATAAGTATCACTAATATACTGATATTTTATTATAAGTATGAAACAACCTTATTTCACCATCTATCCATCCTACGGAAAATGAAATCATCGCGCGTGCGTACGTACGAAATACTGTCTCCACGCCGTGGTGTAATCTATTTTCCACCACCACCTTACTTGGATGGGTATAATGGTGTAAATAATGACTATATATGATAATTATAAAATGATATTGATTATTAAATATTATACATACACTTCAATACAATTCGACGATCATGGGAATGATATCATCTCTCGTGCGTACGTACGGACTACCGTCTCCACGACGCGATGAGATTCATTCTCAATGATTAACCATTCATGAATGATTATAAAGTATATATAATAAGTAATAATGAAATATATGACATAATAATGATACTGTATTTATGTATATATATATGTATTTCATCTACTTAATTCCATTCAATTCAATAAGGAAATGAAAACAGTGTTCATACGTACGTACGACCTACCGTTTCCATAAACGGTGTATTTATTTCCATTTATCAATCTATTATATATATGTATATTCTGAATATATATTATATATAAATCATGTTTTACATTATGGATGAATGTAACCATGATCTAAGTAATCATATGAATAATTAAAAGTTAAAACACGAACAACAAATGAAACGATTTTACCAAAAACGCTACTTTATCATTAATTTACAAACGAATGGGTAATATAAAGTCATAAGTGAACCATATATGATATCATAACAATGAAAATGATTCTATAATAAGTCAATGACATTATTTTAATCATTATACAGGAGTTTTGGATACATACGATGCATATCGGACATAAGGTAAGGGATAATTTTTCAAATCTCATTTTTATCCGAGATTGCTTATTTGTAAGAATTTACTGGGGTTATTTCTATCATCCATGTACATGTTTTATAAATTTTTTTTCATGTATGTTAAAATTACTTTTTAACCATTTTAGACTTTTACTACATGGTATGTAAGGAAATCTTTCTTTTCTTTACATTATGAGGTACTTTTTTGACTTTTCCGGCAAAAGTATGAGAAGATTTTTTTTAACTTATACGGAACAAACAGATTTTTATGGTTTTATAAAGCCTTATTTTCATGAAGCTTACTCCAAAAGATTTCATGAATATTTTCAACAAAATCCTTTTCTTTTAAAATTGCATGACATTTTGTGAAAAGAGAATGATTTTGAAGAAATGATATTTTCCTCAAGAATTCATTTCATGTGTTTTATCAAAACCATTTTTCATCTAAGATGACATTATTTCATATGTGTATGTTTCAAGTATCATGTCTCCATGATTTAGGTGGTTTAACTTTTCTTATTATGAAATGATATCCATTTCTTTTATATAGATTATGTGATGATGGAATGATGTTTATGAAACCCATTTTATTCTTTGGGTTATGATGAATGATTTATGTTTATTTTGTGGCACACATAAGAATGGTATCATTATGAGATGGGTAGGACCTATATCTCCCTCCAATTCATTGGGTAATGATTTATATCTCATGATATAGACATGGCTGGAATGGTAAGTTAATCCGGTTCAGTGTTACAGGATTGAAACAAGAGTGAACTCCATTCAGAAGGGGACTTTGTCCACTAAGATGGTCTTGGAAGCAATGCCTTGGCGAGTATGGAAATCATAACAAGTGTTGAATGGTTGCCACAATTACATGTTTTATTCCCATGCTATTTTATCATGATTTATGTTCCCTTATGATATATGCCTTACGTACTTCCAGGATTCATGTCTTAGCTAAAGATTTTTATGTTTATATTTTATGTTAATGTTTTTGCATTCAAATGATTATGGATTGTTTTATCTTCTCTATTTTTACCCCTAATGGGCATTTGATCTCACCCCTTTTATGTTTTCTTTTCCCCAGGATATAAAGAATGGTTTTAGGTAAGAAAAAAAGGGAAGATCTTTATGGGAGATGTTGAAGATCTCTTAACAGGATTAGAATATTATATTCCGAGTTTCCAAAGACACTAAACTATTATGGTCCTTATGTGTCTGTTTTTGTTATGTATTAGATATTCAGAAAAATTAATGTAATGTCTATGTTTGTCAAGCTATGGGTCTCTACACTTACCTTAGGAAAAAGGCAATTCAAGAAATCCTTTTGGCTCAAATCAAAGGGAGTTACTTATTTTAAGAGGTAGCATCTTCTCTAAAGTTATTTTCCAATATTCTACTTCTCCCATACCTATTATATTATTATTATTTGATTACATAACAACAGAATTATCCTAAATATAATAGTATTTTTTATGATTAGGATTTAAAATTCACTTACATAGACCTTCAGTAATAGATTTAGAACATACAGTTTATGTGGATGGTGAACTACTACCTCATGAAATGATGATCGTTCAATTATCTTGTACCACCTCTCATGGTGGAAATTATGATAGCACTGTATTTATATGATTTATATTACGTTTATATTTTATTTATTCTTCTGTAATTTTTATTTAAAAAATAGCTTTATGCTTTTTATGATGTGTAAACATTATAATTTCACTTGAGGAAGCACATACTACCACCCCGTCAACATGATATGACTCGTTAATGTAATATATATAATGTATAAAGGATGAAATTAATGAACTTATGTAACATATATAAAATGTGATATCATATTTTAATTATAATATAACTATATATCATTTAGTTTTCATTCCTTTAAAAATGAAGAAAAGAAATGAAAGTAGTGTTCCTGCGTAGGTACCGCTTACCGTCTCCATGAACAGTGTATTCCATTTTCTTATATCCAAATGTTATGGACTATTATGAATACATGTATAATGGATATATATAATATTTAAATCATGAATAAAATTCTTTAGATAATATACTTTTGACCACATGGACAATTTTTAATTATAACATGTTCATTTTTTACTCAAGTTCTGAACATCCACAAATGTCCAATATGAACTCAAATAATTAACTAATTGTTATAGCAAGGTAATAAGTGATATAAAATGAATAATAAACATGAAAATGGTTCTGAAGAAATTATAAATTAACTTAATTCTATTATTCAGGAAGAACAAGGAATATACAAGATTAGTCGTAATCGAGGTAAGAGGCATTGTCTCAATCTAATTTCATTGGGGAATGTTTTGATAATATACACCTCCTTATTTTACAAGGTGTATAATAAACTCCTTTTACTTTTACTTTCATTCAAAGTGAATATTTTTCTATGAATCGTTTTACTAAATGAAAAAAATGAATTTTTTTAACGTTTGTGGCCATAATGACCTCTCTGCCACTATAATATTTATTTAGCTTCATCTATAAGAATTAATGTTTATAAAAATAAAAGAAATCCTTTATTACATTTTCTGATTATTTGGTATTGAAAATGGTTTTTGAAATGGATTGAGTATTTAAATATCTTGAAATGATATCTTTTGATTGAAAATTAAATGTTATTATTGAAATGTTGATATTTACAATATTTTATATGTTATGATTATGTAATGGTACTTGGACATTTTACGGGAGGTTAAGTGGTAAACTAAATGATGATTCATTCCATGATAAACCAAGTATGAGTGGTTTTGTTATAACCTCCAATGAATTTGGTATTAAATTTGATCGTATTGCTATTTCATTTAGTGATACATATGGAATTCAACCATATGGTTATTCCATTTTAGTATGTTTATGTCCCAAGATACCTTTATATGTTATACGTTGTTTTCTATGGGATTTATGGTAATATTGTGGTTAAAAAAGGGTAATAAATGAGCTTATATTCAGTGAAGTGTTTTTTCTACTTCATTAAGGTGAAAATTATTACTTTCTGATTAAGTATGCATGGTTTACATGTTTTCATGAAAACTAATAATTTTCGTTCTTTATGTATCCATTACTGATATTTTTATGCTCAACACATGTTTGAAAATGTTTTTTCATAGGAGTTAAAGATGAATAGGTTCAATGATGGGATCAAGAAAAAGTCATGTTGTCTATAACATGGATCTAGAAATGTTTCTTTTTTAATAGTTTTTGTTTTATGAAAAAAATGGATAGTGATTAAAAGTGTCTACCTATAATTATTCAAGTTGTAATGTATATGTTATGACCTAATTATATAAATCTCTAAACCTAAAAATATCCTCAATGTGAATTATTAACATAATTCAAGATTATGTAATGTTTTAAGGCTGAGGAAATGCTCTAAAACTCATAAATAAATTTATATCATGACAATAAATCTATTAAGTTTAAAATGGAAACATATGTTTTTTCATAATCTAAGTTTTTTCCCATGTGTAAAAATAAGGTATATTTATGGAAAATAAAGTGACATTTTTTGGCTTCCTTTCATGTAAATAATATATAATTCATTTTCATGGACCGATGTCCATTAAAAAGCTTAATTTCCATCTTTTGGTGTTAAGGGTCTAATTAAATTCACCCAGTAGAATTTTTTCAATGGTTAATGCCTTTTTATAGTCTTTATCAATATATTTTATCGTAAATTATCCCATTTTACCCTTTACCGTTGTAATTTTTTTTACCAATTTTACTATTCATATTGTAAGAAAATAAAAGCAAACTATTTACAAAATTTGGACCTTCATAATCCAAACATGACATCCATATTTCAAAATTCAAATGATAGATGTTTAAAATTTTAATTTAAAAAATAAAACTAATAAAAACCCAAGAATAATATTTTTTTAGTAAAAAATTTCCTTTAAAAAATGGTATAACCACAAGTGCGTCACACAATGTTACAATGGAAATTTTAAATAAACTGCAAGCTCGCTAAAAAATTCCCTTTTAAAAATAAATGATTTTCATAATAAATTCCTATAGAAAATAATTTTCAAAAGCATAGTTGGATTATTTTAAATAAAAATGAACTAATGAAAATTTAAAACTAATCCAAAACAAAATTTTACCTTGTAAATACTTTAGAAGAAAATAAAATTTTCAACAAAAATCAGTATTTTCACTATTCATTGAAAAATCAATATTTTAATAGAATTATCAAAAGACATTTTAATATAATTTTGATATTTTTAATTCAAAATTTAATTTAATTCTGTTAGTTACATTTTATTTTATTTCTAAAAATTAATATTCCCTCAAAAAAACACATTTTTGAAGAAAATGAATTTTTTTAAGAATAAAGTGACTATACTTAAAAATTATGGGATCATTTTATAAGAACTAACCAATACATTTTTAATGAGTTCGAAATTTATATTTATTTTATAAATAAGTTATTCATATTTATTCTTTCTAATTTAATATCTAGGTTATAACAAATATATAATATTTTACAATTCTACTAAACATGTTATTTTGTGTGATGCAAGCTATAAAATAAATCATATTATTTAAAAATCTATTTCATAAAAATATCGGGGTGATACCTTATACCCCAATTAAAATGATGTTATCCCTCAAAATTTTGATTTGGCCATCAAAGGTTTAATATTTTATAATTCATTCATAGAAACCTATATTGTAAAAATAAATAACAAATCTTCCCTAAAAAAGATAGTTGGAAAAATAAAGCTTATCATAATTAATACATAATTGGGTTTATACATAGGGAAAACATTAAAATTTTGATTTTTAATGGAAAACTAATCCCCAAGAACTAATGATAGAGAACATTATTTAGATAAGTTCAGCGAACACAAAACCGTATACCAATTAGTTCTAAAAAAGATCATTGATATCATCAATAATGGTGATAATAGGAAAACATTTTATTTCAAAATAATTTTAGAATATATACTTAATTGATTTCATTTCATAAGTATAATCTCAATCTTTAGTTTCACCTTGATAAATTTTTTCTTCATCTCTAACTCTAAGAAGTGAATCTAAAATTTTAATTCCTAAATTACTAGTTGATCATAAGATCCACAATGGGATGATT
This sequence comes from Viscum album, assembly GCA_963277665.1. Lineage (NCBI taxonomy): Eukaryota > Viridiplantae > Streptophyta > Magnoliopsida > Santalales > Viscaceae > Viscum > Viscum album. Next base: position 1,212,139,675 of record OY728121.1, read on the forward strand.
ATTCATTCTTTTTATCTCTACTTATCATTATAGAAAAATGGTTAGCATTTTTTACCCAATGTTCATAAAACATCATATGTTTATGTAATACATAAATCTTTAAAAACTCATCCAAAATTCATCTTAAACAATTTCATAAATGCTTACCCTTATAAACCATTAAATAGATTAAAATCCTAAAATTTTGTAAGAAGGTCACTAAATTTACAAAATCAACACCTCATTTATCCCTCAAACATCTTAACGAATCACCTAATTATCACACACCAAACATGTGAATGCCATTATCATTTATTCTCCTAAAATACAAAAATGACCAAAATTACCATAAGACATTATTTTATGCATGAATGGTTTCAAAATTAAATCTCTCATTATACCATAAATCCAAAAATTATATAAACTCAATCCATTGTATCATAAACCACATTATTATAATATTACTAATCAATTCCAGGGTTATCAATACTATCCCATTTATTTTATCACAATCAAACATCCCTTTATGCACCTATTATGGGTGATTTTTACCTTAATCATGTGTTCTACAAAAATACCACCTCAATCACTTTTCATGGTTACAAGTACCATTAAACATAAGGAGAAACTACATTGGACCAATCCTTATATGTTTCATTATTCTATAATACCATAAAAGTGATTCTACAATATTATTATTGAATTATGATATATAAACAAACAATCATTCCAACACATTGTTGTCACACCCCTCATCGGCAATAATGAGTGCATGATATTTCCATTTTTCTTTGGATTTAAGAGTTTACTGACATCAATCATAATCATTAACCCTTGGATTTGGGAATTGATTAGCATATTACAATTTTCTTTACACTTAAAGAATTTAAGTGTTGGGGTGAATTTTTTGTAGCCTTCTCTCTATTCACAAAATTCTCAAACTTTTTCCTAAAACATCCACATTTGTTTTATAGATGACATAACTTTCCAAAAATGAAATAGTTTCCAATCCCCTTAAGAAAATTTCCTCTTTGTTTCTTTCACAAAATGATTATAAAGGAAATATCATCTTATTTTCTCCATTATTTTTCTATTTTTCTTTAAACTCCATCTTTGGTTTCTTTTCAAAACCATGATATTCAAATGTGACTACAACCTCCACTTCCACATATATGAAAAATCATAAAATTTCTTCATAGCTACTGAAACCCCTTTCAGCCAATCCATATTGGAGATTTGGTTTTAAGCCACTATATAATTTATCAATCATAAATTTAGGTGCGATGATAATTCAATAATTGTGACCTGAAATTATTTGTAAAATTTTCTTCATGGGTTGCAATAGATTCTTTATCCTTTTACAATAACTCAAAATATTCCTTCTCTATTTTCATACTAGGAATAAAAGGAATTTACTTATTGGAAAATAAGTTCTTCAACTCATCTCATTCCATGGAGTCAATTTCATCCCATTGCCTCATATTATTTATAAGATTCCACCACTGATCAAACACTCCTTCAAAATGATAAATATAAAAAAATGAATTTCTCATGTTCTAAATATTGGAGAACCAAAAATAAATTCTCAATGGTACCGATTGATTTCTCAACCTCTAGTTGATCAAAAATACCATTGAAATAAGATGGATGTTGCCTCATGAAGGACTCAACAGAATCTCGTTCCCTCCATAGTTCAATTGTAAGTCCATTATCACTCATAGATTGAGAAAATTGTGTGAGTATAACAATAATATTTTTTTTTCTTCTCCCACAAAATTTGGGGTTTTAGGGAGAACATCATTGCATTTCGAACTATATTCATAATTAATGTGGTTCCTTCAAGTTCCATCCATTAACAAAAACCAAAAAAATATTATGTGAAAAAATAATCATAGTGCTAAAACCAAATAATCATGAGAGATAATGTCTAATTCATAAAAGCATCTTTTTAATGAAATGAAACCTTATTTTTAACATAGATCATTTATGATCATTATCAAAATTCTAGGTTTTTATCCAGTAATCAATTCTATCACAAGGGTTTTCATAAAAGTTTTATAACCCTGGTCTTAAAATATTTTCAAAACCCTCCTATGAAACTAATTGTAATAGTCCATGATTTTCATTCATTTTTATTCATATAAAAATATTTAATATATATGTTTGAAAATCATAGGATTTAAAAATTATCCCTGAACTATCCCTTAGTGGTGAAACACGTAAATTTTATGTGTTTGGTTCTTTCTTTACTTTTATTAATATTTGTTTTATTTAAATAAATATTCTATTTAGAGTGATAGGTTAAACACAGTTCCTACCAACATGGGAATAAGATCCTAAAGGAAGTTAATTATATTAAGGAGAGGATTTTAATTTTTTTCAATGAAAATTTACCCCTCCCCCATCAATGTTTCTCGGGTTATAATAAACTTAAACACTAGACACACTGGTCTTGCATGCATGAATGAAAAAGGAACACCATTAGTCATAACTTCATTAACCTGAAAGGCACCAAATTGGTTATGGTAACATGACCCTAAATGGTATAATGTTTCTAATTTAATGGAACCAAACTACATGGTTTTTTATTCCCATCAATCAAATACATGGGAAGAACCATTCATAGACCCATTATAAAATCTAACATATTTTTTTCCTCTTTAAACACCATAAGTCTTCATGGGATAAATTAAACCCTTGCATAATAATTTGGCCTTTATAGATATTATGAAACTCTACCTCAACCCAATACACCAACCTGGATGGAATTAAACTTCATAGTTTCTACCTATATGTATTTAAACAATAAACTATCACACACAAACACAAAACCTCATGAAATGATCATGAAATTATTTATTCCATTATTGTATAATGATTAAAATTAAATATAGTATCCTTCAAAATGAATCGAAGGTAATTAATACCTTCCATATTAAGTTCTCTGTAAATTGAGGTGGTGGGTGATGTAAAATAAATTTGTATTTAAAGCTTAAATAATTTCACCAACATGTGATTAATTATATAATGTAGTAAAAAAAGTAATAAAAATCTTCCAAGTGAGATGATTCAACCTCCAATCCACTCATCCAATCAAAGATGCATTGTTACTAACCTATATAATTTACAAGATTCCCATAATTAGAATACGAGAGTAGGTCTAGAACAAATTGGTCCACAATTTGAAAACATCAAAAGCACCATCTATATAACAACCTCATGTAGTTTTACTCTTTCATCCAAGGGTATAAAAAATTACACACAATATAAACCATTATAAATATTCAATTAAAATGGGTTTGAGTATGTTTATTTAATAAAAAGTTACATTTAATTTATATTCCACCTCTACTTATGCCACTTACATTATGAGAGAAAAGGAGGTATTACTTACCCCTACATAACCCTGAAATGTATATGATGTTTTTAATAAAAACTTGAACACCATTAAAAAACCTTTTACTAACAATGTTTTTATCATTAATCTTACTTCTAATATAATATCACACATGATTTGAGATTTCCCAGGTTACTAAATGAATCATCATTCCTAATAACACTCACCTGAGTATATTCCACATCAAAAATCACAAAAAATCTTCTCAAATAAACAAAAAACTCTAACATGGACTAAATGGAAAAAGAGATAAGAGTCTCAAAAAACATGACCATGTGACTCAATGGAACTTATAGTAACCATGAATAAGTCCAAAATGGTATGTTATAAATTATAAATAATAATAATGGAGAAAGGATAGAAATTAACTCCTTCCAAATAGATAAATAAGGAGAAACCAAAAGTAAAACCTCTCAAATAATTAAAAACAAAATAATATTCAATGATGAACAAAAAATAAACTGATTCATAAATAAATAACCCAAAATAAAACCCATGTAATGAATATAATAAATTAACATTAATGAAAAAAACATCAATGGATAAATATGTATATATTATATAGCTTCCCACTACATGTTGTGATATTTAAATATGAGGAAGAGAAATAAGGATAAAAATGGAATAAACAAAATAAATAACCCCACCATAATTAAAAAATATATTACTTTTAAATAAAATTTATTAATTTCAATAATAAATATACTCTCTTTCCAATACACTAAATCTATCAATTTAATTTCCACTAATTCAACCACTTCACCAAAAGTTATGTGTTTTCGTTGACTTGTAACTTAATTCAGTTATATATGGGAACAATTGATTTAACCTTTAAATCATCACATCGAAATTAAAATAGAATTATTAAAAATAGAATATAAGTTATGAATGAAATAAATTACTAGAGTTACAAAATATGACTTTATCATACTCAATAATTCAATTTAAATATTTAAATAAATTATTAAGATAAATATCATACAAGAGATTAAAGAGATTAATAATAAGAAAAATTATTTTATCTAATTGTTATGGACATGTTGAGTAATATTTAAATCATATGAAATTATTCAACCAAACAGAATCCATAAATATTTCTTGAAAACATTTCTATATTTAACAAAAATTAACATAAAAATACACCTATGAAGAATCATCATTTATATTTCTGAAATCATCAATTATATTTTATAAAGATTCTAAAAATAAAGTCACATACACATCATAGTAGGAAAAAAAACTTAAGGGGTGTTGTAACAACCCACCCCTATAACTCATTAGTGAGCTCTTCATGACACAAAAATAACAAACAAGATTTTTATATGAGATAGATTAAATTATATGAATAATATTTTAAAATAATAATCAAAACCACCTATACACAACTCATAACATATACCTGACACCACTAACCAAAAAATAAATAAATTAAATAACATAAATAATCTCTTTCTTTGACTAAAGTGAATGAAATCCATATGGTAGTCCACTGAATAAATATTGATCATAAAAAATGATTAATGGAATGTAAGTGAACCTATTTGATTACCTTTAAATATGAAACCAAAAATACTCAACAATGAGAATTGATTCTTCTATGATTTGGTGGATTATTATTCCAATATTCCTAATAATTGAACCAAAATTAATGGAGGGGTAATAATAAAAACAAAAAAAATAAGGAATAAGGGAAAGGGTATACCTTGATTTCTTGAGATAAAACAACTTTGGATTACCTGGATTGAACTAGGGATGAGGGAGAGTAAAAATTGAACTAAGGGAGGGAGCTATCCTTTTATTTGTTAGTTTAAAGGCTTTAGATTAAAAAAGAATCCCTTAGGGGTTAAATAAAAATGAAATTTAAAATACCATTTTACCCACATATTAAAAAACTATTTTGTATCCACCAAGTACATAGTGAAATCCCACTAGCCACTCGGTAGCTGTCAAGTACAGAATCCCCTACTAGATTAATCATCAACTACCAATTGACAAGATATCAGATACCATGTGGCCACATTCATATATTATATTAATATTTTTAACTCTAAAACACAACAAACATAACCTCATTGAATTTTAATCGTCTCACAATCTCCAAACACTTTATTTAAACATTCATAATCACTAAAAATAATCACTCCTTTGATTTAAATATAGAAACTTTATACAAGATATGGTGTTTAGCATTGAAACTCCCAATTTAAATCTTATTGTGGGTCATTATTGTACTATTCTTGAAGATATAATTTAAATGATCAACAGAGTTAGTTAATATATTTTAACACCAATGTATATATGAGGTACATAATCATGAGTCTTTTATACAATTATTAATATACTATTCTTTTAATTTTTTTAAATTTTATTTCATATATTTAAATAAAATTTTATAGTCCCAAGACATGTTGATTGTATTTTTACATTTATAATTACCAATATTAATTCTGTAGTAGTAAAAACATTTAGGAGAAATTAAATTATAATATAATAAATATAAGATTTGAAAATGTTTCCTGAAAAGGAAATATGTGATATATATTATTAATACCTATTATAAAAATTTAAAACTATATTTTCTGAATTTTTTATGATAATTTGTTCTTATTAAAATTAAGTAATATTTATTTATTATATTTTATATGGATCACTAAATACTAATTCTAATAAATATAGTTAATGTGAAGATATGTTTTATCGATCCAACTCTATGATCTTCAAAAAAATTGAGCACATTATTTCCTATAAGATTAGTAATACATTATATTTCAAATAATTTATATAAAATCGTTCAATAATATATTTTAATATATGAATTAACATTCTTATTTCCATTGGTAATGTAATGTTAATTTAGTGAACATTATAAGTATTAGGGATAATATACTTAGACAAGAAATGAAATGAATACTATATATATCATTTCACTATTTGATCATATATAATAAAAAAATATTATAATTTTGAATGGTTATGCAATTTCTAAAATGACTAAATGTTACACCCAGACCCTAGTTACCTAGAGTCGGTGCATTATTACATAACATTATCATGATCAAAAAATATCAAGTCCCAAAAGACCGATTATTTTAGTATCCATGGAAATACTAGATACATTCCAAAGTTATACATTACATTATATAATGAAAAACTACAACAACTTAGTCTCCATAGGCCACACTAATATCACTTATACTATCCTTGTAGGTCACTCATGAAAGACTTCTTAACATCCTGGGTAAAATAAAACATATAAAGGGGGGAGCTCAGATGCTCAGTAAGGATTACAATATAGCCTAAACTTTCATAAATAAGTATAAACATTTGAGGCAATGTAAGACTAAAACAAAAGCCTTTTAAACTTGAACTTCATCATAATAAGGAAATGATAAAATATAATAATTCTATTTACTTATTCACAGAGATATTCTACTAGTTGAATAATCACATGAAATATCAATAGACACTTCCATAATGGTGGAACACATAATGTGAGACTTCATTACCACATAGTGAAGTCCTTGGTCCAAGACTACAAATAAGAGTTTTTCAAGGCCTTGTACCAAGACACTTGTTTGTCTCATGAGACCTACTAATTCATCTAGGAGCTATAGCGGGCTCCACCCATCACTTACTAAGTCCAATGCATCCCTCATATGAAAAGGTTTTAACATAACATAAATATTCTTATTAAAATAAGCATACGAATTGTCAATACCTTATCCATAAACAATGAATTGTGAAAAAATAACACATCCATAGTCAAACATAACACAAAACCTTCAATACAATATGGAAGATTTGAATTATAATAAATCAACCTCAAACAAGTTTAAAATCCATCAAAGGATCTTGACATAGATAAAATGAAAACTATTTGAAATAAATACCTCTTCCTCTTTTAAAATGTTTTAAAAGTCACTTAATTATAAAATAAAACATTTATTTTGAAAATATTATTATAAGCTTGTATGGGAAGCTTCTACGATGATATAATGGCGGAAAATAGCCACACCCACCGTATAAGTTAAAACAAATACATTCTTACCTTAATTTTGTTGAAAATGTCATAAAGTACCTTGTTTGGAAAATGACAGAAAGATTCCTATCAAAACATATAAGGTAAAAATAAGAATATAAATGACTTTAAACAATTTTCTATTAAATAGTAAAAATGTTTTGAAATGCATTTTTAAGAAAACATGGATGTTGATGATAAATAGGTCCCAGTAGATACTTATGTAAAAATAACCTCAGATAATAAAGAGATTATGAAATTAACCCTTACCATGTACTTTTTCTTGGTAGAGGGTAGGTTAAACTCATGTATAATGGTGAAATAATTTTTATTAAATTATAGATGAACCATATACATTAATATGATATCATATATGATCTTTTAATATTTCTTTGTTAATGATATTTTAGTAGTATCATCATTTCGTGTGTTAACTGATCTGTTTTCCTTTATATGATTGGTTATGTAAGCCATGTTTGTTATGGATAGGATGTATTTTATTCATATATATAATTATATTATGTTCATAAACATTATTTTTAATCTTAAAATTAAAATTATTCTTTAATGATTACGATGGGGAAGGAATCTCATCGCGTTCGTGGAGACGGTAATCCATACGTACGCACGAGTGACAATATCATTATTTTGATATTAAAATCGTAAATAATTGGATGGTATATCATATATACAGAATAATTATGATGTTATATTTATTATTTTAATCATTTTTACCCATTATTATACCCTTCCAAATGATGAAGTGTTTGAATAACAAACTACACCAGGATATGGAGACGGTAATCCGTACGTACGCACGTATGGTGACTTTTTCATTTATAAAATGGATAAAATAATGAATATGGTTGTACCATTTTTATAATAACATCACAGTATGTAGAATATACTGGATTTATTATTTTTTAATTGAAACAACAAAGAAAAATGGAGTGGAATAAGAAAATAACTTGAAAGTGGTGATGAAATATTTTCTTCTTCATCGGGTTCTTCCTTTTGATTTGATGAAGAGGGATCCTTAGGTTTGATTTAGGACTAAAGTAATGACTCTAATATGAAGGGAGGAAAGTTTAGAGGATATTTTGATAGGGTTTGGATGAACCAAATGTCTTTGAAGGTGTAAATTTGAGAGAAGGGGAGGTGCCCTTTTATAAGAAAGGTGAGGGTCACTTTAGGAAAAGCTTGAAATATTATTTTATAATAAAATCATTTTCGGTTTCTAATGGATTAAAAATGAATTATTTAAAGGATTTGTTTTTATGGGTCTAAAACCTCTCAATCAATATATTTTAGATAGGTTTGAGTCATCATATTAACCTTATCCTTTAGATTTAACTCTTAGTTAAATAGTTTGACATTTACCATGTCTCTTTGTATTTTTATATATATTATGGTTAATAAACACACTATAAACTTCCAATAGAACCTCCAGTGGTTCATTAATGACATATATAATAATATTTAATCACTTTGGCCGAAACTTAGATTTTTAGGAATAGAATACCAATTAATAATATAATATTTGTTTTAAAAACTCTTTTATGTCAATTTTGACACTATTTGGTATTTTGTTTTTGTTAAATTAGTAACAGAATTATTACTTCTAAAAATATATATTTAATCAACCCTAACATGTCATATTAATCTGTAAAATTTATGTAATTTATTAAAAGTCTCAAATTATATTTATTTGGATATTTATAATATCAATTATTTTAATATTTCATTAATATGGTAATTACTACGTCATCATTGTGTCATAGAAAATTTATACATTTAAGGTCTAAAAATTATAAATAAAATACCATTATGTATTAAATCACTTTAGATTTATAATGAATATTTATAGTCAAATTTATCTTATGTATAACCCTATATTAAAAATGGTTTAGTTATTAATCATTGATTTAAACTCTTTTAACTCTTCTTTAAATAAAATAATAATAAATGTCCTAATATAATCCAAGTGGACCAAAGGAGATCATATTTTACTCCTAAGCTATTTTTGGTCGAATTACACTTATACAATAGAATTAGGACATGTGTTATGGTAATTGTGATATCAGTTTTACCCGTAATATGTCTATTTAATTTTGACAGTGGTAAATAAAAATAAAAAGTTACTATTCACCAAATATTATTTTCATCTTATTGAACCTAATTTTACTTACTGATATTAACCATGCCTCTCGGATTTTTTAAATTCAACTCAGAGAAGTGGTAAAATTAACTTTTATACAAATTTGAAAATGATTCTAGGAGGTGGGTAAAAGACGATAAATAGTTCGATAAAATTTTATATATCTAAACTTGTTATAAAATAACTCCAATGATTTACGTTGAACATATATATGTTTTATATATCTATTTTGACCTAAAATAAATAAAAATAAAATCACTAATTATTTTAATAGAAATTCACTTTTAACCAACAATGTAGTGTTTTTTCTATATTCATCAAAAATTGAAAGTTTTCCAAAAAATAAAAAAAATTCACTCTAAGCTATTCTCGATATTCCAAATCCGAAAATGAAGTCCATTTTTAAAAAAGAAAAAATTTATCAAATTTCAAAAAAAGTCGGTATTACTATTCATAATGGCTAGTTTGATTGGTCACGATGTGTAAGAATCTCGAAGTTGCATACAGTGAAAGCTATTGCATTATTCAGAGGGAAATGTACCATGGAAGCATGGGGTGTCACATTCTTCCCTCCTTAAAATAATTTCATCCTAGGATTTTCTATATTAATACCACACAAAATGATTCAGGTGGTTCTTCATCATAAGTTCATTTGGTTCCCATGTCGCCTCTTCCATCTTAGGTTTTCTCTATAGAACTTTTACCAGATGAGTCGTCCGGTTTCTCAACACTGGTTCTCTTGTATCAAGAATTTTGAAAGGCTCTTCACAATAAGACAAATCATGTTCCAGATCCATTTCCTCATAGGTGAGTACATGTGTTGGGTCATGCATGTATTTTCTCAATAGTGATTCATGGAACACATCATGAACTTTGGAGGTACTTGGAGGCATTTCCAAGTGATAAGCTACAACTCCAATTCGTTCTAAATTTTTGAAAGGACCAATGTATCTGGGACTCAATTTACCCTTCTTACCAAAACGTATAACACCCTTCCATGGAGATACCTTTAAGAAAACATGTTCTCCTAATTGAAATTCCCAATCCTTCCTTCAGTTATCCGCATAGCTATTTTTCTTACTTAAGGATTCTTTGATGTGGTTTTGGATAACCGTCACCTTATTCATCGTTTCCTCAACAAGTTCTGGGCCTACGAGTTTTCATTCACCAACATCATCCCAAAAAGTAAGTGTGCGACATCTCTTTCCATATATCACTTCATATGGTTCCATCTGAATACTTGAATGGAATATATTGTTATAGGAAAATTCTACCAGAGGTAAATATTTATCCCACATACCTAAAAAGTCAAGTGAGAAAGATCTCAACATGTCTTCTAAGGTTAGAATAGTTCGTTCTGATTGTCCATCAGTTTGAGGGTGGTAGGTAGTGCTCAAACTAAGTTCAGTATCTTGGTATTTCTAAATACTATTCCCGAATAATGATATAAAATGGGGATCATAATAAGAAACATAAAATAATGGAACTCCATGAAGTCTTACAACTCCATTAATATATATTATTGCAAGAAATTCAAGTGGTAAATCTTTTCTTATAGCAAGAAAATGTGCGGACTTGGAAAGATGATCAACAATGACCCATATTGCATCATTCCTTCTAAGAGTCTTTGGTAGCCCCATGACAAAGCCCATCATAATATTATCTCATTTCCACTTAGGTATGGAAGGACGTTGCATGACTCCTCTAGGCTATTGCCTTCTAGCTTTCACTTGTTGACAAACCATACATCTTGACACAATATCATCAATCTCCTTCTTCATGTTGTCCCACCAAAAATTTTCCTTCAAATCTCTATACATCATGGTGCTACTAGGGTGTATATAGAAATTAGATCTTTGAGCATCATCCAACAATTCCTTTCTTAGATCAGTTATATTGGGAACACAAAGTCTCTTCCCAAATTTCAAAATTCCATCTTCATATATGATGTCACACAATCTCCCATCATTCACAGCTTTAATCCTCTTTTGAAACTCATCATCATCAACCTGAGAACATTTTATCCTTTATAGTAAATATGGTTTGTAAAACATTTTAAAAAGTATTGATGTTTCACATTAAATGATTATTCCCTTACCGTTTTCACTAGATCCATGAAAATAGGATCCCTTTCAGCTCTCATCTTGTTCAAAACTCCATGATCTTTTCTGCTCAAATCATATTTCACCTTATTTTCCTTCCGTAGGTGGTAGTGTATTGTGAAATCAAAATCCTTGAGTAGTTCTAGTTATCTCCTTTGCCTCAAGTTGAGTTATTTTTGTTAAAAAATATACTTCAAACTCTAGTGATCAGTATAAATCTCACATTTTCCACCATAAAGATAGTGTCTTTATATTTTTAGAGAAAATATTATAGATTTTAACTCAATATTGTGAGTAGGATCGTTTTTCACATGAATTTTTAGCTGTTTTGATGCATAGACAATAACTCTATCATTCTTTCTAAGGACACAACCAAGTCCATTCTTTGAAGCATTAATATAAATAACTAACCTATTGTTTCCTGATGGTATATCCAATACAGGAGCATTGACTAATATTCTCTTCAGTTCTTCAAATCATTCTTCACACTCTTTTGTCCAAACTAATTTAACCCCTTTACCTAGGAGCTTAGTTAATGGGTTATCCAATCAGGAAACATTTTGGACCAAACGCTGATAATAACCTGCTAAACCAATAAAATTACGTACCTCAGTTATACTTGTTGGTGCTGGCCAATTTTGGATTGCCTAGGTCTTTGAAGGATCATCAGATATTCTATCCTTATAGAAAATATAGCCAAGAAAAAAATCTCTTGAAGCCAGAATTCACACTTTCTAATCTTCCCGTAAAATTCATTTGTTCTGAGTGTTTTCAAAATGGTGCTCAAGTGATTTTAATGATCTTCATAGATATTAGAGTATACCAGGATATCATCAATAAATAACATTAAAAATTCAACAATATATTCTTTGAAAACTCTATTCATTAGATCTATGAAAACAAAGGGTGCATTTGTTAGCCCAAAAGGTATTACTGTAAACTCGTAATGCTCGTACCTGGTTCGAAATACTATTTTTGGAATGTATTCCTTCTTCACACACAACAGATGATATCCAGATTGAAGTTAAATCTTTGAAAAATAATGAGTTCCATGAAGTTGGTCAAATAAATCATCAATGCGAGGTAGGGGATACTTGTTCTTTATTGTTATAGCATTGATCTCCCGGTAGTCAATGCACAACCTCATAGATCTGTCTTTCTTCTTAACAAAAAGGACAGGGGCTCCCCATAGAGATATACTAGGGTGAATAAATCACTTACTGCTCAATTCCTCAAGTTGTTTATTTAGTTCCAATAATTCCAAAGTGGCCATTCTATAAGGGGTCTTCGATAAGGGCCCTAAACCAGAAATTAAATCAATGGAAAACTCAATTTCTCATTCTGAAGGATTTCTAGGTAAATCCTCTAGAAACACATCAACATATTCTTGAACAATAGGTACATACACTATTTGAACATTCTTCACCTATCCCATAATTATTTCATTCTCATCCTCCCCAATAATTGAATTTAGTAGAGTTACTGGGGGTGGATCTAGATAAGAATTAGGTGGTGACGTTTCTGCTCTAAAGATAAGTTACTTGTTATCATCATCGAAAATTGTAACCTTCTTCTCTTTATACTAGATTTTCTCATCATGGTCTGAAATCCAATCTATATCGAGGATTATATAAAATTCAATCATGGGTATGACGATGAGATCAGTAGATAATAAACATTTATATGACCTAATGGGAACTGATTAACAAAAAATTATTGCGATGATACTTACCTTAAGTGTTTTAACTGATAACTCCATTATTAAGTCAAATTGAAAAGATCTAATTTTCTTAGAAAACTGGGAATATATGACACAATGCGATGATCCAGAATCAAATAAAGCATTGGATAAACTTGAGGAAACCATTAAATTACCTACCACCGTGTCTCTCAAAGATTCAACCTCCACAGTAGTGATCTCATAAGCTTGGCCTTTCTCCCATGGCCTTTTATGAGGTAAGTTCCCTTGGTTCTTAGGACATTAATTTTCATAATTCCCCTTTTCTCTACAATTGTATCATTCAACATTGATAGCCTCTTTCTACCCCTTGTAATCATGAGATTGGTGGCCTTTTTCACCACACTTGTAACAGACTCTCATTCCCTTTGGGAAAGTACCAGGGTGTTTCTTCCCACCTTTACTGCAAAATGGATATTCAACTTTTCCCTTATTCCCCTTATTTTTATTTCCAGAGTGTTCAAGAGATCTCTTCTTCTCTTTCTTTGCTTTAAAGTCTTAAGACATAGAGAATTCCTTTTCTATCTTGATAGCACATGAGAAAATATCTTCATACGATGAGAAGGATTATGAGACTAATTCTCAATGGAGAAATGGTTTTAACCCATCAAAGAAACAATCAATATTACTTCTTGGGTTACCTATTTAATTAACAGATCTCCTTGCTAACCTTGTAAATTTAGCCTCATACTTTGCGACATTCTCATCCTCTTTTTGCCTCATACTCAGAAACAATATTTCCATATCCACTTGATGGACACGAGGATGTTATTTTACTAAGAAAATCTCTTTAAACTCCTTCCATTACATATCTTATAATTATTCATCTTCTTTTGTGTTTTGAATAAATGGAGACCATTTATCTGCATCTCCTGTGAGGTGATAAACTACCATGACAACTTTTTGACTTTCGCTACTCCACAAAGCGTTAAATATTTTTTCTAAGGAATTTATCCATTGATTAGTTACTAATGGATTTGTACTCCCATTGAATGTTTGTGGTTGTTGCCTCATGAATCGGTCTAAAACTGATCTTCCGCATTGTGGATCAGGGTGCTCCAAATGGGTAAGGTTACTATTCTTAACTTGAGTGAGTTTTCCCAGTATGGTGATAAGCTGATCAGCACCAGTTGCTTCACCAGATCCACTATAATTATATTTAGTAGGATGGAAATATATACGTGGATTATGTTCATTGATACAGCTTTCATTCCTTACACTAGGTTTTATATCTAAACAACGACATACACTATATTAGTTTATGAATCACAATACATAACTCCAAACTTTTAAAACACTTAACATAAATTGAACAGTTTATGGATATAATCCAAAATCATAAAAAAAATTCTTTGAGGAAGTATATACTTATAAACCCTTCATAATGGTTTTTAAATAAAATGAGAAGTATCATAAGAATGTCCCCCGGGAGTGTCGTAACCAAGAGTGTAGAAAGGCTCGTTATTATGCACCAGTTCCTGTTTGAGTCTAGCTCAAAGTAGTGTTTTTGGGTTTTACACCTAGGTACATCTGTGCCAGAGCCGCCTCTACCTGTTCATATCTAGATAGTGATTTATTTCTTGGAAAACTCAAAAAATATCTACAATACCAAAATTATACAAAATTCTTCTATACTAATCCTCAAAGTCTGTCTTTGGGTAATGTTCTCGAATCATAGTTTCTCTAAATCTAGATTCCATGGATTTTACTAAACTTCATCTGATAAAAACTGTAACACCCTAATCCTATTTACTGAGAGTCAGTGCATTATTACATAATATTGGCATGATCACAAAAGATCAAGTCTCGAAAGAATAATTAGTTTAGTATCCTTGGAAATACTTGATACATTCATAAGTTTTACATTACATTATAAAATGAAAAACTAAAACAAAAAAGTCTCTATAGGCCACACTCATATCCCGTATAATATCCCTGTAAGTCAGTCATAATATATATCTTCGCATACAGGGAAAAATAAAAAATATAAAGGGGTGATCTTAGATGCTTAGTAAGGATAACAATATAGCAGAAACATTCATAAATAACCATAAACATTTAAGGAAATATAAGACTAAAACAAAAGCCTTTTAAACTTTAACTTCAACATAATATGCAAAAGATAAAATTAGATAATGCAATTTACTTATTCTCATGGATATTCTAATATTCGAATAATCACATTCAATATCAATAGCCACTTTCATAATTATGGAATGCATAATGCCATACTTCATAAAAATATAGTCAAGGCCTTGTGCCAAGACTAAAAATAATATTTTGTCATGTCCTTGTGCCAAGACACTAGTTTGTCTCATGAGTCCTACCGATGCATTTAGGAGTTATAGTGGGCTCCACCCGTCAATTACTAAGTCCAATGCATTCCTCATATGAAAGGGTTTAAACATAACATAAACATTAATATTAAAACTGGCATACGAAATGTAAATACTTTATCCATAAACCATGAACGGTGTAAAAATAACACATCCATATTCAAAAATATTACAAAACCTTCAATACAATATGGAATATTTTTATCATAATAAATCGACTTCAAACAAGTTTAAAATCCATCAATGGATGTTGACATAGACAAAATAAAAACTATTTGAAATAAATACCTCTTTCTATTTTGAAATCATTTAAATGTCACTTAATAATAAAATAAAACATTTATTTTGAAAATATTATTATAATATTGTATTGGAATCTTTGACGATGATATAATGGAGGAAAATAGCCACACCCTCTATATAATTTTAAAAAATACATTCTTACCTTAATTTTGTTGAAAATGTCATAAAGTACCTTGTTTGGAAAATAACGGAAATATTCCTTTCAAAATATATTAGGTAAAATAAAAGTATAAATTAATTTAACCCATTTTATAGTAAATATTAAAAATGTTTTGAAATACATTTTTAAAAAAACATGAATGTTGATGATAAAGAGTTCCCAATAGATACTTACGTAAAAACAACCTCGGATAATAAAGAGATTTTGAAATTAACCCTTACCTTGTACTTTTCCATGGTCAAAGGTTGGATAACCTCATATATAATGGTGAAATAATTTCTATTAAATTATAAAAGAACCATATATATTAATATTATATCATATATGATATTTTAATATTTCTTTGCAAATGATATTTAGTAGTATCGTCGTTTCGTGTGTTAACTGATTCATTTTCCTTTATATACATGGTTACATAAGCCATGTTTTTTATTGATAGGATGTATTTGATTAATATACATAATAATATTATGTTCATAAAAATTATTTATAATCATAAAATGAAAATTATTCTTGAATTATTACGACGGGGAGTGAATCTTATCGCGTTCGTGGAGACAGTAATCTGTACGTACGCACGAGCGACAATATCCTTATTTTGATATTAAAAACATATATAATTGGATGTTATATAATATATAAAGAATATTTATCATGTTATATTTATTATTTACATCATTTATACTAATTATTATACCCATCCAAATGATGAAGTGTTTGAATAACAAACTACGCCACGACGTGGAGACGGTAATCCGTACATACACACGTATGGTGACTTTGTCATTTATAGGATGGATATAATAATGAATATTTTTGTAAAATTTTTATAATAAAATCGCAGTATATAAAATATAATGGAGTTATTATTTTATAATAGAAACAAAAAAGATAGTAGAAGTGAAAGAAGATAAGAACTTGAAAGAGATGATGAAATATTTACCACTTCTTCAGGTTCTTCCTATTAATATGACCAAAATGGATCTTTAAGTTGGATTTATGAATAAAGGAAGGCCTCTAGGATAAATAGAGTACTGTTGAGAGGATATTTGGTCAGGTTTTTGCTGATACAAATGTCTTTTAAGGTGGAATTTGAGATAAGGGGGGGTGCCCTTTTATAAGAGAGGTGAGGGTCACTTTAGGAAAAGCATGAAATATTATTTTATAATAAAAACATTTCGGTGTATAATGGCTCCAATATGAATTATTTTAAAGATAAGGTTGGGATGGGTCTAAAACCTCTCAACCAATAGGTTTTAGATAGGTTTATGTCATCATATTAACCTTATATTTTAGATATAAATCTTACTTAAATAGTTTGACATCTACCATGTCTCTCTGTATTTTTATATATTTTATGGTTAATAAACTTATTATAAACTTATAAGATAACATCAAGTGTTTCATTAATGAAATATATAATATTATTTAAGCCCTCTGTTCGAACCTTAGATTTTTAGGAATAGAATACCAATTAATAATATAATATTTTTTTAAAAAACTATTTTAGGTCTATTTTGACACTATTTTGTATTTTGTTTTTATTAAATTCAAAACAAAATATTACTTTGAAAAAAATTCCTTCAATCAACCCTAAAATTTCATATTGACCTATAAAATTAATTTAATTCATTAAAATTCACAAATTATACTTATTTTATATTTATAATATCAATTATTTTAATCATTCAATAATATGGTAATTATTACATCATCATTGTGACATTAATAAATTTAATTATTTAATGTCAAAAATTTATAAATATAATACCATTATGTAAGAAATATTTTTATTTTTCTAATGAATATTTATAGTCAAATTTATCTTATGTATAACCCTATATTTAAAATGGTTTAGTTATTAAACTTTGATTTTAACTCTTTTAACTCTTCTTTAAATAAAATAATAATAAATGTTCTAATCTAATCCAAGTGGACCAAATGGGATCATATTTTATTCCTAAGGTTTTTCTAGGTCGAATTAAACTTATCCAATATAATTTGGACATGTTTTAAGGTAATTATGATATCATGTTTACCCTTAATTACCATATTTACTTTTAATCGAGGTAAATAAAAGTAAAAAGTTACTATTCACCAAAACTTATTTTAATCATATTGAACCACATTTTACTTACTGATATTAACCATTTCTCTCATATTTTTGAAATTCCACTCAAAAAGTGGTAAAATTATGTTTTATACAGATTTGCAAATGCTCATAGGTGGTGGGTAAAAGATGGTAAATAGTTCGATAAAATTTTATATATCAAAACTTATTATAAAATGACTCCAATGAATTATGTTGAACCTATATATGTATTACCCATCTATTTTGACCTAAAATAAAATAAAATAACTAATTATTTAAATAAAAAGTTGGTTTTAACCAATAACGTAGTGTTTTTCACTATTCATCAAAAATTGAATGTTTTGAGAAAAATACCAAAAATTCACCCTAATATAATTTTGATATTCCAAATCCAAAAATGAAGTCAATTTTGAAAGATAAAATTTATAAAATTTTAAAAAGTGTGTATTACAATTCATAACGGCTAGTTTGATTGGTCGCAATGTGTTAGAGTCTCGAAGATGCATACAATGAAAGCTATTGCATTATTCAAAGAGAAACGTATCGTGAAAGCTTGGGGTGTTACACTAAATGGATATGATTGAGGCTACTGCATTTCTAAATCTATAAAGTGTGCCATAATTCATATAAAGACAAAAATCCCATCAAATTTATCTATTATATGCTCCTACCTTAAATTTAAATAAAAATATTATAACCATTACTTATTCATATATTCAATGATGTATGAATATATTGGTGACAATTTATTTTCTAGATATGAAATAGATTATTGTAAGGATGAATAGGATAAAAACATTATGTAAAAATATTTACAAAAATATTGAAGATGTGATTTTATGAAACTAATTATTTTATTTTTCTATCTAATTTTTGTGTTGTAAGACTGCATTAAAAATAATTATAACTCATTGGGTGTTTGGAATGAATGATAGTGCGTGTTATCAATTTGAAATTTTTTATTAGTAAAAAACATTTTTTATATTCTCCAAACTAAACAAATTTGTGTATCTATCATGAATATATCATAAAATTATACATAATAATTTTGTTAGCTGTAGAAATGAAATAAACCATATTTATAAAAGCAGTTTGGTTTGAATGATTGAAAGTGAAATTTCTAATTTTAAGATATATCATAGTTAAAATTGAATATCACGTGTTATAAACTGAGATAAAAAGGTTTTGTTTTCATGAAACTCATAGAATGTTATTTTTTAATAAATTTTTAGTTATAGAAACGGATCGATCATCATTAAAATACACGGTGTGGACAAAATGAAAAAAATAACATTTTTCAATTTTAAAAGATTAATCTAAGTTAAAAACACATTTTATATGCTAAGTTCTAAGAAAAAAATTTCAAATTATCTTTTGAATTTATAAAAATTATTTTTATTATTTTTTATATCCATAGAATTGTAACATAAATCATCTAAATGTGTAGTGTCGTCAAAATGACCGATAGTGTATTAGTTAATTTTAAATGTTTTATATTAATTAAAAACATGCATCACATGATAAAAATTGAGTAAAAAATACTTTATTTTCCATAAAATCAAATAAAATTATGTTTTATTAATTTTTGACCAATAAGAATGAACTTAACATCATTTCAATGCACTATGTAGTTGGTATGACTAAAAGTGAATTTATCTATTTTAAAAGTGTTTTCTATATTAAAAACCAATTCTATGTGATCAAAAGTTTGAAAAATTAATTAAGATAGTTTTTAAACTCTAGTAATAAAATGTCTCTAACTGACATTGTATATTTATAAATGAACCACACAAAATTTTCATGTACATTATGGTTGGAATAATCAATAGTGCATTCTCTCGATTTAAAAGAGTTATTGTTTTCAATAACATGTATGAGATTTTCCAAACCAACCCAATAAAATTTTGTTGTCAATAAAATGAAAAATACATTATTTGAAAAACAAATTACCTATAGTAATGAACATATATATCATTGTGATACTCATTTTGGTCAGAATGGTCAAAAGTGTATTTCTTTATTGTAAGTATAATCTAATATAAAAATTCACATTATGTGCTCATAGTTAGGGAAAACACTAAAATTATAATGAATCCCTAAAAAATTATGGTTAATTCCCTTTTAACCATTAGGAATAAACCACACATCACTCTAAATAAAATTCAATAATATTGAAATAAAGTATAATTTTTTATTTTATTTTTGTTATTTAAGTTGAAATTGTGTATCAGATGCTCAAAATAAAGAAAAAAATATTATGTTTTTATGAAACAGTAGAAACAATATCAACGAATAATTGTTAAAAATATAAAAAATTAACAAAGAATCATTTTTATTTTCACTATAGTAAGAATGGTTGATAGCATGTGTTATCAATTTAAAATTGTTATTTTAGTTAAAAACGTTTTTCAATTACTCAAAACCAAAAAAATGAGTTTGGATTATTTAAAAAATAATAAAAAATGAAATTTTATTAATATTTTACCATTGGGAATGAACAATACATCATTATAACACATGTTGTTTTTGAAATGACAAAAAGTACAACATTCAGTTTTATGTGTTATCTAAAATAAAAAATGGGCTCCATGTTCTCAAAACATGAAAAAAAGATCATATATTGTATTGAATCTATAAAAATTGGTTGTTGATTTATTTTTGACCATTAAGAATAAATCATATATCATTTTTATTGGTGGTTTATTCATATTGACAAAAAAAAATCATTTTAACTGTTATCGAAGTACAAAAAAAATCTTATCACATGCTAAAAATCTAGAAAACTAACTCAAATTGTCAAATTTTTTAAAGTTGAGGTTGAATCCTCTTTCTTATTAAAACAAAGGACCTATTTTTTATTGTTATATAAGAACCATTACTTATCTTATATTCCCATAGGATATTCACTACCAAATCATAAGGTGGTAAAAATAACAATTAGTGTGTGTTCATAATTAAAAAGTGATAATTTAGTTTAAAAGGTATTTCTCATTATCTATATTATCTAAAAGGATAAAAACCCATGAAACTCAAATAAAAAATTATTTGATTCATCTATGAATTATATTAATGAACTAAACATCAGTTTGATGTGTGGTGTGGTCAAAATGACTGATTGTGTGTGTACTCAATTTAAGATAATCTTTTAGCCAAAAACATATATCAAAAGCTCAGAAAAAAGTGTGTATTATCTTTAAACACTAAAAAATGTTTTTGAATTTATTTTTGATCTATAAAAATAAAAAAACTTTTCATTCCAACACACAGTACGGTTAGAATGGTCAAAAGTAATTTTTTTTAATTTTAAGTATTTTCTTAGTTAAAAAAATGATTAATGCCCCACCCTAGTTTTTGAATTCACCCTTTGTTCAAGTTCAGGTTTGGTTCTCATTTTTTGTCTCAAGAACAAGGTGTGATGGGTATGATTTTTGAGGTATTTCCATTAGTAATTGTTATTATAGTGTTTATTTATGAGTTTCCCCTTGAATTTTCAAGAAAAATGTGTGTTTTTTTGGTGGACAGTGTATGGTGCAAGGTTGGCACATGGTTAGTATGAACTGTGTGCCCCTACCCTGGAAACTGTGTGGTAAGTTGAAAGTTCTAGTAGTAGCTACTACATGGCAAGAACATGGTATTTTAGACCGTGCACCTCATCCAATGTAACTGTGCAGTAGGTTTTGGGTTCAGACCCAAATTTTCCACATGGATCTCGTACAATAAGTCCAACCATGAAGGCTGACTATGTTGTATGTACCTACTTAGTTAGAGAGGTCTGCACGGTTGCCGCACAATTTCACAAACTGTGTAGCCTATCCAGCTCATTAAAATTTGTTTTACCCTTTTTATCTCTCACCTATTTTGGCCCAAAATAATTCCCTAGCAAAGCCTCTCTGCTTCTCCTCCTCTCACTTAGGCCCATTTTGGTGATGGTTTTGGCTTAGATTCCTTAAGATCTCTTAAGTAAGTGTCCTATGCTCTCATTTCCTCCTCCATTATAGGGTTCTTGTCACACTTCTTTGGGGATTCACTTATCTAGTGGGTAGGATGCCATTTTTAGTTTTAGATATTAATAATTTATGTTCTATCTTGATGGTTTAGGTTTGATATTTATTCCCTAGGGTTTTTTTGGAATGAGATTGAAGTTCTACACTAGATTCCAGAAGTTTCTTAACATGAGGTAGTTGGTTCCATGCATTAGTATTTTTATATGTTTTTAACATTCATTTTGGTGTATTTTTCATTATTCCATTAATTAATTTGTGGTGAAAAGTATATTTTAGGAGTGTTTTGGCATCCGATCTTCATGAAAGTAGATTTTCAAAGGGGTAAGGTTATGTTTTTGAGTGATTTGTTGTGATGTTTTGAAAAATGGTTTTCTGCCTTTTGTGGAAGCTGAGAAAATGGTTTTTAAAGGAACCTGTGGTGTGAACATTTTTACAATGAGTTTTTAGTAGAAAATTGGGTTACTTTGGAATGTTGATTTTTTTTGTAAACCCATAGATATTTATTGTAAATTGATTAAATGATCAAAATCATGTTTTGAAAATGATCTTGGTTTATGTAGGGATTTAGAAAGGTGGATTGGACCATGGAATTGGTTAGTCAATTTTTTTTCTTTTCTTGTGCTTTATCAAGTGGGAATTTATGTGTTGTGTGAGTGATAGTAAATGTAATTGAAATCATTTTCTAGTGTGTGTAAAATGGAAAGTGGTTAGTTTTATGGAAAATGGTGATTTCCCAGCATGTTTATAATGTTTGGTTTTTGTATGTGAAAACATATTTTTTTTACATGTGATACGAACATGAGCACAATGGAATTCCAAGTTTCTTAGTGGGATGACTAGTTCCAGTATGCTAGTGATTCATAAGTGGAAAATTCCCAATTTCACTTAAATTTATTGACGCATAGAAGACTAACAAAACTATGATGATGATTGGAGACCACCATGCCCATGGAGTTTCGCCTCTTAGTGTCTTGTGCACAAGAAAGCTATGATTATGGTTTCTATTCCCTCCTAAATAGAGGTAAAAGGTTCTTGTGTCCCACACAAGACAGATTAACCTTAGGGATTACCCCATGGTGCTCTTCCTTGACATGATTCTTATATGATGTGGTGTCATATGTTTCTATATTGTGTACCTCACGTGTGTATTTTTAAATTATTTTTAAATAAAGTTTTTGTTAAATGGTATTCCTTGAAAGCATTCCTTTGGAGAATATTTTCCCATAAAATGTTTTCTTATAAATATTTTAAAAGAGTTAATATAAATGTGCATGTTACATTGTCTTATGTAGACTTATTCTGTTGAATGAGGTAAAAGAAAGGTGTTTGGTGATGGTGGTTGGGGTTTCTAGTTATCTTCTCTTGTGGATCATAGTGGTGGTGGATTTAGTATGTTTCCCCAATCATTACATGGAGGTCCGAGAAGGAGTTTTAGTCCCCTCTTTGTTGTAGTATTTTTGGGGTTTTTTTCTATGTTGTAAGCATTAAATATAGAAAGTTATTATGCCACGTTTGGTTGTTGATTTCATGTTTTCATTTATTTATAATTATAGTTGATTGTTATGTTTTTAATTGGGTAAAATCATTCCCAAGGTATGTTATTGATACTCAAGAACTAGTTTCCATCCCATGGGGATCAAGAATGCCCTTAGGTCCATGCCACAGACCAGTTTGAGCACCAAGTCAAAGGGTGTCCCATTTGAAACGTAAAAAAATGGCATCAAAGGAGGATTTCTCTTTTAGGTTATGTTATTTAGGAAAGATACTGGGTAGACTAGATCTAGGATTGTCAGGACTCGATGTTCTAGTTGCGAGTATGGTTCTTGGTCAGTACACCTTGTGACAATACTCAATTTACCAGGGGAATTCAAGTTTTATTTGGGTTGTTTGGTGTTCCGGGAAATGAAATGGGAATTGGTTCAATGGTCTCAATGAGCACACATGGCCTGCAAATCCATGTGCAGCCAGGGCCATGGTCTATGAATATTCGTTATGATGGTGGTTCTATTGGCATATTTCTTCCAACCATATAGCAAGACACCCATTGACACTAGTTTCCCCCATTTATAATTTTCTTTTGTCCCCTTTGTTTTTGAAAATTATTTTTTAATAAATTGACTAAAAATTGTGTAAAAATGTATTTCCATGTGGATGTGGTTTGATTTCATAAAGGTGGAAGGGGGGGTTGGAATTGTTTTGAATAGAGATTTTAAAATGTTGATTTTTATTAATTGGTTTTGATTAAATAGGTGAAAGTTTATCCAGATCGTTTTTTTAATAAAAAATTTTGGATTATCAAAAAACATTTCTCTGAAAATAGAAAATTATTTTTGAAAAGGTTTTGGAAACACGTTATAAATATGAAGAAAAGATATTTAAATTAAATGGTTATTATAGAAGTAGGGTATGGTGTACGGGTAATAATGTCTTTAAATGGGATGAAATTTTCTAGAATTGATGTGTAGAGTTTTAGAATGGGTTTTATTTAAAGGGTATTTGTTTTTTTTTTGAAAATGTTTTGTTAGATCTGAAATTGGTTTTTGGTTTTTTGGCTAATTTTTTTTGAAAATAGGATTCATGAGATTTGAGATGGAATTTTTGGTTGAATGTTTATTTTGGAAAGTGGAATTTTTTTTTTGACCTTTAGCATTCTAATGAGTGTCCACATGCATGGGATATGTGTCAAAAGTGGATGAGGGCCTAGTTTGACATGGGGAAATGCATGTTTGAGTCTCAATGGGATACCATTGGTGGATGTGAAACCACGAAATCCTATTTAATTTCCAAATGTTCTTTCAGGATGAAATGTGATTTTTTGATAACCAGTGACCTAATTTTGTGTCTTCTTGTATTTTGGTAATTTTTTGTGAAATATTCTTAGTTTGATAGTCCTGTGTGTCTGAAGGGTGTTTTCAAGTTTCTGTTTTTTAATGATTCATCTTTGAAATAATGGTTTGTGGGTTCTTCTAAAAAATGTTTCGGAAATCCATTGGGTTTCTTCACTCTATGTGTTCGGTGTTTCTTTTTGGTACAATCTGGTAGATGGGAAATTTATTTTATCCTCAGTTTCTCATGTTGGATAGTGTATGCCCCCATAAAGAATCAGTGCACAATCGAAGTGTGGTTTTAAGAGATTTACCATCAGCAGACCCTCTAGTTGATCAAAGTAAGGACTTTCCTATTGATATTCAGAAATTAAACCCACCCATTAATTTTTAGTTCAGTGGATCATATCATAGAAAAATAGTATGTGTGGAATGAAATGAATGAACCCTTAGTTTCTTGAGTTTACTAAGTCATCAAAGGTGAATATTGACAAAATTAGGACTGAAGGTCCTTTCTAGAAGCGGTGAAGGGAATTCCTGTTAGAAGAGTGGAAAGTGGTATGGTTTGTGGGTTTTGGCTTTGTCTTAAATGTTATTTGGATCATTCATCAATTTATTCTAAAAAAGGGATCATGCTAGGCCACTTTGGTGGAAAATAGTTTTTTAATAGCCTCTTACAACTGCTTACAAAAATCATGTGCCACTCAGGAATTGGTTTAAATTCCCCTATCTTGTAATGCCCCTTATTTAGCAATGGTCATGTTTGGTGGAATCTTGTAGTGTCATATTTTCGTTTGAATTCAAAGTTGGATGTTGGGGAACCTTTATATTTTTTTCTTGTTTGAGGTGGAAGGGATGATATGTGCTCATATTCTAAGTCCTTATCATTATGAAGTGCCATGTTGAGGTAAACTGGGTATCGAGGTATGTTGTGTCTTTTTGGTGATGTTTGGGTTTACATGAGTTTACTTGTGGCATCAAAAAGGATATTTTCGATCAGGGTTCTTCAATTTCAATATGTGAGGTAGGAGATGCTTCAAAAATCAGGGCTCCATGAATAGGCATCGGAATGAAGCCAGCGCATAGTCAGAAACCCCCAATAGAGTAAAAGTCATTGGTCTTATGTCCATTTAAAGTATGTAAGATGGATATAGTTTAAGAATCATGTATATATTTATTTGTTTCAAATGGTTCCATTTGGTTGAAAGGGGTCTGGAGACCTCGTTTCCACATTATGACCTATGTGGGTGGAAGAGTTCCACCTCAGTTATAAGGAAACATTGTCATCCCATCTTCATGAAATCATAGCAGTTGTGCTTCTCATATGTGAGTCTCCATGTGATGGTCTGTGTATGTCCATCCTTGTTAATCGATCTTGATTTTCGTTTGGGACTATGTTTAGATGATAGTGTCCCATGGGAGTAGTTCACCACATTGTGTTCTCTATTTGGTTTAGATTTTCTTTTGTTGAACCCCTTATGGTCGAAGGTTTGGTATGTGTTGGGTTTCTTACAACAGTTTATGTTGGTTGGTTCTTATGGTTGGGATACCCACTAAGGGTCTCATTGAATTTCCTCTAGAGTGTAATGATGTTATCTTTTTTTATGCTATGGAGTTTGTTCGGGCCACCCAGTGTTGGTAACCCAATTTAGTCTCTGGTTTTATTTTTATAGTGGGTAGTCTCGTTCGGAGCTATCTCATTTCAAGTTCCTTCCTTGAGTAAATGTTGGGATTGGAGTGTGCCCAATGGGGTTTTTTAAGTAATATTATGTATGTATTCATCGATAAATATATTAAACTCACTTTCTCATTTTAGGTAAGTGGTGTGAGCTTCATTTGGAAATGATAGCGGTGTTTTGTCTTGAGATGTTTGATTATGTGTTATGGGAGTTTATTTTCTTTTATCAATAAACTAGGGATGTTTCAACTTTTGGGGTAAGAAGGAATTTAGTGGGGAATCCATTATGGCCTCTTGATTTCAACTTGTAAACCTCTTTTCCAACCCATAGGGTTTTTTCTTTCTTCTCATTTGACATTTATTGGGAATCTCAGTGAGTTGGGATGGAGTATAAATTTTTTTTCCAATTAGTCCTTATTGTGGATTTTTGGGAGAGAAAAGTGATATGGTGTGGATAATTGTAACACTTTGATTTTTGGAATTCACACTTTGATCGAGTTTAGGTTTGGTTCCCTGTTTTTTCTTCTTGGGAACTGGGTGTAAAGGGTTATAATTTTTGAGGTATTTCCTTTTGTTATTCTTATTCTAGTGATTTTCCATGAGTTTCTCCTTGAATTTTGTAGAAAACATTCAAATTTTTTTAGGATAGTTTGTGTTTCATGGTTGGTCCATGGTTAGTAGAAACTATGAACCCCTTCCCATGTAATAGTGTGATAGATTGCAGGTTGAGGTAGTAGCTACCACAAGACCAGTGCACAGTAAGTCAGACTATACACCTCGGCCTAGATAACCATGTAGTAGGTTGGGGGTTTCATCCAGAGGCTTCTACACAGATTCCATGCAATAATTAAGGTCATGCAGACAAACTATGTTGTAGGTACCAATATTAGAATAGAGGTGTGTATGGTTTCCACATGGTTTGACAAACTGTGCGGCATTTCCATCTCCTTAAAACTAGTTTCCCCCTTTTTCTCAATCCCTAATTTTTTCTCTAAACCTAATTTTATTTCTTTTTTATGCCTCCCCATCCCTAGGTATGCCTCCCTAATTCTCCTTCTATCCCTTCATCTCATTTTGGGGGTGGGTTTGGCTCAGATTTCTGAGGATCTCTCACGTAAGTCTCCTCCAATCCTGTTTTCCTTCGCTATTCTAGGGTTCTCCACAGTTTTATTCTGGGATTCACTTCTCCTGTAGATAGGGTGTCATTTTTAGGGTTATATCTTAATATTTTTGGTTTTAGCTTTATGTTTTAGGTTTGGTCTTTCTTCCATAGGGTGTAGTTGAGGTGCGATTAATGTTTCTCATTAAATTATGGATATTTCATCACATGAGGTAAGTGGTTACATTAAATAACATTTTTAGATGTATTTAATATTATTTTTTTATATATTATTTTTCCATAAGTTAATTGTGTGGTTTAATGTAAATTTTGGGAGTGTTTTGGCATGTAATCTTGATGAAAGTGGATTTTCGAAGGGGTAAGGTTATGTTTGTGAAAGTTTTATTATGATGTTTTACAAAAAAACGTTTTATGCAATCTGTGGAAAGTATGGAAATGGTTTTTAAAGGCACCCTGGGTGTGAGCATCTTCCAAATGAGAATTAAATGAAAAAGTGGGTTACATTGGCATGATGAAATTTTTTACACCTTTAAATATGAATTTTAAATTGATTAAATAGTGAAAAGCGTGTTTATAAAAGATATTGTCTTATGTGGGGATATAGAAATGGGGCTTGTATCATGGAATTGGATTTTCAATGGAGTTATTTTCTTGTGCTATATCAAATGGTAATCTATGAGTTGTCTGATTAATAGAAAAACCATTGGAAAATAGTTTTTGTAATGTTTAAAATGGAATGTGATTAGGTTTATGGAAAATGGTGATTTCCAAGCATGTTTATGATTCTGGGTCTGTGTATGTGAGAAATTTTGTTTTTTGAAACATATGAATTAATCCTGAGAGAAAGGTAATTCAAGGTATTCAGATGGGATTACTTGTTCTAGTATACTAGTGATTCAAAATTAGAAAATTCCTAGTTTCTCTTAGGAGGATTGATGCTTATAAAACTAACTAAACATGATGATTGTTGGAGACCAATAGGCCCATGGTGTTTCCAATTTTATAGGATTGTGCATGATAAATATGTGATTGTGGTTTCTATATCACCCCACAACAAGGTATGAGGTTCTAGTTTCCCACATAAGCTATATTAACCTTATGTATTTACCCATATAGCTCTACCTTGACATTATGCTCATATGATATGGTGACATCTTTCAAAATATGGTGGACCTTCTATGTGTCTTTATAAATTTATTTTTAAATAAATTTTTTGTGAAATGGTTTTCCTTGAAATCATTCCTTTTGAGAATGTTTTCCCATAAAAAATTTCTTGGGAATGTTTTCTCAGATATTTTTTAAAATAATTTACATAAATGCATATGTTAAGTTGTATTTAAATTTTATAGCATGGAATTATTTTATTTTTGTGGAATCCTATTGGGATTAGGGTCACACACTACATACACCATTGGGTGTATGCAGATTTTTATATTGTCTCATGTAATGGAAAGGTGTTTGGTGATGTTGGTTCAGGTTTCCAGTGGTCTTATCTTATGGATATTGGTGGTGGTGACTGGAGGATTTTTCCCCTCTAATTACCTGGTGGTTTGGGATGGAGTTTTATACACATTTTTTGTATTATTTTTGGGGTTTTTTTCTATGTTATAAGCATTAAATCTAGAAAGTAATTATTCCATGTTTGGTTTTTGATTTCCAATTTTGGTTTATTTATAATTATTATTGGTTTTTATGTTTATGATCTGGTAAAATCATCCCGAATGTGCATTATTAATACTTGGGAACCAGATTTCATCCTTTCTGGATTAGGAACACCCATTTTTCCATGTCACAGACCGGGTCAGGTGTCAGGTCAGATGGTGTCCCGGTTTGGTTCGTTACAAGCCATGAGCTTAAAACCAATTTAATGATTTTTTATTATCCTAAAACCTCATGAATTTGATTTTTTATATGTTTATAATCGAGAGTAATGAATTTAATAC
This sequence comes from Viscum album, assembly GCA_963277665.1. NCBI lineage: Eukaryota > Viridiplantae > Streptophyta > Magnoliopsida > Santalales > Viscaceae > Viscum > Viscum album. The sequence goes on from OY728121.1 coordinate 1,212,169,528, forward strand.
CATTCTAGCTTAAGATGTGTCCAAATTAATTAAACTTTATTCCCTATTTGAAAGCGTTATTTAATTTTAAATCATACTTCATATACTCAAAACCAAAAAATTGTTCTTGGTTTTGAGAAAACCTATAGGTAAATGACATTTTATTATTTTATTGTCCTAAAATTGTATTTATTTTTCTATGGTAGTTGTGTATTATGTTATTATGTAACAATTTAACTGTTTTTATTTTTATTTTTTAAAATAATTTGAATAAAACATATATTTTTTATTATTACTTTTTTATGATTATTTTATCCATTACAGATATTTTTCTTTAGTATTATAAATTTAAAGTGATGACTGATAATTTTTTAGCATTCTATTAATGTATATAATACAATATTTTTCACTACTCTGAATGATTGTTTGGTAATTATTGTAACTATAACTCATAATTATAAAATTAAAAATTGATTCTAAATGATGAAAGATATTTATTATTTGAATTATGTTCATTTTTTGTAGTTTCATAGTTTTTATATTGTTTTTTATTATTTTTTATTTTTTAAACTAACAAAGTATTCAAGGGGGTCCTTCCATGGTGTTAAAAAAGATGAGAAAATTCAGGACATTTCTCAATGTATAAAACATCATAACTTTTTAGCACTATGAATTCATTTTAAGTGTTTAGAAAAGACCTTTTAGTTTTATTGGCTTTATAGACTCATTGTTGGAATAAGGGCACAAAGAGGTCTCGATAAGAGGTGGGTTGCATAAGAATGGGTTATAATTCAAGGAAGTGAGTTTAAACATTTATGTTGTGGAGGAGATGACGGAGGTTGACAATGTTGATGTAGATATAATTATGAAAATTGTGGTCTATGAAAGTGTCTATAAAGGGTAGGACCATAAGGTTTGGGGGTCATGGTGGGATCAATGTGGGAGAGGCCTAGGAAATTTGATTTGGATAAAATGAAATAATATGCATTTTTTTGTTTTTGAAAAAAATTAAAATGATATTGGGTTTAAACTATTTCTAAAAATGGATCTAAGGAGGAATGAACCTTTTTCATAGTAATACTTCTTCTAGATATTGTGAATTGGTTTTACACTAGTCCTTTATAGTAGTGAGAGGCATGAATTCATTTCAGGCCTTTATCCACCACCCTCTATAATATGTGTTGAAATTTTTAGGTATTTAGTGATGTATCCAAGAGAGTGGGATAAATGATAGTTATTTTTATAATTTATTCTTTTAAAATAATAGATGTATCCAATTAAATCATTAATCCCCTCTTTTTTTAAATTATCTCACTTACCCATATGGAATTGGATAAATGAACTACAAAGAACATAAGGGTTTTACAAGTTTCTCCACCAATGTGATTTATTAATCTTTATTATATTTTATTCTAGTCCAAGATTAAAAAATAAACTATAATGCACAAGTGAATATAATATGATATCTCTCAAAAATATAATTCTATATCTCAATGGTTTTACAGTTTCCATATTGGTTTATAATATCTTAATCGTTTATTGCCTCCAAATTAGTTTTTTACTAGCTACCTCTAGTGTATAAGGGTCCCTTAAAAAAATACTCATGAATGTGATCCCCAATATAATTTGGGATATCATTGAATCAAACTAATAAGATATTATTTATCAATGAGAGTCTTAAAAAACAATAGGATAATCTTCTATTGTTTCAGGAATGTTTTTTTATCTCCACTCAAAATAAATTTTCTTTTCCTTCAGCTTATATAATATGAAGATATATTAGGTAAGGTATCTGCTTCTTACTCCATATTTTTATTTTACTATCCTCCTCAACACACATGTTCTATAATATTATCACAACCTCAAGTTCCTCTCTCTCTCTCTCTCTCATAGATAGTTAGAATATTCTTATGTATGCAGTATCTGATCAACAAAAAACTACATGTAAAGACCCAGAATTTCCATGTAATGTTTTTAATTAAATGGAAATTTTGAGAGTCTGTGAAAATTGATGGCTCATGATTCTGAGGCCCGGTGTGCCTGGAATGAATTTCTGAACTTTTTTTGGCTACATTCAGGAAACATGCTAGTGGTTTTTTCCAACATTTGAATCGGTGCTTAGAATTGAAATCTGAGGGCACTATTGAACTCACAGCACTGGTATTGTCTTAAGGAGACCATCACCTCGACCACAGTATGTTGAGGGTGAAAGATAGTTTTTGGGATTTTCATGGGAGAATAAAAATAAAAATTTTGAAAATTTTATTTCTATTCTTGAAACCTCCCATGTGTGGGTTATGGTGGTGGGGACCACCCGAGCATAAACCCCCAATTTGAATTCTTAGAGGCGGGGTCCACCCAACCCTTCTTAATGGGGGAGAAACCTCTCAACTCTCTCTTTAATGTGGTGGAGCCTCCTGAACTTCCTCTACATTAATTATGCCTACTTATGTGTGTGTTCCAGCTAAATTTCTTCTTAAGTTAAATTATTTTGCCACTACGTTTCCTATGGGATGGAAAAGGAGAGACCTCTTAGAGGATTACTTTCTTCAATGAAGAACGCCAACGAATAACTTCTTCTCTGAACGAAGAACGCCAACGAAGAACCTCTTCTCCGAACGAAGAACGCCATCGAAGAAAATTCTTCAGAATCAAGCAAGAGGACGACACATGAACCAACAATTGAGGAAAATGCTGAGGACACCGACATGCATATTTTCCCAACAATTCGTCTTCTTCATCACGACCTCGTCGATGTCATAAAGAAAACGAGGTAGGGGTTTGTTTCTATATGATTATCACTTCTAATGTACTCTCATTCTAATTAATTTGCGAGATTGGGAATAAATATTGACGAGCATTATAGGGATTGATGTTTTTAAATATCTTCCATACTTGTTCTTGATTCATGATTACGTTGAGCCGCTTGCTACTGCTCTAATGCAGAGAGTGCAGGAAAAACAAACATGGCCTGTCCTCTCCGAAATTCTTTTCATGATATGCGGTTTTCTTTGAGATGAAGGAATACAGCAACCATAGCGGGTTTTTGGCACCGATGAGGCACGATAATGGTGTCTAACAACTTCGCCAGCCGTGACAAAGGCAACAGTGTAGCCCCACGACACCACCACTCGCGGTTTCCATGCCCCTCCATGTCCGAACAGCCCCGCTCCATGGTCATACCACCCCATGGCTGATCTTCTGCCTTGGGGTAGAGCCTCCATCCACGGCCAAACCTTCTTGGTTGATCTTTCGCCCCATGGTCGGGCCTCCACTCTGCAGACGAAACCCCACATCTGAGCTTCCGCCTCACGGTAGGGCCATCGTCTGTGGCCGAACCACTGGAAGCGGAGCCACAACCCCGCGACCAAGCTGCCACACATGAGTGAGCCTCTCCGCGGCTGAGCCACCCCGCGGCCTTGCATCACCCCTCGAGGCTGAGCTGCCCTCGCGGAACCCTCTGCGGCCAAGCTGCCCCACAGCCGAGCCGCCGTATGGCCGAACCGCCCGGCGGCCCCCCGTGGTGCCTCGCTGTCCACGTAGCCTGCCAGACCCAACAGGCTGGGCCGCCCTGCGGGCCGGGCGAGACCCAGTGGGTCGGGTTGGTTCGGCCCGACCTGGTCAGATCGGACCCAGACCCACTTCGACCCATTTACGCTCTTTTGGCCCTAACTTTGGCACCAGATGTCCATTTCACGAACCCTCAATGGAAATGGAAATCATAGAGCAAGACAGTTCCTTTGAGTATACACCACTAGATATTTGGATTATGATGGGGTACAGTCAGGTCGGATCGAGCACAAATCCAACTGGGCCCCTAGGACTAAAAGGCTAATAACTCACAAACTGAGCATCCGATTGACGCACCATCTGTTTCGTGAGACCACTATGATGTGGCAGTACTTTGAGATAATTATTCATGAGATATTGTGGTAGTTGAAGTATCAACTAGTTTCTTGGGGAGAGAACTCTCCCAGAGACAAGCAAGCCTAGTGTGGGAACCCAGTAGTTGGATGTGACGAGAAGACTAACTAGTGATCATGTGTGGGTCAGCTCCTAGCGATCCTCTGTGGGTCAGCTCCTAGCGATCCTATCTGGGTCAGCTCCTAGTGATCCTCTATGGGTCAGCTCCTAGCTATCCTGTATGGGTCAGCTCCTAGGGATCCTGTGTGGTTCAGCTCCTAGCGATCATGTGTGGGTCAGCTCCTAGCGATCCTCTATGGGTCAGCTCCAAGCAGTCATGTGTGGGTCAACTCCAACCAATCCTATGTGGGTCAGCTCCTTGAAATCTTGTGTGGGTCAGCTCGTAGCGATCTTATGTGGGTCCGCTCTTAGAGATTCTGTGTGGGTCATCAGCAGAGCCTCTTAACATAGTAAGATGATTCAGTAGTTATAACTAATCATCTCTACTACCGTACTTAAGTTATACCTGGTGTGAGTTGAGTTCATACCTGTAAGGTACTGTCCTTCGCGGTAATACCTTGGTGGTATTCTTCTGTGTGGTAATTTCCAGTGTGGTTTTCCTTATTTTGTGGAACAATTGAGCTTTGGGATTTTGGGTTGGACCCTTTGTTTTCCTCATGATTGAGATGGGTATACTCGATAACTTAGGTATATGTATGGTTATATACCCAAGTAGGGTTGACAGTTGACTACATGCCATGAGGTTTATCCTTTGTAGATTTTGTGATACCTTGAGGGTCTCTAGGTCCCTACTGAGTGTCATTATAATCACCCCTGCATGGGCTATGCATGTACCTTGTTGTGTTTGGTGCAGATGACGTACAACGTTGATTGAGACTGAGGGTACTAGGACTGGATGGTGCCCGGAGGAGGACCTTACAAAGAGCCGGTACACAGAGGAGACAGACATATGTGGCGTGATGAGGAGGTGATCTGTACCTACCCTTCATGTAAGAACCTCGGAGGATTACCCAGTAGTTTTCTTCCTTTTTTCTCCAGTTTACATGTACTTTCAGTTTCTTGTACTTTCCTGTTGGGCTTGTATTTTGGCCCCTTTTACTTACTATACTCACTCAATTTACTATTCAGTTTTCTTTTGTTCATAACTTTCTATGTGCTTGGTTTCATGTGATTACAGGTTATAAAGGCAATGAATTTCCTGTTTTAGGGATTATGCCTTTAGATACTAGTCGCCAACCCCTAGCCTATGAAAGGCGGGCCTGGGTTGTCACGGAACGAGCCCCAGGGGACGGGTTGTGACAAATTGGTATCAGATGAGTTGATTCTACCATAGAACATATGACTCTGATCTTTATTTTTAATGAAAATACTATTAAGTGTAGTGAGTGTGGTTATCAGTTTAGGGAATCTAGTGTTAGTGTGGTGGCCAACGTATCCATACACCAGGACCCTGACATCTGATTTTCGACTCAGTGCATGAAAACACTGATTGTGTGTGTGTTTTGAAGATTTTTCATTGTGATCTCTTTGAGTCAGCCCAACAGGTATAACTTACTGACCATGGAACACTTTTTTATTTTCAGGATGCTTCCACAAAGATAGCCTGTTGTGGTTCCGAGAGTAGTACGCATTGATAGCTCACCGAGCAACGAGGCCTCGGTGCAGGTCCCTCTTCTAGTAGAGGCACTAGCAGAGGCACCGGCGGTACCATTACTCGTTGGGGGCACTGATGCCACCAGCCCTAGTAGTAGTGGGAACAGGCCTCTTGAGCGTTTTGCATGAGTACCAGTGCGAGAGGCCACCCAGGTTCAGGGGAGAGACAGATCTATAGGCAGCTGAGGACTGGTTGGAGGCTGTATTTGGAGTCTTTCAAATGGTAGTGAAACCAGCCAATCTCATGGTAATCCTTACTGCCAGTCTTCTGAAATCAGCTATAGGCAGATGGTGGAGCTTGATGCTCTAGGTTCACAATGTGGTGAGGCTTCTCTAGTTAGACTTCGAGAGCCTGTTCCAGGCAGAGTTTGTTCCAGCAACTCTACGCATAGTGCGCATACAGGAGCTACTAAATCTGCAGCAGGTCAGCATGACTATGGCTCAATACTCAGTAAGGTTCACTAACCTCTCATGCTACTCCACAGATATGGTATGGGACCCATTCTTCAGGGCTCGGACCTTCGAGCAGGGGCTCAGATAAGAGATCAGGTCTTCGATGGTCTCACTCAGCATCCTGATGCATGTGGGGGTTTTAGAGTGATCCCTCTTAGTGGAGAGTTTCCTAGTTGAGCAGTCGCAAGCAGCGAGACCCACTTCCAGTCATCATTCAGTATAGTCTTCTTCAGTTGGCTACAGACTAATGTCGTAGAGGTCCAAGAGGACTAGACCTACAGGTGGATGACCGCATGATTCAGAGTCGGTTGTGTGGGGTACCCGATACAGAGCCAATCATGCCAAAAGTGAGTAGTGTTATGCATGTGGCGGGTAGGGTCACATGGCTCATGACTGTCCGACCCACCATACAGATGATAAGAAGACGGTCGAAGGACCACCCAGGTAGATACATAGGTTCAATAGAGGCGGTCTATAGGGAACAAGCAAACATGGCAGAGGAGTTGGTCGTGTAGTAGGCGGTGGGAGACAATTCAAGATTTTACCACCATCACCACCAGGAGGTCCACCCTGACCACAAGGAGCAGGTGGACCGGGGTGAGCTCAGCTCCAGTTAGCTAAGGCCTACGATCACGGCGCTCCGAAGATGATACGAGGTATGATATATGTCTACTCCACTTTAGCTTCAATGCTTATAGACATTGGTGCCAGTCATTCTGTTATTTCCACTGCCCTCGTTTGAAGATCAGATATTTCGACCGAACCATTAGCTCGATCCTTATGGCTAGAGACTCCTACAGGAGTGGATTCCACAATTATGCACTGGTGATGGTAGTGTGATCTAACTCTAGGAGGCGAGATCTTCGGCTGGGATCTCTTAGTAGTGGCATCGAGGCATTACAACATCGTCTTGGGTATGGACTGGTTATCTACAGTCCATGCCCAGATTGATTATATTAGGCACAAAGTGTGGTGTGTACACATGGATGGGACCAGGTTTACAATCACCGAAAATAAGGGAGCCTTTGCAGAACAGGGTTGACTTACACGAAGGAGAGTGCAGTCGATCACTCATAATTTGGCTAGCCTTACCCTCGAAGCAGTTGATGTAGGGAGTCTAAGATATCCTGTAGTGGTAGACCAATATGCAGGTGTCTTCCTTTATGATGTTCCGAGTCTACCTTCTCACAGAGAGATTTACTTTTACATTGACTTATACCCCGAGACGGCAGTGATATCTAGACCAGCATATCGAATGGCTCCCGTGGAGCTTCGTGAGCTGTGGGTAATGCTAGAGGACTTGTAGGGGAAAGGATTCATTCGGCCTAGTGTTTCCCCTTGGGCAGCCCTAATCTTGTTCACCAAGAAGGAGGATTGGATATTGACACTTTGTATCAACTATCAGCGCCTGAACCAGGTGATCGTGAAGAACATGTACCCACTCCCGAGGATTGACAACCACTTTGATCTAGCTGAAGGGAGAACAGTTGTTCACAAAGATATACCTCATGTCAGGCTATCACCAGCTCAGAGTACAAGACGAGGATGTGTAGAAGATGACTTTCAGATGTCATTACGGCCATTACAAGTTCTTGTTTATTCCATTAGGTGTAACCAACGCTCCAGTAGTGTTCTTGGGATGCATTCATAGGATCTTTCAACCATACCTTGATGGTTTTGTAGTAGCCTTCATCGACAACATTATGATCTACATGGATACTGATGTGGAGTATTCCTATCATTTGTAGGTAGTACTACACACACTCCGAGAGCACAAGATTTATGGTAAGCTCTTGATGTGCCAGTTCCAGATACGAGAGGTTCACTTTCTAGGACATGTCATATTGGAGGCTGGAGTTATATTGGATCCAGTGATGATTGAGGCAGTACTAGTTTGGGATCCACCTAGGAATGTGACGGAGGTACGGATTTTTCTGGGTTTTGCTGGATACTACCAGAGTTTTGTGCCTGATTTCTCCAGAGTTTTAGTACCTCTATCAGTATTGATGAAGAAGGGGAAACCCTTCGTGTGGATGGATAGATGCCAGTAGAGTTTTTAGAAGCTGATTCGGAGGCTAACTAGTGAACCCATATTGATTCTACCAGAGGAGGGAATAGTGTACGTAGTCTACTGCGACGCATCAGAGACTGGGATTAGATGTGTCCAACTGCAGGAGTGAGCGGTGATCGCATATGGTTCTCGAAATCTGAGACAGCATGATCAGAACTATGCTACCCATGACTTGGAGTTAGCAGTAGTGGAATCTGCCTTGAATATGTGGTGATAGAATCCGATGGGTGAACAATTTACAGTATACTATGATCACAATATTCTCAAGTATATCTTCTCTCAGAAGGACCTGAACCTGAGACATCAATATTTGATAGAGTTACTCCAAGACTATGACTTCTAGATGGTCTATACTCTTGGTAAGGGGAACATTGTAGTAGATGAACTCAACTGGAGATATGGTATACAGGTTTTAGGTGAGGCGACAGAGCTGTTGGCTGCTTTACAAATATCCTCTATGGAACGTGATGGAGTATTTTTCCTTCAGTATCTTACAGCCACTCCCCCACTTATTTAGTGAGTTCGGGAGGTGTAGTATGGGGATAATGACTATGATACACGACGTGCTTAGATATCCATAGGACATGCACTTTAAGGATTTTCTATAGGTGGGGAGAACGTTATCTTCTTCAGAGGACGTACCATGGTACTAGTGTTGCTTCGAGAAGAAGTGTTGATGGATTTCCACACATCCCCTTTAATAGTACATCCAGTTGTGGAAAATATGTACCAGGATATCTGACGACAGCACTGGTGGCTGGGAATGAAGAAAGTAGTTTCAAAATTTTTCTCTTGGTGCCTCACTTGTCAGCAAGTGAAGGTGGAGCATCAGGTACTAGCAGGCTTGGTTCTGCCTGTGTAGGTCCCAGAGTAAAAGTAGGACGGGATATCCATGGAGTTCGTGATAGGACTTTCATGTACATCCAGGGGTCATGATTCAATTTGGGTGATCTTCAACCAACTCACCAATTCGGTCCACTTCCTACTGATCAGAGAGCAGGTTTTAGTAAAGATCTTGGGAGGCCTCTATGTGTAAGAGATTGTGTGTCTACATGGAGTACCCTTGATGATTGTATCTAATCATGATACATGTCTTACTTCCCATCTATGGAATGGGTTGCATGAGGATTTCAGGATGCAGGTTCATGTGAGCACCTCCTTCCATCCATGGATGGATGGTTAGACTAAGTGGACTATTCAGACCCTTGAGGACATACTATGTGCTTCCGTCCTCAACTTCGGTTGAAGCTGGGGGGATCACTTGCCTTTGTTTGAGTTTGTATACAACAACAGATATCACTCCACCATTAGGATGGCACATTTTGAGGCATTATATGGGCGACCTTTCAAATCACCTTTGTTTTAGACTGACCTAGGGGAGTCAGAACTCGTGTGACCATAGATGGTATGGGTTAAAATGGAGAAGGTGTATATCATCCAGGAGCGGATGAAGACTGTACAATGTAGGTAGAAGTCTTATGCCGATAAAAGAAGAGGACCTCTGGAGTTCAAGGATGGAGACCACGTCTTTATACGGGTCTCACCTCGACACGGTTTGTAGAGATTTGGCCAAGGTGGAAAGTTATCTATGAGGTTCATTCGACCTTTTCAGGTCCTCAGCAGAGTTGGTGAGGTGCCATACCGCTTAGCTCTTGCACCTCACTTGCACTGGGTGCATGACCTATTCCACGTATCCTAGTGGAGGAGATACATACATGACCCTTCTCACATCATCGACCATGGAGAGCTGGACATCGATGATGGGGAGACTTTTACAGAGGTTCCAATTGAGATTGAGGATCGACAGGAGCGGGTTCTTCATGTGCGGTTGATACCTCTAGTGTGCGTTCGTTGGAAGCACGGGAATCTCCAGGAGGTCACGTGGTAGCGGGAGGCTCAGATGCGTGCTCAGTACCCCCACTTTTTTACCTATTTTGAGTAATGGATTACGGGGATGCAAATCCCTGAGTTGGGGAGAATGTAAAGACCCACAATTTCCATGTAAAAATATTTTTTAATTAAACTGGAATTTTTCAATTCCGCAAAAAATTGACGGTGCATGATTCCAAGGCCCGGTGTGCCTGGAATGAATTTTTGAACTTTTTTTGGGTATGTTCAGTAAAATTGTGAGAGGGTTTTTATAAATTTTGAACCAGAGCTTAGAATTAAAATCTGAGGGCACCGTTGAACTCGCAGCGCCAATATTTGCTTAAGAAGACCTTCACCTTGACTGCAGTTGGTTGAGGGTGAAAGATAGTTTTTGGTATTTTCGTGGGAAAATAAAAATAAAATTATATAACATTTTATTTTTATTCTTGAAACCTCCCATGTGTGGGTTATGGTGGTGGGGACCACCCAAGCATAAACCCCCAATTTGAATTCCTAGAGGCGGGGACCACTCGACCCCTCTTAATGGGGGAGAAACCTCTCAACTCCCTCTTTAATGAGGATGAGCCTCTTGAACTTCCTCTACATTAATTTTTCTAACTTTTGTGTGTGTTCAAACATAATTTTTTCTTAAGTTAAATTATATTGGCACCGATTTTCCTCTGGGATGGAAAAGGAGAGAGATCTTGGAGGATTACATTGTTCAACGAAGAACGCCAATGAAGAACTTCTTCTCTGAAAAAATAATGCCAATGAATAATTTCTTCTCTGAATGAATAATGCCATTGAAGAATGTTCTTCAGAATCAAGAAAGGGGATAATGCACGAACCAACAATCGAGGAAAACATTGATGACACCAATGTTCGTCTTTTCCAAATGATTCATTTTCTTCCGCGTGACCGGGTCGAAGTCCTCAAGAAAATGAGGTAGGGGTTTATTTCTATATGATTATCACTTCCCATGTAGTCCCCTTCTAATTATTTTGTGGGATTAAGAATAGAGATTGATGAGGGTTTTGGGGATTGATGTTTTTAAATATCTTCCATACTCATTATTGATTCATGATTACGTTGAGCCGCTTGCTACTGCTCTAATGCGGAGAGTGTGGGCCAACCAAAAATGGCCCGTCCTCTCCGCAATTCTTGTGATGATATATGGTGTTCTTTGAGATGAAGGAAGACAGCAACCAAAGCGGGATTTTGGCACCGATAAGGATCGAGAATGGCGGCTAGCACCTCTATCGTCCGCGACGAAGGAAATGGCACCGCCCCGCAGCCACCGCCACCCTACGTCCTCCGCACCCCTCGGCCTTCACACCCTACGGCACCGCCGCTCGTGGCCTCTGTACCGCTCCGCGTCCGTGCTGCCATCCACTGCCAAACCCCCACAGCTGAGCTACTTCCCCGCAGTCGAACTCCCATGGCCAAGCTACCGCCCCACGGCCGGGCCGCCATCCGCGGCCGAACCGTCTGCAGCTGAGTCGCCGCCTCGCGGCCGAACCGCCTCCCATGGTCGAGCCACCCCGTGTCCAAGCCACCCTGCGGCCTCACGGCACCCCCCACGGCCAAGCTTTCCTCACGGCACCCTCCACGGCCGAGCCGCCCTATGGCCGAGCTGCCCAGCGGCTGAGCCATCCCTTCGGCCGAGCGGCCCTACGTCCCCCCCGTGGCCCCACACGGCCCCTCGCGGACCTCGCGGCTTGCCGGACCCAGCGGGTTGGGCCGCATTGCGAGACGGACCAGACCCAACAGGTCAGGTTGGGTCGACCCAAGCCAGGCCGACCCCGGCTGGGTCGGGCTGGGTTGGATCAGACTCGGACCCACTTCGACCCATTTACGCTCTTTTGGCCCTAACTTTGGCACCAGAAATATGTTTGAAAACCCATCAGTGGCGCTGGAAATCATGGAGTGAGATGGTCCCTTTGAGTACACCCCACTAGAGATTTGGATTATGATGGGGTATGGTCAGGTTGGATTGAGAACAAATCCAACTTGGCACCCGAGACTAAAAGGTTAATAACTCACAGACCAGGCATCTGATTGATGCACTGTCTGTTGCGTTGAGACACCTATGACATGGAAAGCCATTGAGATACTTCTTCATGAGAATTAATAGTAGTTGGATTATCGACCAGTGGATTGGTGAGATGACTCTCCCGAAGATGAGAAAGCCTAGTGCGGGAACCCAATAGATGGTTGTGATGAGAAGACTGACTAGAGATCCAGTGTGGGTCAGCTCCTAGCGATCCAGTGTGGGTCAGCTCCTAGTGATCCAGTGTGGTTTGTCTCCTAGCAATCCTATGTGGGTCAGCTCCCAGTGAACCTGTGTGGGTCAACTTCTAGAGATTTTTTGTGGGTCAGCATTAGAGCCTCTTAACGATGTAAGATGATTCAGTTGTTAAAACTAATCATCTCTACAACCGTACTTAAGTTATACCTCATGTAATCTGAGTTCGTACAGGTGTAGTAATTTCCTTCATGGTAATACCTTGGTGGTATTCTTCTGTGTGGCATACTTGTGTGCTACTGGACTTTGTGGTTTCCTATTTTTGTGGAACAATTGAGCTTTGGGATTTTGGGTTGGACCCTATGTTTTCCTCATGATTGAGGTGGGTATACTTGATAACTTAGGTATATGTATGGGTATATACCTAAGTTGGGTTGACAGTTGACTTCATGCCTTGAGGTTTATCCTTTATAGATTTTGTGAGACCTTGAGGGTCTCAGGGTCGCTAGTGAGTATCGTTATACTCACCCTTTCATGGGCCATTCCGGAACCTTATTGTGTTTGGTGTAGACGACGGACAACGTTGATCGAGACTAAGGGTTACAATACTGGAAGGTGCCCAAAGGAGGACCTTATGACGAGTCTGTATGTGGAGGAGATGGACGGACGTGGAGTGCTAAGGAGGCGATCAGTACCTACCCTTCAGGTAGGAACTTCATAGGATGACCCAGCAGCTGTCTTCCTTTGTGCTACAGTTTACTTGTACTTTCAGTTTCTTGTACTTTCTAGTTGGGCTTGTATTCTAGCTTCTTTTACTTACTATACTCACTATATTTACTATTAATTTTACTTTTTTTTCATCTTGTTGTGTGCATGGTTGCATGTGATTACAGGTTATAAAGGAACTGCCTTCCCAGTTATAGGGATTACACCTTTCGGTGCTAGTTGCCAGACCCTGGCTTATGGAAGACAGGTTTGGGGTAGTCACGGCACAGGCCTCGGGGGATGGGTCGTGACACTAAACAATCCTCTCTTGTTCTAATTATATACTCTATATCTATCACGGATATTTCATTAACTTCAAATAAAAGTAAATAATGGTCATAAAATCTAATTTAATCGAGTATTTTAATCCTCATAAATAATCATTATTTTATATCAAGTGATATTAATAATTATCATGTCTTTATCTCTCTACAAAACAAAAAAAATATTGATTTCCATATCTTTAGGATAACATGTACATAAATTCATGATGAAACAAATCCTTCATGACATGAGAGAATTATTCCATTTCTCATGGTGGAATCATTTTGAAATGGTATTTATATCATGTCCTAACGGTAATATGTTATTATCTTCCAACATCTTATAGTTGTGTGGTTATATCATTATGACATAAAAATATATAAATTTATAGAACATGCTTCGACTTGATTCTCATCCTCAAAGAGCTTCAAATAATGATCTTGTTATTTATTGTACAAATATCATCTTCCCAATTATTCATCACCAAAACCAATTTCTTAAATTAAGATTATAACAATAATCATTATATTTAAAGCCCAAAAGAATTGATCTAGAATCATCTAAATTAAATTCTGGATATTTTTTCTAGAATATCATCTACTTCTCAAATTTTTTACTAAAATACATTTACATATTGTTTTATTAACATTTTTATATGAAATTCATTCTATTAAAATTCACAGCTAGACTCCTAATTTTTTTTAAAATTTCCAATTACAACCCCTTATATATATATATATATATATTTTACTCTCATAGATTATTTAATTTTTTTCCTTTGTCACTATTTCACTAACTGGTAACCATTACATAATATTTTTGTGAACCTTATGAATTATATAAAGATTTATAAATTTACACATTTTTTATCCTTAGAAGAAACATTTAATCATAATCAAAAACATCATGAATCCACCATGAAAACCATTTTTTATTCTCATATGTTTTTTCCTTTATTTTAGTGTCCACCGTTGTAGGAAACTTTCATATTGATTTTTCACTCTTATTAAAGGTTTTTGACAATATTATATTTAAATTTGTAACTAAAAAAATATATTTTTTATGATTAAATATATTATGTATCATGTAATGTTTTTAAATTTTCTAAAATTATTTAGCATATATTTTTCAGAAAAAAAATATCTTACATATTCTTTAGACATAAATTTACGTAAGGTTTTTCCTTTTCCAAATTAGTTGATAAACATATAAATTTCATATAATAAACTATTTTCATTACATATAACTTCTTGAATTTAATGAATTTAAACATTTTAAATTTCATAGTTGTTGTTATCCAAAACTTATAATCATGTGGAATTTGGAAATTTATCCCATTAAAATACCTTCCATGTTTAACAAGTAACACATTACCCCCAGATCATTCTATAACAATAGCTTGAACAGTTCATCATAAGAACTCAACCATTACTCATCATATTCCACAGGATACCAACTATTATAAGGGATATATGATTGTACCTTTTGGAGACTATACCTCTTAATTTGACTATGAAATAATGAATAAAATAACCAAGTATCATATACTGATGAAAAGAACCACGGTAAATATGAATAAATAAATATCAACATCTCAAACTAAACTTGAAATGAAATCTGATAAATGTAACCATGAGTGAAAAACTAAGGAAATTAAATAAGGGACTGAATATACATTTCATTCATACAACTAACTTCCCACTGGGATGGTTACATAGGCATACCATAATAATGTAAACAAGTCTAAAGTTCTCAAAGATATCTTTGAGCCAAATCACATCAAGATTCCTAATACCATTTGAGATTTCATGCACGATCATGAAAATCTCAACCCAAGCCTTGGAATAATCCTTTTCAAAAAAAAATAAACATGTGAGATCTTTTCAAGTACCCATGTGCAGTGGTGACCTGATTAGGGTGTGAGTAGAAATCATTTGGACACCACCAACGGTGTCCAAAACAATAACCAATTAAAACAATAGTGTACATAGATAAACAGTTGAATAATAAAAAAATCAAAAATAATATATTTTTCCAACCAATAGTTTATTATTTAACATTTTTGACATCGATTTTTAAATTAATAGCCAATACAACCAAACTTATTTCATCCAACACCGATCATTTGATCCATTCAGTATACAGTGATATATGATTTAAGTAAAATAAGTTGTTTAATTAATTATCTATATATTGGTATTTAAATTAATCATTATGAAATAATCATACCATGTTCAAGTAATACCAGCACCACGATCGTCAATCCTATATCAGAACCATGGATCAAAATAAAAAAGGGCCTATAGCATTAGTCTAACACCAAAACTATGAATGTGGAGCATTATTCCAACATCTTAATCGCCATGGTATACCATTGGTTCCAATATCATTAGGCTAGTTCCTAAAAACTATACTATACTATTAGTTCACATACCCTATATTCAGAATCAAAACCATATAGTATACTACTAGTGTCCTAGGACTTTCAATTCGGCACCTAAACCATTCCATCACTTTCCAATTTCCAGGGTCCAATACATTGACCTTTAAAAAAATTTACAAATCATGAAGTAACCATTATAACATTCATTATACTCCAAGGTCACAAAGGGCCTTTAAAACTATAACATAGATTGGGATTTTAATCCATTTTAAATATCAAAAACACCATTCGAAACATTATTTCAAGAAACAATGGATATCAAACCCCCATTTTAAAACATTTTAAGCCACCCATATAACATGGGTCTCCTTATTTAATGTCCTAAATAAGTCCACAGCCTTCATTTCCATCATTAATTTCAAATGATCCATTAACGAAATTTCCCAAATGAGGATACAACATAATTAATTCCAATCAATATTTGAAATTAATCTAAACCCCCATTTTAAATCACATGGAGTCTAATATGTCATTTCAAAGAAATATCCACTTTATAACAAGATCTTATCACATTTAAACCCAAAACCAGATTAAAATAAAACTTAAACTTTTCAACCCAATTTAGAAATCCTCTTAGTAATTATATAATCATAGCACAAAAAATATTTCATTTTATCCTCGTAAGAAGTAAAATAAACTATTCACAAGTTATTAAAAATATGCTTATAAGCTTGTTATCAAGAAACCTATCAAGCCTATATGGACTAAGACAATAATATAATTATTTCATGTTTCAAAACCCCACTATAATATTTTTAATAAATGGAACACTCAATGGATAGTAGTGTATTTGGTTGTATAATAACCATTGGACCTGACAGGATCTATGGAGGGTCTAGGGAAATAATTTAAAGTCTAAATTTTTTTCTTAAAATAATCAATAAGACACACCACACATTGATGATACCACACATACAACATACACATGAAAATAATTTATTCAGACTGGTAAAATCACTTTGACTATCATCCTCATTAATGAATATTTTCTAAACATTTCCAACTCTTAGTAGCTAACCAATGCACATTGAAGACTCCCCCAAAGTACTCATAATCTAAAGAGCTCTCCTTAATCACTCGATCTTGGATCATCATCGAACACCATAACTGATACCAAAAACTCGCTAAGGACTCATGGAATAACTCTATGTTGGATCGAATAGTCAATATAAAAGTCTATTAGATGGAACAATACAAGAGGGGGGGTGAATTGTAGGTTTACATAATACTAATGTTATGTAAAACAATTGTATTCAAGATGAACACAATAATCAGAGTAATACAGATATGAATGATTCTACCTTAAAGCGTATAGAACCAATCAATACAATATGTAATGGAATGATTGTAATTGAAACAATTACAATTGAATAAGTAAAGAAGAAAGGAAACAATACAAATCCCTTTCTAATACAACAGCGGAAATGTAAAAGTAATACAATTCTTTTAACCCAAAGAGAAGGGTTATCCTTTCACCTAGGATAAAAGGTCTGTCTCATCAACACCTTGGTGAGCCCTCGATACGCTGATCGGCACGTCTGTCTGCCTATCCCCGGCAGCCCTCGATACGATGATCGGCACGTCTGTCTGCCTATCCCCGGCAGCCCTCGATTTTGCAGGTAATCGGCACCTCTGTCTTTCAATTACTTGAAAGCCCTCGATACGATGATCGGACGCACAAGGCTGATGAGAGAAGTCACAGTGTCTCTCTCTAGAATCTTCGTAGTTCACAGTCTCTTTCGTTCTCTTCGTTCATCAGTGTGTTCTCAGCTTCAAATGACCTCCTATTTATAGGCCTCGGGTTCCAACGGTCATATTGCCTCCAATGGTCATATTGAAACAGAAAGCACGACATCGTTTTGATTAGTATATAACTAACTCAACGACATCGTTTTGTTAGGATAAGAGATATATAGAAATGTAAAACATGAGTACGATTCATATGCAGAGAGAGTTTTTGACAAAGTACCAAAACAAATAATGATCATCTGAATAGCAAAGTCAGTACGATACGATTGACAGAGTCAGTACGATACGATTGACAGAGTCAGTACGATACGTTTGACAGAGTCAGTACGATACGTTTTGGTCGGTACGATCAACATCGTACGATACGATAAACATGATAAAAGACAATTTGTTATTTACAAACATATGATAGAATACATTTGAGATTTCCAAAACATGACATAGAATATATTTGTGATTTCCAAAACATGATGTAAAAGCCAAAAGAAGACTTTTGACTTAACAATCTCCCCCTTTTTGGAAAGCACAAACACACAAAGTAAATGAAACAAGAAATACTTATCTCCCCCTGAGTTATTGAAAACTCTTCTGAATAAGAAATTGAATACAACTAACTCCCCCTTAGGTATTGACTTTCCTAAGGATTGTATTCATAGATTTTCCTTAAGAGCATTGTAATGCATTCTCCCCGTTTGTAAAACAATCTTTGCTTTGTAAATATTCTCCCCCTTTGTGATTTACAAAAAAGAAAGGAGGAATCTCGAATTGTCTGGAAGAGTTAGTGAAGTAATACAAGACAATGGATAAAAGAGAAAGAATTATAAGAGTTATTACAAAACAAACAAGTTCCAAAAGAAACAAATACAACAATCATTTGTTTTCTCTTTCCTTCTCTTTCTTTATAAGCTCATGAAGCACAGCTTTCATCTTCTTGATCTCCTTCTTGTCTTCAGAAATTGATTCACCCTGAGTTTTGAGAAGCTCTTGTTGATCCGCAAAAATCTGATCTTGATTTCTGATGGTTTCCTCCTGGACTCTGATTACTTCTTCAAGAGTATCAATTCTGTTTTGCAGAGTCTTGTTATCCTTGGACAACTCAGAATTTTGATTCTTCAGAAAAACCATTTCATCTTTGAAAGATGAAACCTTCGAGAATTCAGATTGGAAAGCATTCATCCTATCTTGCAAGTCTTTCACTGAAGGAACATCGGTTCTTTGAGAAGACAAAAGGTTCAGCCTTTCAACCGTTTCTTTATCAAGCTTGTTGAAAGCAATTGCTAGCTCATTTGATAACCTCCTTATATCTTCAATAGCTAATTCATGATCATTGATTGAGCTTTCAGTTTTGTATGACCACTTGGTCATCTTATTGCAAGCTTTCTTATGAGCAACTGAGCTTTCCAAAAGAACTTTCAGATCGGCTTCTACTGACAAAACTTTCTTTCTCAATTCTTTTACAGAGCCAAACTTTTTCCTTTGATTTTCAGTAATAAAATCAATCTTCCCTTCCAGCCTCGGGAAATAAGGAATTGTTTTCTCCACCCTTATCAAAACATGAACAATGTAATCACTCTTCTTGAGAGAGATTGTATGCTCTGAATCAGTATCTTCATCGTACGATGCTAGTTCATACGATCTGCTTGAATCAACAACTGGCTGTTTCCCTTTTTCTTTTTCTTTCTGCATTCTTTCTTCTTCCACTTTGTCACTAATGACAACTACTTTATCAGACTGAGAAGATTGAGCATCTTGCTTTTCTCGAGATGACATCCTGTCCGGAGATCTTTCCTGATCGGCATGAGGAGTTTGTTGTACACCTTCACTCAGCTTTTGAAGCGATTCCTCTCTACTTTTCTTTGAACTTTGAAGAAATTCTAACAGAAAATCTCCTTCTTCTACTTCCACTTCTTCTATCACTTGTTTTCCTTTTTCTTTCTCAGGCAGACTCTGTACGATGGGCTCTTGATGCACTTCCACAGTTAGTTGAGCACTAGCATCTTCAACTGCTTTCAAGACTTTAGAGATATCAAAGTCCTGAGCCTTTCTTTTCAAAAGAGTCTTCTTTTTCTTTTCAGCTTGAAGGGTTTCTTCTACCCTTATTCTTTCTGCAAAGGCCTCAGCAGGGTCAAGACCAAACTTCAGATCACCTTCCTTTCTCTGTTCCTTGTCCTTTCTCCATTTGGCTACAACTTCCTTACTATACCTTGGCTTCTTCTTTGGTTTTGAACTAGTTTGAGGATCAGACTTTCGAGTAACACCGGTGGATTGATTGTCCTTGGCTGGCATATGTGCCGATTGATTTTGAGCCAATTCAGCTTCTACATCTCTGACAAAAAGTTTTGAATTTAAATCAAAACAAACATTCAGCTTTTTCATCGTACTCTTATTAATCAAAGACGGCCACAAATCCATAGGTTCTCCTTTCAAAGGAATGTTACAAAACTTCATACTCTCATGAATGAATTTCGTAAGGATGGCTAGATACATTATTATTTGGGATTTAATCCCTCCTTTCTTGACATTCTTGATGGTTTCAAAAATATATCCCATGAGATTTACTTTCCTCATATTCACAAGATAGTCGAGCATAAAGACATCAGAAACTTTAAGGGTTTCTCTATCCCCTTTTCTTGGGACAAGAAAACCTTTCATCGATAAAGTGACAAACCGATTGTCCGGTGAAAGATGATAAACTTTCCTCTTTCCCTCATTAACAACAAACAAAGTTTTTTCAGCACTTTCTCTATTAAACGTACCAACTTCCTCTGGTAGTTTGTGAGATGGACAGAATGCATCGCCTTCTATAGAAACATTCAGAAAATGTGCCGCTTGTTTCACAGAGATAGATAACTTTCTATCGTACACAGCGAAGTTTATAGTCATATCTTTGTCGAAAGAAACGGTTTTGTAAAACTGACAAACTTCATCAAAAAGAACTGGATCTTGAATATCAGGCTTTTCCACACAGAGATGTTCCCATCCTTGAAACAAAATAATCCTCTTGATTGTAGAATCGTACATATCGAAAAATTCTCGGGATACTAACCTTTCTCTGTGAAAGTCTTTCTCTGTAAAAGTCTTTGAAGACATTTCGGCAGGAGTATTAGCAGAAGATTGAGACATAAAGGTTCTGCCGATGAGAAGATCGTACGATGGTTTATAGCTGGTGGAGCAGAGCTTCGCCTCAAATCCTGAAACTTCAATGTGGGTTTGGGGTATTTATAGGCGATAAAGAGATGACCGTTGATATTCTACGGTCAAGATTAGATAATACCAGATCAATGGTTAGGATTAAAACAAAGAAAATAAAAAAAATGAAAAGAAACCTGTCGGAGAACATAAGGTGATTGCTGGTTTTGGTATGAATCAAAAGTAAACACAATCGTAAGAAGAAGAAAAAATCATGATGCCGATGGAAAACAAAGTCATTACTATGATCGGACCGTACGATGGAAAATAGTTGTTACCATTAACCGACAGTACGATGAAAAACAATCTCAATACTATCATCGGTCGATTCAAAAACTATTGAATGGTACGATGGAAAAGAATTTGAATACTATCATCGGTCGATTCAAAAACTATTGAATGGTACGATGGAAAAGAATTTCAATACTATCATCGGTCGATTCAAAAACTATTGAATGGTACGATGGAAAAGAATTTCAATACTATCATCGGACGATACAAAATTTTTGAACGATACGATGGAAAAGAATTTCAATACGATAAACAGAAAAACTGAAATGGTCAAAACGATAAACAGGAAACTAAAAATGTCAATACGATAAACAGAAAAAGAAACATATAAATAGAGTAAATAGTTAAAGATCAGAAACATAAAGACATAAAGAAATGTCCTCCCCCTTTCTACGAGGAGTTTCTTACTATTAGGAGAGATGTAAAAGAGGAAGTAGATATGAATGATTATTTTAATGTAATCATTCCTAGCTTCTGTTTTATAAATTCAAATCTATCGGAAGGTAAAGGTTTTGTAAAAATATCAGCAAGTTGTTCTTGCGTTCCGATGAATTGTAAAACAATATCTCCTTTTTGTGTGTGATCTCTAAGAAAGTGATGCCTAACATCTATGTGTTTTGCACGAGAGTGATGTGCTGGGTTTTTACTAAGAGCTATGGCACTTGTATTATCACACAGAATTTGAGTTTTGGAGAAACTCAAACCATAGTCAGTGAGTGTGTGCTGCATCCACAATACTTGAGCACAGCAACTTCCAGCTGCTACATATTCAGCTTCCGCAGTGGAGAGTGCTACTGAGTGTTGTTTCTTGCAGGACCAAGAAACCAAGGAATCTCCTAAGAAATGACATATTCCAGATGTACTTTTTCTATCCATTCTACAACCACCAAAGTCAGCATCTGAAAAACTTTTTAAAACAAAATCATTTCCAGAAGAGTAGAAAAGTCCTAAATCCATAGTGTCTTTTAAATACCGAAAGATTCTCTTTACGGCTTTTAAGTGAGACTCTTTTGGATTAGATTGATATCTTGCACATAAGCATACAGAAAACATCAAGTCGGGTCGACTAGCTGTCAAGTATAGCAAACTCCCTATCATACCTCTAAAAATTGTTTGATCTACTGGTTTCCCAGTTTCATCAAGATCAAGAGTATTTGAGGTACCAATTGGGGTGCTAATACTTTTAGTTTTGTCAAATCCATACTTTTTGAGTAAGTCTTTAATATACTTATGTTGAGATATATAAGTTCCTTCTGGTTTTTGAGATATTTGATAACCTAGAAAGAATGTTAACTCACCCATCATACTCATTTCAAACTCAGATTTCATTAAATTTGCAAAAGAATCGGTTAAAGATTTCTGAGTTGATCCAAATATGATGTCATCAACATAGATTTGGACAACCAAAACATTTTTGTTTTCCATTTTGATAAAAAGAGTTGGATCAGCTGTACCTTTTCTATAATTGTTTTGTAAAAGAAATCCTGTAAGTCTATCATACCATGCTCTAGGAGCTTGTTTAAGACCATATAGAGCCTTGGTAAGTTTAAAAACATGATCAGGATGTTTTGGGTCTTGAAAACCAGGAGGTTGTTCGACAAAAACTTCTTCTTGAACAAAACCATTTAAAAAAGCACATTTGACATCCATTTGAAATAGTTTGAAATTGAAATATGCTGCGAAGGCTAATAGAATACGAATAGATTCTAGTCTAGCTACAGGAGCATATGTTTCTTCATAGTCTATTCCCTCTTGTTGATTATAGCCTTTAGCAACAAGTCTTGCTTTATTTCTTACAATGATTCCATTTTCATCACACTTGTTTCTGAAAACCCATTTTACACCAATTAAAGTTGTTTCTTTAGGTCTTTCAACTAAAGTCCAGACTTGATTCCTTTCAAATTCATTTAGTTCATCCTGCATTGCTTTGATCCAATCATCATCACCTAAGGCCTCACTTGGACTTTTAGGTTCAAATTGGGAAAGAAAAGCAAGATGTTCTATTTCATTTCTTAAGGAATTTCTGGTCCTTACAGGTTGATTTATATCACCAATGATGTTATCACTGGGATGATTCCTAAGAAACAATTGATTTTGGTTTTGTAAAACCTGTTCATCAACATATGGTAGAAAATCTTCTGTGGTAAATGTTTCAGGAACACTTTCTTGAAAATTTTCCTTATCAGAATGTTCTTCTAATATAGGTTGATAAACATTTTTGGAAAACACATCCGAGGATGTAGGATTGGATTGGTTGAAAACAAAAGGGTTAGTTTCATCAAATTTTACATGTACTGTTTCTTCAACAGTACAAGTGTTTTTATTGAAAACTCTATAAGCCTTAGAGATTGTGGAATAGCCTAGAAAGATTCCTTCATCAGATTTTGGTGCAAATTTGTGTAAATTTTCTTTTGTATTCAGAATGAATACTTTGCATCCAAAAACTTTGAAGTAAGAAACTTTAGGTTTTCGGCCAGTCCATAACTCGTAAGGAGTTTTATTAAGAAATGGTTTAGTTAAAACACGATTTATAGTATAATAGGCAGTACTTACAGCTTCAGCCAAAAAGTGCTTAGCAATTGAGTATTCACTCAACATGGTTCGAGTCATTTCCTGAAGAATACGATTTCTTCTTTCAACAACACCATTTTGCTGAGGAGTTCTTGGAGCTGAGAAATTGTGAGTAATACCTTTCTTACTACAAAAAGTTTCAAAATCTGAGTTTTGAAATTCACCACCATGATCACTATGAATAGTTATCAATGGTAGGTTTTTCTCATTTTTAACTTGGGCTCTAAAAGTTTTGAAATAGGAAAAGGCTTCAGATTTCTTTGTGAGAAAGTAGACCCATGTAAATCTAGTAAAGTCATCAACTAAAACAAATACATAGTATTTGCCTCCAATGCTTCCAGACTGTGTAGGACCAAACAGATCCATATGCACAAGCTGTAATGCATCAGAAGTTGAAACTTCATTAATTGGTTTAAAGCTAGTTTTATGTTGCTTGCCAAATTGACAAGGATCACAGACTTTTGAAGAATCATATCTAAGATCCGGTAGCCCTTTAACAAGTCCTTTCTTTGAGAGTTTTCTTAGGTTTCTCAAATTACAGTGTCCTAATCTCCTATGCCATAGCCACGATTGGTCTTCTATTACACTTAAACAAGGTAAGTTTTGGTTCCTAAGGTCTTCCAAGTTAATAGTGTAAACATTCTCTTGCCTATGGGCAGATAGAATGAATTCATCCTTGGAATTGTGAACTAGACACTTATCATTTCTAAAATTCACAAGGTAACCTTCATCACATAATTGACTTATGCTGATGAGATTGTGCCTAAGACCTTTTACAAATAAAACATTTGAAATAAGAACTTTTCCAAGAAAAACGATATTACCTATACCAACAATCTTTCCTTGAGCATTATCTCCGAAGGTAACTTTTCCACCTTTTGTTTTGATAACCTTTTCAAAGAAATCTTTGTTTCCAGTCATATGTCGAGAGCAACCACTATCCATGTACCAAATGTTCTTATTGATACACTTCTCGTTTTCCTGAAAAAGAAACAATTAGATTTTCGGAATCCAAACTTGTTTGGATCTAGAAGGATTAGATAAAAGAATTTTAGGAATCCACATTTGTTTTGCAAAATGAGCTTTATGAAATCCTAAGGATTGAGTTTTGTTAAGAGAACAATCTCTTCTCCAATGTCCACCACATTGACACTTGGAACAGAAAATGGTTTTTTGAGGAACAAAATAGTTATTACTAAAAACAGGTTTGGAATAAGTATAACGAAGACCAGAACGATTTCTCAAAGGTCTTATTTGAGAGTACATCCTATCAAAGTTTTCTTTTCCATGAGTAAAGTTTGACAAGCACTTTTTCAAGGATAAAATCTCCGACTTTAGTTTTAAAACCAAATTCTTGTTTTCTAAAACATTTGAATTAGAACTAGAGTTAGACTCTAAAAAGTTTTTCTTTGAAATAGCAGTTTCAAGATCCTTAGAAAGTTTATCTTTCTCAGATTTGACTTTCTCAAGGGTTTTCAAAATACTTTCAAAATCAGAAGTTTTCCCATCAAGATCTTTAGAAAGATCTGATACTTCTTTAGTCAAAATAGAAATTCTAGAATTTTCTTTTTCAAATCTCTTTTTGAGTTTAGAATTTTCATTTTCAAGTAACTTAGCAAATCTAGAGACTTCTTCAAAAGAAGGTAAAGTATCATCTTCTGATGATGAGGGTTCATCATTTGAAAATTCATAATATTTATTATCAACATAATTTTTATTTAAAGAGACATTTGTAATAGCTTCAGCATTATGTACCTTAGCCATGAGACAATGATCTTCGATTGGTAGTTTGGCTAGAAGTCCAATATTCCTTTGTCCTGACATCTCATATTCTGAAGAATCATCTGAGGAATCACTACCACTTGCACTCCATGTATCATTTGCTTTCAAGCCTTTCTTCGTCTTATAAAACCTTTTCTTGTTTCTTTCAGAGTGTTTCTCTTTTCTATCTTTCCTCTTCAGTAAAGGACAATCAGGCCTTATATGTCCTGCTTTCTTGCATTCATAACAAGTTACCTCTGAATCTTTCCTATCTTTCCTGTCTTTCTTTTTGAATCTATATTGAAAATCTTTCTTTCCCACAATCTTGTTCATCCTCCGAGCAAGATTAGCTAACTCATTGTCTGAAAGATTACAATCACTTGAATCAGAAACACCAACTTTCTTGGATTTAGACCTTGTAACCCTTTCAGGTGTTTTAGCTTTAGATGCAAAAGCTACACTTCCATTCCCATTCTTCTTCTTATTGAAATCAGCATCTCTTTTCATTCTTGTCTCGTGCTGTAGAAGAGTTCCAAAGAGTTCATCAAGAGTAATCTGGGAAACTTTTCTATTTTCATCAATAGCTGTTCTTTTTGACTCCCATTCATTTGGCATAATATCTATAATCTTATCAACAAGAGATTCATCATCAAGACCTTTTTCTCCCATAGATTGTAAGCTGTTGACAATTGTCATAAACCTTTGTTGAACTTTACATACTGGCTCTCCATAAGGAAAAACAAATCCATGATACTCTGCTCGAAGCATTTCTCTCCTTGTTTCTATAACCTTGGATGTACCAAAATGAGTGACTTCTAATTTCTTCCAAATACAGTTAGCTGCTTCACATGAAGATATCTGACTATATATATTCCTGGTCATAGAGCATAATAAAGTATTGCGTACCTTGTAATTCAGTTGATATTCTTGCTTCTCTTGATTGGTGAAAGTACTAACTTCTTTGTCAGGAATTTTGTAACCCCCAGTAAGCATAATAAAATTATCTACACCAGTATTGATGACGAAAGTCTTCATACGATCTCTCCAATACTCATAATCATTCCCATCAAAGATTGGTGGTCTAGAAGGATTCAGATTATCTATTGATCCGATATTCATTCCTGCCATCTAATATAACAAAAACAACTTTTCCACTCCACACGTTAGTGTAGTAAGTATTTAAGAAAGTAATAAGAAATAAAGCTAGTAATACAAGTCAGTGGAAAACCTCCTCTGATACCAATTGTTGGATCGAATAGTCAATATAAAAGTCTATTAGATGGAACAATACAAGAGGGGGGGTGAATTGTAGGTTTACATAATACTAATGTTATGTAAAACAATTGTATTCAAGATGAACACAATAATCAGAGTAATACAGATATGAATGATTCTACCTTAAAGCGTATAGAACCAATCAATACAATATGTAATGGAATGATTGTAATTGAAACAATTACAATTGAATAAGTAAAGAAGAAAGGAAACAATACAAATCCCTTTCTAATACAACAGCGGAAATGTAAAAGTAATACAATTCTTTTAACCCAAAGAGAAGGGTTATCCTTTCACCTAGGATAAAAGGTCTGTCTCATCAACACCTTGGTGAGCCCTCGATACGCTGATCGGCACGTCTGTCTGCCTATCCCCGGCAGCCCTCGATACGATGATCGGCACGTCTGTCTGCCTATCCCCGGCAGCCCTCGATTTTGCAGGTAATCAGCACCTCTGTCTTTCAATTACTTGAAAGCCCTCGATACGATGATCGGACGCACAAGGCTTATGAGAGAAGTCACAGTGTCTCTCTCTAGAATCTTCGTAGTTCACAGTCTCTTTCGTTCTCTTCGTTCATCAGTGTGTTCTCAGCTTCAAATGACCTCCTATTTATAGGCCTCGGGTTCCAACGGTCATATTGCCTCCAACGGTCATATTGAAACAGAAAGCACGACATCGTTTTGATTAGTATATAACTAACTCAACGACATCGTTTTGTTAGGATAAGAGATATATAGAAATGTAAAACATGAGTACGATTCATATGCAGAGAGAGTTTTTGACAAAGTACCAAAACAAATAATGATCATCTGAATAGCAAAGTCAGTACGATACGATTGACAGAGTCAGTACGATACGATTGACAGAGTCAGTACGATACGTTTGACAGAGTCAGTACGATACGTTTTGGTCGGTACGATCAACATCGTACGATATGATAAACATGATAAAAGACAATTTGTTATTTACAAACATATGATAGAATACATTTGAGATTTCCAAAACATGACATAGAATATATTTGTGATTTCCAAAACATGATGTAAAAGCCAAAAGAAGACTTTTGACTTAACACCCTAGCCCCATTTTAGTCCAAAGACCAAAAAAATGGTGCCATGAAATAAAAAATTGATAACAAAATTAAAGAAGAAAAAAATTAAAATTAAAATCACAATGTACCTATAATGAAACAATGAGTTGTGACATGAATAAAATATCTCAAGATAAAATCTATAAAATCTTACTAAAACCCTCATGAGAAATAGGAGATTCTACAATGATCTGGTGGAATCACCCTAAAAACCTCAAAACACATAATAAATGATCCTGAACCACCCCAAACTATAGGTGGTTGAAGGTGGGAAGAAGAGAGAGTTTATAGGGGTTGTTAACACAAGAGAGGAGGAGAAATCTAGGTTGGGGTCTTAAAATATTATAGGTAAAAGATAAAATTTTCACTTATAAGAGTTTCTGTGTTTTGACAACACGGTATACAAAGTCCAGCACTAAATGTGTACTCAAAACTATCCAAAATCTATCGACCTCACATAGTTATGATGTAAGGTATTCCAAATAGTGAACCAACCCTAATGCACCATTTATATTTGTTTATAGGAACTTGTATTATTTTTTGCACCTTTACATAGTTTAAAAAATAAATCTTCTTCAGAATATGAGCTCCATCGTTGGGGTATGTAGTTTTCACTAATCATGCGCTAACTGTGTTCCCTATGTTAGAACTCCAAAAACCTAAAATATGTAACCCAAAACCCTGGGACAATACCTCTAAACCTAACAGAGAACATTATTCCATGTCAAAAATGGGTCTTCTAAATGGTTCCAACCCTCATGATTTTGTTATTCATGGTTAAAATACTATTACATTGACCATGTAAAAAATTTAAACTTATCTCAAACTCTAATAACCAATAAGGATGAGAGGTTTTTCAATCTATCCACCATATTAATTTACATCCCTGATAAGTCCTAAGGGTCACACAACTACAACTCTTGACCTATGTTGTTTACCCAATCTAAAGAAAACAGACTCATTCTTTTTCAAAAAATC
This sequence comes from Viscum album, assembly GCA_963277665.1. Classification (NCBI taxonomy): domain Eukaryota; kingdom Viridiplantae; phylum Streptophyta; class Magnoliopsida; order Santalales; family Viscaceae; genus Viscum; species Viscum album. The sequence goes on from OY728121.1 coordinate 1,212,198,098, forward strand.
CCAAACCATGTTCAAGGAATACCCTCCAACTCAAGGTATTCAAACCAACAAAACCAATGACAATGTTTATTGAAAAAACTAAAACACCAATATGATGCATACCTGAGTTGTAAACTTTAAAAAATTGATGGTGTTATAATTTAGTTACCCATTAGTATTTTAGTTATCCCCTTCATAATATTTATCTTACAACTACAAACATTAGATCCCTAGCACCTCTACCATTGGAAAATCAAAAATGAATCTTGAACCCAGAATCCAAAAAAATATTCAACATATTTAATCAAGAATTAGAAAATTTTATCATCTTATATAATGAAATGGAAAATATTAAAACCATTTATCCATGAATTAAATAAGAAAAAATTGGTTTTTCATCAAAATCCTATTTCAGTTTCAAAATTGCACTAGTTTTTTTACAAAACAACCCATCGGTTGTGGTTTAGAACTCCCTAAATCTACTTTTATATGAAAATTAAATTACAACCATACTTGGCTGACTAATCCTAAAAACTCATAGATCCCACTACCCATAAATCACCAACCTATCATATATTTATTCCTTCATGCCTTAAAGAATTATTAGATCAACTAAAAACACCCACTGAAGTTCATCATGGACAATAATTGGCATTCCATAGTCGATCCACCAACCAGAAAATCCTACCATTGTACCACACAATGAGCAATGATACCCCATAAACTCATCCAAGATCATGTCTCTAAATTATATCAACCTAAAACCAACACTTATACCCATTACATTATCACATCCATGTATAGACCTAGAATTCATTGAGGAATCATGATGTATTTGGTACCTCTTATTCACTATTAACATAACACCACAATAAACATACATTGGATGATCTCTGGAATTTTTTAACCCCCTCACATGAGGGTCACATTACCATAACCAACATCCCACTCACCACTATTGGATAATCCATATCGTCATATCTGTAAACCATTTCCCCATCTCCATGTACCACACTCCATCCATCATCAAACATGATAGCCAATTGGGGCTGAGACTGCAACCCCATACAATCTCTACAAAAGATAAATAACTCTTGATCATGGATCATAGATACATCACCCATTTATACCATTAGAATAACTTATAGAAAAGGTTCCCAATTTTATACAATTTTTTTTGTGTACTCTATAACAACCAGTTCATTCTCAACCACTTCTCATAGTGCTAACCTTGACAAGTCTCACCGAAACCACACAGGGGTCACTCCACCATATCTGCACTTCTTCAACCAACACATCATCCTTTGATGTTATCAATGAGTTTCAAATCATATCAGTTATGACTTCACAATCATTCATTCCAAGTTCTAATTCCAACTCTTATAATATCAGAATGCTCAGTAGATAGCCTCAGGATACCACACATGCAGGCCTCTCATCACACCCACTCTAGTTATCAATAAAATCGTAGCTACATACTTAATACAAGAATCATGGGTTGATTCTCCTATGGCAACCCATCCACATGTCAATGACACAGTGCATCACCAATAATTCATGCCTCTATGATTCCATTGATGGTTAACCGTTACACACTCCTACATACCCCTAACACAAAAAATATTTCTAACTCAAGTGAGTCATTCCCAACAACAACTCAAATCACAACAAGCCCTAGAAATTGGCCCTACCTTCCCTACATGCGTGTCTCACCTTGGGTAGATCACCCTCGATGCTTCCAAAACCTAGAAACAAATCACCAAAACAAAACCACTTCCATGACCCCTCAAGTCATAAGCATAGTTCAAAAACTCCACTAGGTTCATTTATTCTCTCACCAAATTTCTAAAGGGACATCTAGAGTTGAATGATCCATACACTAAACCAATCCTAATCACTTAAAATTATCATGATATTGAATCATTAATACTCCAAGTGATTATCTTCGAAATGAAACCAAGTATTTACACATGCATCATTCCAAAAACAATTTTTTGGACACCTTTAACCATAGGTAGCACATTCTTTTTCCTATTAGAACACACCAGGTCTACCTCACCCATACCTTCGATGCCCAAGGAAAAATCCAAAACCTAGAACCACATACCCTAAATCACCCCATGTGCTCTCAATATAGCACATAACCACTAGGAACCTCTCTATTACATATTTTTTACTTGGGATAGGCACCAAAACATGTCTACTTGCAACACCTCAAGTTTTTATGGACCCTTTTTGGAATAAATTAAATTTTCATTTGTATCATACAATGAACTAGTTAAAAAATTCCTTTTCCCATGGAACTGAATCAGAATATTCTACACTTAAAATAGACTTGGTTTATGTTACACTGAACATCGACTTGGCAGACGTTACACATAACATCAATGTTTCTACGAAACATAATTTTATTATTATAATTATTTAAATGAAACAAATATAAAAATTTAATAAAAATTAGTAATATGGATATTAAAAATAATTTAAAAATATCATTTATATTTTTTTAATATAAAACATATTTCTTATGAAATATATAATATTTGGTAAAATCTTTATATGATTAAAAATGTTTTTTTTCAAATGAAATACTTTTAATGTCCTTCTGGGAAAAGTAATAAAATTAATTTTTGAAATATTTAGAAATTTAATTTGATAAAATAAACTTCATTTTTGAACATATAATGTTGAAATTATATTAGAGTGATGTTTTAGGATTTTACAAAGAAACATCATTGTTTGGAAGAATAGTGAAAAAATACCGAATTTTAATTCAAAACTAATTTTTCATATAATTTATTAATAAAGTAAAATTATACTTTAAATTACTTTATAATTTTAATTTAATATTATTTTTATCAATTAATAAAATTTAGGTCATTGATATCAATTTCACTTTGACCTTGGGAATAAAAACATAGCACACTTTTTAATGTTTTTACTTTAAAACCCCGCATTGTCAACCCAACTACAGGATTAATTTTAAATTTATTTCTATCGATTACATGATTTTAATTTGGAAAAATTGATTACAAGTTTTTAAAAAGATTAATTTTCAATTTTTAAAAAGTTTAAATTATTTTTTACAAAAGCTATTAGTGAATATAATTAAAATTAATTACATTGATTAAGGTAGAATTAAGCAAAACTAAGGACTAAGACTTAAATTTGAGACCCAAAAAGAAGTAATAAATTTTAGAATATACATTAGATGGACATATTTAGACCCTATAATACATTGGGTCTACTTTTTCCATTATTGGATCAACTTTCCATGTGAAAACGTTGGTGGAATTCTATCTTCAAATATTTTCAAGAGAATCACTCCTCCTCCACTATAAAAATTCATCCTCTCCTCCACATCCTCACAACATTAAAACCAATTATGTTCCTAAAATATATTCCCAATGCACTTCAAAAAATCCCTCCAATATTCTTAGAAGACTCCCCTTGGGAAGAAATAAATTTAAGATAGAATATTGGCACAAACCTAAAAGGAGTTACTCGATTAAGAGGTAACGACTTCTCTCAAACTCCTTTATTTTATTTTATTTCTCCACCACCTCCACTCTCTTTATTATATTATTGAATAAAATATCTAGTATCCAAATCATAATGGGATATTTTTATTCTAATGTTTCTACGTAAATAGACACACACCTCCATCTACTGGGTAACGAACATATTGTTTATGTGTACGGTGAATTTTCACCCCACAAAATGGTAATTGTTAATTTTTTTTCTTTACCGAATTTCATGGTGGAAATTATGACGAAAAATATGTTTATATATGTTATATAATTTATGATATCCTGACCGAAGTTCCACCTTAGTGAAATAACTGGCCCCATGAAGCTAATCGAACAAGTCATTTATCTGTGGTAGGTTGTTCTTTATCATGATTTTATTGAGCTCATGATAATCAATGTATAGGCACATTGATCCATCCTTATTCTTGATGAAGAGGACTGGCGCACCCCAAGGTGAGGCACTCGGGTGTATAAAACCCTTCTCCATATTCTCCAGTAACTACTTTTTCAGTTCTTTTAGCTCTACAGTGGCCATTCTGTTTGGTTCCTTTGATATAGGTAAAGATCCAGGAATAAATTCAATTGAGAATTCAACTTCTCAGTCAAGAGAAAGACCAAGAAACTCTTTAGGTAATACATCAGTGCAATCCCTCACAATGGGCATGTCTTGAAGCATGATTCTCTCCTTTATCTCAATCATCTGAGCTAGAAATGCTTTCCCATAAGCAAACAATATCCACACTTGAGATGAACATTATAAATGAGACTCATTTCCTCCTTACAGTCATAAATAATCGGATGATTCTTTTAGATGTGAAGAGTAATATTTATTTTTCTACAGTTGATGTTGGCCTTGTACAAAGATATCTAATCCATTCCCAATATGGCATCGAACTCCACTAAAAGAAGTATGACGAGATTTCCTGGGTGGTTCAGTCTAGAAACATTAACCTAGGATGAGTTATAAACCATGGATTCTATGATTTCCCCATTCTCTATTCTCATAGATAAGTTTTACCCCAAATTTTTAGGTGGTGTTTGAATAGTTCTATCAAACTTAAAAGATATGAAAGAATACGTAGAACCATAATCAAATAGTATGTTCACTATTCTTGAATGAATAACTAGCATACCTTTCCCCACATCATTGTCCGGCTCTACCTCAGCAGTAGTGCATAAACTATTCCTTGTTTCCTTGGAGGTTTTTGTTGATTGCCTCTGAAAACCCTCGACTTACGGAAATTGTTCCCATAATGCCCAAGCTCCTTACAATTGTAACACTGCACTGTTGGCTGAGTGTTGATCTGAACCTTCCTTTCTTCTTCAACATTAGTAGTATTTTTCTTATACCTTCAGTAGTTCTTGGATAGATGACCAAACTTTCCACATTTTTAGAAATTATTGGTTCCCTTCAGACTTTTACCAATATACTTCTTCCCACAATTTTTGCAAGGGGAAAAGTTTGGATTCTTTCCATCATGGGTTTTGTTTGACGAACCACCCATGTTGTTACTTGATTTTCTTATTCTTTTCACTAGGGCCACGAGACCACTGAGAGTCTCCAATATCCATTTCAACCTTGAGGACACAACGGACAATATCCTCATACCTGTCGAAGTCTTGAATCGCCAATTATTTTCATAGACTCGACTTTAGTCTATTAAAGAAGTGATCCACCTTTCTTTCGGTGTTCATGACGAAGCCAAAGGCGTACCTTTCAAGCCTTGTAAAGTTTTCTTCATATGCCTCAATGGACTCGTCTTCCTGCTACTTGAGTCCAAGGAACTCTCTTTCAATCTAGAGATGAAGGGTTCGAGGAAAATATTTGTTGAAAACATCCTCTTTAATTCTTCCCCATCCATGGAATCAATATTCTCTTGGGACTTTGTACTCTTGATCTGTGTCCACCACTGATCAGCTTCCCCATCAAAATGATAGATTGCCAACACAATCTTCTCTTCTTTCAAGCACTAGAGGACGGATAATATCTTTTCAATGGAGTTAATCCATTGTTCCTCGAGAAGGGGATTAGAAAATTCACTAAACATGGGAGGCCTTTTCCGCATGAATAATTCTACAGCAAATTTCTCTTTACTTGGAGGAGGAGGGTATTCTTCATAAGTTATTATTAATAACTCGAGCCAGCTGAGCAAATACTATCATGATATTTTGAGCACCCACTCCCATCATATTAGGTATATCATTAGGTAAATATTCACATTTCCTATCACATTTGTTGTTGGAGCGTGATCTTCTATTCCATACCATTAACTAAGAAGAAGAACATATAATTAGAGGTCTTGAATACTTAGATATTGAGAATAAAAAGGAAACTTTGAACATAAAAGAATAATCTTATAAATTATATGTACATCCTAACTTGTGATTCCTTAGTTTTAAATCTAGGTTATCCTTGACTATTTCTTGACTTATATTGTTAATGGATTTTTTGTCCCCTAATAATGGTTTGTACTAAGATCATAAATCTACCAAATCATAACCCCCAGGAGTGTCATAACATGGAGTGTAGAAAGGCCCATTGTCGTGTACCAGGATACCCCGGGTCAAGCCTGAAACTCCTTGTTGGTGTATTCACTACTAGGTACATATTTGGAAGAGCCTCCTCTACTATCTCATATCTAGACAGGGATGTATTTTCTTGATAAATCACTTACTCTATACTTACCAAAATTTAGGGATGTTTTATTATACTTTTTCTCTTCCTTAAGGTTCTCACTAAGGTTATCTATTCCTAATCTCCAAATATAACTAGACCATCCTCTAATACCAACTATAGTGACCCAAATATATAACATTACATGATTTTAATCCTAATTATACATCCAAGTACAATCCAAGGATCGTTTATTCTAGTGTCTTGGAAGACTAGATACAAAAAACAAAAAACATGGGGCTAAAAAACTATTCTTTATTTAATCTCTATAAGGAAATCCTAACTTCCATTGAGCCCTTATATCTGCATAGGGTACCCTGGGGAACACATGAACAATGGGATGAGCTAAAAATCCCAGGAAGGGAATGAACATAAGGATACATCTTAAGAACATGTGTTTGGAGGCATGACATAATGATAACAAAGCATGAAACATATGAAATCATATCATATAAGCATGGGATCATATAAACATGGAATCATATAAATGTGGAAGAATCATAAGACATTTATTTAGTACGGTTCAAGGATAATAGTCAATCCTGTTTCTCATTTTAGTACAGGTCATGTCTAACCACCAATCCCGTTTCACATCACATATCATGATAAATAACTTTACCCAATGCATTAAAGCACTATCTGGGCACACCCATATCAGCATTTTCATGATTATTCATGCAACATAAAAAATCTTTCTACACCAATAATCATACATAATCAACCACACATAAACATAAGGGTAACCATGGAAAGAATTAGGTACCACAATCATGACATAAATCATAACCAATGAGTGTATCATGAAAGTGTACATGAAAGAAAGGAATTATTATAAGGCCCCAGCCTTAAACCTTACTTAAAATTGAATTAAATGAATAATTCACATTGAGGATCTTTTCAGGTTTAGAGTTTTAGAGAATTAGGACATAACTATTACATCTCAAAAGATTACAAAGTAGTCTCTTCTACTAAATTTCCATAAAATAAAAACTCTTAAAAAGAAACATGTCTAGTTTAATGTTTTAGGTATCATGACTTTCCCTTGATCCCATCCTTGACCCTATTCTACGCTAAGTCCTGTGAAAAAAATTTCAAAAACTTGGGATGAGCATAAAAACTCAGTAAGGGATACACAAAGAATAAAAACTGTTAGTTTATCAAAACAAAAATTAAACCATGTATACTTTATAAAAGTAATACTTTTCACCTTTATGAAGTAGTAAAAACTCTTCACTGAATAAAATATCATTACTTACCTTTTTGTAACCAAAGGATTACCATAAAACCCATATAAAGAACACATAACATATATAAAGGTAACTTGGGACATAAACATACTTAAGTGGAATAACCATACGGTCGACTTCCACACATATCACTTAATGGAATAGTCATACGGCCAATTTCCATACATACTTATTGGAATAGCCATACGGCCGACTTCCATACCCAATGCATTGGAGGTTATAACGTAACCACCCGTCCTGGTATTCACGGAACCACCCATAATAATGTCCAAGTACCATTATTACACATAAAATATGGAAAATATAAACATTTCAATAAAAATATTTCATTTCCAATCACAATAAATAATTCCCAGATATTGAATTAATCAATCTATTTTCAAAAACCATTTAAAATAGATTTTTGAATCAAAGTGTTCCATACCACTTTGAAGCTTTTAATAATTTTAAAACATTAATGTCCATATAAATAAATACTGAAAACCATTTTGAAAACATGGACATTAAAGATAGAGATTTAGAATAATAAATCTTTAAAACATTTAAAATGATATTTTTGTTAAAGAGTTTTTATCAAAATGAGAGACTCTTGAATATAAATAATAGAAGAATAACATTTAATCCGAACTTTATAATATCATGAGAATAAAAGGATTCATGATATAATTTGTCAAAGGACATTATACACACCATATAAGAGTGAATTGGTGCATAACAACAATGAAGTCTCAAAAGAAATGTAAAATGAGATGAAATCCATTATAAAGAAGGTATCCTTAAATTAAGGATAAATCAATCTCATAATTATGTGTGACAAATATAAATACACCCAATATAATTGTATATTAAGTGTAAAACAATAAAAGGTCATTCACACATATTCAAAGGATGACATATTCAATGACTACATGTTGAACCCAAAGAAATCGAAATTGGGTTAAAAAGTTCCCTTGACAGCCTAACGGCATCACATCAAAATGAGTTGATGAGAGATAAAAAGTGTATATCATCACTTGGACATAAAATTTACATCAATAAGGATATATGAGAACATATCCCAACATAACAATATGTAAATTAAAAGACCCAACAAAATAAGTCTTTTAAAAAAGAGGAGGGTGAAAGGTTCCCTTACCGACTTGGGTATCTTTCAAAACTTACACCCCATGAAAGAAGGACAATAGATCATTGATGTAAATACTCATAAACGAAAGTATATTACACAAAGATTATAATAATGGGCAGTAAATACACCACTCAATGGAATTTGTGGCAAATGTAGCATAAATCTCATGGGAATAAAAGTGAGAACAAAAATCCCTTACGAAAACTCGGCAGCCTAACGACGCCACATAAAACTTCTGAATATGGATTGATGAGATAAAATAGAGTATCTCATCACATTACAATAAAATTTACAGAAAGAGGAATATAAAAGAACATCCCCCAACATTACAAATATGAGCTTAAAAGAAGTGACATAAAGGAGAGTACTTAAAAAGAAAGAGAGAGGCTAGATCTCTTACGAAAGTTCGGCAGCCTAACGGTGCCACTCAAAACATCCAAAATGGATTGATGAGAGAGAATAGGGTCTCTCATCACATGAACATAAAAATAACCGTATGTGTAATATAAAAGATCATCCCAATAACAAGAAAGCTGAGCTTTAAAAGGAATTACATAAAAGAGTGTACTTAAAAAGAAAGAGAGGTGTAGGATCCCTTACCTCGGGTCCGACTTGACTCGGTCGTTCTTTAACGTCCTGAATAATAAACTTGAGTTAATTTCTACTTTCTTAAGAAACTTTTAAAAGTTCATTATTCCTTTTATATCAATTATTGACATGTTATAAACATTACGTAATCATTTAAGTTAATAATATTTGTTTTGCCGATATTTGGTTCTTAAGTCGAAAGTGGACTTCTTACAATTACATGTTGTTCATGTGGTCAAAGGTTCTTTATATCCAGAATGAAATTCCTGATTTGGATATCATATATATCATATATATCCATAATATACATGTATTTATAATATTACATAATCATTTGGAGGTAAGAAATGAAATGCACCGTTCATGGAGATGGTAAGCCGTACGTACGCATGAACGCTACTTTCATTTCTATTTCGTATTTTATAGAATGGAATAATAATGATATAAAGGTATATTATAATTACAGTATAATATCATATATAATATCATAGTTACATCCTTTATACGTCCCACATATGGTATTTAACGAATCAAATCACTTTGAGGGGGCGGTAGTCCGCACTTCCTAAAATGAAGATATCGCGTATACCCATAATGGAAGCCATAAAGGTAAGACAAAAATGAAAAATACAGAAGCATAAGTAAAACATAAACATATTAAATATCATATATAAAAATAGTGACATCATAATGGCCACCTTTGAAGGTGTTAAATGAGTATTGAACAATCATCATTTCGGGAGGTAGAATTTCGCCATCCACGGAAACTGTATGTTCTTTAACCATTTGATGTAGTTGTGTGAGAGTGTAGATCGAATAAATCTTATAACAACATCCTATTATATTTAAGATACTGTTTTTGTTACAAAAGAAGTAAATAAAAAGATTTTAGGGGGTTGGAGAAGCAAAATAAAACAAATGAACATGAGAGAATGAATTACCTTTAAAAATGTAACTCCTTTTGATTTGAGCCTAAAGGCTTCCTTTGAAAGGATTCTTCCCAAAGGTAATCCTCTAGGATGAGGAGAGGGATGTGGAGAGAGTAAATGGGCAGGGTTTGGCCGAGCCAAAGGCTTGAGGAGTGTGTGAAATGAGGTAGAGGTGGGGGCCTTTTATAAGAGGAGAGGAGGGGCACTTTTGGAACGTAAGAAATATTACTTTATTTGAAAATGTGTTTCGGTTTTAAAAGGTCCCAAATTGATAAAATTCGTGGATAAGGTGATAAGGCTTCGAAATCCAGTCATCCAATAAGTTTTGGACATGTTTAGTTCATAGATGTTACATTATCTTTCCATTTTATTTGAATCGTTAAATAATGAGGTCATCGCTGCATCATCATGATGTCATAAATAATTTAATTTATTTAGTGTCTGAAAATTATAAAACAAATATTATGATTTAGGAAATCCTTTTATATTTCCAATGACTATTTATAATCAAAAATATTACTTGTATAACCCCACTTAAAATTTTTTTTAGTAAAACATATCATGTTTGTGTCAATTTAATTTTAACATTAAATAAAAATATATTATTGTCATTTTCCAAATAAGTGGCTCCATGGGGTCCCCAAGTTGGACCATGGCTTTTCTTGGTCGGCCATGACTCACCCAATAGGTTTAGGACAAGTTTCATGGTGTTTTCACATTCTTATAATATCATTTTTACCTTAAAATACACTAATTACCTCTAATCGCGATTAAAAACTTAATAAGTTACTATTCACCAAAAAATTATTTTTATCCCATTGAACCACATTTTACTTATTAATGATAACCATGTATGTTTGATTTTTGAAATTAAAAACACATAAGTGGTAAAATTTCATTTAACCAAAAAATCAGCTTTTATAAGTACCACTTAGTGGTATCCCTATTCATCAAAAATTGAAGTTTTTCAGAAAAATCCCAAAAATTCACCCTAATCTATATTTGATATTCCGAATTCAAAAATGAAGTCCGTTTTACAAAATTCAGAACATATTAGTCACATTAATTAATTTAATAATTAATTCCCGCTGTCAGAGCAAATAGCGTGTTTTTATAAAACAATAAGTATCAAAAGATTGACACTAGTTTAAGTCTGATTTCAAAGTGAAATTAATTCCAACGACCACTATTGGATTTAATGGTAAAAATATTTTCTAATTTCACTTTAAAACCAATTCAAAATATTATCTAATCATATAAATAAATTATATTAAAAATAGGTTTTGAATTAAAACACAACATTCTACACTATTCATTAAAAAATGAACTTTATCGGAAAAATACCAAAAAATTACACAAAGTAAAATTTGATGTCCCGATTCTTAATAAGAGTTTTATTTGGTCCAAAAGAATTTATAAGAGTGATCAAAACTATATTTAATGATAGTTCTCCATTAAAAGGCGATAAGTGAACCTTTAGTGAAAACTTGGGCATATACACCTAAAATTTAATTCTTTCAGTATTTTAAGCCTTTAGCTTTTATTGGATAAATGTAAAAACATTAAAAAACATATATAATCATATTTTAGTTATTTCTATCGATTCCCGCCAATACAACGGATACATGTTAACTACCATTTGAAATAATATTATTTTATTATTAGAGTGCAACGTATGATTCCCAAGAAACTCGTTGTTGTGTGTTGGGTACGCCATCGAGCATAGCGTCCCCTTTAAAGTCATATTAATATTTTATTCACAAATATGGATAAATATAAAAATGTCATATTCTTTATTTACCTAGGGTGTTACATCCTTCCCCCCTTTTGGGAATTGCGTCCTCGCAATTTTTAAAATTGAGCTTGGAAACATCCTTGAAAGTCCCACATCGGAGAAGAGTCGGTAAAACAATCACTTTAAAATAAAGAAAGATAAGTACAAAGGTCACCCGAGTTAACGCATACTAGGATTCCAAGTATGAAAATATGGACATGGAGGAAAAAACAATGGGTCATGTTCTGATGGAGAGTGATAGAAAACATGTTTAAGAGAATATTAACCACGAGAAAATCACAAACTTGTGATGGGTTAAATGGTATTCGATTCCCTAGTAGGAAAAGTTAATAGACAACATTTTTGTTTTAAGTTACTTTTTATTGAGGAATTTATTCATAAGGAAGCATAATCACTTATCATGTTGACTTTCAACTTTTATTAGATTCCTTACACAAAATCATATTTTCTCCAAAAGAAGAGTATTTAGGAAGACTTGTTCCCATTAAGAGTACTATAATCAACTTCTAGAGAATCACCTAATCCACAAAATAGAACTATATACTTCCCATGTCTTTAGACTTTAACCAAAACCAAAACCAAAAAGGCTAGTACAAGATCAGATAATCCAGAAAAGGATAACCCTTTATAAAAAGAAAATCTATTCTTAATCTCCAAAATTTGTCCAACAAAACCCAAAGTTCAACGAGGACCATCCGATAAACAATTTGTCCATAAAATTATTCAAAGTAAACCAATATAAGATTGAAACCCAAATATTTGACGGATTTAGTCACATAGTATTCCAAGTTAAATCGTAACATTTATCTCCAAACAAAATTAGTTGCTCTTAAAGTCTCGGATTGAAAAGTAATTAACCTAATCACATATCCTTCATGATAGGTTAATCATTTTCATTGATAACCCAAAATCAACTTACTCTTAATTCATAAAATCATATAACTAAAAAGAATCAGTCAAACTAAACATGGACTTCACGTAGTCCAGTGGTAGGTGATAAATACCAGTCGCACTTTGGTTGTGGGTTCGATTCCCGTAGCTTTGTCCGACACGACGGGTTGTCACACGGTCTGCGTGTTGTACTTTTTCCAAAACTCTATAATTCTTAAAACATTCCCCAAAAAGAGATAAAATCTTCAAGAATAATCATAACATATTTTAACCTCATGTTTATCTCATGCCCTTCATTTTCCATCATATCATATAATAACCCATAATTACCTCAAAAGTAAGGATCATATAAACCCTAATGGTTACCTTAATAATTATTACCTGAATTTACACATCGAGTTGGCCATCTCATACATGATCCATTAGAGAACTCACCAAGGTTGAAGTGATTGATCATGACTCCTTGATAGTTGGTTTAGAACAACTATGAGATTCCTCATTGAATCCCCCATCTCATCCAGTATCTTAATCAGAGAACCACCACAGTTTCCTTCAAACCCATTGTCACTTTGGTGCCTGCTAGATCCAGTAATTTACTAAAAACAGAAATGTCAGTGTGAGTATATCAACAAAACCATCATGTACTAATGAGGAAGGTAAACACTAAGATATACTTGCTCATTCACTTTATCTAAAACTAGGACTCTTTTTGAAATCCTAACCATTATGGTAATGTCACTTATGCTTAGAGAATACCTGAACCTCTAAAGTTATCTAAACCGACCTTTGATACCAACTATAAGGCCCCAGCCTTAAACCTTACTTAAAATTGAATTAAATGAATAATTCACATTGAGGATGTTTTCAGGTTTAGAGTTTTAGAGAATTAGGACATAACTATTACATATCAAAAGATTACAAAGTAGTCTCTTCTACTAAATTTCCATAAAATAAAAACTCTTAAAAAGAAACATGTCTAGTTTAATGTTTTAGGTAGCATAACTTTCCCTTGATCCCATCCTTGACCCTATTCCACGCTAAGTCCTGTGAAAAACATTTCAAAAACTTGGGATGAGCATAAAAACTCAGTAAGGGATACACAAAGAATAAAAACTTTTAGTTTATCAAAACAAAAAGTAAACCATGTATACTTTATCAAAGTAATACTTTTCACCTTTATGAAGTAGTAAAAACTCTTCACTGAATAAAATATCATTACTTACCTTTTTGTAACCAAAGTATTACCATAAAACCCATATAAAGAACACATAACATATATAATGGTAAATTGGGACATAAACATACTTAAGTGGAATAACCATACGGTCGACTTCCACACATATCACTTAATGTAATAGCCATACGGCCAATTTCCAACATTCTTAATGGAATAGCCATATGGCCGACTTCCATACCCAATGCATTGGAGGTTATAACGTAACCACTCGTCCTGGTATTCACGGCACCACCCGTCATAATGTCCAAGTACCATTATTACACATAAAATATGGAAAATATAAACATTTCAATAAAAATATTTTATTTTCAATCACAATAAATAATTCCCAGATATAGAATTAATCAATCTATTTTCAAAAACCATTTAAAAGAGATTTTTGAATCAAAGTGTCCCATACCACTTTGAAGCTTTTAATAATTTTAAAACATTAATGTCCACATAAATAAATACTGAAAACCATTTTGAAAACATGGACATTAAAGATAGAGATTTAGAATAATAAATCTTTAAAACATTTAAAATGATATTTTTGTTAAAGAGTTTTTAACAAAATGAGAGACTCTTGAATATAAATAATAGCAGAATAACATTTAATCCAAACTTTATAATATCATGAGAATAAAAGGATTCATGATATAATATGTCAAAGGACATTATACACACCATATAAGAGTGAATTGGTGCATAACAACAATGAAGTCTCAAAAGAAATGTAAAATGAGATGAAATCCATTATAAAGAAGGTATCCTTAAATTAAGGATAAATCAATCTCATAATTATGTGTGACAAATATAAATACACCCAATATAATTGGATATTAAGTGTAAAACAATTAAAGGTCATTCACAAATATTCAAAGGATGACATATTCAATGACTACATGTTGAACCCAAAGAAATCGAAATTGGGTTAAAAAGTTCCCTTGACAGCCTAACGGCATCACATCAAAATGAGTTGATGAGAGATAAAAAGTGTATCTCATAACTTGGACATTAAATTTACATCAATAAGGATATATGAGAACATATCCCAACATAAAAATATGTAAATTAAAAGACCCAACAAAAGAAGTCTTTTAAAAAAGAGGAGGGTGAAAGGTTCCCTTACCGACTTGGGTGTCTTTCAAAACATACACCCCATGAAAGAAGGACAATAGATCATTGATGTAAATACTCATAAACGAAAGTATATTACACAAAGAGTAGAATAATGGGCAGAAAATAC
This sequence comes from Viscum album, assembly GCA_963277665.1. NCBI lineage: Eukaryota > Viridiplantae > Streptophyta > Magnoliopsida > Santalales > Viscaceae > Viscum > Viscum album. The sequence goes on from OY728121.1 coordinate 1,212,213,322, forward strand.
ACCACTCAATGGAATTTGGGGCAAATGTAGCATAAATCTCATGGGAATAAAAGTGAGATGAAAAATCCCTTACGAAAACTCGGCAGCCTAACGGCGCCACATAAAACTTCCAAATATGGATTGATGAGATCAAATAGGGTATCTCATCACATTACAATAAAATGTACAGAAAGAGGAATATAAAATAACATCCCCCAACATTACAAATAGGATCTTAAAAGAAGTGACATAAAGGATAGTACTTAAAAAGAAAGAGAGAGGCTAGATCTCTTACGAAAGTTCGGCAGCCTAACGGTGCCACTCAAAACTTCCAAAATGGATTGATGAGAGAGAATAGGGTATCTCATCACATGAACATAAAAATTACAGTAAGTGTAATATAAAAGATCATCCCAATAACAATAAAGATGAGCTTTAAAAGGAATGATATAAAAGAGTGTACTTAAAAAGAAAGAGAGGTGTAGGATCCCTTACCTCGGGTCCGACTTGACTCGGTCGTTCTTTAACGTCCTGAATAATTAACTTGAGTTAATTTATACTTGATTAATACCCTTTTCAAAGTTCATTATTCCTTTTATATCAATTATTTACTTGTTATAAACATTATGTAATCATTTAAGTTAATAATATTTGTTTTGCCGATATTTAGTTCTTAAGTCGAAAGTGGACTTCTTACAATTACATGTTGTTCGGGTGGTCAAAGGTTCTTTATATCCAGAATGACATTCCTGATTTGGATTTCATATATATCATATATATCCAGCATATACATGTATTTATAATATTACATAATCATTTAGAGGTAAGAAATTAAATGCACCGTTCATGGAGACGGTAAGCCATACGTACGCATGAACGCTACTTTCATTTCTATTTCGTATTTTATAGAATGTAATAATAATGATATAAAGGTATATTATAATTACAGTATAATATCATATATAATATCATAGTTCCATCCTTTATACGTCCCACATATGGTATTTAACGAATCAAATCACTTTGAGGGGGCAGTAGTCCGCACTTCCTAAAATGAAGATATCGCGTATACCCATAATGGAAGCCATAAAGGTAAGACACAAATGAAAAATACAGAAGCATAAGTAAAACATAAACATATTATATATCATATATAAAAATAGTGACATCATAATGTCCACCTTTGAAGGTGTTAAATGAGTATTGAACAATCATCGTTTCGGGAGGCAGAATTTCGCCATCCACGGAAACCGTATGTTCGTTAACCATTTGATGTATTTGTGTGAGAGTTTAGCTAGAATAAATCTTATAAAAACATCCTAGTATATTGAAGATACTGGTTTTGTTACAAAAGAAGTAAATAAAAAGATTTTAGGGGGTTGGAGAAGCAAAATAAAACAAATGAACATGAGAGAATGAATTACCTTTAAAAATGTAACTCCTTTTGATTTGAGCCTAAAGGCATCCTTTGAAAGGATTCTGCCCAAATGGAATCCTCTAGGATGAGTAGAGGGATGTGGAGAGAGTAAATGGGCAGGGGTTGGCCGAGCCAAAGGCTTGAGGAGTGTGTGAAATGTGGTAGAGGTGGGGGCCTTTTATAAGAGGAGAGGAGGGGCACTTTTGGAATGTAAGAAATATTACTTTATTTGAAAATGTGTTTCGGTTTTAAAAGGTCCCACATTGATAAAATTCGTGGATAAGGTGATAAGTATTTCAAATCCCCTCATCCAATAAGTTTTGGACATGTGTAGTTCATATATTTTACATTATCTTTCCATTTTATTTAAATCGTTAAATAATGAGGTCATCGCTGCATCATCATGATGTCATAAATAATTTAATTTATTTACTATCTGAAAATTATAAAAAAAATACTATGATTTAAGAAATATTTTTATCTTTACAATGACTATTTATAATAAAAATTATGACTTGTATAACCCCACTTAAAAATTGTTTTAGTAAAACATATCATGTTTGTGTCAATTTAATTTTAACATTAAATAAAAATATATTATTGTCATTTTCCAACTAAAGTGGCTCCATGGGGTCCCCAAGTTGTCCCATGGCTTGTCTTGGTCGTCCATGACTCACCCAATAGGTGTAAGACAAGTGTCATGGTGTTTTCACATTCTTATAATATCATTTTTACCTTAAATTACACTAATTACCTCCAATCGCGATTAAAAACTTAATAAGTTACTATTCACCAAAAAATTATTTTTATCCCATTGAACCACATTTTACTTCTTAATGACAACCATTTATGTCGGATTTTTGAAATTCAAAACACATAAGTGGTAAAATTTCATTTAAACAAAAAATCAGCTTTTATAAGTACCACTTAGTGGTTTCACTATTCATCAAAAATTGAAGTTTTTCAGAAAAATCCCAAAAATTCACCCTAAGATATATTTCATATTCCGAATTCAAAAATGAATTTCGTTTTAAAAAATTAAAAACATATTAGTCACATTAATTAATTTAATAATTAATTCCCGCTGTCAGAGCAAATAGCGTGTTTTTATAAAACAATAAGTATCAAAAGATTGACACTAGTTTAAGTCTGATTTCAAAGTGAAATTAATTCCAACGACCACTAATGGATTTAATGGTAAAAATATTTTCTAATTTCACTTTAAAACCAATTCAAAATATTATCTAATAATATAAATAAATTATATTAAAAATAGGTTTTGAATTAAAACACAACATTCTACACTATTCATTAAAAAATGAAATTTATCAGAAAAATACCAAAAAATTACACAAAGTAAAATTTGATGTCTCGATTCTTAATAAGAGTTTTATTTGGTCCAAAAGAATGTATAAGAGTGATCAAAACTATATTTAATGACAGTTCTCCATTAAAAGGCGATAACTGAACCTTTAGTGAAAACTAGGGCATATACACCTAAAATTTAATTCTTTCCGTATTTTAAGCCTTTAGCTTTTATTGGATAAATGTAAAAACATTAAAATACATATATAATCATATTTTAGTTATTTCTATCCATTCCCGCCAATACAACGGCTACATGTTAACTACCATTAGAAATAATATTATTTTATTATTAGAGTGCAACGTAAGATTCCCAAGAAACTCGTTGTTGCGTGTTGGGTACGCCATTGAGCATAGCGTCCCCTTTAAAGTCATATTAATATTTTATTCACAAATATGGATAAATATGAAAATGTCATATTCTTTATTTACCTGGGGTCTTACAATTATACATGGAAATTCAATAGGCATCTATCCGGGTATGTGATGTCAAAAAGGAGTGACAACTTGTAAGAAATGTATTTAGGAAATTTTATCATTAAAACATTTTGTGTGGATTTAAGGAAAATACTATAGAGATTTTAAAATAGAAAATTGAACAATCATTTATATAAAACCAGAAGTGAACCAAAAATATTTTCATAATAAAAATACTGATTTTATAAAGACAATGGTGACTTAAAATAGAAGATAGAGTAAACTTGCAATCGGGTAAGAATTCAAGAAGTTCCCTTAAAACTTGATTGCTTGTCGGGGGTATCAAGGTGGGAAGCACTAAAAAAATATTGTATATCCTCAAAAGAGAATGAGGGATGGATATTAGAACATGATTTTGGATCATATAAACAGTATGTATAAGTTGTACCTAAAAATAAAAACAACTTCATTTGGGTAAAAAGAAAGATAGAGAAACCTGAAGGAGTAAAAGAGGTTTGGGTAGAATTCATTACGGATTATCGACACTGTATCGGGTGTACCAAAAATAGATTTTTTGAGAGAGAATGGGGTTTCTAATAACTTATAAATCATGAGGTAAGTATGGGTAAGGTTCAAAATAATACTCCATCATTAGGTATTGCACATAAAAAGTAATAACATAGATGACAATCTTGAAATAAAAGTGAAATAGGGAGGATCCCTTACCTTAAATTCGTTGGTGTTCTCCACTTGTTATTGAAGACCCGAATAAACAAATTATGTATATTAATTAATAATTCTAGAACCCCTTATTTATTTAATTGGTTTATTATAATCTTTTTAAGTTCATTTATAATTGTTTTGATTGGTTATGAGGTTAAATTTCATTGTTCGAGCTTGTTTTTTTACTTGATTTTAATGACAGGTTCACCTATATTTATGTTTGGATAAACATGTATGATGAAAGTGGTTGTCCAGACTTGAAGTTATATTATATTAGTTAACATCCAAGATATTACATGGTTTTAAATTTAATTTGTTTACTTAGAGTGAATTTGAACTATTATATAACACCAAAGTGAGAATAGTTTTTATTATTTGGTGGGTTTGATTACAAAGAATGTGTTTTGATTTATAACGCAATACCACTTGTAAAAAAAGATTACAGAATCAAAATATGATATATTACATATATATATAATATGGTTAAACCACAAAAAATGGTTCCATGGCCAGATAAAAATATGCTAATAGAAATTGATAAACGGTTTCCCTTGAATGTGCTAAATTAGCACGTCTCAAACGATGTTTTTATTCCATTCAAATAAAAGGTGGGAAAATGAGAGAAGAGAATGAAATATACCATTAGCATAAAAAGATTCCAGTACAAGTATGTTACTAGGGTTATCCTAATATTTTGGTGAAGGGAGGTGATGAATGAAACAAAAATAAAAGAACATAAAAGAAAAGAAGGAATTGGAAAGACGATGTTACCTCTTGAGACTTCCTCCTTTGAGAACCTCTTATGGGGAGTGGTTTTGGTATTTTTTTAGAGTCTAGTGGATTTTTGAATTGGGGGAGGATCTTGGGGAGAGATGTGGGCATAATATTGGCAAGGAACAAGGCTTGAGAGGAGCGAAGAGAAGTTGTAAGAATGAGTGGTATTTAATGTGGAGGGGAGGGGAGTTTTCATAATTTTTTAGTCATTAGTTTATTATTTCTTCACAAGACAAAGAATAGTAAGTATTACATGACCAAGAACAGTAATAAATGCATATGAATTCTAAAAAAATGGTCTTACATCACAATATCATCATCAATGACTCAATTAATCCATTATTTCGCATTTATTGTGAATTATCAAATTTTACTATTCCTAAAAAATTCCAGTAATTCAAAAAAAATCCGAAAAATTCACCCTAACTATTTTTAGATGTGTAGAATCCAAAAATGGAGTCCATTTTTCAAAAATAATTTTCTATATATGATTAATTTTATATTTATTTAAATTCATATTTTATTATAAAAACCCAGTTTTAAAACATTCATTTACTTATTCTAAAATACAAGTTCATCATAATTTCCCTAGAATATTATTTTAATACTAATATCGGTAAGGTTACTAATCATTAGGGTATATCACTATTCATAATGGTTTGTTACTATTCATAAGGGTGGGTTACTATTCACCAAAAATTATATTTTCCTTATCAGACTCAAAATAACATACTGGTTACAACAGTGTATATCAGATTTCTGAAATTCCAAATATAGAAGTAATAAACCAATGTTTAAAGGTCACTTAGCACTTACAAGTTCATTATGTTGTGTTTTCATTGGATTTTATGACATACTTATGATAAGGGAATTTCCATTGAAAAACATTGGGTCATTGCATTAATTGTTTACCATCTTACACTATTGACATCATTGGTATATGTAATGTCACATTCATGATATTTTTATTTGGGTGTAATCACAAAAATTATTGATTTTCCATTCCTCATAAGTAACTCATTTTTATCAATGGATAATATGTTACTTTTTGGAAGATACATAGAAATTAATATTGTAGTAAAAAATGTCATTATTTAATAACACATTGAGTGATATATTTTATTCATTTTTAAATAGTTAAGAAGGGTAAATAAATCATTTCATATGAAAAATATTTCCTAGAATGTAAATTCCACTTACAGATAATATTTAATAAAAAAATATGTTGGAAGATACCAATATTGAAATACCCCGATACTTTTGATCCCCCAAACCTATCACAGGATCATTCTACACTAGATGTATAATTCATATATACTATTATTTTTGAGATCAAATGAACATGTCAATAAATTCTTGTGTCTCTCATATTAGAATGAATTCATTAGTTGTTCAAATATGGGATATCCTGGAGAAAATCTTTCATGGTGAAGGAAAAGGAAAATGTCAATGTGTATAGTGAATGGGATGAATCACATAAGGTATTTTCATATCTAATGGGATAGTTATCTCATTATAATAAATTCATTAATCATCATTATAATTTTGATTATGTCTCATAAGGTAATTTTGTTGATCAAAAGAATGTAAATTTATATAGTTTATTCTAGCTATTTAGGTCATTTATTTCAATATTTTTTATTTCAAATAGTTCATTCAGGTGGATAAAAATATTCATTATAGAAAGCATATAGGTGTCGTACTAATCATCACTTCATTGGATGGTAATTATGATCCTATCCAATTGCATTTTTCATTATTATAAAGGATAAATTTGAATCATAGAGTTGATTCTAAGCATGTATATGCACCCATGTTATGAAAATAAAATTAGTGTCATTGATATATGATCATCATCAATCTATTATAAAGCATATTAACAATGATATACTTTCATGCCAGGAACCAAATTCATATCATCAATATTGTGTCATACATATTTTTAGTAATGTATCTAAGAATTTAAAATATAAATAAATTAAAGATTAAGTTTGGTATATTTCCTTATACATATATATAAACAAATATTGTTTTATTATCCATTTAATTAAATTCACATCCACTTATTTTACAGAATGAACTACAACATGGAAAATTAATTAAGTTATTACAAGTAAGTCAAATATCTAATAATTACAAATATTATTATATAATATGTATTCCAAATTATAAATAGTCATTGATATATGATTGTGGAAGAGATATATCCATATGATCATGAATATTTTGGGTTATAAGAATGGGGACTTTAATTATTTTCATTAACTGTTGATCATAGTCTATGTATATTTGAAATTTTATTGATGTGTAATGTAATTTATTGCATTATCACAGCAGTCTTATCAAGATTTGTAATAGGTCATTCCCATTGGTCAAAACATATAAAATGACAATGATAATATTTTACTAGAGGCATCTTTGTTATGTGATTGAATAATTGACTGGGAAGGGATCCATATTGAGGTTATAAACTATCATCACCCACACATTGGAAATAGTGGTTAAGTGCTAGGGGTATTACTATGTAGCCTCTCAATTGATTATCTTATCATGGGAACCTTATGTCGATTTAGTACAATGATTAAGGATTCTTATTGCCTAAAACTATGGGTCTTGGATACCTGTTAAATATTTTCATCATGTTACATTGGTTATTAATCACTTGATTATGGTCCTTGATATTACCATGTTGTGACTCCAAGGAAGGCCAAATTCTGTCATGTTATAAATTAGATGTTATAGTCTTAAGAATGTGGGATAGGTCTATGATTCATCATATGTCACATGTGAAGTCAAAATCATAAGATATGTCCCAATGTATGAGGAAGGAGCTCTAACTCTCAATAATGTGGAAAAATAATTATGTAATTTCTCATTTTTATTAAAACATTTTATGGTATAAAATAACATTTCATATTTCATTATGAATTCTTACCATTTACCTAATCTTTATACTTATAAATCAAAAATTATTTTTTTCAAAAAATATATTACATTGGTATAAATGTCAATGTTATATATCATGTAGATATGGATGATGTATCATTCCTCACAACCAAGGACTGTCATGTTTCCCATATTGACTTAGAGGGTCATCTCATTCCACATCTCAGCATAATGAGTTGAAATCACTTCCATCACATAACACACATCAAACAGTTATCCAATATCTTCATTATGTTGGGTCCTATATTGTCGTGATGTGTGATTTCACTTTCATCGTTCACCCGATGATTGTAGCCAGTATAGAGCAATGGAGGTTCAAGTCCCACACTTTACATAAACTAAAGGAAGAGATTACTATCATAATGGGGGACATCTCAATTATTTTAGGCCTTCCTACCAAGGGTGTGGAAATGAAAGGCTGTATTTCTAGAGATTAGCATGGTTTTGTTCATAGACTAGTTGTAATAAAGGCTCAGGAGGATGGAAGGTTTGTCTTTGGAAATAATTTATGCATGTCATGGTAAGAAAATAACATACACATATAACATATATTGATGATGATATTAATATTCTTAAATTTTCATGTGATTATTTTCTACAATTTATTAGAGGCATAATATTTTTCAAATAATATATAAAATTCATCCATATCATATAGTTCCCTTTGCATGAGTGCTTCAACTAAGTGAGGAGATACGATTGGGTATCATATTATCATACAAATACTTAAAAAACACTATGTAGTGCATGTCACATAGAAAATATGAAAAATATAAGATATCTTATTCTTATTTATACATGGTTATGGGAGTATATTGGTCACTTTGATCCCCTTGTTTGTATTTCATTACCTATAGAGATTATGTAGAACTACCTATGTGGGAAATGGTATATTTATCAATTGTTCTCGAATGGAATGAAATTATATAAATTTATATTTCAAAAATAAAACTGAAAAATGATATATATACATATATATAGGTAGGTCCAAGTTAAAATATATTCTGTCACTACAATACATTATATCTACACTTACAGAATTATGATCGATCGTATTTGGATGGATGATGTGTTTTATTTTAAATTATATACATATTTTAATATTTATTGAAAGTAAATTCATTATTTTACTGACTATAATTTCATTTTTATTATTATAGGTCACATGGAGTCCATATTATGAACCTGTTCACCTAATTCTCTCTCCTTACTATAAGGAGATGTTTGTTTCCAAAACTGGTGTAGTTCCTCTTATCCATTTTCATATGGTAGGGTGGAACAATGTCGACTGAGTTATGAAGTAGATTGTGTACCTAAAACCCATTATCATTACACCCAAATATTTTAAATAACTAAATTCCCTAATTATATCAGGGAGACAACATGTTGACTAATAGTGATATTTTAACACCCTAGATTTTACTAACTATATTTATTCAAATAAAAACATTATCAATGGATTGTTTCACATGTGATACTGAACTAAAATGATCCAAAACATATTATATTATTATTATTCTTAAAATCATAAGAATAATAAAATATCTAGTAAATAAGAATTCATTAATCAACTTAAATTCCTTACAATTAGGGGGTAAATGATTAATATTATTTAGTATTAAACAAGATCGTTCTATATCAATTAACTATTGATTTAAATTATATTATATTTTATAATAATAAATTAAATTAGAGCTTTTAAAATTTTATTATATATTAAATAATATATTAATAGTCTTTAAATTTTAAATTTATAAGAAATGATATTATGAACACTTAAAACTTCATTTTTTAATAAAAATAGTTTTTTATATTGTTTATTCCCATTTAAATAAATAAATTTATAAAATTTATAAAATTTAATTAATAAAATGAAAAAAAACTTAGTTCATAATTTTAAAATTATATTAGGATTAATTTTTAATATTTTTTTTCAAAATGATAAATTTTGGATGAATAAGGAAAAATAATTTTTTTTTAAAATACTATCACTTTTATGAGTTTATCATTATAGAAAAATGATTTGAATGTTTACGAAACATTTTTTATATAGAATTTTTATATTTATAATTTAAAATATATTATTTTAAAATATAATTTTGATTTTATGAAACTCATGTTTATCATTTCGAAAATATATATAGTATTATACTTTAATAAAAACTATTTTTGGTATGTTTCTTTTATATAAGTATCCATAAGGTGTAATTAAATTTTTTATTATTGTTAAATTAACCTTACTTTTATTTAGTTTATAATAAAACAATTAATTTCATATAAATTGAAAAAAATGATAATTTTATGTAAATTGTAATTTTTAGGCATAAAAATACACTTTTTATAAAAAAAAGGTTTTTATGCGTTATGTGCGCTACAAATAAAATTTGTTTTTATCGCCCTGATAGATTTAATTTTGAATTTTTTATTTAATATTTGGAATAATCATGTTTAAATTATTTAATAACAAATATTTTATTTTTAGGAATTAGAAGTAAATTACTTAGGTAAAAATTAGTCACCACGGTAAAAATAAAAATTGAAAATATTGAAAATATAAGATTAAAATATATAAAAATAGGTTAAAAACATGTTTGAAAATGTATGTTTAAGGATTAATTTATCTTAAACATTAAAACAATTCATTATTTTCCACTTTTGGAGACACTTTCTAGGAATAATGTCTTATCCTTTAATATTATTACAAAAAATTCACTCCCTTTACTTATAAAAGGATCCATCACCACCCCACTCCTCCCCACATCAAGGATATTATATTTGACCAATATATTCCAAAATAAACCCCAAAAAATATTGGATATATCCAATAGTTTTTAGTACTCTCAAAATGAAAATTCCCAATGATTTAAGCCAATTTACAAAGGAACTTTTCCATGGTGTAACCTAAAAATTAATTATCTCTCTTTATTTATGTCTATCTCTTTATTTATTATTCTAAATTATACAATTAAAATATTTACATTATAATATAATTAAATAAATATGATTACAATATAAAAATTCATTATGTTTGGGGAATAATTATTAACTACCTTTTCCATATTTACTTAGAAAAATGTAAATGTTTTTTGTGCGTACACATAAACTACTACCTCCATGAATGACTTGATATATTTTTCCTTTCCACCTTATGTGGATGGTAATAATATTTAGTTTATTAATAAGTATTATATTTATAACATTATTATGATTCTTAAACTATATATCATTCCCTACCTTCATCTTATTCTATAGAAAATGAATGTGTCAACCGTGCACACGTGTGGACTACCGCTTCCATGTAATAAAGTATTTCAATTTTCATCAATAAATTATAGGAAAAGTTTTAAATGATTAAATGATAGATTAATATGATATTTATATCAAGATTAATATTAATAAAAATTAACAAATTTTCTAATTTTCTCCTGTCCTTTGGAAAATGAAAACATCATTTGTGTGTATGTATAGACCACTACCTTAATGATGTGACATGTTTTGTTTTTCATCTCCCTAGTCTTTTATTATTTATATTGTACATAAAACTATATTAAAATCTAATTAAATACCTTAAAAATATAAATAATATTATAATTCCTATAGAATAACGATATTATTCTAAAAGAAACACCTTATTAACCATACTCACCCATCAATTATTATTTTTTCTTTTTTATTGTGGTTTATCCACCAAAATAAGAAATGATAAAAATTTATATCATGAAAAAATATGAAAACATAAATATTTTTATTATTAGAAAATAAGTATAAAATAATGTTCAATTTATGATTGTTTAAATATTATAAAAATATTTAACTTATTATTAATACACCATCCTTTTTTCATTAAAATTACTAAAATAAGCTCATCACTGATTCCATTTTCACAAAAAAAAATTAAACTACCAAGAAATTAAATTATATACATATAAATCATTATTAAATTCATATTATAGTACCTTAAATAATTAATTAATGATGAACTTAGTATCAATAAATAGGGATCGATATCAAATATTTTTTAAGTGAGCATAAAATAATAAGAATCACTAACTACAAATGATAAAAATAAAATATAACTAATAAATGTATAATAAATTATTATAATTGAAGATTATATAAGGTATTATATATGAATAAGGTTGTAAAATAATTTATTATGTGGGTTATTTTTATTATACTAGAATTTAAATCACCATCATGAATGTTGAGAGTAAAGGTAATGGATTTTCTCATCTCAACCTTCTTTATTTGAGACAAATATTATAATCCCCATTTTTTCTCCTTTTTTGGTGAATATACATCCATATGGATTCATTTTATTATGTTATTAACACAATTTAAGGGATTTAAATATACATATCATGTTCTCTTTTTAAGGTCTTTCGATTCAAGTGATACAAATGTCATAAAGTTATTGATAACTCAAAGCATATTTATTTGAGTTATAATGTTGCTTTATGAAATTATTTTTTTCATGATTGGGTATTTCCACTATAAAATTGTAATTATTGGTATTATATTTTCCTATATAGAGAAATTTTTATTTTTAAAATTCCTCCAAGATTAATTCCTCTCTCAAAGTAGTATGTTGTTGTTGATAGTGATTATAAACCATCCCAAGTACGCTCATTGTATTCTATATCCTTGTTTTCTATTCCCTCCATTATTATCCATTATTATTCGAGAACTAAAATATGTTTTATTTTATGAGCACATAATATTTTACTTCACCACTTTGTGAAATGATGTTTTATTACCCCTTTAAATGAATTGGATTTCAGTAAGGTTATTTTAAAATACTAATGTGTGTTTATTTTCATAATAGAAACTTTTATCTTTCTGTAATGACCCTGGATCCAATATCCCAAATTTAGTGTCTTACTTTATTACATTTCCATAAATTAAATTAATCAAATATTTAAGTAATGATTATTTTAGCAGTTTTGGGGAACCAAATAGACACATGATAAACATTTTACATTCAGAATAGTGAATAAAACATGATATATATGAAAATAAAACGAACTGTATCCTTGAAAACACATTTAAAGATATATTCTTTATATCTTGGGGAAAAATAGTAGTGAGATAAAATGATCAGTATGTTTTACATACAGTTAAAGATATCATGAATCAATAAGAATAATAAACATGGAAAGGTAAATAAATGAACACACATTCCAATCATATAACATTATCATCATGATAATATTAGAAGAAATATATATAGAAAGGTAAATAACTTAAAACACGTGCCATTTAATCAATAATTGAGAATTAAATAAATCTATAAATAATATCATAGAGATAATCTCATGGATAATAATATTTATTGAATTTGTAATGAAGTCTATTATTATATATTAGATGTTAGGTCTCAGTTACATGATACCTCTACCAAAAATATCTATCCTCAAGATATTTTACAACTATTGGGTAAAAACCCATCTAATTTGGCCAATAGGTATGTCTTATTTGACCAGTCGATGCATTGTGGGGAAATATATAATTGTATCCCACAAGTTTCTACATTTCTAAATCATTCCTCATATATCAAATAATCGATTCAATTCAGGAACAACATTCCTTACCACTAAATATCTATATAGAAGAAAGAATATAGATTATAAATATTTCCATAGTAAATCAAATAACTTCCAAAGTAAAAAAATAATATTTAGATGTGAGATATGGTTTATTAGATAATCATATCCATAATAAATAATATATATATTCAGGTAAAATTTAATGTCCAATGATACTAGGAATGTGAATATTTCAAGCGAAAGTTAATGACTACCATAATGAATCAGTAAAGTGAATTTTAGTACTTTCCTTTGTAAAAATGATCATAAACCATCTGTAGAAAGAATAAGGATGATATCAATACAATATATTCACATGAAAATAATGGTTTGTGTCATTGATTAATACAAAGACCATATAAAATATAGTTAAAAAAATATTGACGAAAAATATCCTTTTCTTTTTGAAAATCACTTTTTAAAACTGAAATTTCACAAAACATTTTGAAAATAACAATTTAAACTTATAAAGTAACATTTAAAACATTGAGTGTTCATGATGACATTAAATTCTTTACATACTATGTATGTTAAAACAAATATTCACTTCACATTTTCAATAAAATACAATCATTTCTTGTTTTAAAAATGAAAAATATATTCCATTAAAAAAATTTAAAAATTTAAAATGTGAAAAAATAATTTAATAAATCACTTGGAAAATGTAAAAAAATTTAGAAAATATGGTTTTGGAAGAAAATGGATTTTCGACTGAAGAGATATGAAGTCAGATTTTACTAAAAACATTTTCTCAATACTTATAAGTATAAAAGAGTGTAAAATTGTAATATTACATGAAAACATCATGAATAACCATAGGGGAATAAATTTAAATGGTTTTATTATTCAATGATCAAATAATTTCCTTAACTGTAAATTCAAGCATAATAATCCCATTTAGAATGAAATTGTGAAATAAACCTTAACAATGATCATAACATTATTAGGAGAATTAATAAATGAATTTATTATGTGTATCAGTTGTAAATACACATAAAAAAGTGTAAATACAATAAAATATAATCAAAATTCATTTTTCATATAATATTATAATATCAAATATTGCAAAGAGGTAATATATCGTAATGAAAATAAATTGAGTTATGAAAGTCATTACCATTTTTAATTTTTCAAGTCAAATACCTTTGGGGTAAAAATTATAAAAATTGGAACTTATAATAATATGAATATTTAATTATTCATTATACTAAATTTATAGGGTATTATATACTCTATTATAATAAATTAGGTTCATAAAATTACAATATACCTAAATGAATGGAAATTAAGATGAAGTCCCTTACCTTAGACGTCTTTTTGGTTGAACATTATTTATCCTCTTTTATAGCGGTTTTAAAAATGTTATTAACATATGAAATAACCATATTAATATTTATAATATCATATATGATCTTTTTATAACATCTTATCACTCGTTCGTTAATAATCCTTAACTATTTTCATTGTTTTGGGTGTCAATTGCCTTGTCTTATCATTCATAATTTGTCATGAAAGGTCCATTTTTTGTATATGTTATATAATTTCATCATATCTAGAATAATTAAAATTTAATAATTATCATAATTATACATAAATTATAATTTTAATACCAATCATGAATTATGGTTTTGATAAATGATGTACATTATAATCATAGAGATGGTAGGTCGTACAAACGCATAAGTAATGTTTCTATTTTTCAGTAATCATTATTGAAGGAAGGTAAGTAATATATTATATTTATAGAACAATTATAATATTATATATACTATATTATTTTTTAAAATGTACTTATATATATCATCCATGTGGTGAGGTGATAAAAATAGAGTCATATCATTTCGTGAAAGCAGTAGTCCACACGTACACGGATGATGTTACCATATTTTATTGAGGTAAAAGGTAAGAAAAAATGACATATATTTTATATTAAAAATGATAAATATTTAGGTAATGTCAGAATTATTTAATTTATATAATATATAATGACTAACATTATCCTTATCACCTTCCATGTAAAGAATTAGTGAAAGATGAATCACATCGCTTTGCGAGGCAGTGGTCCGCCATAAACACAACTAACGTTATCATATCTCATATGGAATGGAAATTGAAAAAGGTATAATAGATATAATTATTAAATATGTATAATTATGAAATAAATATCATATATATATCCTTTACATAAATCATCATACTCAACTTTGAAAGGTGGCAATCAGAAAATGAATGACAGCGGTTTGCGAGGTGGTAGTCCCTTATACACACAAAGGATGATTTTGTAACCCATTTGATATAAATTGACATTTTTTTAGGTCAATACATTAAAATAATAATATATTATTATATTTAACATTTTTATATTATTATATAATCATGGTTTAAAAATAATTTAAGGAGTTGGAGGAATAAATAAAATAAAAGCGCACATTGAAGAACAGTACCAATTCTCTAAGTAAACTCATTATGTTTGCACCAAAATCCTTCCTAGGATCGTTCAATGACCAAACTAAGCCTCATAATATTATGGGAGGGATTTTGGGATGTTATTTTTGTATTTAATATCAAAAAAATGGTATTAATTTGTTAATAAGATAGTACAATTGTAATGTTTAGAAAGAAAAATGTGTACCCAAGTTTTTCACCTAATAAAAATGTCCAAAATGGAGTATTATCATTAATTAGATTTTATAGGGCCGAAATATTTCCATCTAATAAATTTTAGACGATTTTTATTGTCATTTAAATACTTCTATTTTCAGTTAAACCCCTTATGGTAAATCCATTTTAACCTTAACAATGTTAAATAATTTTTTTTTCAATTTCCACTATTAATTTGAGTAAAATATTATGTTTAACTTATTATATAATATATATTATTTTGATTCCAAATATATAATAAATTTTTAAAATTTCAATTCACATAATTGGTAACATTTATTTTAAAATTAATCCTGCATATGCTAAAAATAAAGTAGGTTTTCAAAGAGAAAATTTTCAAATGCTTACAAAGTTTTTATACCAAAATTCAAAATGAAAATTATTAAAATGAAATAAAATTTATTAATTTATATAAAATTGACCTAATTTTGTTTTAAAACAAATTTAAAATATACTTTAACATTATAAATTTTTTTAAAAAAGTGTAAATTTTCAATTAAAATTCATTATTTTTTATAATTCTTTAAAAAATGAAACAATGCATAAAAATACAAAAAAAAAATCACCATAATATAATTATGATATTATGATTTTAAAAATGAAGTTTATTTTTTCAAATAAATTTTATGAAAATTGTAAAAATAAATTTTAATCCATGTTTCTGAAGCATGGCTAAACCACTTTTTAGAATAATACAGTTTACCAAAAAATATTTCTTTTACATTAAAATGATTCTTATCAATATATAAATATAATATTAATATTAATGTTATTACTATTAATACCCTAAAACTTAATTGATAGGTTATAATGGTCATGTTTAAATTATATTTTAATATAGTATCATGTTTCATATAAACTTTGTGTTGTGTGTATCACATGTTATCGATGAAATTAAATTTACTATAAAATAAATATATTTTAAAGTATTGGGTAATTACATTCTTCCCACATTCAATAAATTGTTTCATCAAAATTTAAACTTGATCTATATAATCAATGGTTTTAAATTTGAAAATTCCATTGATGAAAAACCTATATTGTAAAAGGGTTAATAAAATATCCTCTTAATAAGAGAGAAAGGTAAGTTAAAAGGTCATAAAGAATAATCATATAACTAGGTGTCCAAGTAGGAAAACATATTTGGAAATGAAATAACGGACATATAAGCAAATTATAATTCCTTCAGATTAACAGAGAGTGATAGAAATCATTGAACAAAAGAAACTAGGTGATTCAAAGAGGGTTACAAACCACAAAACCATATATCTATGATGAGTTAAAATAAATATGATTCATTGAAAATTAAGGTACTAGGATAACATTTTTGTTTCATGATAATTTCCTAGTGTTGATGGATTCCTTTTCCATATATGATGATAATATATAAAAATATACTTACATGGTATTTTCCAATTTCATAAGCATAATTTCAACCTTTTTTTGTGCTTTGATCAATTTCCAATTCATCACTTACTCTAAGAAGTGAATATCCAAAAATGAATTATTTATTTATGAATCACTAAAATTTACTTTTAATAGATCATACGATCCATGAAAGAGTGATGAGTATTTTTTCTATCACTAAATATTTTCCAAAACCAATATGGTTATCAAAAGTTGTCCAATATTCAAAAATATCCATATGGTGAAGTAATACATTAATATATAAAACCTTATCAAAAGTTCAACTTAAACCATTTTATAAAACGTATGGCTGTTCCAAAAGATTAAGATAAAAAAAATTAAAAATAAGGTTACTAAATTTACAAAATGAACTAATAATTAATCCAAAGAATATGAATTATCTCTTAATTTTCAAATACCAAATATGTGAATACCTTCGTCAGGTATTCTCTTGAAACATGGTAATAACCTGATTTACCATAAAACCTCATTGATAACATATATTCATAATTATTCCATAGGAAAAACACATTTTATTTTATATATTCTTTAAATACAAAAAATTTGTAAACTCCATGAAATGATAGCATACACTATAATAAAATCATTAATTAGTCCTAAGGTAGTCAGTACCATCCACTTTACATTATCCATATCAATAATATCTTTATCCCATCAATATTATCTCAACATCGGGAATATATTAAGGGTTATATTTTTTAAATCATATTTTTCCAAGAATTTCAACTTTCCACTTAATCACATTTCTTGATCATCGGTATTGTTCAAAATATACTTTCAAATCAAAAATTAAAAATTATTATAGTATAGTCCTTATATATTTAATAATTCTTTTAACTAAGGTATAATTAATAAAATAATTTTACAACATAATTCAATAATCCCAATACTTGGGTAAAATAATTGTTTCACTTAGGATGTATCAATAGCATAATCATGACCTTGATCCCTAATCTTGTTTTGAGATATATTCCATTGATGCATAGGGATAATTATCTCAACACTTGTAGAAAACTCTCATTTCCTTTATGTAAGTACCAGGGTGTTTCTTTCCACAATTATCACATGTGGGAGAATAATTTTTCTCATTCATTATTTTATCCATAATTTTCTATTACATTCTCTTTTTTTATTTCATCCTTTCAAATATATAAGACTTGGATAATTATTTCTCTATTTTGATTACACATAAAACAATTTCATCATAGGAAGAAACACATTGAGAGACTAACACCCTTTAGAGACATATCTTGATCCCTTTAATGAAATAGTCAATCTTAAACTTTGTGTTTCATATGTAATTGGTATCATAGATATATAACCTTATAAAAGTAGACTCAGACTCAGAAACTCTTTCTTCTTCTTTTTTCTTTATGCTAATTTTTTTATTCATTTCATTTTATTTATCATGAGGGAAATATTTTTCAAATAATTACTCCTTTAAATATTTCTATTCCATGATTTATTTTCCACTTACTCCATAGTATTATGGATAAATTACTTCAACTTATCAGAATCATATTTTAGAAAATATATGGTAAGTATAACCTTTTCAAGTTAACTGCATATTAATGACATAATTATCTTCTCCAAAGACAAAATCTATTGCTAATATACCACTAAATTAGTATTCCCAACAAATGATGGGGGTTTATGTCACATGAAATGATCAAACATAGGAGAATCACACTATGGAATATGTTTCTCCATCATATAAAAGTTATTTTTATAACGTAATTAAGATTCCCTAAAATGGTAATAATTTTCCCAGTTTCAATACTAGCTATAATGATTTCCTCATAAAAGCAATATCTACATTTTCCATTAGTATTAATACCCTTTTCCTTCAAATAACCATTTCTAAACTATGGTGTATACTATATTTTCTCATATAATTATGAATTTTAAATCAAAATATATAATTATAGATATGGTGTAATACATAACATAAATTAAAAATTAATGAATTTTCAATCTCAGAATTGTAAAGTTTGGTTTCTTTGGGGATATCTTTATTTTCAAATCCTTCAAAATGGATTGTAAAGAAAATTTGAATTATACTAAGAATATACCCTAAGAGTATCAAACCATGTGTGATGTAAGGACCAATTTCATTCACCATGTGCTGACCGGGTCCATCCTAATGCTCTATTTTCAGAATTATTACCCCTAGGTACCTCTATGCTAGAACCACATCTACTTATAGTATCCATACCGGGATATATTTCTACGAAAAATCCATATAATATCTTTTCTGTCTAAATATTAGGATATTCTTCTATACTTATCTTCATAGTCTATAATAGGGTTATGTTCCCTAATCAATGTTTTCCATAATCTGGTTCCTAAGTTTACTCATAAACGTCCTCTAATACCAATTGTAAAGAACATAACCTCAGTATCTAAAATTCAGTGTCTACTTTATTACATTGGAATGAATAAAAGGAATTAAATCCTATTGGGCTGGTTAGTTTAGCAGTTTTAGAGAACCAGATATAGAATTTATACCCATTTTATATTTAGAATAGAAAATAAAGCATGTTACATAACAAAAGTAAATGAACTATATCCTAGAAAAATCATCAAAGATTTCTTTTCCGTATCCTAGAGAAAGGAAATAAAATAAGAGTATTCTCAAATACCCAGTAAGGTTTAAGTACAATGGAATATATCATGAATCAGTAAGAATAATAATTATTATAAAGACCTAACCTTCAACATTACATAATCTTACATTTTAAGTTAATAATTAATTTGGTTTCTTTTTAGGATCTTTTCATGTTTATATTTTTAGATAATTAGGATGTAACTAATACATAAAAAAACTTTAACATAAAAATGTATAAAAATAAAATTAGTATCCTTTTTCCCATAATATAAAACTTTTAAATCAAAGAATAATTTACCCTCATGAAAAATATCCACAACTTTTAACTCCACTTATTCCTCTCCCTTACCCATCTTTAAACCCTATGAAAACATTTCCAAATTTGGTATGAGTAAAGAAAAAATTTCAATGGACATAAAAAGAAATAAAACCATGATTTATTCATACATTTATATTTTTTATGGATGGATGGGGACCTTAATTTAACATTTTATCAATATTTTTATCATGAATTTGTGATTTATTTGGTTGATGTTACTTTGATTTTCTCACATGCTTTATTGGTTGGGTGTTTCAAAATAAGAAAGGATATGCTGGAACATTTCATCTAGATCTCATCCACATGTTTTTGTTGATTAGAGAGGTGTTATGACACACTATGATGGTCCAACATGGTCTAACTTCTTTGCAGAGTGGTTGGAACATCATTCTGATGAAACTCACAATAGCACTATTTGGATATAGGGTGAGGATGTTTTCCCTGGTTCTTGGTATGATGTTTTCTTTCCTTTGGAATTTCGAGACCATTATGACCTTTATATATTTTTTTATTTAAGGACTTTTTCCCTATTTATATTAGGTTTTAATTTTTCCTAGTTGGAAAAGAGGATTCCATTTTATGTTTAATAAATGGCTCCTCTCCCTCACCATTTTCAAAAGAAACACACACATTTTTTCAAAATAAAGACTTTAAAACTGAAAGAAATCAATTAAAACCCCTTTTGGTGACTCAGAAATTCATATTAATAAAACCCTCTAAAAATTATTTTAATTGAAATAACCATGAATCCAAATTCCAGTATAATCATTACCTAATGAATTTGAGAGCTATAATGGGTCTCATCCTTCACATAAGCTATATTGAGCTCACTCGTTTTCCATGAGCTATTATGGGGTCAAACACTTAGTATAAGATATATCTGGCTCACCCAAGAACTATAAAGGGTACCAAACATTTTTATAAGCTATATCAGTCTCAATAATTTAATATAATTCCCAAGATCTATATCTTGAATAAAACACATTCATCATAAAACCCGATGAAAAACTCTTTTAAACCGATTTGAAAAAACATTCATATGAAAATACTATTACCTTTTAAAAATAGATTTTCATTAAAAAATACCCAAAAAAGAGAAAAAGGGTTTTTCATTGATGAAAATATGAAATCCAGAAAGGAATCTAGAAATAAAATAATGTTCATAGTGGAATAAAAGTCTTTATTACCATGTACGATAAGAATAGAACATTAATTTTTTCTTTTTTCAAAATGTTTTGTATAAAACTCATACAGAAATTCCTTTTGAAAACATTTTCAAATAAATTAAAAGGAGTCGTAAAATTAAATTTATATTTATTTTATATACATATATAAATTTTAATTAAATCATTTTAAAAAACATGGACATGGAAATGATGTAGATAGATAGAAAATATTACTATATTTTTTAAAAAAAAATACCTTATCACTTTATAAATATTTGAATCATAATACCCATTAAATAATAATATTAAAATTTTGAAAATACCATTAGAATAAATAAATTCATGATATTAAATGTCAATAGGGCTGTATATACACCTCTTAAAAGATTATAGGTGCATAATATCAAAATATTCCTCAATGGAGAAAAAATTAGATGAAGTCCCTTACCATGGGTATGACTTGTCACATGTGTCTTTATATTCCTGACTAATAAAAATATTTTAATTATTTTGTTAATTGATAAAAAAGTTCTTTTTTATTATTACTTTTATTTAACTTATTACCATGTTTTATACATTTACTTAATTAATTTAGTTTTTGTCATATGTTTTGACTATATTTGTCTTATGTGTGAAAAATAACTTTGGTAGGTTAACTATGGTCAAAGAGTTCCTTGTATAAATATATAAAAAATACTAATAATGATATATTTTTAATATTTATATATCAATTATACTTTTATGTCTAATCTAGAAATATGTTTTTGAGAAATAAATTTTGTTAAATCATGGAGACAGTTGGCTCTACGTACGCGAGAGTAACGTTTCCATTTTTTAAGGATCATTATGGAAAGAAGCTATATATTATTTTATATGTTCATAATTATAATAATATCATAAATAAAATATTATTTCTATAAATATACTAATATATATAATCCATGGGAATTGGCGATGAAAAGAGAGTCACATCGCTTTCTGAAGGTGTTAGTCCACACATTCATGAATGACGTTATAATTTCTTAGTGAGTGAAAAGGTAAAAAAATGATATATTATCTTTTCATAATGATAAATATTTAATTAATACCATTATTATTCCATTAATAAAACATATATTAATTATATTTACCTTCATTACCTTCAATGTAAAGCGTTAGTGAAAGCAAATCATATCGCTTCATGAGGTGGTAGTTTGCCGTACACATGAATGACGTTATCGTATCCCCTATAGAATGGAAAGTAAAAAATATATATACAAAATAATGAATAAATATTTATAATAATTTTATAAATATCATATATATACTTTATATCCATCATCATACTCAATCGTGAGAGGTGGTAATGGAAAAATGAATGACATCAGTTCAAGAGGTTGTAGTCTGCCATACACATGAACAATGATTTCATAACCCATTTCATGGAAGTGGATATGGTTTTAGGTAATTATATTATTATAAAAACATAAATTACATGGAATGTACTAAGTTTATTATTTCATAATTTTTTAATAATAATTTTATGTGGTGGATAATGGAATAAAATAAATACACTCATTGAAGAACATCTCCTAACCTCCAGGTATCCTTCTTAGGTTTACACCAAAGCCTTACTATGTTGGGTTTATTCAAAAAATAATGATTAAAAGATAATATTATCAAAATTTTTAAATGATTTGGTAAATTATTATATGATAAAAATAGGTTTGATGGTGGGAAGAATAGAGGACAGCGGGCGGATGTTTATAAGTGAGGTGAGTGGCACACTTGTAATTTTTTGAAAATATTAAATAATACCCATTTTTTATCCTGAAAAAACCGTAAACATGTACCATTATAGAACCTATAAAATATAATGTCTAAATATGGCTAAATAATAGTATTTTCACAAGTTTTTAGTTAATTTTTAACTGTTATATTTTAGTTTAACCTCTCTATAAATCCTTTTTTCCCTTAACTGTGATAATTAATTTTAGTTGTTGTCACTATTAATTTCGGTCAAAAATTAATTTGGACTTATTATAAAATATAAATATTTTTTCAAATATTCAATCCATTTTTCCAATTTATACTCACAGAATTGGAAATTTTTAATTTAAAATTATTCCTGTAGATGTGATGAGAAAGCGGGTTTCAAAGAGACAATGTTCAAAATATTACAATGTTTTTATATAAAAATTAAATATGAAAAATATTAAAATAAAATTTATTGGATTTATATATTTATAATTTAACTAATTTTAATTTAAAATTTTTTAAGAAAATAATTTATCATTATAGATAATTTAAACAAGCATGCAGTTTCCAATTAAAATTCAATATTTTTCACTATTCCTAAAAATGAATCTTTTTAGAATAATACCAAAAATTAAACCAAGGACAATTTGGATATTATGATTTAAAAAATTAAGTTTATTTTTTGAAATAAATTTAAGTGTAAAAAATTATTTTTATATTATTTGTGAAAAGCGTGACTAAACCGTATTATAGAAAAAAATACAACTTTTCAGAAAAAATTTATTTTTCTTTCAAATGGTCCTAATTTTATCTGTAATCAATAGATATACATTTTATTTATGTGTAAACCATATTATTTTAATAATTTAGTTATTACTATTCATTCCTACCAATTTAATGGCAATGTTAGAATGGTAATTTTTAAATAATAATATTTTAATAGATTATCATGTTTCTTTTAAACTCAGTGTTATATTCTTTGAAAGATATCGAATGGATTGAATAAATATATAGTAAATTAATGGGTTGTTACATTCTATTATAATCTCTATGTTCCATATATCTTACATGGTCAAACATAATTTTCATCTTTTAGTATCTCATAGTGTTACATCCTTCTCCCTATAATAAATTGTATCCTCGTAATTTAGACATTATCCTGATAATCAAACGATAGAAATTTGAAAATATTTTTCATGTAAAATTACATCATAAAATCGGTTAATAAAAAATCCTCCTAATAATAAATAAATTTAAGTACAATGGTCATATTAAATAACACAAAACTATCTTTATAAGTGGTAAAACATTGGTGGAAAGTAAAGATATGGACATAAAAGAAAAGCATAAATAATTATAGAGTGTAATTGAGGTCATTGATCATGATAAAGTGAACTATCAATGAATATTTAAGGGAATAAAAACCATAAATCTATGATTATTTGAAAGACCATCTGATTCATTAAATATGAATGTAATAAGATAAATTTTTTGTTTTAAGATCCTTTTCTAAAAGTACAAGAACTCATTTACTGTCTAATAATATAAGGAAATATACATACATGATACATTTCTATTTCATAAGAACAATTTCATCATTTTATTTTGATTTTATAGATTTAAAATTCATCCCCTACTCAAATAAATGAATATCCAAAATATTTTTTATTCATGAAGCACTAAAATTCACTTTTAATGGATTATAATATCCATAAGAGAGTGATTTGTCTTTCTTTATATCTTTAGATATTTTAAAAAACTAACATGGTTAGAATATGTTATACAATATCATAAATTAATCTCTGAACCTAAAAAGTAACACCATTGGTTCATCACTAATATTTTTTTTCAAAATTATAAACAAAATACAATGTAATATTAATTAGGACATCACAATGGTTAGTGGTAGGCACTAAAACCTTATCATCCTTTGGTCTTGGGTTTGATCCCAAAATCCTTACCAAATATGATGACTTTTCACCCAGTATATGGTTTTTTTTCTAAACCGTATTAATATAATTCCTACAATGTTCCCAAAAAACTCATGCACATCCTTGAAATAAAATTAATCATTTAATTACATTTTAACATTGTTTTTCAATATAACCCTTTTCTTACTAGGTCAAATAATATTATTTGACTACTACTAAAATTCCATTAATGATATATTAATCTTAAATGTTATCAATAACTTTAAAATTATTTCTATAAAATTTAAAGACACTATTACTAGAATAAATTTTCCACAAAAACATATACTTCATATATTAATAAGAACTCAATAAATGTATCAAAAATAATTTTAATTACTTAAAACAACAAAAGACGTGTGCCTATGACATTGATATTATTATCAAACTTCCAAAACTACTGAGCTCCTTGGCACTTTCACTACTTCAACAGATGGCCCAACATCAACTATAGAAGTAGAAAATTATTTTTTTATCCCTTTTTTATTCTTGTTATGATGATTTCCACCATGAGTGAGTAACTTCAAAAACATGTAATCATTATGTACCAACTCATTGCAGCTAAAAAATATCATGGTTTACTGGCTATCTATTATCTCATTCTTGGATTGTTTTGGAATATTTTATTTGAGGTCACAAACCTTTTTACTAAACTTACCAAAATGGTAACATTTTTTAGATATTGAAAAACATTCCTTGAAATGTATTTTACCTCACATGGAGCATGTTTGGGGATTACATCTAGGATTTTTAGAGTGTTTCTTCTCAGTTTCCTTCCAATTTGAACATTTCTTGTACTTTTCATCTTATGGAACATTAGTATCAAAAAAATCTATCTCAATTGTCTCATCACAATAAACAACTTTCTAATAACTTCTAATTTATGAAGCAACAAAATCGCTTTATAAGATTGGTTTTAATCCTGGGTAAAATTCTAGTAATCTGACTATTAATTTCCTGAACAAAATCTTGTACATATATATCATACCATGAAATATTTTCTTCATACACAAACACAAGATTCTAATTTTTTTTCCTCAATTCTAATAATTTATTCTCTATCCTAATAAAAACATCCTTTGGGAAATATTTATCAAAGAAATTATTTTAAAATGTGTCTCATCCCATGGAATCAAGATCATATTTCTCCTTGGTATTCCTAAACAAATACCACAATAAATCAACTTCACCTTCAAAACTATAAATTGAAATAATTACCTTTTGATGTTCTAAACATCCCACGACTCAAATATATTTTCTAGATCATTGATCTATCCATTAGATACCATAATATCAAATGGTGAAAAAAATGATAGGGGGTGTTGCCTCATGAAATGATCTACTACAGACATGTTCTTTCATGGTTGATCAAGTTCCTATATAGCGTGGATATCATATCCTTTTATAGCTTGTGTTAACTGATCCACCACTATAACAAATTATTCTTTTCTAATTCTAACCTCCTCAGGAAGTGGATTTGGAAGGATATTTTCCTCTATATTCCTTCCCAAAACATTTTCCATATTTCCTCTGTGTAAAATATTTCTGAACTAACAAGATTTTGATTAAGTTACATGGTAATCATAAAATACTATATCATTTAAACTAATCCATAAGATATAATCTTTCAATGGAATTATATTAACATTATCCTAACCTATAAATTTATTTAAACTTTCCTATGATTCTAACTATAAGGACCCATCCTTAAAAATTACATAATATAGGGTTTTAAGTCAATAATTCATTCTCTTACATTTGAGAATATTTTCCGATTTATATTTTTAAAGAATTAGGCCATAACTCATACGTAAGAAAATTATAAAATAAAAAAGTAGACACATTTGATTAGTATCCAATTTTTCTATAATATAAAACTTTTAAAGTAAATAAATATTTCTTATTATGTAAAATCTCTATGACTTTAAAATTGGCTTGTTATTTTCCCTTACCCATCCTAAAACTCTATAAAAACATTTTAAAATGTGGGATGGGCACAAAATAATCTATAAGGTACATAAAAAGAAAGAAAATAATTATTCTAGTGAAAAAAATACACATTAAAATTTTACCATTATCTCAATGTTCTTTGATCAAATTAATTAAACCAATTCCACATGAAAAACACACACGTTTTGTTCAAATAAATCATTTCAAACCCATAAAAAGTAATAAAAACCCCTTTTGGGACTTAGAGAATAATACTCATAAAACTATTTAAACCCCTTTTAATTGGAATAATCATATTGATTAATTCACATATATTTATTACCCAATTCATTGGAGATAAATAATTGGACTCACACTTTGTATAAGATATATTGGGCTCACACATTTTCTATGAGTTATAATGGGGTTCAACCCTTTGTATAAGCTATATCAAGCTCATCTGTGAGCTATAATAGGGACCAAACATTCTTATAAGTTATTTTGGGATAACTCATTTCATATAATTTTCAATTAACATGTCATGAATAAAACACACTCATCATAAACCACTTTGGAAAACTCTTTTAAACCCATATGAAGTAGAATTTCAGATAAAAATACCCTTTTATTTTAAAAACCCATTTCCAATATTGAAATACTCAACAAAAGAAAAATAGGTTTTACATTGAATAAAACAAGAAATATTTCAAAGGAATATAAAAATCAAATATTTTCTTGGTGGTGAATTTTTTTTGTCACCATGTACTTTAAGAATAAAATATTCCTTTTGTCATTTATCAAAACATTCCATATAAAACACATAAAAATACTCATTTTGAATAAAAATAAAGGAAGAAATAGAAATAAAATTTAATTTATAAATCTCTTTATATCCATATAAAAATATTTATCAAATAATTTAAAAATAACAGGTACATGGAAAATTATTTTGAAGTGAAACATTAAAATATTTTATTAAAGAAAATTCCCTTATCACATTCAAAATATTTGAATCATAAACTGCATGAAATAATAATAGTAAAAATTATATAAATTCCATAATAATAGATAAATTCATTACATAAAATTTCAAAGGGGCTATACATACACCTCTTAAAAGAGTATAGGTGTATAATAACAAAATATGCCTCAATGAAAGGAAATTTTGATGAAGTCTCTTAACATGAGACTGACTTGTCATGTTTTTATTTATATTCTTAAATAATAAAATTATGTTAATTATATACTCTATTTACAACCTTTTTAACATTTATTATTACTTTTATTTCAATTATAACCATTTTTTATACATTTATTTATCAATTAATATTGCATCAGATGTTTCTACCATATTAGAATATGTATCAAAATTGAATTTAGTAGGTTGACTATGGTCAAAGATTTCACTATTTAAACATGTATAAAATAATAAAAATTTAATCTTTATCATATCTATACAAAAATTATACTTTTAATACCAATAATTAATGAAGGTTTTTGGAAATGAAGTATGTTACAGTCAAATAGATAGTAGGTTGTACATATCAATGAGTAACATTTCCATTTTTCAATAATTGTTAGGGAAAGAAGGTAAGTATTATTTTATAATTAAATAATTATAATAATATTAAAAATATCATATTATTTCTTTAAATATACTTATATATATCATCCATGTATTTTGGTGCTGAAAAGAGAGGTATATCGCTTTGTGAAGGTGGTAGTCCACATATTCACGAATGAAGTTAACATTTCTTAATGAGTAAAAATGTATGAAATAAAATTATATATTATCTTTTAATAATGATAAATATTTAATTTATATAATAATTATGCAATTTATATCACATATATCCATTATATTGACACTTATTACCTTCCGTTTAAAGCGTTAGTGAAAATGAATCACATCGCTTCGTGAGGAGGTAATTTTTCGTACACAAGAATGATGTTATCATACCCCCAATGGAATGGAAAGTAAAAAATGTGTGTGTGTGTTTGTGTGTGTTTATATGATATAATGAATCCATAGGTATAATTATGTTATAAATAACATATATCTACTTTATATCCATCATCCTACCCAACCATGGGAGGTGGTAATGGAAAAAACCAATGGCATCGGTTCGTGAGGATGTAGTTTATCGTACACATGAATGACGATTCTATAACCCATTTGATGGAAGTGTATATTTTTTTGGTAATGAAATTTTTATAAAATAATACCATTATATGGGAGATACTTATATTTCTATATCGTCATGTTTTAATAATAATTTAAGTAGGTGAAGAAAGAAATAATATAAAGATGCTCATTGAAGAACATCGCCTCTTTTTGGGTAACCGTCTTAGGTTTTCCCCAAATCCATCTTAGGTTAGAATTATGATAAAAATATGGCTTATGATATTAGGGGATAGAAGTTGATGAATTTATTTTTTATGTTATTGGTTAAAAAATAGGTTTGAATTTGTGAAGAAGAGAGGAAATGTGGTGGCCTTTTATAAGTTAGTTGGGTGGTACACTTATAATTTTTTGAAAATATTCAACCATACCACGTTTTTAGCATTAAAAAAGCTTCCAAAATGGTTCCTTGCAAAACCTATAAGATATAAGGTGGGAATAGTTCTATCCAATGGGTTATGGATAAGCTTTTATGTCATTTTTAACTCTTATCTTTGTTTAACCCCTGATAAATCCATTTTTTACCTTAACCACGGTAATTAATTTTTAATATTTTCACTATTAATTTTGATCAATAATTAAGTAAACCTTATTATAAAATATAAACTATTATAATTCGAAATATGGAATCCAATTTTCAAAATTCAATTAACAAAACATTCAAATTTTAATTTAAAATTAATCTCGTAGACATGATGAGAAAGTTGGTTTTCAAAGAGAAAATGTTTGAAAGTTTATAATGTTTTTATATCAAAATACAACAAGAAAATGATTAAAATGACCTAAATTAGATTAATATATATTTTTTATAAATAATTTTAAATTAAAATCAAATAAGATATAATTTAACATTATAAATAATTTAAAAAAAAGGCCATTTTCAATTAAAATAAGTATTTTCACTATTCATCAAAAAAATGAAACATTTAAAAAAACAAAATAATTCACCCTAGAATAATTTTGATATTTTGATTTAAAAAGAAATGTTTTTTCAAATAAATTATCTAAAAGTAAAAAAAATTAAATTTTAAATTATGTTCCCAAAGCGTGATTAAACCATCTTTTAGAAAAAAAATACATGTTTTCATAAAACTTTTCTTTATTATTTCACATGCTTCTAATTTTAAATCTAATAAATATATATCCATTTTATTTATTTTTAAACAATAGAATATTCATAATTTAGTTATTATTATTCATACCCATCAATTTTTCAGTTAGGTTATAATGATAACTTTTAAATAATAATATTTTGATAGAGTATAATGTTTCATTTAAACCTAGTGTTTCATGCATTGAAAGTTATTGAAAGGGTTGAATAAATATTTTGTAATGTTTTGGGGTGTGACATTATCATATAAGATAATTTTTTTGTTTTCTATGTTATCAAACTTAATTTTATCCTATTAAAATTATGGGGTGTTACAAACATGGAAAGGTAAATAACTAAACACACATTCCATTTATATAACATGACTATCATGATAAGAAATGGAAAGATCTAAATTTCAAGGTATATAACCAAAGAAACATTCAATTTAATCAATAATTGAGAATTAAATGATTCTATAGAAAATATCATAGTGAAATATCATGCATAATGATAATAAACTAATTATCAAAGAAGTAAATGTGTAATTATTGGATGTTATGTCTCAGGAATATGATACCTAGATGGTCAAGATCTATCCTCAACACATTTTAAAACTGCTAGGTAAAAAACCATCTGATTTATTCAACTGGTTTTTCTTATGAGACATATCAATCCATCATGTAAATATTTATAATCAGGCCCAACCCATCTTTTAATGTACAAATAATTCCTCATATATCAAATAGGCTATTTAATTTTTGAACAACATGCCTTACCATTAAATATTTGTATTAAATAAATAATATGGATTATCAAAATTTCCCTATTTAATCAAATAACTTTCAAAGTAAAACACTATATACAGAAATGAGATAAATTATAAGAAATAATAATGTCCATGATAAATATTATGTATATTTAGGGAAAATTTAACACTCAATGATCACAGGAAAATAAATTTTTCAAGAGAAAGTTAATGACTGCAAAAATGAAAAATGAAGGTGACTGTCAAGACTTTAATTTTTTAAAATGATAAAAAACTCAATATTATGAATAAGGATGGTATCAATACAACCTATAACTGTAATAATAGAGGGTTTTTATCATGGATGAAAAGAAATAACTTAAAAAGATATTTAAGAATTGTTAAGAAAAAATATACTTTAAATTATGAAAATAACATTTTAAAACTAGAATCTCACAAAACATTTTGAAAATAATTTTCTATTAAAATATACTTTTAAACTTATAAATTAATCTTTAAAACATTGATAAATCATGATGCTAGAAAATTATATGCATTTAGAGTATGTTAAAATAAAAATTCCTTTCACATCTTCAGTAAAATTCAAATGAAACTTTTCTATAAAATGACCTGAATATTAAATTAAAAAAATTAAAAATATAAAATGGTTAGAAAATTCATCAATAATTCATTTTTAATGTGATAAAACATTTTTAAAAATTACATTTTTTTAGGTAAATGTATTTCGTACCGAATAAAAATGAAATCATATTTTACAAAAAAACATTTTCTCAATAATTTTAAGTACCAAGGAGTATAAAAATAGTACTATTGTTTGAAAAAGTCATTAATAAATATAGGTTAATAAAATTAAATGGTTATATTAGAAAATTATCAAATAATTTCCTTCAATGGAAATTCAAGAATAATAATCTCGATTAGAATATGATTGTGAAATAAACCCTTATAATTTTCATAATGTTGAAGTGAGAATTAATCAATGAATAAATTATGTGTATAAACATCAAATAAGCATAAAACAAGTGGAAATGTAATATAATATAATTAAATTTCATTTCACACATAATCATACAATATCAAATATGGTGAAGAAGTAATATATCACGATGAATATAAATTGAGTTATGAAATTCATTACAACAAATAATAATTTTCAAGTCAAATTTGGTTTGATGAAATAATTAAAATTGAAACTTAAAATACTATGAATAATTAATTGTTCATGATATTATATTTCTTGGGGAATTATATACACCATCAAAAGAAATTAGGTGTATAAAATTACAATATGCTTCAATGGAGGGAAATTAAGATGAAGTTCCTTACCTCGCACTTATTTTCTGTTAAAGATTCCTTAAAATAATTTATATTAGTTTTAAACATGTTATTAACTTATAAAATAAACAAATTAATATTTATAATATCATATACGTTCCTTTTATAACATCTTATCACTCATTTTTAAATAATATTTCATTATTTTCTTTGTTTTTGGTGTTAATTGCCTCATTTTCTCATTCATGATTTATCATGATAGTTATGATTCTTATGAATATTATCTATTTCCATCTTCAATAGAATGAAATAATTAAATAATTATCATATTATACCTCAATTATTATTTTAAGACCATTCGTGAAGTATGGTTTTGATAAATGAAGTATGTCAGGTTCATGGAGATGGTAGGTCGTACATATGATTGAGAGTAATGTTTCCATTTTCTAATGATCATTATGGAAAGTAGGTAAGTAATATATGATATTTAAAGAATGATTGCAATATCATATATACTATATAATTTCATTAAATATACATATATATATCATCCACATGGTTTTTTGATGAAAATTGAGTCACTTCATTTCTTGAGGGCGGTAGTATACATATATATGAATGATATTGTCATATTTGATTGAGTGAAATGGTAATAAAGAAAATGAAATATATTATCTATTAATAATGATAAATGTGTTATTAATATAATAATTATTTCATTTATATCACATATAATCATTAACTTTTTCCTTATCACCTACCATGTAAAGCATTAGTGAAAGAAGAATCACATTGCTTCACGACACAGTAGTCCACCGTACACTGGAGCGACGTTACAGTATATAATATGAAATGGAAATTTAAAAAAAGGTATATGTGATATAATTAATAAATACATATAATAATGTTATATATATCTTGTATATACTTTGATACATCATCAAACCCAACCGTGAAAGGTGGTAATGGAAAAACGAATTACATTGGTTCATGAGGTGATAGTCTGCAGTACACAAGAATAATGATTTCATAACCCATTTGATTGAAGTGGATTTGGTTGTAGGTAATTCCCATAATATAAAAAAATATCATTTTATTGAAGATACTGATTTTATTAAATCATCATGGTTTAAATTTTTTTGAAGGATGTGGAGGAACAAATAAAATAAAAATTCTTATTCAAGAACAATTCCTCTTCTTCGGGTAAACACCTTAGGTTTACAACAAAACCCTTCCTATGATGGATTTATTCTCAAACTAAGGCTTCAAGTATAAGGGTAAGTAAGTTTTAAATTTATGTGGTTATATCTTTTCCAAACCAAAATTGTGTGAATCTATGAAGAAGAGAGGAGAGGGTGACCTTTTATAAGTGAGGTGAGTGGCACACTTTTAATTTTTTAAATAAAAGGTGGAGCCACATTTTGCAGAAGCTAAATGGGTCCAAAATGAATTATTATCAAGAATTATAAATTATAGGGTATAAATAATTCCATAAAATATATTTTACATAAGTTTTTATGTCATTTTTAGTCATTTTTTTATTTACATCCTAGTAAATCCATTTTTACCTTAATCATGGTAAATAATTTTTTCTATTTTCACTATTAATTTTGGTCAAAATTTATTTTGTAATTATTATATAATAAAAATTATTATGATTTAAAATATGGAATAAATATCAAAAAATTCAATTTATATAAGTGGAAATTTTAAATTTTAAATTAATCTCACAGATGCGACGAGAAAGAAGGTTTTCAAAGAGAAAATGTCCAAAAGTTTACAAAGTTTTTATATCAAAATTAATTATGAAAATAATTACAATGAGCTAAATAGGATAAATTGATATAAAATTTATATAATTTTAATTACTTTAAATAAATATTTATTTTTTTAGTAAAATTCAATATTTTTCACTATTTATCAAAAAATGAAACATTTTATAAAAATAAAAAAACATAAGATAATTTTTATGTTATAGTTTAGAAAATAAGTTTATTTTTTCAAATAGATTTTCTAAAAGAATTAAAAATAATTTTATGTTATGTGCGTGATACGAGACTAAACCATTTTTCATAAAAATACATCTTTGTAGAAAACATTTATTTTGATTTCAAATGATTTTTATTTTATTTCAAATCAATAGATAAACATAATATTATTATTTTATTTATTACTATTAATACTGGATAACTTAAAATATATGTTATAATTTTCAGGTTCAAATAATATTTTAATAGATTATCACATTTCATTTAAACTTAGTGTTGTGTGAATTTCATGTTATCGATGAAATTAAATATATTTTTAAAGAAATATATCATAAAGTCTTGAGGTGGTACACTTACACTGAAAATTTCCTCTATAAAACTTTTACCTTTCCAAGGCTCCATTATTAATATTTATTTAAATGTTTTATTTTAAAAAAAATTAAATAACCTTCTTAAATTCTTTTTTGAAGGTGGATTATGACTTCACCTTTTTACAATGAGGGTAAAAGTCTTATATAAAATCCTTTTTCATGATTTATCTTCTATTTTCATATTTATCCCCCTCAAAATTTCCATGTGAAATACTCCTTCTGGGATATTGATTTATATATATCAATCGACCTAACTCTAGGTGTCATTTTATGTGATATAGTTTGTAAATGTTATAAAAACCATTTTTATTTCAATATGATCCTGAAGATATGATGGATAATTGATTCCATGTGACACACATATGTATGGGTGATTATTATCTGATGGTTAGGTAATTATATCTATCCTCAATGAATTAGTGGAATTTTTATACCTAATGAGATAAAAATAGTGCGTGAGTGGGAATCTCATCCCCAAGAGGGTATATAGGTTATAAGACCAAGCCCAATTGGGTACACATGTGGTAAGAATAATCCCTAGAGAGTATACAGGTGGTATGGCCAAACCCAAGAGGGTATAAGAGTTGTAATACCAATCCCGAAGAGGTTATATGAGAGGTAATCCCAATACCAAGAGGGTATATGGGTTGTAATCCCAACCCCAATATGGTACATGAGTTATTATCCCAAGCCCATAGGGGATACATAGTTTGTTAGATGAATCCAAAGACGGTATAGAGGTTTTTTCCCATGACTAAGAGGGAACATGGGTTGTTAGTCAAATCCCGCTATATTATGGGAATCAAGTAGGATTTCTTTTTCCCTCATGTTATAATTTCCTACAATTTCTCTTATTACACATTTTTATCTTATATACATAACTTATGATGCCATGTATCGTGTTAATTTTCTCATGTTTATACAATCATATGACATGGTATGTGTTTAATCATTTGATACTTCATGTCATTATTTTATTCCATGAGCAAAACACTTATGGTTTCATGTTATATTTATAATATATTTCTCTCTTGATCATTTTTTTCTCATACACTTATAATCTAACCCTTGATAATATTTTTAAATGGTTTCTAGTACTGATTTTTTGATCTCAAACCTTCCTTATGTTTTTATTCCCTGAGTTATGAATATCAATATAACTTTTGAATTATCTATAACGGAATCTAGTGTGGTTATATTACTGAGAAATTTTCATAGGTATCATAAAATATGTTACTTATATAGATGATCCTCAAAGACATTAAAACTTATGTTTTTTGGATTGTGAGATTATTGTCAGATGTCATTTCTATTCTCTAAAAATAATGTGTAACATATTTAATTTTATCTGGATACATCTCACCTTGTATCTAAGAGAGTTTTTAATGTTTTTTATTACTGAACATGAGAGTGAGGGTATGGGTCACCTGAGTTGGTATTAGAGAAGTGTTTAGTTATTTTTGGGGTATATTTTAGTTATTTTAAGGATTAGGATGAGATAAGAATCCTTAAAACTGAACATCCTAAAATTTTATTAAAGTAATAAGTGTGTGGATTTAATGAAATGCAACTCATTTCTAGATACTACAACTGGATTTTGGATCTCTCACATATTCACTTATTGGTAATAATCCCTAAAAGGTTAGTTGGGTGATGAAAACCCATAGGGCATCATTAAATCCTACACGGATAAACAAATTTATTAATTTATACATACTGAGACAAACTAACTAAAAATGTAGTACTTGGAAAGGTAGAGTGTTGAACCCACATGGATGATCCGTTTTAATGAAAATTATTTAGGAAAATAATATTGAAATTGTTTTGTTTGTTTGGAAAAATGGAAATAAATATCTGTATTTTTTCGGTTGATAATCAAGATGGGAGAAATTCTAGGTTCCTTTTTCTTAGGTTCAAGTGCTATGGATTCAATTTTAAATGCATTTATTCATGTTTTGTGTTATAATGGAGTCAAAAAAGATCCTTAATCTTGGTATCCCACCCTAATCCTATGATTGCACCATTGGAATGGTCATCTACTAGGTTTGATCATAGAAATAGAGGACCCAAAACCATGTTTAAACCAAAATAACCTAGTATTGTAAAATGGTCATACACAAACTCAGATGATTAAATGATGCAATAAATTAACCAACTTCAGACTATACAAATGATCATTCAATATGAAAATAAGAAAAATTAGAATTGAATAATCAGTTTTCAGAAATACAAAACATGAATAATAAAAATAAATAATCATTATCATCACATCCCCCTATAATGAAATCACGTGATACTAATTAGGAAACTCTCTAATGCAAGACATTATGAGAACAAGTTTCATAGGTACCCAAAGAAGAATAGTGGTGAAGAAGGGATCTGAATATTCACTCCATTTTTTTGGTGTCTCAATTCCTCTTGTTGGTCCTAGATTCCATTCGATGGGTGGACATAGGTCTTCTTTATAGGAAAATATTTCATTATTTCTTACAGCATCATTTTTTTACATGACACTATTGTCATGATTTGAACAAGAGTTTCACATTGTATAATACTTATTATTTTTCCTTCGCAAGTAAAAATCTCACACGATTCTTGTTTGGAACCTTGAATGTTGTGATGATGTGAAATAGTGGCTTAATAAATCTAACATCATATCATAGTGTGTAATGACTTCATGAAATTTCCATAAAAGCAGTTTCCGTTTGAAAATATCACAACATGTAATCTCATTACATGAAGTGTAATCAGTGTTTTCCCAGTTTCGAGCTCTGCTTCCTCTCTTAAAAATATGATGACATGCCACTTCACTTCGGTCATTGAATGAAGGGTTGTTTTAGTCATATTTTCTCTACTTTTTTTTCTTTTTTTCAAATATTTATCATTTCCTACCATAAAACATAAAACAAATAAATTTGATCGAAAATTGGTAAGATTAAACAATTAAATACAATAATTAATACATTAAAACACTATAAAATGTATGCATGAAATAAACTTATCAGGTACTAACTCAATTTTTACTATGTTTATGAATAGACGCTGAACATCACAATTGGTATGATACTTCTATGGGATATGGTTGGGATAATTTATATTATCATTATAAACCATTATGAGAGATTTAAATACCCAACTAGTCTAATTAGTGAATTTAGTGGGCAGGTGACCATATATAACTCTGATTAAAACCAAGATATTCATAAGTTATGTTATATATTTCATTTAATATTTATTAATTATAGGTTTAGAGTTTTATTTCCTTTCATTTAATAATTTCTCATTCCTAGAATTCATTTAATTAAATTAATTATTGGAACTAAGAGGAACTGATTCAGTAGTGGATATAATGGACAATGTGAAGATCATCCCAATAAGAAACATAATGAAATAGAAAATGGAGATAAATCCTTCGTGATAAGGTCATCATAGATTATGAATAATAACACAAACCATGTAGAGATCCCAACACACACCAAGGAAAAAAATTTAAGGAGCCAATTTATTTAGGTTGGAGAATATAACACCATAATATTTTACAATATAATTTCCATTAAATAAACATTATATTGATACCTTGTTTCATATAGAACACCGAACTAAAAAAAAAAATACATTATATGAATATTTTTTGTAAATTTTTAAGAATAATAAAACCTATAGAAAATGAAAATATATTAACAAACTAAAATTTATTACATTTATTGGATGAATAATTATTATGAATTTATTTAAAAATGATTTTTCAAATAAAATTTTTTTAATTCTTTTATATATTTTATTCTAATAAAATTAATTTAACAATTTAAAACAATCATTGTATATGAATTGATATATTAATATTAATTAAAATATAAAGATATTAAATAATATTAAGAACACATAAAAACATCGTTTTTCAAAAAAATAATTTTTTTAATATTTTTCATTCTCATTTTGAAACTAAATTTATAAATTTTATAATATTAATTTTATAAAATGATAATAATTTTCGAGTTCATCAATTCAAAAATATATTAAGAGGTATTTTTGAGATTTTTCTAAAAAGGTATAATTTTGGGTGATTATTAAAAAATATTGATTTTGAAAATATTGTCTCTTTTATGACATTTTCATAAAAATAATGATTTGAATGTTTATAATACCTTTTTATATAAAAAATATATATTTATAAATTAAAATAAATCATTTAAAACACAATGTTCAATTTATAATCCCTATGTTTAGCTTTTAAAAAAATTAAGTAATATTTTAATTTAATAAAAACTATTTTTGGTTCATTTTTTTAAGAAACATTCCAAAATGTGGAATTCAGTTTTGGTTTTTTTAAAGACACATAACTCATATTTCACTGATAATCAACCAATTAATTTCATATAAATCAACAATAATGATAAGTTTAAATTAATATTAAAAAAAATAATCTTTCTCTAAAAATAGTTTTTATGTGTTCTGTTCTCTAATATTAAAATTAATTATCCTCACCCATATAAATTTAATATGAAAAAATTTATTTCATATTTTCAATAATTAGTTTCAAATTATATAATATTATATTTTTATTTTTATTCTTTAAAAGTAAAGTAATTAGTTAAAAATTAGTTACCATGGTAAAAAACTAAAACCGTAAAAGTGAAAAAAAAAGTGAGTGATTAAAACCATGTTTATTACCTATGTGAAAATATATTTTTAAGGCTATATCAAACTTATCCATTCCCCTACTCCAATTTTCCACTTTTGGAGTTTTATCGTTTTGGGTTTTTTTCAAAGGTATGGACCATTCATTTTTAGGATTAATTTCTTTTTTGGACCTAATAATATTTCATAAAAGGTTCAAGGAGGTATCAGGTGCATTCAGGGCTCATTTAGAGACAGATCCCTGAAATGGGAAGATAATACTAGGCCGCATGGTTAAGAAGAAACTATTTCACCCAGCCTGTATGGTTTCTCTAAACCGTGTGAATACAGACAGTGGGGACCTGGGGGATTCATGCTTTGTCTACAACCATGTGACCATTGGCACAAATCCATGAAATAATATATACATCTAGGACAGAGTGGTTTCTCATGGTTTGTGTATGTTTAGATAAATTGTGCGACTAACCATTTGGGGTGCCCGTTTGAAGTGAATCTTGGTGCATGGTTTGGCCAACCATGCGGCCAAACCATGTTCCCTTATTTTGTGGGTTGATTTATGATTTATCCCCTCTTAAGTGATTTAAACCCCTTTACTTTTCCTCTACCTCTATTTCTCTAGAATCTCCATCCCATCCTCCCTTGCATGAAACTCTCTTTGTAACACCCGATATTTTTATGAGTAATATTTGGTTCAAAGGAATCTTTCACTACACACTTGTTTGGCTTACTTTACACGCAATCGCGACCTTCCTCGATAGCTTGTGTCGTACGCAATACCGAGTTTCACTAAACAACGATATGCTATTAAAATAATATTAGAACTAGCCATTATAAATAGTAATAACCACTTTTTGAAATTTTATAAATTTTATTTTTCAAAATAGACTTCATTTTTGGATTCGGAATACCGAAATTATCCTAGGGTGAAATTTTGGTATTTTTCTGAAAACTTTCAATTTTTGATGAATAGTGAAACCACTAAGTGGTAGGTTAAAAACTGAATTTTGCATAAAACATAATTTTACCGCTTCTGTGAATGGAATTTAGAAAATCTGACAGACACGGTTGATATCAGTAAGTAAAATGTGGTTCAACGAGATAAAAATAATTTTTTGGTGAATAGTAACTTTTTACTTTTTTTTACCGCGGTTAATAGTAAATAGGGTAACTAAGGGTAAATATGATATTACTATTACCCTAACACATGTCCTAATTCTATTTGATAAGTGTAATTCGACCATAAACAACCTTATGAATAAAATATGACCATTTAGGCCCACTTGAGTTAGATTAGGACATTTATTATTAATTTATTTAAAGAAGGGTTAAAATAGTTAAAATCAAAGTTTAATAAGTAAATCATTTTTAATATGGGGTTATACATAATTTAAATTCGACAATAAATATTCATTAGAAAGATAAAAAGATTTCCTACATAATGGTATTTTATTTATAATTTTTATACATTAAATAATTTAATTTAATTATGACACAACGATGATGGAGTAATTATCTTATATTGACATAATTGATGTTATAAACACCAAAATAAATGTAATTTGAGACTTTTTATGAATTGCACTAATTTTCTAGGTTACTATGATATATTAGTGTTGCTTTAATCAACTTGGTTCGAATATATAATTTTGTTATGACTTTCACAAAAATCATATATCAAATAGTGTCAAAATTGACACAAAATAGTTTTGAAATCAAATATTATATTTTTAATTGTTATTTTATTCCTAAAAATCTAAGGTTCGGCCAAATGACTTATATAAGGATATATATATTAATAATAAACAATTTGGGGTTCTTTTGGAATGTTATAGTAAGTGTATTAACCATATAGTGAAAGAAAACAAAAAGACATGGTAAAAGTTAAATTATTTAACTT
Source organism: Viscum album (assembly GCA_963277665.1). Classification (NCBI taxonomy): domain Eukaryota; kingdom Viridiplantae; phylum Streptophyta; class Magnoliopsida; order Santalales; family Viscaceae; genus Viscum; species Viscum album. The sequence continues at coordinate 1,212,254,556 of OY728121.1, forward strand.
TGAGTTAAATCTAATTGATAAGGTTAAAATAATACCCTAAACTTGTCTAAATCCAATTTGTTGATAGGATTTCGACCCATCCCCACTTTAGCTTCAAAATAAGACCCTTTGGAACCATTATAAACCGATTTTGACTTTAATATAAAATAATATTTTGAGATATTCCTAAGGTGCCCCTCTCCTCCCTTATAAAAGGGAACCTCCTCCCCCTCCTCCTAACACCAATTTGAGCACTCAAGCTTGCCCAAACTCTGCCATTTTCTCCTCTCCACTCCCCTATAATAATACTAGAGGTCCTGGTCTTCTTCAAAGACCAATCATATTTCCCTAAGTGGAGGATTCAAAGAGGCGTTCCAAATAAGAGGTAATATCCATTACCGATCTTTTCAATTTCTTTCTTCTTCAACTTACTCTTCTTTAGTTGTTTCATGATAAAGTAATAACATAAGTATTACTTACATAATTATATGTTATTATAAATATTAAACAACCCTAATTCACCTTCTATCCATCCTACGGAAAAATTAAATCACCGCGCGTGCGTACGTACAGAATACCGTCTCCACGCCGTGGTGTAATCTATTTTCCACCACCACCTTACAAGGATGGGTATAACGGTGTAATGAGTAACTATTTATGATTATTATAAAGTAATATTGATACTGAAATAATATATATATACTCCAATACAATTACACGATCATAGGAATGATATCATCACTCGTGCGTACGTACGGAATACCGTCTCCACGATGTGATGTGACTCGTTCTACATGATCATCATTACATAGTAATTATATAAATGAATTTAATGAATAAATATGATATGTGTTACACTAATACCATTCTGGAAATAAGGTATCTATAACCTTAAAAGAAGAATAAGAATTTATTCGGCAAAACACGCATAAGAACAAAAGGCAATAAAGACCCGAGTAACAAGTAACAATGAAATATTACTAACAAGAAGCTAAGAATATGACCATATATGATATCATATAAATATGTATGATTCTGGAATAAGTCAATAACATTATTTAAACCATTATACAGGATCTTCGGACACGTACAAAGCAAATCGGACCTAAGGTAAGGGAAATATCACAATCACGTTTTTATCCGAGATTGTTTATTCGTAAGTATTTACTGGGGTGTATTTTATCATCCACATCCATGTTTCATCAATATGTAATATTATTTCCATCCACCTAAAATTGTTTAAATCCATTTTTACCCTTCGGTGAGTTTTTAGTAATATGTATGAAAGGAATCTTTTGTCGTTTTTCGTACGAGGTACTTTTTGACTTTTCCGACAAAAGTACGAAGAATGTTTTTTAACTTATACGGCATGAATGGATTTTTAAAACATTATTTCCAAGAAACTTCCTTTACAAGTTTTCAAGTTTATTTTTAATAAACTTCTTTTATTTTAAAGTCGTATGACATGTTATGAATGGAAAAATTATTTTGAAGTAGAAAGGATATTTTCCTCAAGAATGGAGTTCAAGTATTTTATCAAAATTATTTTCCATATAAGATAATCAAAGGGTTCTGTTTTTATCCCTATTATTACATTGGTTTGATTATGTGTGATGGAAATATTTTTATTAATTCCTTTATCTTATATGAATTGTTTTATGATGTCATGTTGTTTAAGAATCCCATTTTTATTACATGGGTTACGCTATGATGTATGGTTTATGATTATGTGGCACACATAAGAAAGGATTCATTATAAGATGGGTGGGACCTACATCTCCCTCCAATGCATTGGGTAAAGATTTTATATCTCATGAGATAGACATGGCTGGAACGGTAGGTTATACCGGTTCAGTGAAACAGGACTGGAACGAGGGTGACTCGGTTTAGAAAGGGACTTTGTCCACTAAGATAGCCTTGGAAATGAGTCATGACTAACAAGAAATGATTTTCCATGATTATGTGTGCATGCCACAAAGTTTCAAGTTTCATGTTATGATTATGGGGATCTCATTTTCACTTTTATGATTTGTTCCATGTTAAGATATTATGATCACTTTTGCAGGTTATGATTATCAAAAAGATATGATATGATTTTTATTTCCTTTATTTGCCCTTGCTGAGCATTTGAGCTCACCCTTTTATGTTTTCTTTTCCCCAGGTCAGGAAGATGGATATTAAGTAGAATATTCTAAAAGGGACCCAAGATATGATGAAATAAATGGGAGACACTGTAGAAGATTTATGAACCAGTTGTTTATGTTTCCCAGTTTCTAAAGACACTATACCTATATGGTCCTTTGTGGTTTTGTCATATTTTGTAATAAGTGTGTTTCAATTTTGAAGTATTAACAATGTATGTAAATTATGGGTCGTTATAGTTGGTATCAGAGGAAAGGTATAGTCAACCTTTGGAAAATAGGATGTGAAATCCTTAGTAAGAACCCTAAGGATAAGTCTAAGCATTGAACCCAATCTTAGTGTTTTAGAAATGGCCATGAATACCCTAGGATAAGACCTTAAGTGTGAAATTTTATTCTTGATTATGTGGTTTTCCTATTATAATTAGTGTTTCTCACACTATTCTTCTTGGTTTTAGTCAATGGTTGGAACCCGAAGGAACCGTGTTAATGTGGAATGCGATGGGCAATGAAATGATTGTCCCCCTGAGCAACCAAACGATATGGGAGCTGGAATGAAAAATCTTGTAGCCATGCTCACACAACTTTCTCAAGCTATAAATCATGCAGGACTTCCAAACAAGCAAAGGAAGGAGCAACATTCTGTTGAATCCTTCATGAGGCAGTGTCCACCTTCTTTCAGCGGGTCTACTGATCCATTAGTTGCTGAACAATGGATTAGTACTACTAAAAAGATATTTTCAGTTCTTCAATGTTCTGAACATGATAAAGTCATCCTAGCAGTGTATCGTTTGGAAAGAGATGCTGATCAATGGTGGAATCTTATTAAGAATACGAGTAAAAGGGATGAAATTGAGTCCATGGAATGGGACGAGTTCAAGAACTTATTTTTCAATAAGTACTTCCCTCGTATTCTCTGAACAAAGATAGAGAAAGAGTTTCTTGAACTGAAGCAAAGGGATGATGAATCTGTTGGTACCTATGAAGCAAATTTTACAAGACTTGCAAGGTACGCTTCTGGTATTATTATCCAACCTGAGAGTAAGATCGATCGATTCTTTAGTGGCATAAAACCAAGTCTTCGAAGGGCGTTAGCCATAAGGGACATCAATAGCTATGAGGAAATCGTTAGATGTGCTCTCAAAGTCGAGATGGAGATTGGAGTAACCCATCAGTCACATGGGTTTGATAAGAAGAGGAAGATGGAATTCAATGGAAAATCTAAAGAGCACACTGAAAAGAAGATGAGCTTTCCCTTATGCTCAAAGTGTGGAAAGAAACATGGAGGGAGTTGTCTTAAAGGGACAAGTAAATGTTTCAAATGTGGAAAGGAAGGTCATCGGGCATTTGAATGCCATGATAATGGGAAGAAGATGTCTAATGATGCCAACAAAGGAAGGGATACACAGAATGAACCTACTACTCTTCAATGTTTCAAGTGCAAGGAGATGGGGCATTATGCCAATCAATGCCCAAATCCAAGGGTTGATGATGATGGTCGACGTCAACAAAATCTTAAGGCTAAAGAAAAAGGAAAGTCACATGCAATTTCTATCAGCGATGTGGAGTACGATAACGAAGTGGTGAAAGGTACACTTACCATCCACTCTAAAGTAGCAAATGTTTTATTTGATTCTGGATCCACCCACTCTTTTATTTCTGAAAAATTTTCTAAGGGTATCACCATATTACCTCAACAATTAGATGTTGAGTTAGCTGTGACAACACCTAATGGCACAACAGTCGCATCAAAAGTTTATAATTCTTCTCCGATCGAAGTTTGTGGGAAAGTGCTTCCTGCAAATCTTGTGATCCTTCCTTTAGTGGAATTTGATGTGATTCTTGGCATGGATTGGCTTTCTCTACATGGATCTCATATCAATTGCCAAAGAAGGGAAGTCACATTTCATATTCCAGATCAATCTACGATCGTCTATCGATGCAAGGATGAATATAACCTTCTAGTGGAAATTCCTTCCATCTTATGGGTCTTGATTCCACTAAATAAAGGTTATTTATCTCAAATGGTTGGTGAGAAACTTACGATTAAGAATATGCCCATTGTACGGGAGTTCGATGATGTCTTTCCGGATGAATTTCTGGGTCTTCCACCAAATCTTGAAGTTGAGTTTTCAATAGAACTCGTACCGGGTGCTTTGCCTATTTCAAAGACACCTTATAGAATTGCCCCAATTGAGTTGCAGGAATTGAAGAAGCAACTCCAAGAGAATCTTGATAAGGGATTCATATGCCCTAGTGCGTCACCTTGGGGAGCACCTGTTCTATTTGTTAAGAATAAAGATGGATCAATGAGACTCGGCATTGATTATCGAGAACTTAACAAGATCACTATCAAGAACAAATATCCTCGCCCACGCATTGATGACTTATTTGACCAACTACGCGGAGCTCAATACTTTTCCAAGATTTATCTTCATTCAGGGTATCATCAATTAAGGGTCAAAAGGGAGGATATACCAAATACAGCTTTCCGTACAAGGTATGGACACTATGAATTTATAGTAATGTCATTTGGTCTTACTAATGCCCTTGCTATCTTCATGGATCTAATGAATAGAGTCTTTAGAGACTATCTTGATCAATTTGTGGTAGTCTTTATAGACGATATTCTTGTCTATTCAAAGAGAAAGGAAGAGCATGAAGATCACTTGAGAATTATATTGAAGACCCTGAGAAAGGAGAAGCTTTATGCCAAATTTACCAAGTGTGAACTTTGGCTTCAAAAAGTTTCATTTTTGGGTCACATAATCTCAAAAGAGGGGATATCTGTGGATCCAGCAAAAACAGAGGTTATCGAAAGATGGTCAAGACCAACAACAGTAACTGAGATCCGAAGTTTTCTTGGTTTGGCTGGATATTATCGACGTTTTGTAAAAGATTTTTCACGATTATCTAATTCACTCACCAAGTTGACTCAGAAAGGAGTTAAGTTTGTTTGGACAGAGGAATGTGAAGAGAATTTCAAGGAGTTGAAAAGAAGGTTATCCAGTGCACCTGTGCTCACACTGCCTTGTAGTGGAGAACGGTTTGTGATCTACAGTGATGCATCCAAGAAGGGATTGGGGTGTGTTCTTATGAAAAATGATATGGTGATAGCTTATGCCTCACGACAGTTGAAAATCCATGAGCAAAATTACCCAACACATGATTTGGAGTTGGCTGCGGTAATCTTTGAATTAAAGATTTGGAGGCATTACCTTTATGGTGAAAGGTGTGATATTTATACTGATCATAAAAGTTTAAAGTATATTTTCACACAAAAGGAGTTGAATATGCGTCAAATAAGATGGTTGGAGCTGATTAAGGATTACGACTGCTCAATCCATTACCACCCTGGGAAAGCAAACAAGGTGGAAGATGCATTAAGTCGACAAGACCATGCTAGTTTATCCATGATGAGGATCACAAAAGATCCAATATTTATGGATTTACAAAGGATGGATCTTGGAATTATAATGGAAGAGGAAAAATATTATCTTTCTCAAATGGATGTTCAACCATCTATACATGTGAAGATTAAAGAGGCACATAAAGAAGATGTCGAGTTACAAAAGAAGGTGAGAAATGTTCTTGAATTTAACCTTGATTGTGATGGGATAATAAAGTTCAGAAATCGGGTTTTTGTTCCTCCCATCCCCGAATTAAAGAAGGAGCTGCTGGATGAGGCTCATAGTTTATCATTCTCTATTCATCCTGGAAGCACGAAGATGTATAGGGACCTGAAAGAGTACTTCTGGTGGGATGGCATGAAAAAAGATGTTGCTAAATATGTCTCTCGATGCTTGGTTTGTCAACAAGTTAAAGCTGAGAGACAGAAGTCTAAGGGGATGTTACAACCATTACCCATACCCGAATGGAAATGGGAAAACATCACTATGGACTTTGTCACAGGACTTCCTAAAACATCCAAAGGCAATAATGCTATTTGGGTCATAGTTGATCGTCTTACAAAGTCTGAACACTTCATTGCTATTAGAGAGGATTTCTCTCTAGATCAGCTTGCCAGGATATATGTAAAGGAAGTGGTAAGATTGCATGGAGTACCACTTTCTATTATATCTGATCGGGATCCGAGATTTACCTCGAAGTTCTGGCGAAGTCTTCAGCATACTCTGGATGCAGAGTTGAGTTTCAGCATTGCTTATCATCCCCAGACAGACGGTCAGTCTGAGAGAACAATTCAAACCCAAGAAGATATGTTGAGATCTTTCTCTATGGATTTCAAAGGAGGTTGGGATCAACACCTACCTTTGGTGAAATTTTCTTATAATAATAGCTTTCACTCCAGCATTCAAATGGCTCCTTATGAAGCTCTCTATGGAAAGAGATGCAGGACTCCAACTTGCTGGGATGAAGTTGGGGAAAGAAAGGTATTAGGACCTGATCTCGTTGATGAAATGGCAGAAAAGGTCAGATCTATTCAACAACACATAAGAGAAGCTCAGGGTCGACAGAAAAGTTATGCCGACAACCGAAGAAAAGACCTAGAGTTTGAAGTGGGTGATAAAGTGTTCTTACGAATATCTCCCTGGAAGAGGGTTATGAGATTTGGAAAGAAGGGGAAGTTGAGCCCTAGATATATCGGTCCTTTCGAAATACTGGATCGTGTTGGAAAGGTAGCTTACCGATTGGAACTTCCACCGAATCTCCCTCAAGTTCACTATGTGTTCCATGTATCTCTCCTGAGAAAGTACATACCTGATCCTTCACATGTACTCAGCTCAGAAGTTGTACCGCTGGAGCAAGATCTTTCTTATGAAGAACAACCGATAGAGATTCTGGATCGTAGCGAAAAAGACCTACGAAACAAGACCACTCGATTGGTGAAAGTTTTATGGAGGAACCACAAATTGGAAGAAGCTACATGGGAGCTTGAGGATATGATGAGGGAGAAGTATCCTCATCTTTTTTTTACAAAGTGACGAATTTCGAGGACGAAATTCTTTTTAAGGGGGGTAGAATGTAACACCCGAGATTTTTATGAGTAATATTTTGTTCAAAGGAATCTTTCACTACACACTTTTTTGGCTTACTTTACACGCAATCGCGACCTTCCTCAATAGCTTGTGTCGTACGCAATACCGAGTTTCACTAAACAACGATATGCTATTAAAATATTATTAAAACTAGCTGTTATGAATAGTAATAACCACTTTTTGAAATTTAAAAATTTTATTTTTCAAAATGGACTTCATTTTTGGATTCGGAATACCGAAATTAGCCTAGGGTGAAATTTTGGTATTTTTCTGAAAACTTTCAATTTTTGATGAATAGTGAAACCACTAAGTGGTAGGTTAAAAACTGAATTTTGCATAAAACTTAATTTTACCGCTTCTGTGAATTGAATTTCGAAAATCTGACAGACACGGTTGATATCAGTAAGTAAAATGTGTTTCAATGAGATAAAAATAATTTTTTGGTGAATAGTAACTTTTTACTTTTTTTTACCGCGGTTAATAGTAAATAGGGTAACTAAGGGTAAATATGATATTACTATTACCCTAACACATGTCCTAATTCTATTTTATAAGTTTAATTCGACCATAAACAACCTTATGAATAAAATATGACCATTTAGGCCCACTTGAGTTAGATTAGGACATTTATTATTAATTTATTTAAAGAAGGGTTAAAATAGTTAAAATCAAAGTTTAATAAGTAAATCATTTTTAATATGGGGTTATAAATAAGATAAATTCTACAATAAATATTAATTAGAAAGCTAAAAAGATTTCCTACATAATGGTATTTTATTTATAATTTTTAGACATTAAATAATTTAATTTAATTATGACGCAACGATGATGCAGTAATTATCTTATATTGACATAATTGATGTTATAAACACAAAAATAAATGTAATTTGAGACTTTTTATGAATTACACTAATTTTCTATGTTACTATGATATATTAGTGTTGATTTAATAAACTTGGTTCGAACATATAATTCTGTTATGACTTTCACAAAAATCATATATCAAATAGTGTCAAAATTGACACAAAATAGTTTTTAAATCAAATATTATATTATTAATTGTTATTTTATTCATAAAAATCTAAGGTTCCGCCAAATGACTTAGATAAGGATATATATATTAATAATAAACAATTTGGGGTTCGTTTGGCATGTTATAGTAAGTGTATTAACCATATAGTGAAAGAAAACCAAAAGACATGGTAAAAGTTAAATTATTTAACTTAGAGTTAAATCTAATTGATAAGGTTAAAATAATATCCTAAACTTGTCTAAATCCTATTGTTTGATAGGATTTAGACCCATCCCCACTTTACATTTGATATAAGACCCTTTGGAACCATTATAAACCGATTTTGACTTTAATATAAAATAATATTTTGAGATATTCCTAAGGTGCCCCTCTCCTCCCTTATAAAAGGGCACCTCCTCCCCCTCCTCCTCACACCAATTTGAGCACTCAAGCTCGGCCAACCCCTACCATTTTCTCCTCTACACTTCCCTAGAATAATCCTAGCGGTCCTGGTCTTCTTCAAAGACCAATCTTAGTTCCCTAAGTGGAGGATTCAAAGAGGCGTTCCAAAGAAGAGGTAATATCCATTACCGATCTTTTCAATTTCTTTCTTCTTCAACATCTTCTTATTTAGTTTTTTCATGATAAAGTAATAACATAAGTATTACTTACATACTTATATGTTATTATAAATATTAAACAACCCTAATTCACCTTCTATCCATCCTACGGAAAAATGAAATCATCGCGCGTGCGAACGTACGGAATACCGTCTCCACGCCGTGGTGTAATCTATTTTCCACCACCACCTTACAAGGATGGGTATAATGGTGTAATTAGTAACTATTTGTGATTATTATAAAGTAATATTGATACTGAAATAATATATATATACTCCAATACAATTCCACGATCATAGGAACGATATCATCACTCATGCGTACGTACGGAATACCGTCTCCACGATGTGATGCGACTCGTTCTACATGATCATCATTACATAGTAATTATATAAATGAATTGAATGAATAAATATGATATATGTTACACTAATACCATTATAAAAATAAGGTATCTATAACCTTAAAAGAAGAATAAGAATTTATTCGGCAAAACACGCATAAGAACAAAAGGCAATAAAGACCCGAGTAACAAGTAACAATGAAATATTACTAACAAGAAGATAAGAATATGACCATATATGATATAATATCAATATGTATGATTCTTGAATAAGTCAATAACATTATTTAAACCATTATACAGGAGCTTCGGACACGTACAAAGAAAATCGGACCTAAGGTAAGGGAAATATCACAATCTCATTTTTATCCGAGATTGTTTATTCATAAGTATTTACTGGGGTGTATTTTATCATCCACATCCATGTTTCATCAATATGTAATATTATTTCCATCCACCAACAATTTTTTAAATCCATTTTTACCCTTCGGTGAGTTTTTAGTAATATGTATGAAAGGAATCTTTTGTCGTTTTTCGTATGAGGTACTTTTTGACTTTTCCAACAAAAGTACGAAGAATGTTTTTTTTAACTTATACGACATGAAGGGATTTTTAAAACATTATTTCCAAGAAACTTACTTTACAAGTTTTCAAGTTTATTTTTAATAAAATTATTTTATTTTAAAGTCGTATGACATGTTATGAAAGGAAAAATGTTTTTGAAGTAGAAAGGATATTTTCCTCAAGAATGGAGTTCAAGTATTTTATCAAAATTATTTTCCATCTAAGATAATAAAAGGGTTCTGTTTTTATCCCTATTATTACATTGGTTTGATTATGTTGTGATGGAAATATTTTTATGAATTCCTTTATCTTATATGAATTGTTTTATGATGTCATGTTGTTTAAGAATCCCATTTTTATTACATGGGTTACGCTATGATGTATGGTTTATGATTATGTGGCACACATAAGAAAGGATTCATTATAAGATGGGTGGGACCTACATCTCCCTCCAATGCATTGGGTAAAGATTTTATATCTCATGAGATAGACATGGCTGGAACGGTAGGTTATACCGGTTCAGTGAAACAGGACTGGAATGAGGGTGACTCGGTTCAGAAAGGGACTTTGTCCACTAAGATAGTCTTGGCAATGAGTCATGACTAACAAGAAATGATTTTCCATGATTATGTGTGCATGCCACAAAGTTTCAAGTTTCATGTTATGATTATGGGGATCTCATTTTCACTTTTATGATTTGTTCCATGTTAAGATATTATGATCTCTTTTGCAGGTTATGATTTTCAAAAAGATATGATATGATTTTTATTTCCTTTATTTTCCCTTGCTGAGCATTTGAGCTCACCCTTTTATGTTTTCTTTTCCCCAGGTCAGGAAGATGGATATTAAGTAGAATATGCTAAAAGGGACCCTAGATATGATGAAATAAATGGGAGACACTATAGAAGATTTATGAACCAGTTGTTTATGTTTTCCAGTTTCTAAAGACAATATACCTATACGGTCCTTTGTGGTTTAGTCATATGTTGTAATAAGTGTGTTTCAATTTTGAAGTATTAACAATGTATGTAAAGTATGGGTTGTTATACTCTTCCCTCTCAAGATAGGGATCATGTATCCTCCTATGTATGAACTCTGAATCGCTCTCTGTCAGATCCAACAAGAAGTTAAAGGGGAGATCTTGAATCATCACCATTCCATTTCAGGTTCTTTGTCCCATCTATTGTTCTATCTTAGTGTAATATCATTTCCCCCATTTTATGGTAGTTTGAAGTTTTCTTCGATTTATTCCAATCTAGCTTGAATCAAAGGTCGAGACTTTATTAGGGAAGCTCTATAATGCTAATGTAGGTGTTCTAGGTTATTTTATTCCATGAGATAGACACTTCTATAAATGCCCCTAAATTTCCATTTAAATTAAAATGAATGACTTTCCATGCCATTTCTAACCCAAGTGAGAAATTAATCAACCCCTTGGGTTAAACGACTTGACCAAAGCAATTCTAATGGGCATGTTTTACCTTATAGTCCAAATTTCCCCTTTTTATAGAATGGAATAACAACACTTTAGGATTGTTATCACATAATTAATTCATTTATCCTACTTTTGTAGTTGAATTCAAGGTTTTACCATGAATTAGATCCTTTTACTCCATTCCATAGTGAAATGGTATAATTACATGAATTAGAAAAGTGATTAGGCCTTTAACCTCTTTCCATAAATGGAATATTGAATGAGAAATTACATACCAATGTGAATACTAAGATACAAATGATTGAACTAATAAAATGGTCCCTCTTGATAGAAATTATATATATATATTGTTTAATGAATTCACATTAGTGTCGAGGGTGAAATGAGGGGTTCTAACTTAATGAAACCTTGGATGGACTCTCGTGCCTTCTTTTTAGAATTGTAAATTCTTTGTAAACACGTCGAGTGATACATCAGCTATGCTAGGGATAGGCACATTGAGTGTTACTACTTTGCCTCCATACTAGTGAAACCAACTCCCTAGGGAAGACCCCATGGAAGGGATCAATGTCTTTATGGTTTTACCACTCCATGAGATATACTTGGGACCCTATGTGTGATACCATGTATGGAATCAGAGGTTAGTTATAGACTTTGTCATACCATGCCAGGAGAGGCACATGTGACTTCATTCTTGGGTCGCTTTGACAAAATCCATGGCATTGGACTTTAACCAATCCCCTCAAGTGATAAATGTCAATTTATCTTGAATTACGATGGATGGTCTCAAGGTGAATTGACATTTACAAAGTGGATAGATTGAATTAAAGGATGTTTTAAATAGAATAAAAATATAAAATGAATTTTTTCAAGAAATAATTGGTCCCTTGGTTTTGGAAACATAGAGACATGTCCTCCAATCCTAATCAAAAGTTTGGGGACAATATATCTTCTTACACCATTTTATCACTCACTTACATTTGTAGGATCTCTTGATTCATACTCACCAGTTTAGGTCAAAGTAGGTAAATTCGATAGGTATCCAAGTGGAACCCAGTTCAATAAATTTATTTATTTATTTATTTCTGTTGGGAATTAATTTCTGTTGGGAAATTAAATATTTCATGAAATGTAATGGCCTAGACACCGTGGGTGAGGACTACTAAGATTGTATCTCACACCCTTCTTGGGAAGCCTCTCATACCTCAAAAGACATTATAGTTTCATGTATAGACAGAGGGGACCATCCCACTTCTAATGCTTAATTGACTATTCGAGGATGGAGTTTGGGAGAAAATAAACAATCTTATTCTATAGATTCTAGATATGGTAGTTTTTTTCCTTTTTTATATTTTCTTATAATGTTTTATATTCATGTATCTCCTACCCATTGCATAATCATTTTTGTATAGATACATTATCATGATCATCATATTGTATTGTTTATTATTTAGCTTTCGCTTATTTTTTATTAGCATGAATTTATTATTAAAATTATTTGGATTTTATCTGTTATTTTTTATTAATATTATATTTATTACTAATTATATTTATAATTATGGGCTCTGCTCTGATCAATAAGGGAATATTCTCCCCACATACACACACCAAACCCTCAATGTTGGTCGACAACCTCTGGTAATTAGGGAGGGGCGCTAGAGGTCTTGTGGCCCACCACATATAGAACCATTAAGATTTACCCACTATGAGATGCTACCATATAATATTTATTTTAATAGTGTAATTTTCCTTTTATATTGATATACAAAATTCAACTCTCGTTACTTTTAAATGAACCCATCACCACCCCACTTATCCTCACACCATAAGCCTCTTATATTCAACCAAAATCTACCCAAATAACTCTAAAAAACTCCTAGAAACATATAATATGTTATTGAATTCTAATAATATCACTTCTCATAGCCTTAATCTAATATACAATGGATGTTTTCTCAAGTGCAGTGTAAGATATCATGATCGCTCAATTGTATTTATATCTATTTTATTATTATTATAATTCTTCAAATTCTTATTTTACCATTATAATATAGTTACATAAATATTATCATTATAATAAATGTTATTATTTTTAGTTAATAATCATTTACTACCCTTCCCCTTTTACTTATAAAAATGAAAATGTTGTTTTTGTGTATGTGCGGACTACCACCTCCAAGAGCAATGTGTTTTATTTTTTATCTCCACCTTATATAGATTCTCATAAAGGTTTAGTTAGTGAATTATTATTATATTTATAGCATTATTAATATTTTAAAAACCTATATAATTCCCTACCTTCCTCCCATTTTGTGTAAAATGAATGTGGCGCATGGGCAAACATCCAAACTACCACCCCCATTAAGAGGATTATTTTGTTTTCATCACCATATTATAGGGATAGTTATAAATTTTTACAAAATTTGTTAATATTATATTTATATCATGATTAATCTTAATAAAAACTAGGTCATTTTGTATATTTCCCCCATATTATAGAAAATTAAAACATCATCTATGTGCACGTGCGGTCTACCACCTCCACGAAGTGATGCATTTAATTTTTCATCTCCCAAGTCTTTTATTATTTATATTCTTAATACAAATATCTTAAAATATGATTCAATAACTTAAACAAATATCTAAATAATATCACTATGCTTCTATAATAATGATATTATGGGAAAAGAAACATATTCTAAACCATATTGACCCCTTGATTCTAACATGTTCTTATTTAGGTTAGTTTAACCAGGAACATAAATAGTGCTATAAATTTCTATCATATGTAACTATAGAAAAATAATTGCGGGTGTTATTATTAATTAATAAGAAAATAATGTTACTTTTATGGTTTTTTAAAGGATATTATAATATTTAACTTATTTTTAATATACCATTTTTCTTTCGATAAAATTACTGAAACAATCTCATCATTGAGTACATTTTTACAAATCGCAATTAAAAATAACATGAAATTAAATTAGAAACTCATAAATCATTATGAAACATCTACTATGATACCTTTTCTTAAACTATGATTTCTTGGTCAGAAGACCAAATCACTAAAATATATTAAGAGAAAACATGATTAAAAAATTAAAAAATATGGAAATTTATTACAATCATTTTTATGTAATGGGATGAGATCTACATGAAAGTCCTACATCTAAGTAATTTCTTTATTAACTCCTTTGTCAGTGAGACCATCCACCACCTTATTCACCTCATGATAATAATGGGTTATTATATGATTGAGCACTGTCATTTATTGGAGGCGAACCAACCATATTTTTGTGAGGGGACATGTCAGGTGAACCACCCCATGTTGAAGGTATTATATGATGGTAGTGGAGTATCTTTAAATTAATATGTTTTTAATCATATTTTATTGATTATTAAAATGTAAATAATGACTTTTTACATCTCCTGTTCTAATTAAGAGACAAAAACCACACGTACCGTTGCAGCATCCCATAATTTTTTCATTGTGATTTTTTCACACTATTCCATAGCCCATAGGGACTAGGTTGACATCTGAGGCACTATCCACATTCATTTTGATCCATACTGGGAGAGGGTATTTCTAGAATACTTCCAACATACCTTTAGTCTGGATAAATCTTCCTATGATTCCAATCTAACAAAGAACAATATGATCCTTGAAGAGACTGTGGTAGGTGCCATTTTTCATCGTTCCAGCTTCCTTGATAGTGATGGATATCTTCACCTAATCTATACAGAGATAGAAAGTATTATTGTTTTGGAATGATATAATTACATAAATACTAGATGACATGAATCAATTTGGAAATAGAAATAATAATAATCTATACAATTTGCAGAGAGGCATCCATATTAGTGAATCCTTGTAAATAAATACAAATAGAGTTCAAACCAATCCATATGAGATCAAAAATTTCAAATATGTATTCTCATAATTCATAAGTAGTAGAAAAATATAAGAATAGTTGGTCATCATCCTCTCTATTTTAATTATACATATGAAATTTAGAAAAAAAAATTGAATACCAAATGATTGAAGATAACACTTAGTGGGAACTCTATTTTAGGTTATTCTCCAGACCTGGATAAATCAATGGTGTTTAACCCATTTCATGTTAAATATATTTAACTAAGAAAAATATTTGATTTTATTACTCAAATTATTATTGTAGTAAATATTATATTTTAAAACACCCTTATTATCCAGTTCCCACACCAAAAAATCATAAGTGTTGACAAAATAGTAGTTGGCAGTAATATTATTGATCACATTAGGTAAATCCAAATCCAAAGAGTGCGTGAAGTCATTTATGGAGATACTAATTTCATTAGATAAATTCATTGAATTTCTCATTGATATAATAGGGTAACCATTCCAGTTATCCAACTAAAATTTCAAAGAAGATTCTTTATGAACAATCCATCTAGAGTGAGACATTATTTTAGAAAATGAGTGCTTGATAGAAGTACAGATAGAAGATTCCATTAATAATAACTTACCTCTTCTTATATTATTAAAAAATCTACCTCTAATGAAATCAAAGTATGAGGAATTCTAATTTATAAGGTTCTATGGGAGTTTAGATTGAAGGGCTTCATTAATGGGGAAAAGGTTCTTAATACCAAGGCCACCATTATCGGAAGGTTTACAATAATTATTCCAAGAAATAGTGGAAAGTATGTTTTCAAGATTGATTCCACTATAGAAAAAGTTTTTTACTATACTATTAGTATTTTTAATCTATTTAATAGGCCATTTATAAACCATCATGGAGTAAATCATTTTAGATACAATGGTGTATTTGACAAGAAAAAGTCACCCTGCCATCGATAAGGATTTTACTTTCCAAGAGGAGAGTTGATTATTAATTTGGTCAAATGTATTGGAGAATTAAGTTCTTTTAGTATTTCCCTAGAAGATAGAAACTCCAAGTTATGCCAAGGGGATGGATGCCTCTTTTATACCCTGTTTATTTAAAATACTAGATTTTCTATTTATAAAGAATATTTTTCCAAAAAAATAGATGATTTGTTCTAGATTATGGATTTCCCAGACACATATTCTAAGTGAGAGAGGGAACCTTTATGACTTTGGATGTTCATTTTATCCCCTTTAAGTAACAAAATAATAAAATTAACATACAAAAGATGAGATAGAAATGTTAGGATTCTAGAGGATGTAAAGGGATTAATCTTACCTTGGTTAACCAAATTAGGGATAAGTCTTCTATGTTAGTCCTAAATAATAACAAAATGAATTTCAGAGAGTGGATTTCCCTATCTGAAACTTTTTTTGTAATTAAAAATGACTTTTGGATAACCATTAATCAAAAGAGAAATGCGTGCATAACCAGATAGAGTTTTAATTTTGTTAACAAAAATGTCACTAAATCCAAATTTGTTATGGTCCTTGAATATAAATCTCTATTCCATTATGTCAAAATATTTTCTAATTTCAGGTGTAAAGGATATGATTCCCCCTATAATAGTCTTTTTTAACAAATTTTTACTTTCAGTGACATAGCAGATGCAGCCCTGGATGTTTTTTCTTTTCAGGAAGTCAAATTGGTTCCAACAGATATTTTTTTAGCATTGGTAACAAGCCTATTAGCTAAAATGTTTAGAGATGATTTTGTAAATAATTTTAATGGTAAAAATGGGTCTTAAGAGATTGATTTCCAAAGCATTATCAACTTTGGTAATAAGGGAGATTAATTGAGAATTAATACCATACCGAAGGTATCCATTTGAAAAAAAAAGGATTTAACTAGTTTACAGACATAATATTGGATAATATACCAATAGTGTTGAAAAAAATAATTAGTGAAACCATCATAAAAAGGGGAACTATCATTATTTAAGATAAATACTGCCTCTTTGATATCATTCTCTATAGTGAAACTAGTCAAGTGAATGTTTTCATTTCCACCAGCTATTCTAGAATTATATCTGAATTTGTGTCCTTATTAAGACCATGACCGTTAATGATATCGTTAAACTAGGAGAAAAAATTATTGAACAAACCATCCTCATTATAAATGATGTTATCCCCATCTTTAAGTATGGTTAGGGTGTACAAGATTTCCTAGAAATTTATAGAGCATTGTATAATTTAGAGTTTTTTTCACCATCCTTAATCAAGTAAATTTTGAAGTTCTATTTTAAAATATTATATTTTATGGTGATAAGAGAGTTTATCTTAGTGTAGAGTTAAATTTATTTTTTAGGATCATTAAAAATATTAGTGTTCATATATTCAACATGGATTTAGTTGAGAGTGTCTTCCAGAGAATAAATTTCATTATCTGCTTCATTGAATCATTCTTTTCACTAGAAATTTATCTTTTTCTTTAGAAGTTTTAATTTCATAATACAGGAAAAAGAGTCATTTTTAAAATTCATAGAGTTCTAGGTGTCCTTAAAAATCTTATTATAATAAATAATAGAGTTCCATGCATTATTAAATCTAAAGGTAAGGGTAGGATTGGAAATTCTAGTATGGAGACTAACTAAAATAGGGTGAGGATCCTAGTTTAGTATAGGTAGGGTGATGTTGGAAATAGTATTCTAGTTATCAATTTCTAGGTTGTTTTTGAAATATCTATCTGTTTTACTAGCCATAACCCTATCAGGAAGTCTTTTATTCCAATTATACTTGGCTCTAACTAGATTTATCTCAATGAGATTTTTATCTTCAATATAAGTTTTAAATTTAGTAGAAGAAATGTTTGAGTGAGAAGGACCCATATTTTCACTTGGTCCAAGAATAGAATTAAAGTCTCCATAGATGATAAAATATTCTTAGATATTATTAGTTAAAGATAAAAATTTTATCTATAGAGATATCCAATCTTGGTACCTATTGTTTTCATAAATAAAGGTGAAAAAGATATGTGAGTTTTACACAGTCCGGTCCCATGTGAAAGCGTGAGAGTTAATATTAAAACAATGAAAATTTCTTAAGGAAGAGTGGGTAAAGATCTAAAGTGAATCCACAGAACTATTATAAAAAGTTGTACTAAAAAAATTGTAACTAAATTTATCTTAACTAGTAAAACTAGTGGAGAAATTAAATTTAGGATAAGATATAGAAAAAAATATGGTTTATGTGTGAATAAAATATTTTTAAAGTTGTGATGGTGTCAGGGTTAGTAATACCCAAACAATTGTAATAGATAATATATATTTCGACCTATGTCCCCCCCCACTTATTTTTTCCTCTATAGTAATTCTTAATTTTTAACTTCTTAAGTGGATTGATAAAATTCTCCTTTATTTATGGTGAGTCCATATCCTACTTGATCAGGGAAATTTTAGGAGAGTTAATATTACCATGTTTACCTTTCTTTCCTTCTTTTTGAGTCTTTGGTTCTTCGCCAATGATTTGTTTATTTGAGACATATTTATTATCGTTGTAATCAGGATATTTATCATTGTTTTATTTTAGAATGTTCTTTCTATAATCATTATGAATTTAGTCAGATGTTGGAGGCCTCATTATGTCTTTATGGGGGCCTTTTTCTGCTGCCATTTTTTATTAAGATGTACAGTATATATATTTCCCTTCCATAGGGGGATCCTTCCTCTCAACATTTGGGGGTGAATCCAGGGGTTTTGGTTCATAATAGTATAGGGAGTCTACCTATTGTGGTTATTTTCATAGTGAGAAATGACTACAAGTTATAGTGATTTATGAGTGCTGGTGATCCTCTTTAAGGCTCGAGCCCTATCCTTTATGCCATCTACAGTAGCTATGGGGACTTTAGAAGGTCTATAATGTGTGTTCCTATTTCTAAGAGGGTCATTTTACTTCCCATATGAAGTCTATTAGTTTCATCATGTCTTTTTTTTGTGATCTTAGATCTCCAATAGAGGGGTATTTTCTTCTCTAGTATGTTGGGTAGGATCGTAATCTTCTGGAGTTGAGTTCCCTTTAACCACATTATTAAAAGGGATAGAATTGAACCCATCATCATCCTTGTAGGTAGAGTCATTAACTGACTTCTTTGCTGATGTAATTAAAATCTCAAAACTTCCTTTAGTGATGGGTATGGTAGTGTTATCACCGGTCATAGTGACCAAGTCTCAGTTACCTTAGTAGAGGCATTAATTTCTATGGTTTGAGAATATTTTCCAAAAATAATTCATTTCCCATCATTCATGTCATTATATTTAACCTCTTTGAAGGGATTAGAGTCTTCAATTTCTAATTATTATTGAGGTAACTTGACAGTTTCTATAACAAGGGTGTAAGTTTCATCAGCAATTCCTTGTTCATAGGTTTCAATCTCCTCTTCTTCAACCAATTTAGACCTTGATATTATAGGGGGTCCATTGAGTTGGATGGGTCGCCAATTTTTTTTACCCATCTTTCATTTCCTTTCATGGAGGGCTCGGGATTCTCTAAAATAAGTTGTTGATCCTTTTTATGTCTCTTGAGTTTAGTCCATTTCTTACTAGTGGGTTGATAGAATTTTTTTCACCACTCTATAATTCATGATAGAGTGTCCAATAGTCTTTTAATATTCAAAAAAGGGTTTCTTATGCTCATATTTTATATTGACCTTAGTTCATAAATCTTTAGCTTTAAAAGTGATGTCATGAGTTGGTTTTGATTGAAAATTTTCTTCGACCATAACTCTTTTATATAGACCCAAATCATTATTCAATTTATGATGTCCAATCATTAAGGGGGCACCAAATGAATAGGTGATATAATTCAAGATTTTCATTTGCCAAAAATACAACCTAAGACCATGTAGTCTAACCCAAATTCATGCCATAGAGTTCCTATACATGAATGGTTTGAAAGAAAAATCTCGTCTGATAATTGAATTAAACCAGGTTTCAATTGAATGTTTCCCAGTTTCCATACTTGATCTAATTCTTCTTGGTAGTTTAAAATTATATGAAAATAACATTTCCCAATTGGAACTAATTTCAAACTAGTTGTTCCCCAATATAGGTTTATTCAATGCTTGAGCTCTGGAACTGGACATGGTTTTTTCCCATTTTAAATAATAAATTCATCCAAGGATATAGAGCTTGTGCATTTGTTCCCTTTTTTTAAGATCTTCTGGATCTTTATCAACCAAAAATCCACCATCATATGGATTTTTAAACATTATAGTCATCTATGAGGAAGCTTTTTGTAGGTCGGAAACCTTAAGAGCTTCAAAAAAAGATATCCCTTTAGTTTTTTCATGTTAATCTTGAGCAGATATATCATTTGGAGTAGATATTTCCTACAGTGCATTAGGCGTCGTATGTTTAAAGGATCTCTCCCAATCTGGATCGAAAGAGGCCATGACGAGCCATATCTATCAATTTAGAATTCAATCATCATCAAGTTTCAGTGAGTAGGGATTTCAATTCGATCACTCTCAAGGTCTCTCGTGGAGAAAAAATCCCTCTATTAATCTGTTATACTCCCTTAAATAATCTAGTTCTGATTAACATAGTATGGATGAATGGGGATTAACAAAAAAATTAAGCAAGCATGAAACAATCAAAATCACTAACATCTGAATATGAAATTATAGTATAACTAACTAGTAAATCTCCATTGAAAAATTATAATTTAATATTATATAAGGTAATATATATGAATAAGGTTTTAAATAAGTTATTAATTAATTTATGTTTATTATATAAGAATTTAAATATATTTTGTGGAATTCAATAGTAAAGGTAAGAGATTTTATCATCTCAATTAATCTATAATCTCCACTTATTTCTCCTTTTATGATGAATATGCTACAATATAAATGTATTTTATCAATTTTTTCCTAAAATTAAAGACATTTAAAAATATATATCAAGTTATATTTTCAAAATATTTTTATTAAGGTGATATAAAATACGTAAAGGATATTAATAACTCAAAACATCTTTATTTAGGATATTATGTTTCTTATTGATCATTTTTATTCAATTCTTGGGTTCTTCCACCATAAAATTTTATTATATGGTATTTCTTATTCCTCACTGGGAAAAATGAATTTTTAAGATCCCTATTTTATGAATTTATCTCTCATAAAATTATAACATTGTTGAGAATAATTATAATCCTTATTAAGTATGGTCTTTGTATTCCATATCAATGTTTTCAATTCTTTAAAATGTTCTATAATATTATTTGGACACTCAAATATGGGTTGATTTTGTTGGATTTAATATTTAATTTAACCACATTTCAAAAGGTATATTTATTACTCTTTAAAACAATGTTCATTTTAATAAATGTATTTTAAAATACAAATGTCAATTTCATTTCTCAATCGAATATTTTTTCTTCCAATTCACATTCTGCTAGAAAATTTTATAATTTTTTTCAAGTCTCCATTATTGCTATTTATTTTAAAGTGGTATTTTAAAAAATATCATGTTACATTCTCAAAAATGATTTTTGAAGGTGACTTGTAACATTATCTTTTTACAACAAGGATAAAAAAATTATGAAATATATTTTCATGATTTCACTACCATTTTTCTCTTTATCTCAAAAATTAATACATACTATGGAGTAATGTTTCATAAGTCACCCTCTAAATTTACATATGAAATATTCCATTTAGTTGATTGAATTTTTGGTGTCAATTTATAAAACAATTGTATTCATTTTATGTGATTCCATTTGGAAATTTTATAATCCCTATTTTTATTTCGATGGGTTCAATATAATATGATTAATTATTGATTTCATGAATCACACATATGTATGGGTGATTATTATGTGATCTTTGGGTCCTATATCTCCCTCTAATGCACTAGTTTAATTTCTATACCCCGTATTCTCTAAAGGGTATATTGGAGGTAATCTTAAGCCCAAGATGGTATACGAGTTGTATGCCCATGACCAACAGGATACATTACAGATAATGACAAGCCCAAATGGGTTCATGGGTTGTTAGACCAAACCTAATAGGTACATGGGTGGTATTCTCAGTCCTAGGAGGGTTGAGAGATTGTAATAATAAGCCCAAGAGGGTACACAGGTGGTAATCCCTAACATAAAAGGAACACATTTTATTATCCCAATCCCACGAGGGTACACAGGTTGTTATCCCAAGCCATATAGTATATATTGATTTTTATTGGAAACCCACTATGTGATGGGAATTAGGTAAAAACACCCACTCTACTAGGATATTATTTCCTATGATTTCACTTATTCCATATTTCGATGTTATATTCTTATATTATGTTACCATAGATCATATTTATTTTCTCATTTTTCTACACTCCTATGACATGGTATGTGTTTGATCATTTGAGACTACATGTCATTATATTATTCTTTGAATAAAACTCTTATTGTTTCATGTTATTTTAATAATATATTTATCTCAAGCTCATATTTTATAATATTCTTATGATATGGCCCTTGATTATATGTTGAAAATATTTCCCTTACAGAGTGTTTGAGATAACCCATTTCTTATATTTTCATTCCCCATTTCATGATGATGAATATTACCTATGAGGACTCTAAAAAAGAGTCTTATGTGGTTCGATTATAGATAAATTTTCATAAGTATTATAAAATAATTACTTATGTAGATGATCATAAAAGACACTAAACCTTATATTCTTGGGATTGTGATACTATTGTGAGATATAATGTTTAAACTCTCAGAATAATGTGAAAAATGTGATCATTTATCTTGGGACATATCATTTGGTGTCTAATCTATTTGGTAAAGTATGTTTTTTAGCATCAGACCTAGGAGTGTTGGTCTAGATCACCTCAGGTTTCCTGTTGGTAAATTGATATGTGGGAGAGATGTGTAGATTCCAAATTATTAAGGGTGGACATAGGGAACTTGGGACATATCATTTTTTATCTAATCTAGTTTGTAAAGTATGTTTTTTAGCATCAGACCTAGGAGTTTTGGTCTGGATCACCTCAGATTTCATGTTGGTAAATAGATATGTGGGAGAGATGAGTAGATTCCAAATTATTAAGGGTGGACATAGGGAACTTTCAACTATCATAAAAGATTTATTATGATTCCCAATACCATAATAGGTCACTATTACATTATATGTGACATGGACATGTCTATAGTGACTAAGTAATAACTATTAACCTTATCGAATTTCACTTCAATTAATTGTAATTAAATGAATTTTTTTATAGGATTCTAGTATCAAACTCTGATTTCATATATCTGACTAGTCAGTGTGATTGTTATTTGATCAAGGATATTTTCACACATCAGTGTAAGAGTTACATCAAGCCATGGATGAGATATATCATGGAATTATCTTTGATGTTCCACATGTTTTTTATCCCCAAGTTAATGTGTTATAGGATGATGAGATATATGTATACATGACACAAGATGTTGTGGCACATTGGAAGGATGTATGGAATGATTTTATAGATTCTCCTCTCCGTATTATTACAAACCATCTAGACCCTCATCATAATCCTCATCCTAAATCTCCTACTCAGAATACAAAAACTCCACTTTCATATATTATAATATAGGTTATTCTAACAGTGAGTTAGGATGCTTCTACTAGTGATTCTTATACTTCTACTCCTTTATTAAATATTAATTTATTTCTAGTTAGTGATTGGGATGTATGATATTATACCTTTTTTCTAGTGTTTAGATGTGCATTTCACATCAAACATCTTCTACCCTATAGGTAGAGTGTTTTTTATAGCATCCTTTTTCTTCCTATATAGGAAATAATTCATCCCAGCATCCCTCTTCCTTTCATATTTGATAGGGTAAAAGATGGGGGACATTAGATCTACTACCTATTACATAGGTAGAAATAGAAGTGGTTGTGGTAGATGATATATAGAAATATTGTACACCAGAGGAAGAGCATCGACATACATGGTGTGGGTATATTATCTATACACCAAGAAGTGGCATGGGTGAGTATTTTAGACAGCTATGAAAACATTTGTGATAAATTTTATATTGTGTATAGATTTATACTCATAGAGTATCCCAACCAAGCAGTATATTATTTTATTTTGGTCCATTTTTAACATGGGATTTCAATATATAAATAATCTAGGTCTTCATGTCAATAATTTAGGGCCTTTAAGAGCTATAAGAAATAGTCTTTTTGTCAAAAAAGGATTTCAGTTAAAAATGGGTCTTCATAGACCCGAACAATTAAAGGGCCTTCAAAGGTCATAAAAATGGGTCATCATGAACCAAAAATATAGGGTTCTTCAATGTCAAGAAAAATACAAGGATTAATGCCTAAAAAATTTAGAGCTTTTAAGTATCAAAAATACAAGGGTCTTCGGGCCACAAAGTCATAGGCTTTTGGGCCATCAATATGAAATAAAATAGGTCAAAAGGGTGTTTCCCAATCCAAGTGGGGAAGGATGTGGCTTTGACCTAGTAGGTTTTCTCGGTGAGTGGGCAGTTTGTGGTTTGTTATCACCTCTACCTAATATATATTTTTAACAATTACTAATTATATTACTTATATTATTAATTATTAATAATATTTCTTATTATTTATTGTATTATTAGTTATTAATTATATTAATAAATTTATTATTATTATTATTTATAATTAATAATTAATAATTATATTAATATATACTAGTTATATTAATTATATTATTAATAATTAATTGTATTTTTTAGTGGCTATTAGAATGAATGGGGTTCATTCTAGCTATTCAATAATTAAATAGCTGGTGTAAATGGGGTTTTCCCTAGTAGAGACCCATTTTCGGAAATAGTTCAAAATTTATCCACGTTAATTTTTTTTAAACAAGAAAAACATAAAATAAAACTGTATTTTAAATTATAAGTATATTAACATACATTTTTAACAATAGATATTTTTTTAATATAAAAACCATCAAAAAAATTTATAAAATTAACATTAATGACTACAACTTTATCACATCTTCTTGAATCCACCATTTCCAAAAACATATTCTCTGGTGACAAGTTATAATTTTTGAAAAAGTATTTTCATTATTTAGTCACTAGTATTAATTCATCTATATCCAGTATTATCATGTATCAGCATTAAAAACAATGAAAAATTTTGTACATTTATCTGTGATACATAGAATCCCTGATAAACATGACCTTAAACATCACTAAAAATTGAGATGATAAAAGGGCACCCTTTATCAGCACTTTATTTTGTGTTTATAAAAGTAAATCTATATCAGTTGTTTTTTAGAAACTAAAGTGGTTTTCACATTATATGTCTTATTTTAGAGATGATAAAGATACTGTATGTAAAATATTTTATATGTACATATTTATATATTCTTAAATATCATTTATATAATAAATATATATATATGTATAATTTTAATACATTTTTGATAATTTATAATTTTGTTTATAATATACCTAAATTCAAATTATATAATTTAAAATATACATATATATTTACATTATACATATATATTTATATTTATATTTTAATGTATATATTTATATTCATATTATATAATTTATAATATACATATATATTTACAATATAGTTATATATTTATAATTATGTGTTTGTGTGTTTATATATATTTATATCTATTGAAACACACTCAAAGAAACTCACACACAAATACACACACACATGTATAACATATATATATATATATATTAAAATATCATGTCAATTATATAAATAAATATATAAATACATTAAATATGGTTTGTATTTAAATTTATATTATATTTATATTCATATTATATAATTTAAAATACCAAAATATTTATAGTTATATGTGTGTTTACATATATATATTTATTATATGAAAGGATATATAAATATATTAAAATATAAATATACACATTAATTGTATGTTTGAAAATATAATTCATATTAAAATAAAAATTTATTATCAATCTTATTTTCATAATTTATATATGTAAATATAATATATTAAATTTTCATTTAAATGATTATATAAATATATAAATGAACATATATTTATTTAATAATACTTATATAAGTTGTGTGTGTGTGTTGATATAATTATGGGTGTTGTGACGTGAATACTATATGTGGCCTAAAAAAACAACAGTGTGACAATAGAAAAAAAAGTAAAAAATAGTGGGATTCCAATACATGTATGTATATAAAATATGTATGTATATTTGTGTGTGTGTGTGTGGATGTATTTATGTATGTATAAATATATGGATGTGTTTGTGTGTGTGTGTGTTTATATGTGTACGTTATGTATGTGTGTGTTGTTTGATAATGTGTATATATGAGCATGTTTGTATATATGTATGTATGTATGTTTGTGTGTGTGTGTGTGTGTATTCATGTGTATGTTTGTGTACATATATGTATGAATATGTATGAATGTGTATTAATATGTATGAATGTGTGTGTGTGTGTGGGCATGTCTGTGTGTGTGTGTCTGTTTGTATGTGTATCTATATGTTTTTGTATGTGTACGTAGGTGTACGTACATGTATATATTGGAATGTGTCTGCGTATTAATGTGTATGTATGTATATGTGCATGTCTGTGTATGTGTATGTATCTGTATCTGTATTTATATCTATATGTACGAGTATTTTTATGTATGTTTGTGTATGTTTATGTGTCCACTACTACAGATAGTGATTTTAAAGGTTCTAGAAAATGCTTTTAATAGTACCAGAAAATCACTGTAAACCTCAATGATGATAAAGGGGAGTCCACTTTAATAGTGCTAAAAATACTAATAAATGGTGTCTTTTATCCTTGATAAAAAATCACTAATAAATACCCCTATCAGTTCTATTTTAGCACGAATAAAGGAAACCTTTTATTAGAGCTCAAAATAGCACTGATAAAGTGGTCCTTTATCAGCGCTCTAAATACCAATGATTAAGGGGGCCTTTATCAACACTCCAAATAGCACTGAAAATGGCCCTGCTACTTTTGATGTGATGTTTATATAACAGCACACCCAAAAACACCTTCACAACAAACACACACACAACCTGCTCAGTATAATCAAGGGTTTTCCAAACAAGGCTATATATATTTCAAAAAAAATTATATAATTACATTTACAATTACTTAACAAATAGTTAAAAAAATTAATGTTCCATCCTTTGACATTCGTGATCCCCTCTCAAAAATGTACAAACATGGTATTAGTTGCCCAAAAAATAATCCCAACTTAATAAAAAGGTTCCACCTATATAAGAAAACAAATATTATGTTAGTAATACTATAATGAAATAAATTAAACATTAATATGAAAGAATACAATAATTAAATGTCATTTTTTAATAAAAACACATTTTGAGTTATACAAGTCACAGCATGAATTGTATTGATATGGTGTTGATTCTTACAATTCAAAAATGAGTTATAGATCGTTGTCCTAAAATATCAAAACAATTCGAATGGATTTTCTTGGTTTTGAGTATGTCCCTTGTTTTTTTACTAAAATTTATATCAAATTTAAATGGCATAATTGAATTTATAACAGTAACATAGTTCATTGGATTGAGGTGTGTTAGATTCATACACATCACAAATGACTCATGGATCATTGTTCTAAAGTATCAAAACAATCTGAATGGGTTTTCTTGGTTTTCATTATGACAGATGTGTTTTTTTACAAAAAATATCATTTTAAATCGAAAACACGCATTTTGAGTCATACTGGTCACATTGTGCATCACTTTGAGGTGAGACTACTTCATACACGTCCCAAAGCACTTACGAATCACTCTCTTTAATTATTAATAAAATTGGAGGATGCATTATTGGTTTTCATTCCAGGAAATTATTTGATCTAAAATGTCAATTCTAAACAGATAATAGACACTATTTGTCATACTGGTCACACTGTGCATCGGATTGAGGTTTAGTTGACTCCTACACATCAAAAATGACTCGTAGATTATTTTATTAAAGTATCAAAACAATAAATAAAAAATTCTCAGTTTTCAGTATGTCACTTCTTCTTTTTACTTAAATTAATCTTAATTTTAAATAAAAAAACATTTAGATTTATACCATTCATATTGTTAATTATATTGAGGTGCAGTTGATTCCTACATGTCACAAATGACCAGTGGATCTTTTTTCTTAGGTGTCAAGACAATCCAAATGCATTTTCTTGGTTTTCAGTATGTCTGATATTTTTTTACTAAAATATCATATCAAACCAGAATCATGTTTTTTAGGTCATACCGAACACATCATGTGTAGATTTGATGTAATGATACTTCATACACATCAGAAATAACATAGGAATCACTTTCCTAAATTATGATGATAATTAGAAATCATTTTCTTGGTTTTTAGTGAGTGACACATTTTGATCTAAAATTTAAATTTTAAACTGATAATAGACACTTTTAGTTATACCAGTCACACCATGCATCGGATCGAGGTTAAGTTGATTCCTACACATCCAAAATGAATCATGTATCATTCTCCTAAAGTATCAAAACAATCTAAGTATGTTTTCTCAGTTTTTAGTATTTCATTTTTTCTTTTTTACTTAAATTAATATCAATTTTAAATAAAAAGATGCATTTTTATTTATACCGGTCACATCATGGATTTTATTGAGGTGGGGATGATTTCTACACATCACAAATGACTCATGGATAATTTTATTAAATTATCAAAACAATCTGAATGTGTTTTAGTGGTTTTCAGTATGCCAATTGTGTTTTTTTCTAAAATTAATGTTAGTTTTAAATAAAAAGAGACACTTTGACTCATACCAGTCGCACCATGAATCGTATTGAGGTTTGGTTGATTACTACCTGTAAAAAATGAGCTATATATCATTTTCCTAAAGTATCAAAACAATCTGAATCTGTTTTCTCTATTTTAGGTTTGTCAGTTTTGTTTTTTTTACTAAAATGCCATTTCAAATTGGAAACACATATTTTGAGTCATTCAAGTTTCATTGTTCTTTTGTTTTATATGATACTACTTCATACGCATCAGAAATTAAATATTAATCGTTCTCTTAAATTATGAATACAATCAGAGTGAATTTTCTTGGTTTTCAATAAGTGACGCGTTTTGAGCTAAAAATACACACTTAAAGTCATAACGGTCACACGAAGCATCAAATTTAGGTGTTGTTGATTCCTACACGTAAAAAATAACTTATGGATCATTTTCCTAAAGTATCAAAATAATCCTAATGTGTTTTCTCAGTTTTCATTATGAAAATTGTTCTTTTTATTAAAAATACTGACAATTTTAAATAAAAATAGACACTTCGAGTCATGTCGGTCACATCTTCGCACTATTTCTGCACATTCTTCTATCAAGTATGTTGCCCATTCATTTTTAAACAAATATATTTCATCTTGTTAATAAGATCCTTTTCGAAAATCATGGTAGTACTGAAAAAATATTAATACACAAAGGATTAATAAATATTTTAAATGAAATAGTAATTATTTCTAAAAATACATCTTTAAGGATGTTGGTTAGTTCATGGAATATGATCTCTTTCATAAATTTACAAACATAATAACAGTAGTCTTTATTGCTTATTTGTTTCAGACACAGAAAAAATATTGAGAAAAATAAGTAATTTTTTTCATATGTGTTTTTATAGTGAAATATTATTATATATACCCGAATTTGTATCCATTCATAGTACTTGTGATGTTTCTTGTACTTTTACCCTGGCCTCATTCCATGAAGTAGACTATTTTAACTCACTACCCTATCATAAAATAATCCTCATTAAATGATAATATAAATCATATAACTAGATGTTTAGTTATAAAATATTGGATTTAGTGTATTTAAAATTCACAAGCACTATCATGTGTGGTCGGTTTGTTGGATATCTATTCATTGAATCCAGGAAATAAATCATTAGAGGATCCAAATTGACCATAATGAGCATCCAATGCTGCCAAAGAACACAAAAAATAAAATGTAATGAAAGAAATTAAAATATATTTCATATGATTATTTTTTATAGTTTTACCCCTACATCGTTGGTATTAATAAGAGTTTTTCATCTATATTTTTTTGTTAAATTATTTGAGCAGGTGTGCCACTTTTTCACCCTCTTTCTTGGATTTTGTTTCTGTTTTTTGTTATGTAGAGGTGACGTGAGGACTAACAAGTCCAAATTTTTATTCATGGGTAAATATCTTCAATTTTTTTCATATATACACCTATGAAAAATATTAAATTTAATTATTCATAATTATCCTAGAATATCATCTTTTGTAAAATCAAATCATAAAATCATGCCACATGTATACATTTTCTACTGATCCGCATATCCAATCATACATTAATATTTCACTTACATTTTAATCACTAATGAAATATGGATCTTACCCATTGTATATATTTTTATCAAAAATAATTTTGTTAGTACCATTTCCTTTTAACTTTTCATTCGTACGAGCCTGCAATGATAATAAATGCAGATATAGAATATGCTAGTTTAAGGTGCTTTCGGTAGATTGTTTCGATCAGTTGGTTGATCCTTGAGATGGTTTTGAGTCGTTCTTTCTTTTGAACCCTTCCACATAACCTTATATGATAACATTCATCGGTTCATACCTTTTTCATTAATTTTTAAAGGTTTATCTTGAAAAATAAATTGGAAATGAATAACTTCTTGCCAACATGTTTCTTTATCAACTGTGACGGCCATGCGATGAATGCTTCAAGAGCTTGTTCAACCTTATGAATATCTTCATCATCAATTGAAACATGTAGCTCAGTGCTCAACTCATGGGCTACATTAATAAACACTTTGACATGATCTGTTGGAATTTGTATGTTGTGTTGAATGTCTTTCGGGATATTGAACATTGTCGCCCTCTCTAAAATGTGATTGGTGGGTTTTGATAGATATAAATCCCAATAATTTTCACTCTGTACAATATTAGTACAAGATAGGTATCAATGTCTATCTGATTCAAAATTCATAGAAACCATTATTTGAAAATTTATTACCTCATCTAAGATAAGTTTTTTAGGTAAATGCTCATCTCAAAACTAATGGGGGTGGGGTGGGATCTTCACGCATTGGTTGTTCTTGAGTGTTTTCTTCCCCCCCCCCCCACCATCAAATTTTCCATGAAATATCTCTACAATTGCATATATTTTTAAAGGATATCTATTCTTTCTCTCATTAGTTTTATTTCTTCATTTTGATCCTATTATTTTTTTCTCAAAAAATGTTTGGGGTGTCACCCCAAAACCTACTCCATTGATGTGGCCATACCGTTTCGCCTTCTTAAGGACATCAGGAGTATGTTTTCATCTGGTTTGGATGTTGTTGATTTTTATGACTATGTTAGATAGAAAATATAAGAAAATAAGTAACCATTGTTATGTAATATTGATTTAAATAAAAATAAATATTTATTATTTCATACTTACAAATGTTTCCTACACTTTTTGTATGTTTTAATATATTAGTATCCCATATTTATTTACATGCACCTCCTTTCATAGCACATAGAATGGGATGGAATTAAATTTTTATTTAGATTCCTCAATCATCATATAAATATAGGAATATAGTTATGGTTTACTTTTAGGTTGCAAAAAAATAATACAGTATATTTAAAATATGTACCAATTTTCTTTTCAAGTGAATATTACCTCATTCTTCCTTTACGGTAGGTGTACACTTGTTTTGCTTCTCATTCCTTATTTTCAACACTCAATTATTGTTTTATAGATAAAAATATTTCAGTCAAAGTGATGAATACATGTATCATCAAAAAACATATTACCAAACACAATGTACCTAAAAATACTTCTCTACATGATGGCTAGTAAACTAATCCCACAGTCCTTGGGTTATAAGGTGTGTATAAATAGGAGGTGGGTGTTGGTTTATTTTCCCTTTAGTGTCTTTAAGATAACATCTCATTTAAATTATGTGAAATACTTTATGAATCCTTCCAACAATCCTTAATACATAGTCCATGTGCGAGTCATCCACTATAAATGCAGTCTACATGTGATGATGAAGAGTAATTCAATGCTTCATTATTTAATTTTTTTTGTAAATTAGAGAAATGACATCATAATGTTACCATAATATCTTGCAACATTAGTGTCTTAATCCTGGTGACAACATGGTGCCACGACTGTACATCAATCGGCACACATTGCTGAGTGGGGATTCTAATGTAACTACTCAATATTCCCTTATTGGGGTTAACATGATGGCCCCACTTATTCCATCCGACCACATATTGTATGTCATTCTGTTTTTCCTTAAGGATTTTTTATAACACTGTTAAACTATGATGCTTCTATTTTTTTGCAATGCTAGTGTTTCATTGCCAACCATTTCCTCAGTTTCAAGATCATAAATATGTTTTTATAGATCGCTAGCATCAAAAAGTGTAGATGGTGGTTGTACCTCCTCACTGGGAGTAGCAGCAAAAATAGGTTGAAAAACATGTTGGTCCTCTACACTTCGAGCATCATCATGTTGAGAGACATGTTTTTCCTTTGTACTACAAGCACTAGTAAGTTGAGAGACCTGTTGTGCCTTGGTATTGAGTGAATCTTCATGTGCAGAAGTCATTTATTAAAAAACAGGTTTAACATTTAACTTAAATTACATAAAAGCAGTAGTAAACAGATAATAACATAAGGTAACACAATGTTTATAACTCAAAATATATAACCTGATTATTAAACTCTATATTTTTTAAAAGGATAAACAGATTTTAGCCCTTTATCAATCATCCAAATCACTTCATTCCGGTCTCCCATTACATAAAAAATATTGTTTATATTGGGACCACTGTGAAATGACTGCAGTGTCCCAATGAAAGTATCAACCTCCATGGAATTTTTATCTGACCCTTTAGTGGTTTTGTATGACAATAGAATAATTGACCCGTTTTGGTTTCAGGGAACTGGAACATAAAATACTTTTACTTCCTGTGATGCCATTATAAATGGTTCATCTTTGTACCCTTCCTAACTAAAATCAACTATCACGAATCCCAACTCATCTTTTATAACAGCACTGCTATTATCAACACACTTGAATTTAAAAATCAGCACTTGGAAGTTAGTATAATCCAACTCCCATATTTTTTTGATGATTCCAAAGTATGACATATTTTAATAAATTGTATTTATGTCTTTAGCACTAGAAACATGCATCACTTTAACCACAAGTGTAACTCCACTATTCTACATGGTACTATCTTCATCATGTTTATTAGTATAGAATGTATAACCATTAATTGCACAAGAATTATAAGATAATACATACACACTTGGTACTTTGGCTACCCATCAATGTCGTTCGGAAATTTAGTATGTATTTTCATCTGACTCCTTAAATATATGGTCCTGAAACCTTCCTATAAACTATCTACTAGGTGTATTTGATATCAATTTTTTATCCCTTGATGGATTCAAATGCTTAAGAATTTATTTGGGGGTTTAAATATATGGTTCAACCTCCAAACTGTTATGAAAAATGTAAAAGTGGGCCTACTCCAGATCTGTAATATTGATTGTAAAAACCTCTCTTCTATAAATTCTTTCTCCTGCAAGCCACCTAGTGGGACGAGATTTCGATAGACCAATAATTTCCCCATTGGATAGGTATTTGGTACAAAATTCAATGGCTTCCTCAAAAATATATCAATAGTTAATAAAACCCTCCGACTATCTCCAATTGTTTACGTACTCTTTCAAAATCTTCACATACCGTTTAATGGGGTACATCTATATATATTATATAGTACCACACACCCTCAAATGAACTATCGTATCAATGATTGTCAGTGAGAAGAACATTTCCAATTCACATAATATGATGCAATTTCTCTTTCCATACATTGAAATTTCATCAGGTCAATAATATTTTTGTATATATATTTTAAGTAGAAACAGAGATTCATTAATGTTTAAAATACATTCTTGGGAAAAATGAAACGTAAAGATATAGGAATTAGATCTTGTATCAAAACGTGGAAGTAATGTGATTTTAGACCATTTATCTTTAAATCGGTTACTTACATGATGTTCTTGATATTCAATTAATACCCCTCTTGAAACTTTAAATCATTAAATAAGTTGTAAAATTGATATCACTCCTCCTTGGAAATAGTGTAAGCTACTAGGGGAAGAAAATTTCATTTTCCATCCTTCACTAGCGCCAACTCTTCTCATATTCACATGTCCACCATTTCCAACCTAGACTTCATTACATCCTTTGTTTTTTCAAGTGAATTTAGCAACATAGCAACCACACTATCACATACTTTTTTTTCAACATGTATAAAATCAAGAAAATGTCTGACATACAGACAATTCTAGTATAGTAATTCAAAAAAAAATTAATCACTTCTTCCAATTGGTTTTAATAAGTTTTTTTGAAAACGGTTTACAAAAGTACTTTTCAAATATATTACATTCTCAAAAAGTTGATCACCTATTAGTGGATATGGTGTTTTAAATTCTTTTGAACTTCCATAAAATGATGTCGTCTAAGATCGGTACTTCTGTCGTCAGGGTAGAAATATGTGATTTCCTAGAAACATGATTTTTTATGAATGTTTCAACCTAATTGACTATGTACCTTGTTCGTAGATGAGACATCCATTACTTCCTTTAATATTATATCCTGACAAAATTCTATAAGCAGGAAAAACATTTATCATTCTTTACAACATAGATCTCCATGTAAAATCTTTATTTCTATAAGAATCATACAACATAACACTGGAATCCCTCAATAATTTCAAATCCTCAATAAATGGAGCCAAATAAACATCAATATCATTACTTATTTGTTTCGGTCATGATATAAGAATAGATAACATGATGTGTTTTCATTTCATGCATAACCATGATGGAAAGTTATAATTTACTAGCATAATCATCCATGTACTATGATTGCTGCTTTCAAAATTTCTCAAGTGTCATTCCTCTCACATAGAGAATTTCTCTATGCCACTCATCATTAGAATAAACTATGTTGATTTTCAGATCCTTTAAAGTAAATCATGTCTCAAGTCAAAAAAAGAACATTCTTATGGTAATAAAATAATATATGGTATGATTTTCCATAGTTTATTTTCAAAAATCTTCAAAAAGGCTTTATAAATGACATAAAAAGGACTAGTCATTCTAAAATTCTTAACTAAACTCATGTCAGTAACCTCTAGAATCAATGTTATGAGAGTATCATTATATGTATCAAGAGAATTATTACCCTCTAAAACTCATTAATGAGGTTAAGAATATAAATTCCCAAAATAGTCTAGAACCTTTTAAAGAAAAAATCATATTGAAAATATAATTTT
Organism: Viscum album; assembly: GCA_963277665.1. Classification (NCBI taxonomy): domain Eukaryota; kingdom Viridiplantae; phylum Streptophyta; class Magnoliopsida; order Santalales; family Viscaceae; genus Viscum; species Viscum album. The sequence continues at coordinate 1,212,289,919 of OY728121.1, forward strand.
GGTACTTTTATGGATGCATCAACCTGAATGTCATGACCACTTCCTGACATTGAATATCAATAGTTAATAATTCATTCATATAATTTATTAAAGTTGTAATAAATTGATAATTTTTATATTTAGATATAAAATAATTCTAAGAAGAAACTATTATTTAATAATCATTTGTCACATTGAGGGGATTCACCATAAAGTGCTAGCTGGTGAAATGATTCATTACAAGTGTTGTTATAGTTATTTGACTATGGTTTCTAGAAAGTGTCTCATGTAGCTTTGGATAGATAGGTCTAACAAAATATATGTTTCCCTTATAAATAAATTTATTCCTTAATAAAAATATCAATTTATTCCCCTATAAAGTAGGATTTTCATCCAAACAACAGAAATTTCAGGTTGTGTGCTTATTCCATTTATGTCATGTGATTATCCTTTATTTCTCATTTTCCTCTAGGGGAGGTATTTTCAAAACCATGATGTTATTGGAACTAGAAGGTAGTGATCTGATTTAGTGACTTAGTTTTATCTTTAATTCTATGTTATGGTATATTAGGTTTGGGGATTTGTTTCAATTCATGTATGTTCTATAATTTCTTCTAATATCTATATGTTTCGGTGGTTTAACATTAGGATTTTTGATTTATACCAAATTCAACAATTGGTTTCCATTATTTTTATTATTCTACTATTAGTTACCAAAAAGTGGTATTAAATCATGGTTACATAAAATATTGTGATTATTTTATCAAGACATGATAGAAATAACTGAGCTCTAGGACTTCAATGAAATGATTCAAATTTATGATAAGAATTTATATCAGACCTTAGAGAACCTGTCATATCCTGGATGTCTTGATGAAAAAATCAAGATCTAAAGGATGAATATATACTCTATCCCATGGGTCTCTCCATCCATGGTCATGAAAAATGAAATATTCTAGGGGTCCCATCCATCCATGGGTCTGAAAAACACACTATCCCAGGGGTCCCATCTAAGAAGTTGATATTTATTAGCATCTAGGATATATAACCTCTATCGAGTGTGTAATTATAAACTAGAGGTGTGAAATCATCTAGATTTTATATTATCTCCCTAAGGACATATAAAAACTTCCATCCAATAAAGGAGATAACTAGATCAAAACTCAAGACCAGCGTCTAGTCTAAGATATCCCAAGGGTCGTCTACGCAATCCACATCTTGATCAGAAACTACATCAACATGTTAGCCAAAGGCCACCAGATTTTGGGTTGATATAACTCTTGAAACCAACCTCCAAAAAGTATAATAATAAATAAAAATCATCTCCATTATAAAGACCATCCTGGATGTGGGTCTTCAAACTATCAACCCCATCATCCAAAAAGGTAAACTAGTAGTTCCATTATCCTCTTAAATCAAAAAATATGAAGCTATGATAGTCCTTGAGGACATAGCATAAAGTGAAATCCTACTAGGTTCCCCTATGTAACTGGGGTTCTCATGATAAATGAAATGGAGGAGATCAAAATCAATCATGAATTCAATCACATAAAATCTGAATGACAAAAAAACAATTTATCCCATCTCAAAACACCCTTCATTGAAACATACCATTTTACCCATGTATAACGCATTCCAAATGAAAATCAACCAACTTTATATAAGCATCAAAATCCAAATATAATATAGTGAAAACGGTCCCAAATCAAGAATATGTTAAGGCCTATATGTGATGGGCTCTATGCGATATGCATCTGTTTATGAAAAACATGAAGTATATGGACCTGCTATATAAGAATATCATATATTATAAAAAAAAATTAAGCTTCCCTTAAAACCATGGGTATCATGTATTAAAATAATAAACAAATACAAAATCAAACCATTTCCATCAAAAACATTTTAAATAACACATTAAGGAATTTATCGCAAGGGGTAAACCAAATGCTCATTTTAAATTAACATTTTAAATTTATAAAAAAAACCCTTTTAAAATAATTTTAAAATCAAAACCCCACTATAAAACAATTTCCACATCAAAGAATTTTTTTATTTCATTATAAAAAACTATATTATAATAGAACACACACTATTTGAACCATTTCAAAAATCCCCATGGTCATTTTACAAAATCATTTTACATGAAAACATTCCATTTCAAACAAGGAAAAAAGAAATTTAAAAAAGAAACCATTTATTCCAAGATCAAAGCATAATAAAACAGTTTAAATCATCACATGGATATCAAATATATTCATAATTTTAGGAAAAATGAATTTAGAAAGAACAGTAATACTTTTAAATACAAAATAAAACAATTTCACTGAAAGTCTACTTGGAATAAAAAAGACCATGTTGAAACATGTCGGCTTCAATGGTGGGAAACTAAATAAGAAATAATACCTCTATTACAATCCCTAAAGTTCCAAAACTCTAGGATTGAAATATCCAAAATGATCCCATCATACACAATGGATCAAAACTAAAAAAACCCAAATGATTCATGTAATATATTTATTTTTGTGTGAATAAATAATTGAGTTACAATGCACACCTATGGAGGGCTTCATGGCGGTAGGATTCAGTGACATAGGAGGAGGAGGAGGAGGGTTCATGGTGGTGGAGGAGGTCTTTGCAGCGGCAGTGGAGGAGGAGGAGTCAGCATCCGAGGAGGATGCGGACACAGCAAATGTGGCAGAGGAGAGCTTCATGGTGGCAGAGGAGGACATCGCAGTGGTAGAGAAGGAGGAGGTGGCCGAGGAGGAGTAGGAGGCAACTACAGCAGTAGGGTAAGGCTTCTATGAGATCTTGAGTAGTGCGAAGGAAGGAGGAGACAGTTAGGGTTCATTTATAAAACTGGCGGAAGCATTTATTAGTGCAATCTAAAAAGCTCTAAAAATGGTATGTTTTATCAGCGCTAAATTAGAAAGCACTAATAAAACTATAATGATAATAAATTATTTATATTTTTATATATATTTAGAAAATTACATGTACAATAAATATATATATATATATAATAACTATATATATATATATATATATATTTATATATTTATTTTAAATTATAAATTTATAATAAATATATTTATTATATTTGTAATTACATATATTTGTAATATTTATTATAAATTTATATGAGTATTTATTTATAAATATAACTATAATTATTTTTATTTATTTATCAATATTTGTATATATTTATAAATATATTTATTTAATTATATATAACATTATATATAAAATAAATAAATAATTTTTTTATAAAATAACAATTATTTAGATAAATATGTATTTATTTATATTTATAACTAATAAATATATATTTATATATATATATATATATCTAATAAATATTTATTTATTTATTTTTAATTAAAAATTATAATAAAAAATATTTATTTATAATTGTAATTATAAGTATATATCTATTTATTTGTTTATTTATATAAATAATTATAAAATTATAAAAAATATATTAATAATTTTATAAATATATATAATTAATATATTTATTATAATGATTTAATTATTTAAATATATCTTCATTTATTTTGATTATAATTACAACTAACTATATTTATTTATAAATATTTGTATATAAATATATATAATTAATATATTTATTATAACATTTTAATTATTTAAAGTTATCTATATAGTTATTTAGTAATTTTGATTATAACTATTTGTATTTATTTATAAATATTTGTATATATTTATAAATATATTCATTTAACATATATTTATTACTTTATATGTATTATAATAAATATATTTATTGTAATTTTATAATATATATTTATTTATAGTTATAATTAACTATAAATAAATATATTTATAAATATTTGTATATAATTATAAATATATATATATAATTATACTATATGTATTTGTTATAATTTTATAAGTATTTAAATATATATAGTTACAATTATAATTACAAATACATATATTTAAAAAGTATATCTATTTAATTAAAATTAAATAATTAAAAATATATTTATTATATTTATTATTTAATATATATTTAATGTAATTTTATAAGTTTTTTTGAAAACATAATATTCATATGGGTGAAATGAATTACTCATCTACATACATAATAAAAAATAAGTCATCACATATATAGAAAACATGAATATTAAGAATGATTTAATGTATAATTGAGCATTCATGATGACACATAACATATATGCACCCATGATCAATATATTTATTGACCAAATTCATTAGAAATAAATATATATTTAATAATTATAATTATAAATATATTTATATTTATAAATTATTAATATATAATAATGATAAATATAATAGATATAATAAATATAATTATTCTAATAAATCCAATAATTCTAATAAATCTAATAAAAAATATAATAAATCTAATAAATATAAATCTAATAAATCTAATAAATATAATAAATATATTTATCATTTAATTAAATTTATTATAATTTTATAATTATTTAAATATATATATATTTAACAATAATCTTAGAAATACTTTTTTATAATATTATATATATATATATATATATATATTAATTATTCAAATATATGTATTAGTTATAAACATGAATCTTTTATATAATGAATACAAATAAAAATTATTTTTTAATATAAATAAAATAATTTAATACAAATTAATAATATTATTTATTAAAACGTATTGTACAGAGACAATGTAAAAAAAACAAAATAGGAGAGCCAAAATTTACCGGGAGAACTAATCAGGTTGAAACAGCATATAGTAAGGGAGGCCTTCTAGTGAGAGACCCGACGTGAATAAAAGTGCATTGAAATACTGACCATGCAAAGCCCGACACTTGAAACCTTGAGTAGCGAGCATGCGATGACACTTGAGTGCAGCACAAACCCACATCGCTCTTCCAGCTTACAACAGTTGGCCCCACCACCCTCAACCATCACATCTAGCCATGCGCCACTACTGCACTCGCAGAAATTATCAGCGGGACAACGAGTCGCGAAAGTGCGGAAAATTATAAGTATATTTATATTTAAATATATTTTATTATAAATAAATATATTTAAATGGTATTTATATATAATTATTAATATATTGAATATATTTATCATATAAAAAATTATTTTAATTATATAATTATTTATGTATAATTATGAATATATATATTTAAAAAGTAAAAATATATAATTAATAATTTAAAATTATAAATATATAAATATATAAATATAATAAATATAATAAATATATTCATTAATTAATGAAATTTATTATATATATATATATATTTGATTTATTAAAATATATATTAATTATAAACATGCATTTTTTTATTTAATGTAAACAAGTGAACATTATTTTTGAATATAAATATAATAATTTTATAAAAATTATTATTAAAATATTTTATGAGTGCTAACAATAGAGGGGGTGGGGCTCCATCAGTAAGAAATGTGAATGCAAGTATGATAAGGGAGAGGGTCAAGAAGTAATCTCCAAGTGGTGATCCATTCAATGATGTTATTAACCCAAAAGAAGCTCCAATAAAAAACATGATTGAAAATAAACTCATTACACCTAACCCAAATTATCTATATTTTCATGCGGAGTGAATGAACTAATGGTGCAGGGAAGGTTTAATTCCACTTCTCCAGAATAGGGGGAAAATCACTATGGAGATCAATGAAATTCTCAAAGTCATTACACCGGGAACACCAAAATTCCCTAGCTCCATGGTAGTGAAGAATAGCATGAGAATCTATTCCCACTAAGTTGGCACATAACGGACAACCGAGGTATCTGGAGGAATGGTGATGTATCAAGAACTCATTAGAGGGTAGAATGCCAGTGCAAATTTTCCACTAAAAGAAACAAACCTTGGGCGGTACTGAAATCCACTATAGGCCCTTCCATGACCTAGAGGATACAGAGAGAGGTGTTTCAAAATACATATTATAATCATTCATAATAGAATAGGAACTAAAATAATCCCCACTCTAGAAAAAGAGATCCACCCCTGCACTATAAACAAAAGGAATTCTCATTGAAACAAGAGTTAATCTTTTCCAAGCACCAACCAATGAGATTATCTCTAAGGGGAGATTTCACAATTGAATTTTTGAGGCCACAGACCACTGGTGATGTCGAATCCATAGAAGATTCATTGAAAATCCATGAATCATTCCAAATGTTAACATTCTCTCTATTACTTATTCTCTAGTAAAAGCCTTCATTCAAAAATTCTCATGATCCCCATGGACTTATCCAAATTAATCTATGTTGGGGCCTTAAATGAACATTTTAGAAGATCGAGAGGGGAAAATAAATTGGTTTAATAACTTTTTCACATATGGTATCGGGATTAAGTAGGAGATTTTAGACCTGTTTAATAGGGAAAGAATCATTAAACTAGTGAAATTTCCTAAACCCTATCCCCACGCAGTCTTTAGAGGCATAGAGTTTCTCTTAGACCATCCAATGATGTTTTTAATTACTATTATGGAGGCCCAACTAAAAGGAATAAATTCATGAATTAAGTTGGTAAATAATTCCTTCCAAAATCATGAATAGTGAAATCACATAAGAAATAAAGTGTTCATCCATTGCTTTCATGAGGGTCTCTTTTCCTTCCTTTGAAATTCTCTTGCATGACCACATCAGGATTTTCTTAGATATCCTATAAATAATAGCATAGAGAAATTACTTCTTGGATCTTCATATGATATTAGGGAAGATGATGTGTTTTTTATACTTTTCCACAACATGAATACCTGAGTTTTTTTAAGGATCAGACATTTTTTAGTCAAGATACTGCTGCTAAAAGAGAATTATGATTTAGAAAAATTCACATATTATCCCAGATATATTTCATAACTGTGGATAAGATGTTTGATATATATATATTTCTCTTGAATGTCCCTTAAAAATAAAATTTATTCATCCACAAATAATTGGTGAGTTATTGCAGAACCTTGATACAAAACATTTTCCCCTTCGATATGCCTTCTCTTTAGTTCTCCTTAAATCAAATTGTAGATAACATCAACAATGAGAATAAAAAGAAGTAGGGAAAGAGGATCCCCTTTTCATAGGATTTGGGTGGGGGAAAAGTTATGGATGAGATTTTCATTAACATAGATTCTACATGATATAGAGGTTATACATCGTAGGGTAGAAAACATCAAAGGTAGTTGACCAAAATCTTTGAGAAGATCATATAGGTCATGATATAAAGTCTGATTGTCCTGAATTTAAAAAAATTACATGGGATTGGCACTTTGGGAATTAAGGTGATAAGGATTTTTTGAGAGGACTAAGATCAAAAAACCCATTCCATAATTCTATCATAAGTTTGGTAATATTTAGGCCTATAATATTCCCCAAATTATTGAAGACGAGAGCATGAAAGTCATTAGGTCCTGGAGCCTTAGTGGAATAAATCTTCTTGAGGGTGGCATGGAACTATTCATAATTAATTCTAACTCTATATTTTAGTTCATAGATGCTGAAAAAAATTGTGAAATGTAAGTGGAGTAATATATTGGAATTAAAGGACCACTTGAAGAATAAATATCTCTAAATAAATCCAACACATGTTTCTGAATGTCAACCTCAATAGTCACATGCTTTCCATCAAGAAACATTAGAAGAGAGATGCGATTATTTCTCTACCTCACTGGTGATTTATTATGGAAGTAAAATGTATTCAAATAACCTTCATTTATATGATATTCTCATTCATGCATAAACCAAAAACTCTCCTCATTCCTGATAATTGTTTTTTATCATTATCTATGGTCAAAATATGAGAAATAATGGAGTACATAGCTGGGAGTGAATAATTGTCTACCAACCTATTCTCCAAGATTTAAAAATTTCGGTAAGGGTTCTGAAATTTAGATTTACACCATATCTATACATGATATTCCACACGGCTAATTTTGGTTATAATATCAACCTTTTCGGCATTCCAACATGACTAGAGTAAGATTTCACATTCGTTGTCTTGGACCCACATACCTTCAAAACTGAATAGTCTATCATGATGGGGATATTGAGATGTATGGAACATATAGAGGTGGATTTAGCGGTGTTTAGAGGAGGCTAGGGAGATTTGGGTGACCTAGAAATCACCAAATAGATTCAACCATTCGGTAGAACCAAGAAACCTATCTAGGAGATCTGAAATTTTGGAACTCTAATATTTACCTCAAAAGAATGTAAATTCACTTCTATATAAACCCAAGTTAGATAGGTCCATCACTCTAATGGATTCTTAAAAATTCACCATCATGGGAATAGGCCTATCAGTTCCCCTTCTTCTTCCCTTGTATAAAGGATATAATTAAAATACCCGCCAATTAAGATGGGACTGGTGAATCTAGAATGCATGGACTTAAACCAGTCCCATGACATCTATTTCTCCACCTAATAAGGCTTTCTATAGAACTCCAAAAAAACCCAACTGGGGGCCTAGTCGGTGAACCGAGGAAACAATATAATTGGAATAAAAATGATCAACCTAAAGGTCCTGACCAATTCTCCAATGTAGGCACAAACTGCTCACGTGACCATTCCTACCACGGGAAGGTAGCCTTGGAAACCAACATTTGTAGAACCTCTACATTTATCCTTACAATATAACATGGTTTTAGATATAAAAACCATGTCAATGAAATTCTTAGAGCTATGGTGATGGAGTGAAAAAACTATTCATGGGTTTCTAATCCCATGATAGTTCTAGCATTAGAGATTCATTGGGATAGGCAGTGATGGATATTTTCTACCTCCACCTCTAAAATTTTAATGTGTGAATCATCTCTGACAATTTTCATGTGCTTGTGTTGAGTTTCCATTTTCATCTCCTCAAATTCCCACTTACTACTGCAAGTAATATCCCTAGATATTTCACCATTGAAGTCATTCCTTGGTCTTATTTTCCATGTTGAGAGTCATTCTAGTAGAGAAAATACATCTTCATATTCTCAGTCCATGATTGGGTAGATAGGATCTGTAAGGGAAATAAAATATATAGGAATCTCTTCATCAAGGAATCCATACAGATCTTTTCCTGGTGCATCAATTCTAGGACCTCTTCCTGTTAGGAAAGAAAATTGGTCATTGGGAGATTATTTCTAATAGTATTTGGACCCAACAAATTATCTAGCAGATAAATGGATTTATTAGTAATAATTCTCATAGGCGGTGAACATGAATACTTTGTGTGGTGTCCTGGCCTATTATTTCATCTCACACTGTTAACAAGGTTAAATGTGTCTTCTTTATAAGCATCATGAGTATTGGAACATGAAGGTTAATCTGGAAATACATGGGAATCATTATCTATATTAAGAGTAAGGATACCCAATATTATCACTTTAGATTTTGTTGATAAGACATTCAAAATCATGGATTTAGAGAACATTTCCCTATTTCAATTTTCTCCTCTTTCGAGGCAAAAGATAGACGCATGTTCTTGGAATCCAACCAAAAAATGTACTATTGAACAAAATTTCCATTCTCATCCAAATATTTATAATTAAACTCCTTCATGTGTCTTAAACATCTACAAAAGAAGTAGAAAATAGGGATATTTTCAAACTCAAAGGAGACCCAAACTTCTAACTTTCCAACTTTAAATATCACCTCCTACATAAGAGGTTGTGAAACATCAACCATGAAATGTATTCGAACAAAATTACCCCCAATGAATTGAGTCTAATAAATCTCAATTCAATATGGTAGACAATTAGGTTTCTGAAATAACAAATGATGGGTTCCCACTGTTCACTATACGATACTCTCTTGACCCAAACTTAGAAGGGGGATTTGAGAAAATAATGTTTGGGATATTGAATTCTTCATCCATTTATTCTAGAAATATTAAATGATTATCGAAGAACCATGACCTTACATGTATCATTATTTTCATTCTGGATTCATTAAAAAATTCCCACATTAGGAACCCGACCACCACCATTCTTATGGACACACTTTCCTCTGGTTTCCATATAGAATAAAGCGTGTTCCTCTGAGAGTTATGGTTAAACGAATGACGAACAAAATTCTTACCTATAAGGACTAAATTTAAGTTCCTCGAAAGGGCATGTCCGAGAGAATCATTTCCATTCTATAATAATTTCACCATCCATGGCCAAGAGGAAATCCATGAAGGGGAAAGAGAGTACAGGTACTATCAATGATTAGCGCAAGGGCAGCACCAGTTTTTATCAGTGCTAAGAAAAATTCACTGATAAAAAGGGGGAATTTTATTAGCACAAGGTAAAAGAACAGATAAATTCATCCTTTATCAGTGTTAAAACAAGCATTGATAATGGTGTACCTTTTATCAATGATTTTTTCTGCACTGATAAATTTTAGATTTATCAGCTATTTTTTAGCACTGATAAGTGATTTTATTAAAAAATATTATTAATTTATATAAAATTATTATATTTATATTCTAAAAAAAATTATTAATATAAATTAAATAAAAAATCTTGTTTATAATTAATATTTTTTTTAATAATTCAAATATTTATTTAATCTTTTAAAAAATTATTTATAACATAATAATTAAATAATTATATATTTAAATAATTATAATATTATAATAAATTTTATTAAATAATAAATATTTTTTTATATTTATAATTATATATAAATACTTTTAAAATAAATATTTATAATTTTAATTATAAATAAATAAATATATGTTCCAATGAATTTATCAATAAATATATTGATGCATGGGTATAATTGACATGTATATGTTATGTATTCATCATGAATGGATATTTATACATTACACCCTTATTATAATTCATGTTGTCCATATATGTGATTAATCATTTTTTAGGATCAATACTTTGCAATGTATATGTTTCATTAATGTTATTCCCATTAATCTATTATGTTCTCATAAATACTTATAGAATTATAATAAATATATTTATGATATTTATAATTATAAATTTTAATTATATATAAATACTTTTTTAGTATATTTATTTATAATTATAATTATGACTATATATATATATTTAAATAAATATAAAATTACAGTATATACATCTATTATAATTTTATAAATATATATATAACTATATTTGTAATTATATAAAAATATTTTAAAATATATTCATTTATACTTATAATTATTCATATATATATATATATCTGTGTGTGTGTAAATAATGATATAATTATAATAAATAAATTTATTATATTTATAAAGCTATAAATATATATAATTAAAAATTTATATTTATAAATATATACGAATATTTATCAATAAATACAAATATCTATAATTATAATTCTTAATAAATATAGATATATTTAAATAAATATAAAATTATAATAAATATACAAATTATATATATATAATTATAAATATAATAAATATATTTGTTATAATTTTATAATTATTTAAATAAATTAATATATATATATATATATTATAACTGTAAATAAATAAATATTTATTATATTTTTAAAATTAAATATATATATATATATATATATATATTTATAGTTATAATTATAAATAAATATAGCAGTTGGGGTCTTGTATAAGTCGAAAAAAGCTCCCCATAATCTTGCATCAGACTCGTGTTCAAATTCGGGTGGGAGCGAATTTCCACTGGCAGGTGATGATGCAGGCATAACGCTGCACTTAGTATTCAGGCCAGTTTGTGGGCATTTTGGCTACGTAATGGGCTTCATGCCCACTGGATCACCGGGTTATGTAATGAATAAATAAGGCTTGATGGGTAGATTATCCCCTAGGTGGAAATTGTTTTCCTTTTAAACATATGTGTGTATACTAAAATGGTTCAGATCATGGACATGGTAACCTAAAACCATGACCCCATAAATTTATTGAAAAAAAAAAGTAAATGTGACACATAGATACATGAGATGCAGACCCCAAAATACAAAGGAGTCTCAAAAGACCCCTGAAACCATCGCAATGGGGGCCCTTAGATTTAGTTTTGGCCCCAAGACCATAAACACATCATTCCAAAGACCCAAATATCAACCCATCTCTATTTACCAAAAATCACATACATGTCACATGCCTTGTCGCCAGCTAGCCTCAACAACACTCTAGAGAATTTCATTGTTCCACCCCACATTCCAAGGTCTGGTCACCACTTCCTCCGAAGTCTGCATCCTTGTGCCCACAATCATCGCACGCCCCTATGCACACAGTCATTCCCATCCTCAAGAAGGCACCCATAGTCATCATCCAACACTCAAAACTAGCATTAGCCAGATATGACATCCGCCGAACACCAGCTGTTTCTTGAGCACAGCTTCGCGTCTCGTCGCACCGACCATCCACTGCGGCCAGGGTCCCAAACTCACACAGAGCTGCACCATGCATGCATCTCGAGGGCATCTTCCCAGATATCATCATTACCTCCCCACCGAAGGGCAGCCATTTGTGCACTGCTGAGCATCACCCAACCACATCGAAAGACTGACCTCTTCCTCCTCTGTCTAATTCTTCTACGATCCTCGCTACGATCCCGCCACCGGGATCCCACTCCGCCCCGCCAAGATCCCAAACTCCTTTCACCTACTCCGAGATCTCCCTCGGACCATCGTTCCATATATTGAGACCAGCTCACGTCAGCAACGACATCACACAAGATCGTCAGCAATGGCCAAACACCATCAATTCCAGACTGACACTATCCATCATCCCGAGTTCAACACCAGTATCTTGGCCACCCAGCATCCGTATATGTTTCAAGGAAGCTTCTCCAACAATAAACCCAAAAGCCCTTCTTTCCAAATCAAGGTTGCTCCCCATCATCATCTGTGCAAACATCATGCCACACACACACAGCTCCTTCCACCAGCCACGTGAGACAAGTCGCCATCCCTGAATCATCAAGCTTCCTCCAGGGTCCCAAAACCACCATCGGCCTAAACCACATGCCTTGATAATGTAATCGGTCAACTCGTTGTCTGTGCCATTAGAAGGGGATCCCGGTTTGTGAATCCCACTCTCCACCACTACGGTTCTGTCTGGAGACATAAAGCAGGGAAATGAAACCATGAGTACGAAAATATTATCCAAAGATTAGATCGTACCTGGTTTGATTTCAGGATCTCACTCCCATTCCTCACTTCCATCTGAATAATCACAATCACTTATCATTTCAGAATATTCAAGATCAATCAGACAACGCTTAACACCACATGCTACAAATATCTCGTAGGGGCCAACAATCTCCACTTCTAATGAACAAACACTGGAGCGATAGACATGAACATCATGAGATATAAACTCTCCATTGAGGAAAGAGAAACTCTTCATCCTTGACCTCTGTGGGTAGTGTGTGTGTTTAATGTAATTGTACCTCCTAGCACCTAATATATATAAATAATTATTTATTTATTTAAATAATTGTAAAATTATAAAAATATATATTTATTATACTTATAATGTTATAAATATATATAATTAATATTTTTATTAAATTTTATAATTATTTAAATATATCTATATTTATTTATAGTTATAAGTATATATATATATTTGTATTTAATTATAAATATTTTTATATATATAAATATATTTATTTAATTATATATTTATACCATAATAAGTATAATAAATATATTTATTTTAATATATTTATTTTAATATATTTATTTTAATTTATAATTATTTAAATATATATATTTATAGTTATAAGTATAAATAAATAAATGTTTATTTATAATTATAAAATTATATCCCTTAGAGGGTTATGGCCTATCCTTCCAGCCTATGTGTGTAGCGTGTGTGAGATTAATATAATTGTACCCCCAAGCACCTAATATATATAAATATATATTTATTTATTTAAAAAGTTATAAAATTATAAAAAATATATAATATACTTATAATGTTATAAATATATATATTAAATACATTTATTTATAAATATATAAAAATATTTATATTTATAATTATAAATATATATTGATATATTAACATAATTATAAAATTATAATAAATATTTTAATTATATATATTAAAAAAATTAAATATAAAATATATATTTCTTTTAATTTTATAATTAGTTAAATAAATAAATATATTTAAAATTACATCAATATATAAATATATATTTAATATAATTTAATAATTATAAATAATTATTTATTTATTTATACTTATTATTATAATATATAAATTTAAATAACAATAAAATTATAATAAATATATTTATTATACTTACTATGTTATAAATATATAATTATATAAATTTATATATAAATATAAAAAAATATTTATAAATAAATAAAAATATATATAATTATAATTATAAATATATATAGATATATTTAAATAAATATAAAATTTAATAGATATATTTATTATATATATTTATAAAATTATATGTATAATAAATACAGTTATTATAATTTTATAATAAATATATATTTATTACATATATAATTTTATAAATATCTATAATAATATAAATAATTTATTGACAATATATCTTTATCAGCACTTTCCATTTTAGTGTTAATAAAACAAACCTTTATCAGAGCTTTTTAGTATCACTGATAAAATCCTTACTTGTTTTTATAAATAAACCCTGAAAGTCAACTTCTTCTTTTGCACACCTCAAGCTCTCGTGGACGTCGACCCGTACCGCAACTAACCCCAGTCGCCGCAGACCCCTCCTCCACTATCGCGAATCCCTCCTCTTCAGTCACTGCGAACCCCACATCCACCTATGAACCCCACCTCTACCACTAAACCCCACCTCCTCCATGAACCCTACTTATGCCACGAACCCCTCCTTTTCCACGAACCCACCTCTACCGCCATCTCACCCAACCTTGGCACCGTCTATCCCTGCCTCACCGTCATCTCTTCCTACATTTCCACCTTCTCTCCCTGCCTCACTACCATCCTTCTGCTTAACCGTCATCACTCCCTGAAAGGTAATCTCCTTTGATGATGAATAATATTTATGTATCATAAAAGTTTTCTCTCTTTACTTTTTTTAACATATAGTCAATATGGTCAAAGTTTCTTTTGAATTCCATGCCTTTGATAAATTCATCTATGTAAATTTCTTTCCAGATTTAGCGTAAAACTTTTTCATGATTTGGTTCCACCACTTCCTCTGTTTCTGAATTATGCATTCTCTCGCTTAATTTTCTTATATATATGATGAATATGGTTATTTTATTGAAAATAGTGTTATTTAGTGCTTACTTTATGGGGAATCATCATGTATGAAGATATTTTTGCCTGATGGGTTGCACCATACTTTTGGTTTTTGCATTCAACATGTAATATTGCAATGTTGAAAAGGAAGCATTCCTTTAGGAATTTCCTCAGGAATCCCACATGAAAATCCAAAAAGGTTATCTAACCAAGAGTTTTGAGGACCTATGATGCTACCTGGACTCAATAAAATGTGACACATTGATGATTTTAGGGTTTCTCTATCACAAAATGGAAGCTTGGTTCATATAAATGGGTAAAGATATAATTTAGTGAGGTTCTTAATGTTGAGTGATTTTGATAAGATGGAACTGGGTTTTCTATGATAATCCTGTACATAAGAAATAGGTATGGATATATTGGTATGGAAAGGAACATTTTTGGTCTAGAATGAATTGTGTAAGGTATAACAATGCAGATTTATAGAGGAATAATTAGTACATGGTAATTCACTACTTGAAAAAGAAGATGCCAGGTAATTACTGGTTCCTAAATATATATAGGCATGACCAATTGTGGGTCTTAGTGATGAGGGATATGATACAAAGAATGATTGAAGTAGTTAGATGGTTAATGAAGGCTAAAATTTGGTAGGGTTAGTCAATGGGCCTAGTAGACATGGGCTGGTGGAGCATGTCATTATGTTTCTAGAGCAATACTAAAAATCCAGTTTATAAAAATGCATATATAATTTGGTACATTAATTTTATTGATCAATTTTAGGGATAAATTTTATAGTGACTACACCATGCTAAATCTATAGGCTCAGGATTTGGAAGGTGCTTGTTGTGGCACTAAAAGTGTACATTGAATTTACTTTGGGATGTAGAACAAAATAACAAAGTGGTTCTTGATCAAATGTTTTTAGTTGTTATAGATTTAGGTTTGTTCATTTTGAAAAGTGTATATTTTAGTAATGGTTATACTCTTTGAGGTAGTATTTACACAAGAACACAAGAGAGATACTAAAACATCTCGTTTTAGGGTTTCTCAAAGCTAGTTACATTGATTATGTGGTTGGGAAGATGGGTGTCATCTACTCTGGTCCTGAGTTGTAATATCCCATGTGTTAAGAAATAAACACAATGTTCAATAGCATACATGATATGCTACATTTATCTTAAAAGAACAACTAAATATTATTATTTAAATATTATTGTTACAACCAAACTGTTGGAATAGAGGGAATGAATATAATTAACTGAATTTTTAAAAAATGGTTTAAACATGTATAAATAATGATTCATTAGTTACAAAATTTATTAGAAATGGAAATTAAAATCGACTAAATATATAGGATGTGTTTTTTGGAAAACCTATTTTAAAAAGAGAATAACTGGTTTATAAAATCATATCACTCTTTATGGATTTATATTTAATGAAAAATATATGTTATATAATTCAATATAATGTTTTAAATCCATCTTATATGTTTTTTAGATATAATATATGAACAAATTCAATTTTTCAAATAAAAGAAGTATTTTTCTAAAAATGTAGTATTACCGTATTTTTATGGAGATCCCTTTTAAAATTTAGTTTTTTTTTCACTTTTACATGTTCTATTTGACAAAATAAAATTCTTATTTAGAATAAGGACATCAAAATTTACTTCTAATGAATTTTTGATATTTTTCGAACAACTATCATGTTTTGATAAATAGTAAAAATATGATACATTTTAATTGAAAACTTATTTTTCCATCGAGATAATTTATATGGTTAAATCATATTTTTGAATGGTTTTAAAGTATAAATCGAATATTTTTAACCATTTAATTAAATTATGGCCATTTAATGTAATTTGACATTGAAATTAGATATAAATGCACGTCAATCTTTTGATGGTTATTACTTTTAAAAAAAATGTTATATCGTTTTGACATTGGGAATTAATTTTAAATTAATTACTAAAAATTCTATGTTTTAAATTTAGAAAAATGGATTCCATATTTGAATCATAATGTCAAAATTTTTTAAATAGTTATATTTTATTATTTGACATTATGAATAGTAACTTCAGTAATTATTTTTAATTATCACGGTTTAGGGTAAATCGATCAATTAAAGGGTAAAGATAAAATTATAAAATTACCCTAACATATTTCATAATTTTATTGGATGCGTTAGTTTAACGAATATAATAAAATATTATTTTATTAAATGGATAAATCTTCTCATGTATGTTGGTATAAAGTTTCTCATAGAAGCATGTTTAATTAAAAGTACAAAGCTTCCTATGGAACCTATTATAAAGATTCTCATAGAAGCTTGTGAAATTGAAAGAACTAAGCTTCCCATTAAAGAGATTTTAAATATTATCATAGAATATTATATAATTAAATGTACAAATATTCCCACAGAGACCAATTTAATTCTTTTGATGGAAGCCTCTTTAATTAAAAGGAGAAATCTTCCCATGGGAGCTAGTTTAATGCTTCTCTCGCACTCATGTTTTTAATAAGTATTAAATTTTTAATATGGGTTTATATAAGTGATATATTCAACTATAAATCTCAATTATAAAGATAAAAATATTTAATACATCATGGTATTTTATGTATAATTTTTTAGACATTAAATAAATAAATTTAATTATGACATAATGATGATGTAGAGATTGCTTCAATAATAAAGGATTCAAATAAATGATATTATAAATATTTAAATAAATAGTATCTCACATAATTTAGTCATACACGAATTTTATAGAATAATATGACATGTTAAGTGACTATTAAATATATTTTTTTGAAGTTATATCTCTATTTTGATTTTATTTGAATTTAATAAATTTAATAGTGTAAAAATTGACATAATTGTTGTTTTATAAAAATAAAAAATTTATTAAATTATTTTAAAATCGTAAAAATATTTGAAAATCCGAAAGTTATTATTATATGGTCTAAAAGTTCATTAATTGTCAAATTATAGGAAATTTACCCCATATAAGTAAAATTTATAGCTTATTAACAATTAAAATATTGTTTTTTATTTTAAAATTATGAGAGAATATTTAATGGTAAACAGAAAAGATAAGGTTTAAAATAAACTCAATAGATGTCTAAAAGATATTGGTTGAGAGGATTTCTATTTATCCTCATCTTATCTTTTCCATATCTCAATATTATGCAACTTGGATTAAAAATAAAAATTTATATTCATTTAATATTTTAATACTTTCCAAGGGTGACCCTCCCCTCTCGTATAAAAAGGCACCCATTCGACTCATTTACTCACACTTCCAAAGCCTTTTAGTTTGGCCAAGATCTATCCAGGACTCTTACTAGAATCCCTCCCAACATTATTGGAGCCTTATTTTTGGCATAACACCCTTCTTAGAGGTGTTAAGGTGTTCATCAAATGTGATAAATCGAAGAAGAGAAAGATAAAGAACGAACAAGATAAGTCGGACTCAAGGTAAGAGACTTCATCTCAATATCCTTTATTTGGAGCATATATTGAGTTTATGCACCATTATTTTCATAAAATGTGTATATATAACCCTATTAATTGTTATATCATAAATTATATATTCTCATTATATTTAATGTTTTGTATAATTTAATTCCCTAATGATATGTATTCAAGTGTTTCTTATGTGGTACGGGAATTCTCCACTTCTCTTTTCCTTTCAAGTTCTCTATTATATTGTATGTATTTTATGTTTTCATACCAAGTTATTATTTCCATTTTATTCTTTCCATATACTATATTATGAGTCTTTTATGAATGGGTTACCCCTGTCCCCTCTCTTTTTAATGTTTTCTAAAACCATGTTGCATAGCCATTATGATGTAGAATTTTCATCTCCAAATCATACTCTTATTATCAAGAAATTATCTTATTTTATTTATGTGAATACCCAAACCTATTTCATTTCTAGGGTTATTAATCAAGAAAAAAATGATATATTTAATTCTATAATTTACGTACATAAAACCCATATTACTTTTCATTGGGTTATAAATTACATAACGATCGTGTTTTTTGGCACTTTTTAAAATGTCATGATTTTGTTATGAAACCCATTTCCTTTATCCTATTTGGGTTATTTATGAAATTTTTTATTATGAAATATGGGGATCACATGAAATTAAGGACATATTAAGGGTTCCCCCTAATATCGCTATAATGCATTGGGTAAAGAATTTAATCTCTAGAGATGACATGTTTTATAACACCTTGGTGAATAACCTTGGTAATTTTTTACAATACCTTGGTGAATAACCTTGGTAATTTTTACAATAACTTGGTGAATAACCTTGGTATTTTTTACGATAACTTGGTGAATAACCTTGGTAATTTTTATGATACCCTGGTGAATAACCTTGGTAATTTTTATGATACCTTAGTGAATTTCCTTGATAATTTTTACAACACCTTGGGGATAGAACTTGGTGATATGAAGCCTTGGGGATGGACCTTGGTGATATGATTATGAATTTATAAATTAAATTTTGTAGCCACATTTTCAATTTATGATCCATGTTCTTATTGTTATAATAATCCTATTTCCCATGCCTTTATAAATGTCCTCATGTTATTATTTATATCTCTCAAGATCACATGTAAATTGTTTCCCTTATTTTCAATAACTCCGATTTTTGTGCTCATACCATTTTTTTTAAATTTTTTTACAGGTCTTATTATTGGTAAGGACCAATAAGATGCTATGATGAAAGTATTTGAATATATTTCTTGAAGTGAAACTATATTTCATTTTAATATTTTTTGTTTTATAAAAAAATGATGGCATGTAGACTTGTATACTTTGTAATATTGAATGTTTATGTAAGATTGTGTCATAATTATTTAAAATTATAAACTTCCAAGATATTTGGGAATGAATGAAAATAAATTCTAGTCAAAATTTACTAGAATAAGTTTTGTTTATGGACAGATCCTTATAGTTGGTATCAGATCAGGGTTTAAACAATTTTAGAGATTATGATCACTTATTATTGGTTTATAAGTTTATGATTGATCCTAATTTTATTTTATTAGAAACCCTTTTGAGTATTATGTTAAAAAATTTCAAGATTATTAATATATTTTTTTGGAGAACTTTATTTTTTTAGATGGTTCTGAGTTATTACTTTTTGAATTTCAAATGAAAGGTATGGGATAAAAATTGTGGTTCAAACATTGTATGGTTATTTTTTGAGGATGTGACCATATTATGGAAATGTTATAAGAATTATATAGTTTTAAAAAGTGGATAACACCCAGACTATGTGACAACTCGTTACATCAGACAACGCTGCAGGAATCGAACCCACAACTAAAGTGTGATGGGCCTTTATTGGCTACCACAGACCTAAATGAAGTCCCTAGTTATTATGACTTGATTATTTTTAGTTAAAAAAGTTCATGAAATAAGAATAATTTGATTTTAGGAGACATATATTTTATTGAATAGATAACCATGGGATTGGAAAATAATTTGGGGATTAAGTGGTAAATTTTATTTTGGAAGACATTCACTATTTTGGGGACTTTATATGATTAAGGTAAATAGAATAATATGGAGTTTTATTTGAGGATTAAAGGATTAATTATTTAATTATGTACTTATGTGGATCAGGAAATTATTATCCTATATTTGAGATCATGTGATTAGATTAATTACTTTTTTTTATGAGACATTAAGAGTGGTTGATGTTATTTGGAGATAAATGTTAAAATTTATCTTGGAAGATTATGTGATAAAATCCTCCTGAATTTTGGGTTTCAATCTTATATTGGATTATTTTGATGAATTTTAAGTACAATTGTTTTTTGAATGGTATTTGTTGAACTTTGGGAGTTATCAAATCATGAACTAGTTTTTTTATTATGTTCAATGTCTAATGATAGGAGAAACATATAGTTAATCTTTTGTGGATTATGTGATTAGATAGAAGTTAACTTACCCAAAATACTCATCATTTGGAGAAAAAGATGATTGTGTGGTAGAAATTAATCAAAGGATGAAACTCTAAATTTCATGTAAGTATATTTCCTTATGATCTTAGTCTCGGTATTAATGAAATTCTTTAACTCTATGAAAAGGATCTTGAAGCAATAATGTTATACGCTTTCTTTTGTTAACAGACATTTACCCAACCACAAATTTATGGTATTGAGATGGTTTACTTTCCATGATAAAGTTCTCTGTGACTCTCTATTAGTCTATGAGAGTTGGTTTTTCTTACATATACATGTTTTTCTACATGGAATCCTTATATGTGTTATCTTGGGTGACCCTTTTCACTTCTCTTTATTTCTTTTAAAGTGATAGATTTATTAACTCTTTTTCAAATGTGGGGTTTTCAATGAAGTTTTTGAGCCCAATTTTAAAATTTATTGGAAGAAATTTACAAAAGGGGTAACGATGTATCATCCCATGTTTTAAGAAAGAAACATTATGTTCAATAGTATACATGGTATGCTACACCGAGCTTAAATGAACAACTAAATATTAATATTTAAATGTTACTGTTATAACAAAGGCATTAGAATGGTAGGAATAAATACTATCAACTAAATTATTAAAATATGGTTTACACATTTTTACATAATTATTCATTGGTTACCAAATTTATTATAAATGGAAATAAAAACCAATTGAATATATAGGATATTTTTTATGAAACCCAATTTAAAAAAAAATAATTGTGTTTATAAAATCATGTCACAATTTATTGATTTTTATTTAATAAAAAATATATGTTTTGTATTAAATTTATTGTTTTAAATTCATATTATTTGTTTTCTAGATATGATATATGAATAAATTCAATTTTTAGATAAAAGAAGTATTTTTCTAAAAATGTATTTTTACTGCCTTTTGATGGTGAGAACTTTTTAAATTTATTTTTTTTCAATTTTATATGTTATATTTTCAACAATAATATTTTTATTTAGAATAGGGACATAAAAATTTACTTTGTATGAATTGTTACTATTTTACTGACAACTATCATGCTTTGATAAATAGTAAAAATTGCGAAATTTTAATTGAAAAAACCCTTTACATCGAGATAATTTATATGGTTAAATTATATTATTGGATGGTTTGAAAGTATAAATCAAATATATTTTTATCATTTAATCCAATTATGATCATTTAATGTAATTTTACCTTGAAATTAGTTATAAATGGACGTCAATATTTTGATGGTTATTAGTTTAAAAATATTATTTTATCATTTTGACAACTTGAATTAATTTCAAATTAATTGATACAAATTCTATGTTTTTATTTTGAAAAAATGGAATAAATATTTTAAATAATAAGGTCCAAATTTTTAAAATATGTGTCTTTTATTTTTGGACATTATGAATAGTAAATTCAGTAATTATTTTTAATTATCGTAGTTAAAGATAAACTAGGTAATTAAAAGTCAAAATTAAATTATAAAATTACCCTAACACATGTCATAATTTTAATAGATCAGATATTTTAAATATTATCATATAATATTATTTAATTAAATGGATAAAATTTCCCATGGATGTTGGTATAAAGCTTCTCATAGAATCTTGTTTAACTAAAAGTATAAATCTTCCCATGGAAACTATTATAAAGTTTCTCATAGAATTTGTTAAATTAAAAGAACTATGCTTCCCATGGAAGCCATTTTAAAACATATCATGGAAGATTCTTTAATTAAATGTACAAATATTCCCATGTAATCTATTGCAATTCTTATCATAGATGCTTCTTTAATTAAAAGGAAAAAAGCTTCCCATGGAAGCTAGTTTAAGCTTCTCTCACACACAGGTTTTTAATAAGTATTACATTTTTAATATGGGCTTATATAAGTGGTATATTCTAATATAAATAGTAATTAGAAAGATAAAATATTCCCTAGATCTTGTTATTTTATTTATAATTTTTTATACATTAAATCAATGAACTTAATTTTGACACAATGATGATGTAGTGATTTCTTCAATAATAAAGGATTCAAATAAACGATATTATAAATATTAAAATAAATAGTATTTGACATAATTTATTTCATAAATGAATATTATATACTAATATGGCATGTTATGAACTATTAAATAGATTAGTTTGAAGTTATATATCTGTTTGGATTTTATTTAAATTTAACAAAGCGAATAGTCTAAAATTGACCTAATTGATGATTTATAAAAATAATAATTTATTAAATTATTTAAAAATTATAAAAATATTTTAAAATAAAAAATTCATTGTTATATTGTCGAAAATTTAATTAAGTTTCAAATAATGTGAAATTGAACCCATTTATGTAAAATTAATAGCTTCTTAACAATTAAAATAGTGTTACCAATATTAAAATCAAGGGAGAATAATTAAAGGTAAACTGAAAAGATAAGGTTTAAAATAAACTCAATACATATATAAAAACTATTTGATGAGAGTATTTCGATCTATAATAATCTCACATTCCTTATATCTCATGTTGGAGCCACTTTTATTATAAAATAATTTATATTAATTTAATATTTTAATACTTTCCAAGGGTGCCCCTCCCCTCTCCTATAAAAAGGCACCCATTCCACTCAATTACGCAAACTTCCATAGCATTTTAGTTCAGCCAATATCTATCCAAGACTATTACTAGAATACCTACCCACATTATTTAATCCTTATTTTAGTTATAACACCCTTTTTAGAGGTTTTAAGGTGTTCTTCAAAGGTGATCAATCGAAGAAGAGGAAGATAAAGAACGAATGAGACAAGTCAGACTCTAGGTAAGGGACTTTGTCTCAATATTCTTTCTTTGGGGAATATCTTGATACTATGAACCATTATTTTTTAATAAGGTGTATATAAAACCCTTTGAATCATTATATCATTAATTATTTTATTCTCATGATATTTAAAGTTTTGTATAATGTAATTTCTTAATGATTTGTATTGAGTGGTTCCAGTGTGGTAAGAGAATTCTCCACTTTACTTTTCCTTTCAAGTTCTCTTTTATGTGGTATGACTTTTATGTTTTCATACCAAGTTCTTATTTCCATTTTATTATATACCTATCCTATATTATGAGTCCTTTATGAATGGTTGATCCATTTTTCCTCTCTTTTTAATGTTTTCTAAAACTATGTTGCATACCTGTTATGCTACAGAATTTTCCTCTCAAATGGATCTTGTTTTCTCAATAAAGTCTCTAATTTTATTTATTTGAATACCCAAAACCATTTAATTGGTAGGTATATTCATCAATACATAAAAATGATATATTTTATTCTGAAATTGACATATAAAAACCCTCATTCCCTTTCCTTGGGTTACAAATGACACAATGATCATGTTTTTAAGCACTTTTTAAAGCATCACGATTTTGATATGTAACCCATTTATTTTATTATATTTGGGTTATTTATGAAATGTTTGATTATAATATATGTGGATCACATTATTATAAACACATATTAAGTTTAATCCCTGATAGTACTCCAACATATTGGGTAAAGAATTTAATCTCTAGAGATGACATGTTTTACGATACCTTGGTGAATAACCTTGGTAAATTTTTATGATACCTTGGTGAATAACCTTGATAATTTTAAAGCTAACTTGGTGAATAACCTTGGTAATTTTTATGATACCTTGTTAAAAAACCTTGGGAATTTGTAGGATACCTTGGTGAATAACCTTGGTAATTTTTACGATACCTTGGTGAATAACCTTGGTAATTTTTACAAAACCTTGGGGATGGACCTTGGTGAAATGGAACCTTGAGGATTAACCTTGGTGATATGATTATGAATGTCTAAATTAAATGTTACATCTAAATTTTCATGTCATGATCAAAGTTCTTATTTTTATAATATTCCTCTTTCTCATTCCTTTATGAAATTCTTCATGTTCTTATTTATATCACTCATTGTCACATGTAAATTGTTTCTTTTATTTTCTATTACTGTAATTTTTGTTCTCATCCCATGTTTTTAAATGTCTTTCATATGTCTTAAGATTTGTAAGGAAAAAGAATATTATATGATGAAAGTATTTGAATATTTTTCTTGTAAAGAAACCATGTTTCATTTTAATAGTGTTTGACCCGTGACGCTCCCGACAACGGACCAGAACCCCGCACATCCCACTCACTGGGGATGCACTCAACTGGGCCACTAACTAGTTTAGGTTCAGATGTTATCCACCTACAATTGGGGGATTTAATCTCACCTCCATTGAGAATCAAACCTGGGGCTCACTGGAATAATAGCCACTAGGGAGCTTACTCTACTACCACAAAGACAGTGGCCTAGTGGTAGTCGAGTAAGCTCCTCAGAGAATATTACGCTGGTAAGGCCCAGGTTTGATTCTCGATGAATGTGAGATTAAATCCCCTACTGGTTGGTGGATAGTATATGAACCCGGCCTAGTTAGTGGCCCAGTTGATTGCATCCCCGGTGAGTGGGCTCTGTTTGGTTCTGGTCCGTTTTTTATCCAACAAAAAGGCGCATTTTTTTCGGAACATACGCCACTAACTGGGACCCAGGCCGTGCACCCACATCCCCTAACTTAGGTCACTGGGCTCATCTGGGACACTCTCTGGGTAAGGTTCAGATACTTCCCCCCTGCTCGTGGGGGATTTAATCTCACCTCCCCAGAGATTTGAACCTGGGGCTCACTGGCATAATATCCACTGGGGAGCATCTCGGGTACCTCTAATTGGTACTCGTGACACTCCCAGTTGGTTGTTATGCATAAGGTATCATGTTCAAATCATGGGGGAGGAATACTAAATCCCGGTAGGGCCTGGGGGAAATACATTTCATCGGCCCAGAGAGTGGCCCTAATAAGCCCAGTACCCGAGTTAGGGGCTGGGGGTGCATGGCCTACGACCCAGTTAGTGGCATATGGTCTATTAAAAAAGTGCCTTTTTTGACCCATGATGCTCCCGACAACAGACCAGAACCCCACAGAGCCCACTCACTGGGGATGCACTCAACTGGGTCACTAACTCAGCCGGTTTTAGATTATTTCCCCCTCCCAGTGGGGGATTTAACCTCACCTCAGTCTAGAATAGAACCTGGGGCTCACTGGCATAATAACCAGTGGGGATCTTACTCGACTAACACTAGTGGTAGTCGACTAAGATCCCCGCTGGCTATTATCCAAGTGAGCCCCGGGTTCGATTCTTAAGGGAGGTGAAGATAAATCCCCTGTTGGAAGGGGGCCAGTATCTAAACCAGGCCATGTTAGTGGCCCATTTGAGTGCATCCCCAGTGAGTGGGTTGTGTAGGGTTCTGGTCCATTTTTTGGAGCGTCACGGGTCCAACAAATAGTTTTTGTTTTATAAAAAAATGATGGAGTGTAGACTTTTCTACTTTATAATATTGAATTTTTATCTAAGATTCTTTCCTAATTTTATAAACCTATAAACCTCAAATATATTTGGGAATGAATGAAAATAAATTCAAGTCAAAAGTCACTATAATATGTTATGTTTAAGGATACTTCCTTATAGTTGGTATTTGTGTAGGGTTTAGATGACTTTGGAGATTAGAATGTTTTCTTATGGGTTTATAATTTTAGGGATGATCCTAATTTTATTTTCTATGAAACCAATTTAAGCCTTATGTTATAAAATTTTAAGGTGATTAATAGTATTTTTTTAGACATTTATTTTTTTAGGTAGTTCTGTGTAATTACTTTATGAATGTCAAATGAAAGGTATGAGATAAAAATTGTGGTTAAAACATCGTATGGTACTTTTTTGAGGATGCTATCATATTTTGGGAATGTTATAATAATTATATAGTTTTATAAAAAGTGAAAACACGTAGACCTTGTGACAACATGTTGCGTCAAACAAGGATGTAGGAATCAAACCATCAATTGAAGTGTGATAGGACTTTATTGACTACCAGTGTCCTACGTGAAGTCCCTGGTTAGTATGACTTCATTATTTTTAGTTAAACAAGTTGATTTAATAAGAATAAGTTTATTTTGGGAGACATATATTTTATTGAATAGATAACCATGAGATTGGAAAATGATTTGGGGATTTAGGGATAAATGTAATTTTGGAAGATGTTCACTATTTTGGGGACTTTATATTATTAAGGTAAATAGAATACTATGGTGTTTTATTTGTGGATTAAAGGTTGAATTATTTAATTGTGGACTTTTGGGAATTAGTAAATGATTATACTATCTCAAAGATCATGTTATTTGGTTAATTACATTATCGAATGATACATTAAAAGTGGTTGATGTTATTTTGAGATAAATGTTAAAATTTATCTTGGAGACTATGTGATCAAATCTTTCATAATTTTGGATTTCAATATTAATTTAGATTATTTGAGGAATTTTAAATAAATTTTTTTTAATAGTCTTTGTTGAACTTTGGGTATTTTTTGTAGAATTTTGGAGATTGAGGTAGTTTTTCATCATATAAGGTTTATTATTTTTGGAAATTATCATATCATGAACTAATTTTTTTATTATATTTAATGTCTAAACACAAAAGAAAAAAGAAAGTTAATATTTTGTGGATTATGTGATTCTATATAAGTTAGCTTACCTGGAATACTCATCATTTGGAGAAAAAATATGAGTGTATGGTGGAAATTCATTAAAGGATGAAACTCTACTTTTCAGGTAAGTATATTTCCTTATGATCTTAGTCTATATAGTAATGTAATTATTTAACTCTATAAAAAGGATCTTGAAGCAAAACTGTTATATGATTTCTTTTATTAATAGACTTTTACCTAACCCAAAATTTATGGTATTGTGATGGTTAAATTTTTGTGATCAGTTTCTCTATCACTCTCTATTAGTCTATGAATGTTTGTTTTTCTTACATATCTCTTTTTTTGTACATGGAATCCTATTATGTGTTATCTAATGTGACCTTTGTACTTCTCTTTCTTTCTTTTAAAGTGACAGTTTTATTGAATCTTTATGCGAGGTGGGGTTTTCATTGTAGTTTATATTCACAATTTTAAAATTTTGAGGATGAAATTTCTAAAAGGGGGTAAATATGTAACATCCTGAGTTTCAAGAAAGAAAAATTATCTCCAATATCATACATGATATGCTACATTGAGCTTAAACAAACAACTAAATATTATAATTTAAATGTTATCATTATAACCAAGTCGATGGAATGGAAGGAGTGAATAGTATCAACTGAATTATGAAAATATGGTTTACACATTTTTCAAAAATGATTCATTGGTTACCAAATTTATTGAAAATGGAAATAAAAACCAATGCAATATATATGATGTGTTTTTATGAAAACCTATTTTAGAAAGAGAATAATTTTTTTTATAAAATCATATCACTCTTTAAGGGTTTTTATTTAATAAAAAATATATGTTGTATATTCAATTTAATGTTTTAAATTAATCTTATATGTTTTCTATATATGATATAATAAGAAATTAAATTTTTTGTATAAAATAATTATTTTTCTAAAAATGTTGTTTTACCACCTTTTGATAGAGAACCATTTTAAAATTTTACTTTTTTTACATTGTATATGTTCTATTCGAAAAAATAAAAATATTATTTATAACATAGGCATAAAATTTTACTTAGGATTAATTTCAGATATTTTTATGATAACTACCATGTTTTGATAAATAGTAAAAATACATTAAATTTTAATTGAAAACAATATTTTCCATAGAGATAATTTATATGGTTAAATTATATTATTTAATAGTTTTAAAGAATAAATAGAATAAATTTTTATCATTTGATCTAATTTTTTTAATTTTAAGTAACTTCATATTGAAATTAGATATAAACACATGTCAATCTTTTGATTGTTAATACTTTTAAAAAAACCATTTTTTCGTTTTGACAATGAGAACTAATTTTAAATTAATTACTAAACTTATTTGTTTTTAATTTGGAAAAATGGATTATGTATTTGGAATCAGAAGGTCCAAATTGTTTAAATTTGTATCTTTTATTTTTTTGTAATTATTAATAGTAACATGAGTAATTATTTTTAATTACCACAGTTAAGGGTAAATCGGGTAATTAATAGTCAAAATAAAATTATAAAATTACCCTAACACATGTCATAATTTTATTGGATGAGGTAGTTTAAAGATTATTATATAATCTTCATTAATAAAATGGATAAATATTCCAATGGAAGTTGTTATAAATCTTCTCATAGAAGCATGTTTATTAAAGTTATATAGCTTCCCTTGGAAACTATTATAATGCTTCTCATAGAATCTTGTTAAATTAAAAGAACTAAGCTTCCCATGGATGCCATTTTAAAGATTATAATATTATTTAAGTAAATTTACAAATATTCCCATGGAATCCAATTTAATTCTTCTCTTGGAATATAATTTAATTAAAATGAAAAAGCTTCCCATGGAAGCTATTTTAAATCTTCTCTCACACTCATGTTTTTTAAAAATATTAATTTTTTAATATAGGATTATATAAGTGAAATATTTGACTATAAATAATAATTAGAAAGATAAAAATATTTCCTACATTAAGGTATTTTATTTATAATATTTAAGACATTAAATAAATAAATTTATTTAGGACAGAATGATAATGGATTGATTGCTTTAATAATAAAGGATTTTAATAAATGAAATTATAAATATTAAAATAAATAATATTTGACATCATTTATGTCCAATAATTTTATAGACTAATTTGACATGTTAGGGGACTATTTAATTTATTGGTTTAAATTTATCTATTTTTTTGGATTTTATTTAAATTCAATAAAATGAATAGTGTAAAAATGACATAATTTATGTTTTATTAAAATAATATTTTATTAAATTATTTAAAAATATTAAAAAAATTACATTCGTAAAGTAATTATTATATGATAAAAAAGTCCATTAAGTGTCCAATTATGTGAAATTTACCCCATATAAGTAAAATTAATATCTTCTTAATAATTAAAATGTTGTTATCACTTTTAAAATTAAGAGAGAATAATTAACGGTAAACAAAAAAGATAAGGTTTAAAATAAACACAATACATGTATAAAAACTATTAGATAGAGGATTTTGATCTATCATAATCTTATATTATCCATATCCCAAGTTGAAACCACTTGGATTAAAAAAAGTTATATCAATTTAATATTTTAATACTTTCCAAGGGTTCCCCCACCCTCTCCTATAAAAAGTAACCCATTCTAATCAATCACTCACACTTCCAAAGCCTTTTAGTTCATACAAGATCTATCCAAGACTTTTCCTAGAATACCTCCCCACATTATTTAATCCTTATTTTAGTAATAAAACTCTTTTTAGAGGTGTAATGTGTTCATAAATGGTGATTAATTGAAGAAGAGGAAGATAAAGAATGAGCGAGACAAGTTAGACTCAAGGTAAGGGACTTCATCTGAATCTCATTTCTTTGGAGAATATATTGATGTTACACACTTTTATTTTACTATAATGTTTATATACAATCCATTGAATAATTATATCATTTTTTAGTACATTATAAAGATTTTTATAGTTTTTTATAATGTAATTCTTTAATGATGTGTATTTAAGTGTTTCTTATGTGGTAAGGGAATTTTGCACTTCTCTTTTCCTTTAAAGTTCTCTTTTCAGTAGTATATCTTTTAAGTTTTCATAGAAAGTTATAATTTCCATTTTATTCTATTCCAATACTATATTATAATTCTTTTATGAAATGGTGACCCATTTCCCCTCTCTTTTTAATGTTTTCTAAAACCATGTTTCTTAGTCGTTATGCTGCAGAATTTTCATCTCAAAATCTCACTCTTTTTCTCAAGAAATTATCTTATTTTATTGATGTTAATACCATAAACTATTTAATTTCTTAGGTTATTCATAAATAAATTATAATTATATATTTTATTCTGTAATTGATATGAATAAAACCCTTATTCCCTTCCCTTTTCTTATAAATGACATAATAATCATGTTTTTAAGATATTTTTAAAACATCGTGATTTTCATATGAAACTCATTTATTTTATTCTCTTTGGGATATTTATGAAATGTTTTCTTATGATCTATGTATATCACATGAAAATAAATACATATTAATTGTACGCTCTGATAGAGCTCTAATGTATTGGGTAAAGAATTTAATCTTTAGAGATGACATGTTTTACGATACCTTAGTGATTAACCTTGGTATGATACCTTGGTGAATAACCATAGTAATTTTTATGTTACCTTAGTGAATAAACTTGGTAATTTTTATGATACCTTGGTGAATAACCTTGGTAATTTTTACATTACCTTGGTGAATAAACTTGGTGATTTTTATGATACCTTGGTGAGTAACCTTGGTAATTTTTACAACACCTTGTGGATGAACTTTGGTGATATGACGCCTTGGGGATGGACCTTGGTGATATTATTATGAATGTCTAAATTAAATGTTGTATTCATATTTTCAATTTATGATCCAAGTTCTTATTCTTATGATATTCCTATTTCTCAGGACTTTATAAAAGTCCCCAACTTTTTATTTATATCTCTCATGATCACATGTAAATTATTTTCCTTGTTTTCCCTTATTGTGATTTTTGTGCTCATCCCGAGTTTTTAAATGCATTTCACAGTTCTTAAGATTGTTAAGAAAAAAGAAGATTCTATGATGAAAATATTTGAATATTTTTCATGAAAAGAAACCATATTTAATTTTAATATTTTTATATTTATAAAAAAGGATGGTGTTTAGACTTGTCTACTTTGTAATATTAAATTTTTATATAATATTGTGTCCTAATTGTCTAAAACTCTAAACCTCAATGATATTTGGGAATGAATGAAAATAAATTTTAGTAAAAAGTCACTTGAATAAGTTATGTTTAAGTATGGGTCCTTATATGAATAATGTGTGGAGAGGTTGTCTTGGATCATTAGTGGCTCTATGTATGGGATCTATTCTTCAACTCAAAAAACTATAAATGAAAAAAAGGTACAAATTGGTATTAGTTAGTTTGAATATAGAATTGTCGTAATTACTTGATGTATCTATAAAAATGGTGATTTATTTTTGGTGAAATAGATCTAGACCTATGATATGTATAGAAGGATTCTTGATTGGTTTAGTTGGAGAACTAGAGGTATAAGGGCATGACATGAAAATGATATGGGGTGGTTGAGTCTATCAATGAATTTAGGTAGCTTGATATTTAGAGACTTCAAGATAAGTTTTATATGAATTAGTATAAAGTAGTGTGATATAATAATAACGATGAGAATCTATATTTTATTGAAATTGCATTAAATGAAATTTTATCAGATCTTATGACATAAGTAGATAAGAAATACATGAAATCGTCTCTCTTAATGTCTATTTTACGATCAAATTTTCATTTAGAAATCATATACTTAATAGTTAATTATAAAAGTTACAATAAGGTTGGATACAAAGAATCACTTACCCCACCCATTTCTAAGTATCTATAATTTGGTTTTTTACCTAAATTATTCCCATATTCTATCTCCCATAACCTCTTTACCCATCCTTTTGATTTCAATAATGGGAAAGAGTTTCTAGGGTTTTCTTTTAAATGTGTTCAATAAAAAAGATTCAATTATTCTATGGGACATAAGGTAAGGGTATTTTTTACCATCAAAAATACTGTTCTTATGTTTTAAAGTATTTCTCTTAATTTCTCTCCAAGTAGTTTCCAAGAACATCATTTCTCTATAGTTTTTTTGAAAAAAAAAATATTATTAATGATATTGGTTTAAAATATTGTGTTCTAGGACAGAAAATGAATTTTTAATGAGATTTGTGATAGAAAATATTTTGTTCTATTGTATTTTGGTTGTACTAAATATACAGTATTTTCATCCATACTGAAGCTGTATAATTTGGAAGAATGTAATAGATGGAGTGACACCAGTCTTATGGAACTAATTTCTCTATTGAATGATTTTCTCCAAGAAGATAATAATCTCCTAAGAAAAATATACAATTCCAAACGAATTCTATGCTTGTTGGGTAAGATCTATGAAATAATAAACATCTTACCAAATGAATGTATCTTCTTTTTCAAGGACCAAAAATCACTTATAGAATTCACAATGTGTGGTGTTTCTCGATATAATAAAGATGAATCTGGTCCTACGAAAATTGTATGGTACTTTCCAATAATTCCAAGTTTTAGGCACCTATATAGAAGTTAGGAGACTACAGGGAAATTGGCATGGCATAGAGATACAAGAAATAAAGACGCATCACCCGACAGAATCTCCTCAGTGGAAGAGAATTTATCATGAGTATCCTGAATTTGGAACCAAGTTGAGAAACCTACATCGCATGTTATCAATATATGGAGTGAATCCTATTGGTTTTCACAGCAGCACTCACAGTACGTGGATGATTATTCTAGTAAATTATAACTTTCTACCATGGTTATGCATGAAAGGAAAATACATCATGTTATTAATGCTTATATTAGGACCAAAACAACTAGGTAATGATATTTATGTCTATTTGGCTCTATTGATTGAAGATTTAAAATTATTGTGGGATTCAGGCGTTACATTGAATGATGATTACAGAAATTAAGATTTCTTGTGGAGAGCCATGTTTTATGAGATGATAAATGAATATTCTTCTTATGAAAATTTTCAGGATATAAAATTCAAGTAAATCAAGGGTGTCCCATTTTCAAAAAAGGTACACAGTCAATTAGGTTAAGACATTCATCAAAAACTATGTTTCTAGGATATCACTGATTTCTACCCCGATAAAAAAGTATCGATCTTAGATAACATCATTCGATGGAAGTTTAGAAGAATATATATCACCATCTTCACTAATAGGAGATAAACTATTTGAGAAAGTAAAAGACGTGGACACTGGTTTTGGTAAACTGTTTTTGAAAAACCTTATGAATACCGGTTGGAAAAAGAGATCGGTTTTTTTAATT
Organism: Viscum album; assembly: GCA_963277665.1. Classification (NCBI taxonomy): domain Eukaryota; kingdom Viridiplantae; phylum Streptophyta; class Magnoliopsida; order Santalales; family Viscaceae; genus Viscum; species Viscum album. The sequence continues at coordinate 1,212,324,019 of OY728121.1, forward strand.
ATCATACAGGAATTTTAAGTATGTTAGAAATTTTCTTGATGATATGAATTTTGAAAAAATGTATGTGATAGTGGCAAAGACATGTTTCTAAATTCACCGAGAAAAATAAAGGATGGAATTAAGGCTATGTTGGATATGGTTGAAATGGGAATATGAGAAGAGTTAGTTCCAGTGATTGGTGAAAAATGAACTTTTCTTCCTCCAGCTTCTGATATTCTTTCCAGGAAGGAGATATATCAATTTTATAACTTCTTGAATGACATAAAGGTTCTATAGGGGTATTCATAAAATATCAAGAACATCATGTCAATGACTAATTTAAAGTTAAAGGGTCTGAAATCACATGAATCTAATGTTTTGATGTAAGATCTAGTTCATATATCTTTATGTTTAATTTTCCCCAAGAATTTATGTCATACATTAACCAAGCTCTGTTTCTTTTTCAAAGATATGTGTAGAAAAGATATAGACTTGATGAAATTGCTGACTATGGAAAGAGAAATTTCTATTATATTATTTTAATTAGAAATGTTCTTCCCACAGTCATTTTTGATATGATGGTTCATTTGATGGTTCACTTGGTGATATAGATTTGACTATATGGTCCTATACACTATATACAGATGTACCCCACTGAACGATATATGAATATTTTAAAAGGGTATGTAAAAAATCAATGTCGGATAGAGGGTTTTATTGTGGAGTGATATATTTTTTAGGAATCCATTGAATTATGTACCGAATACTTGTTTGGTTTAGAAATCATTGGTCTACCAAAACCGCTTCATAGTGAGTGACTTGTGGGTGAAGGAATTTTTGGAAGAGATTTTGTCAACATAAATATTACAGATCATGAGCAGTCCCACCTTTACATTTTTCATAACATCTTGGAGGTTTCCCTATATATTGATAACCAAAAAGAAATTCATAGTCATTTGAATCAATCAAGGGATGCAATATGAATATAAAATACACATAATCAACTATTTATAGAATTGTTTCAGGACCATATTTTTAAGGATTCATATGAAAATAAAAAATAAATTTTAGAACAACTTCGATGGATATCTGGAGGACTAGGTGTGTATTTATTATCATACAATGGTTATGTAATTAATGATTATAAATTCTATAAAAATAAACATGATAAATATAGTTCCATGAAAAATAGTAGAGTTACACTTGTGGATGAAGCGATGCATGTTTCTAGTACTAAAGAAAGAAATCCAATTTATTTTAATATGTCATACATTGGCATCATCAAAAAAATATGGGAGTTGCATTATACAACATTCCAAGTGCTGATTTTTTAATGAAAATGGGTTGATAATAAGAGTGTTGTTAAAATAGATGAATTTGGATTTGTAAAAGTTGATTTATGTAAGGACAGGTACAAATAATAACCATTTATAATGGCATCACAAATAGTATATGTATTTTATGTTCCAGATCTCTCAAATCCAAAGTGGTCAGTTGTTATGCTATCATAAAAACCATTGAAGGGATAGATGAAAATTCAAATGTTGATGACCCTTTCCTTGGGACATCGCAGTAATTTCATAATGTTCCTAATGTAGAAAATGTTTTCTATATCATAGGATACTACAATGAATTGATTTTTATATTTTATAGAGGGGTCAAATCCCTTCAACCTTTAAAAAATAGTTCAATAATCAGGTTATATTTTTCTATAATATATATCATGTTATCTCATATTATTATTCATTCACTGCAACATTTATGTAATCTAAATTAAATGTTAAACCACTTATGTAGATATGACTTATATATGTGTTTTTACTCCTAATCCCAAGGAACAAATGGTCTTTAAACTTTCTATTGATTACAGTGCATAGGAACAACAACCTTTTGCACATGTTGGTGATCCCAATCTGGAGGAACAAAATTTTTCTCAACACGTTGCTTCTCCCAGTGAAGAGGTATAATGAACATATGCACATTCTGATACTGCTACTCCAAAGTAACATATTGAAAATGTTGAATCTAAGGAAATGGAAAGAGTTGAAGCACCAATGACTCAGAAAAAATTGTAGTTTCGTAGTTTGATGGTGTTAGAAAAAATTATTAAGGTAAAAATCAAATTCATTAAATACAAGGTCAGATAGAATGTGTGGGGCCATCATGTTAACCCCAATAATTCCATTTTTAGTAGTTACATTATAACTTTCACTTGGAAATGTGTGTTTATTGATGTAGTTTCATGGAACCATGTTGTGGTCAAGCTTAAGACTCTAATGTGGGAAGATATTATGGTAAAATTATGATATCATTTCTTTATTTTTATAAAAAAAAATAATGAAACATTGACTTACACTTCATAATCCCATGTAGAGTGAATTTATAGTAGATGAATCAAACCATAAATATGTATTAATGATTTCTGGAGGGATTTACGAAGGCTTTCACCCAATTATAATGAGACGTCCTGTTAAAGATGATGAAGAGAAAATAAACCCACACCCACCACTTATCTAGTCACACCTGATAACCCCAGAAGTATTAGATGTGTTTATTATCCATTGTACATTTTTTTATTTTTAGGTATATTTAGGCTAGTAAAATATTATTCGATGATACCTGGATTCATCACATTGATTAACAATTTTTTTATTTATGAAACATTAACTGAGTGCTGAAAATAAATAATGGGAAGAAAAACCAATGTACCCCTACCATAATGCAAGGATTCGGTATTCTTCACCTGAAAAATATTTGTATATATTCTAAATCTATCATAATAATTTTATGTGACATGAAAAAACAACATAATTGTGTTCCTATTTTTATATGAATATTGATGACTCCAAATAAATTCCACTTTCATCTTACGCCATGTGTTTTGGAAGGAGTCACGTATAAATAAATGTTGGATACTAAAGGATAAAAACAAACAAAAGTGTGGGAAATATGTGTATGTATGAAATAATAATAAAAAATTTCATTAAACCGCTATTACATAAAAAGGATTACTTATTATCCTATATTTTATATCATACATAGTTATAGGAATTAGAAACACTTTTACTAGATGAAAACATACTATTAGTGGCCTTAAATTGGATATAACAATATGGTTTCATCATAGGTGTGGGTTTTGGGGTGACACCCTGAACATATTTTGACAAAAAAAATAAAAGGAGCATCAAGGTGAAGAAATAAAACTGATGAGATAGACTAGATACCCTTGAATAATAATTCTAATGGAATAGAGAGATGTAGTTAACTTTAATGTGGTGGAATCAAAGAGAACAATCAACTCAATAATAACCATTTTCTAAAAATCCCCCCCACCCACCCCCACTATCTTTATGGCGAGTCATTCCCCTTAAAGAACTGTCGTCGCCGAGGTAATCAATGATCTAATAATTGTTTATATGAAATTAAATCAGATAAACACTGATACATTTCCTGTACTAATATCCTAATGGTGATAATGACTTTGATATATATCTATCAATACCCACCCATCACCTTGTAGCGAGGTCTACAATTTTCAATATCAAAGAAGATAGTCTACACAGCAGACCACTTCCAACAAGTCATGTGAGAGTGTCAATTAGCAAAGCCCATGAGTCAATCCCTGATCTAGCTATTCCAATTGATGGGTAAGATATTCATAATGTCTAAAAATATATTGGAACATTCATCACATGGTCGTCAAATCTTGTAAAAAAACATGACAAGGATGTATTCATTTCTTATTAATTTTTTAAGTCAAACCTTTTACAATTAATGAAAAAAGGTCTGAACTGATAAATGTTATTACATAAGGAAAAGAGAAGGGGTGAAATGAAAGACCAAATAAAAATCCTCAAAATTATGGACAAAATGGTCAAAAATATCTACCTAAATCACCTTTATCATGCCCATTATATATCTGCATTTACTATCATTGAAGGTTCGTGTTTATAAAAAGTTAAAAATGGTCGTACTCACATAGTTGATTTTGAAAAAAATATGTATGGAGGGGAATTTGAAGACTTCATTGGTGTGAAGAATGTAAGTGAAATCATACACTATTATTGGCTATGTGTTTCAGTTGTAAATGTATATATGAGGTACATTTTCAGGATTTGATTTTCCAAAAGCTGATATACTATGTTAATTATGAACAAATACATTTCATACTTTTGGAAGGTGTATATGTCCAAAAAATTGAACAGATTTCCCCCATGAATTTTTTCTTAGACTCCTTAGTCCTCACATCTCCTCTATAGAAAAACCAAAAATATATTACAAAAAAAGAGAATGAAATATTGGAAGACCTGGTCAAATCGTTTGAAAGAAAACTTATAGACGATAGAATCTTCTTAATACCAACGATGCAAGGGTAAAACTCTAAAATATAATCATATAAAAAAATTCACATTGATTTCATTACATATTCCTTTTTTATTTTTAGTCAGCATTGGATGCTCATTGTGGTCAATTTGGATAATCCAATGATTTATTTCTGGGATTCAATGAATGGATATCCAAAAAACCGAACACACATGATCGAGTTTTTCAGTTTTCAATACACTATATCTAATGTTTTAAAACTAAACATCATGATATATTATTTACATTATGTTTTAAATAATATTAAATTATGATAGTTTGGTGCATCAATATCGTGAAAAAACAAGGAATGAGACCAAGGTTTAAGCACAAGGAACATGATAAGTACTACAACTGGAAAAGTATCAGGGTATATATAATAAGATTTTACTATCCAAAAACATATCAAAAAAATTACTTATTCTCCTTAATTATTGTTCATTTTCTAAAACAAACAAATAGAAAATATTTTTGTTACTATGTTTTTAAATTTCTGAGAGAGATCATATTCAATCAACAAACTATCATCTTTGAAGAGGTATTTTGAAGATAATTACTATTTAATTTAAAATATTTATTAATCATTTTTGTATTTATATTTTTCTAGTACTATTATGACTATTGTAAAGACTCGTATTCACAAGATGATATATATTTTCTTAGAAATTAATGAAAAACATACCATATAGAAGAATGTACACACATAACATGAAGCTGTGACTTCTATAGATGTAGTGGATTGTTTCATATTTATGTTTAATTTAATTATTTTTATTATTACTCACATAAGAATTGTTTTCATAGGCATTTGGATTTATTTTTTCAAGTCGGGGTGGTTTTTTTTATGATTCTCATACTTGTGAGAGATAGGACTTCGGGGCTGCAAATCAAAATTCCATTAGTAAATTATTTTTAATATATTATTTTATCCTCGTGATAATATTTTTCTGTATTCAATTAATATAATCTAGGTGCTCATTTTTATTTAAATTTTTCATCATTTTATCTAAAATTTTTATGTTAATTTCCTTATAATTTTTTTATAACACTTATTTTCTATTTTCATAGATCTTTATGCTTTACATTGCTTCTATTTTTCGAGCTACCAACATTTTATAGATTCGATTTTATTTTCTAGAAAAACCTTTCTCGTTGAAATCCATAATATTGGAGGAAGCTCTTGCCCTTATTGAGGTGACTTCTCATGATATAATAGGCACATGATCTTCCTCTACTCTTATGTATTTCAACAATAAGAAAGGTTTTTTTCTTGGAACATCGAGTAAATATGCAGTGTTGATAGTTTGATAAAGAAAGGAAATGTAAATATTGAAAACATTAGGAGTTAAGTTTAGTTTTGAGACTTTGGTACATGTATCAATCATCCAAAACTCTATTCGACACATGGGGTGATAGGTATGACTCCAAGTGCTTCTTTCTATTTAAAATTAACATAAATTTTAGTAAAAATAATACCAACATACTCAAAACTGATAAAATATATTAATATTGTTTTTATACTTTAAGAAAATGATTCATGAGTCGTTTGTGACATATAGGAATAATCCTCACCACAATCTGATATATGATATACCTAGTATGCCACAAACTGTCTCTTTTTATTTAAATTTGACATTAATTTTAGTAAAAAAACTTATGGAATACTGAAAACCAAGAAAATTCATTCAGATTGTTTTGATACTTTAGGAATGATCTATAAGTAATTTATGTTGTGTATAAATCAACCGAACCTCAATATGATGCACAATGTGACCAGTATAACTCAAAGTGTCTCTTTTTATTTAAAATTGACATTAATTTTAGTAAAAAGAATAATTGACATGATAAAAAACAATAAAATGCATTTGTACTATTTTTATACGTAAGTAAAATGATCCATGAGTCATTTGTGATGTTTATGAATCAACCACATGTCAATCTGATGCACGGTGTGACCGGTATGACTAACTGATTTAGTTATCAGATTAAAATTGACATTTTAGTTCAAAACATTACACTCACTAAAAACCAATAAAACAGGCTCGGATTGTCTTTATAATTTAGTAAACTGATTCATACGTCCTTTTTGATGTGTATGAAGCATTATCACATAATACTAATGCATCATGCGACCAGTATGACTCCAAATGAGTGTTTTTAGTTTAAATGGACATTTTAGTAACCAAACAAAACTAACATACTGAAAACAAATCAAACACATTATTATTATTTTGATACTTTAAGAAAAAAATCCCTGAGTCGTTTTTAACATATAGGAGTCAACCACACCTCAACATGATACACGGTGTGACTGGTATGACTCAAAGTGTGTGTTTTTATTTAAAATTAACATTAATTTTAGTAAAAATAACAAATGACATACTAAAATCAAATAAGAAATATTTGAATTGATTTTATAATTTAGTAAAACAATCTATGTGTCATTTTTTAGGTTTATTTATCAACCACACCTCAATCTGACGCATAGTGTGACCGGTGTGACTAAAAGTTTCTATTATCATTTTAAAATTAACATTCTTGTTCAAAATGTGTTACTCACTGAAAACCAAGACAACACAATCCTATTGCCTTGATAATTTATGAAAATGATTAATAAGTCCTTTTAGAAGTGTATAATGTAGTCTCACATTAAACTGATTCATGATGCGACCGGTATGACTCAAAATGAGTGTGTTTCTAGTTTGAAATAAAATTTTAATAAAAAAACACAACTGGCATACTGAAAATTGAAAAACATATTTGTATTGTTTTGATACATTACAAAAAATATCCATGAGTCATTTTTGTTGTTTAGGATTCAAACCCACCCCAATATGATGCATGGTGTGACCGATATGACTCTATGTGTGACTTTTTATTTAAAATTGAAATTAATTTTAGTAAAATTAAAAAGTGACATACTAAAAACAAAAAAACACATTTTAATTGTTTTTATACTTTAGGAAAACGATTTTTTTTTTGATGTATAGGAATTAACCCCACATAAATCTAATTCAATGTGTGATTGGTATGACTAAAATTGTCTATTATCAGTTTAAAATTGAAATTTTAGTTCAAAACACGTTTCTCAATGAAAACTTGGAAAACACACTCTGGTTGTCTTGATAATTTATTAAATATATTCCTAAGTCCTTTTTACTAGGTATGAAGTATTATCACATCAAACTGATGCATTATGGGACCTATATGACTTAAAATGCATGTTTCTAGATTGAAATGAAATTTTTTGTAAAAAAACATAGCTTGTATACTGAAAATTGACAAAACACCATTGGATTGTTTTGATACTTTATAAAAATGATCCAATGGTCATTTTGATGTGTATAAGTCAAAAAAACCTCAATACGATGCATGGTGTTATAGGTATGACTCTAAGTGTGTTTTTGTATATAAAATTGACATTAATTTAAATTAAAAGAACAAGTGATGTACTGAAAACTGAGAAAACGCATTAATATTTTTTTAGTACTTTAGTAAAACAATCCATGTGTTATTTTTGATGTGTAGGAATCAACCACACCTCAATCCTATGTACGGTGTGACCGATATGACTAAATTTGGTTGTCATCAGTTTAAAATTAACATTTTAGTTCCAAACATTACTCACTAAAATCCAATCAAATGCACTCTGATTGTCTTGATAATTTAGGAAATTGATTTATAATCCTTTTGATGTTTATGAATAACTCCCTTGTCAAAAAAATGCATTATGAGACTGGTAAGACTCAAAATGCGTTTTTTCAGTTTTAAATGGTATTTTAGTAAAAAAACACAACTTGTATACTGAAAATAAACCAAAAACATTTAGATTGTATTGATACTTTTGAAAAATGATCCAAGATTCATTTTTGATGTGTAGAAATCAAACCTGCCTCAATTTTGACATATGGTGTGGCTGTTATAACTCCAAATGTTTATTTTTAATTAAATATTGAGATTTTATTAATGTATTCACTCATATTAAGGTATAATTTATTTTTTTATAGTATTTCTAACATAATATTTGTTTTCTTATTTAGGCAGAATATTTTTATTGGGTTGAGATGATTTATTAATAAACTAATACAATGGGAGGACATTTTTTAGATGGGATCATGCAAGTCAAAAGATGAAACATTAATGTTTTAAAATTTTTTTTGGATAATTTTAAATGTAATTATATAAAATATTGTTTGAAATGTATATAGAATTATTTTTTATATATCATTGTCATACTTTTTTATATCCATGGTGTCATATTAAATGTATATAGCATTGTTTGAAATTACAGGTTTTTGTTAGGTGTACTATTATATAAATAGCACATTGTATCCTGCTAGTCCTTTATCAGTGCTATTCTGAGCACAGATAAAGGGTGGATTTTATCAGCATTTTTTAGCACGAATAATGGATCCCCTTTACCAGCACTTTTGAAAGGATGATAAAGGTGACCCCCTATCAGCACTGTGATTAAAAATCTTTTTTTAACATTGTTAAAAGCCAGGTTGCACAATGTTAAATGGCATATGTGTAGTAGTGAGGTAGTAACAAATGATCAAAGAGAGGTGAGCACGATCATGATAAAAGTGATGCCACTAGAAACCTCCAAAACCTGGGATGAACCAAGGAGACGCCACTCTCACCAGGAAACCCTGGGAGAGAATTTTATTAATCTTTCTTTATTATTTATAAACAATGTTAATTTTAATTTGTTTTAGAATCATTACGTCCCATGAAAATGTAGTCAATAAATAATAATATTTATTTTATTCACTCAATATAATATAAACATCCATATAATTAATTCATAATTATAATATATATACATATTAGCAACTAAAAAGCTATTTAAATATAAATTTTAAAATTATTAATTATAATTTTAGCATTTTATAGTTAATTATATCTTGTGAAAAACATATATACATGGTATTACTATTTATTCATTTATCAATGATATATTTTTAAAATATTTATTAAAATATATAATTAATAATATTTCTGATTATAATTATACAAGTTAAATGTAGTTAAAAATTAATTAAATTTATTCATTTTTATTATAGAGTAATTTTTAATTTTTAATTTATTAAAATATGAATACATTTTTTTCATAATATATACTATAATAAAAATATAGTTATTAATACATTTATTATAATATTAACTAATTTACTATAATATCTTAATATTAATAAATTTATTTACATATTTATTATAATATTAATAATACATTTATCAAAATATTTATATATTTATTATAATACATTTTTTATAAGGTACTTCATCGTTATGAGTTGAGAAAAGTTTGGGAAAATGTGATTGGCTTAAAATTTGTTAAAAAATATTTTAATGTAATTTAAATTGATTATTTATAAATTAAATTTTGTTTTATTGGAATATTTGATTGGTAGTTAAAAATAAATAACAGTGATATCATTATTTGGGTCCAGATAAAAAAAGGATGAACTATAATTTGTTTATGTAATATATATGTAGAAATATATATGTATATATGAGGTTTTAATAATTATTATTAATTTTGTAATGATAATAATAGTGGGATGATTTTTTTATTTTTAATATTATTGTTGTTGTTTTTGGAATTTAGTAGAAGTTTTTTTTAGTATAATATTTGAATTATTATATATATATATATAAATATTATATGGGAAATAAGGATGATGATAATTTATTTTAAAAAAAGAGTAATTTAAAAATAAAGACGAAATGAGAGTGGGACATGGGGGCGTATAATAGGGAAGAAAATGTGAAGGGAAGAGGGATGTGCAACACATAAGGGTAAAAGTAATGTAAATGGAAAAAAAATTAAAATGTTCCAAAAAAAGAAAAAAACATAAAAGCAATCGGGGATGGGGGAGACCTCGTAGTGGGAAACAGGAACATAGGGATATCCCCCCCCCCCCCTCAGTCTCTCTCATTTTCTTCCATGTTTTATCATTTATATCTCCTATTATTTTGATTTAATCAATGTGTCATTACTGGAAATAGATTCATCATAACGTGTAGAAATGTAATCCCATAGTTTATTTTCATAGGCATCAATGTATTTTACTCAAATTTTAATAAATTTGAATTTTATATTCTAGTTTTTGTGGTTTTAGTTGTATCTAGGTATCAAATGGGTAGGTGTATGCCAATGCATGTTATACACATCAAGATATTCCTCTCTATGTATTATTTTTATGGTTTTTAGAATTTTTTTGTTTAACGATTCCTTGGTTAGGGTGTATTTTTGGGGATTTCATGTTTCCTAGATCTAAGTTCATATTGTTGGTGGATCACACCCTCTTGTGTTGTGGTTTAGTGCTGTTATATCACTTAGTGAGTTTGGTGTACTTTATACAGTTGTGATTTTTTTTCTTAATGTTTGGTTTGTTAATTTTAGAGAGTTTATAGTTGATAAAGGTTCTTGGTGACCTAGGAAAGGTCATTTTGAGCTTGAAATTAAGGTGTGGGTCATCTATTGAGGTAGGTGACTCCATGCATGATTCCTTAAATTTAAATCCTTTGATTTCTATTCTCCCCCATTCTTCAGGTCTCCACTCTCCCCTCACGCTAGGGTTTTCCCAACACCAACACTCACAGCTTCTCATAACTCCCCCACGGTGAGATATACTTATAAAAAATTCCTCATATTTTATCTTTCTTGTTCCCTTTCTCTCCTCATAGACCTCGTTTTCTACAAACTTTGCTCTTGTTTCTAGTACCATCATGAACAAAACCCACTCGGTTTGACTCGATAAAACCCTGATGATTTGGGATTTTATTGGTGGCGGCTTCAGATGGTATTATTTTATGACTTGTACATTCTATCTCTTAGTTATTGTATCCCTTCTTGGATGTGGTTTATCTCCTTGTTTATCAGCGTTCTGGGTCGGCATTCTTTTTGTTCCTCTTCGATTGTGGTTTGCTCGATGGTGTCTTTGAAGGTAGGGTTCAGTGGTCAAGGTGGCGATCAGAGCTCACTATCAAGGCCTTCATCCTATCCTTTCTCTACTCCAGCTCCAGGATTCCACCGATCTTCTCCCAATCATACTCGCACAGTGGTTTCCAAGGTGTCTTGGGTTGTGAATTTTGAGCGGTTAGTGGTGTTGTAGGAGGGGACTCTCATGGTGGATTCAGCTAGGTCTATGGGTCCCTAATGGGCTTGTTATTTTGTTTTGTTGTGAATCTTCTTCTACTGGTGATGTTCATGTTTTAGATGTCCTTTGAAATCTAGATATGGAGTATTTATGGTGGCAGTGATGATGTTTCTAATGGTGACGAGATGAATTTTCTAGTGACGGGTTCTTGATAGTGATGGTGAGGCCCCAACATATCTCAATGGTACTCAGTTTTTGCTAATGGAAATGATGATCTACTCTAATGGATTCTGGTTTTGGGTGATGATTGATGTTTATTATGGGTTAATTTCCAATAAAGGTTACAATTAATAGAGTATGGCTTGAGGTGGACATGACCTGAGGTATTCACAGGTCTTTTATTGAATGATGTGTTTAAATTTTAATTTTGATGTTTTATTTTACTATTTTGTGCTGGACATTGTAGCTTGTATGGAATTAATGTTTGTGGTTTTTAATTTTGTCATTTGGTATGTTTTTATTATGTGGTTCCCACTCAAAATTAAAGAGTTTTATGTATAAAATGAAAAAAAAGGATTAGAAGTGTAGTAAAGAATTTTATTTATCATACATTTGTTTAACATGATTTGAACTCCTTAAGAATTATATATATAGAATATGATTATCCTCTCTTGAATTTACAAATATCTTTCTTGGTCTGTAGTGATACTATGAAAAGGGGTTTAATTTTTTAAGTCATAAAATATTTTCCTCAAGAAAAAAATGTGTTTTCAAAACATCTCAAGGTATTTCCCTAAAGGAATCGAATAAAATAGTGAATTGTGTTGATTTTAAAAGATTTTAAAGAAGGAAACTCTTATTTTTTGGAAATAGTTTATAAAAAAAGGATTTTCATATTTTATCTAAAGTTATTTTTATATTCCAATTATTTTTTAATATGGTTAATTATATTTTTTATATTTTTGTTTTGAATGTGATTGGATGGAATTTTCAAAACAATAAAAAAATTTCAAAGGATGTTAGAGCATCTCCTAATTGTTCAGATTTTTTTGAAAAACTTTTTATTATTTGGCATCAAAATATGGTTTTCAAAGACTCAGTTGGCATTTATTAAAAGTTTTATTTTTTTAAGGTATTTCTATGATTTTTTGGCATGTTTTTAAAATATTTTTATATTTATTTTATGATTTATGGAAATCACCCCGATTAGTTTATAAAGGGATACTTAGGAACATGGTTAGGGAAGGATAGGATTGAGTACCTAACCTTTTGACTTTGTTACACTAACTAAACATTATAGGATTTGGTTGACCTAATTGAGGTTCCATGTTAAGCTCTCACCGCATCACTAAGCCAAGGCAATATAATCCTTAATAGCTTCGAATTTGTTCATGGTACCTTAGTAGGGTGGCACCACAATGATAGGCAAAGAGAATGAACTCCTTAGTGAATTAAAACATTGTTTTTGTACCATGGTAGGCTTTGACCGTATTATTAGGATAAGGGAATACACTCCTTAGTGGTTTAAAACATGATTTTTGTTCCACATTTGGATTTCATAATGCTACTAGGCCTTTTTTTTATCTCTCCCATGTAGTCGCATGAACAATAATATATAGAAAATTTATATCACAAATTAGTATAAGGGTCCAATGTTTCTTAGACCTTGGTTTCCTTAGGGCCACTACCGTGATTTCAACCTCTTTTGGTTCTCTTCTTTTATTATTTTAGATACCATTGTTGTTTATATTTATATCTTTCCATTATAATAACTTTAGATATTATTTTTTTATGTAATTTACATGATCCTTTTAGTCATTTCTTTATGATTTATGGTATTATAGGTGATAGTATGAGGAATATAGATAGAAGGAGGGGACTTTTAGCTAAAATTTTAGCTATTGAGGATTTTTTGGAGTCGATCTTTGAGTTGTGTCATGGAGGGTAGTTGTTATGGTGTAGTGGGACTGGTAAAGGCATAGTAGCATAAATGTGGGAGTTCCTAGTCTTCTTCCATTTTTTAGAATAATTGTGGTATAGATAAAGGCTATGGGGTAGGTCTTTTGATTTCTATAGTGTGGTGGTCTTGACAACGATGTGGATCCTTGGGGTGGAGTTTTGGTAGTTTATTCCAAATTTGATACCCCTTCATCCTTGAGTGTTGGTTTCATTATTGCCACCTTCTTAGTGAAAGGGTCTCACAGTGCATAGGTTTACCCTATGTCATGGTCCTATTCCAAAATAATAGTATTTGAACCATGTTCCTTAGACTCAGATTTGACTATGTTGGTTATGGCATGATCTTTAGTCTTGCATTGTAGTCTTGGCCTATGTCATCCTTTCTATGCCATGGTGTATCGTGTTGTTTCATAGTCCTCTAACATCTATACTACCTATAAATAATCTAACCCCTTAAAACCAATCTTTTTTCCAAATTTCTCGCACAAAACATAGTCATCTTGAAGATATATTTTTAGGATTTTGAAGCCCTTTTTGATCGAATTCAAACCACACCAACTTGAGATCTAACTATGGTTATCTCATGCGAGTTCTTCGTATTTTATTCTTTTTTCCTCTTAGATCGATATTGTTTCCTATTATTAATTATTTCCATGTTATGGATGATGGTATCCTTTTTTTTCTTATATAGATTTTTTCATGTTTTTGGTGTGTTCATGGAGTGAAATCTTAGAAGGTCTATTGATTCCTTGTAGGAGAGGTGATCGGGATCTTCATTTTCATTATGATCTCATTTGATTAATGTTGAAAGCCTCCAGGTAGAGGATTCATGGGTTTTACTTTTTTTAAAAGTGTAATCATAAAGTAATATTTCTTTATCTCTTTAGTTTATGGTGAGATTACCCTTAATAAAGAATAAAATTGATTAAATAATGAAATGGTTTATGGCGGTCGTGAACACATGTGTTCCATCATAATAATGGTTTATCTATTGTATTTGTATATATTGTGCTATCTATGTTTATGATCTTTTAATAATGGCTAATATGCATTATTTTATAATGTTTAATTGGATGAAAATGGTTAAATGATGTAAATCTGGTAATTATTGATTTACTAATGAATTAAAGATGATTATTTTTATAAAACATTATAATAATGTGTTGTAAATAAAATGATTCTTAGTGAATAATTAATTAAATCACATTCTTATATATGTTAATGGAAATGGATAAATAATTTCAAGTTGGAATGAGTTTTATTGATAATTATAAAGACACGTGTTAATGTGAAGGTTACTCTTGAAATTTTACTAATATTATAATTTATGCATGAAATAATGTTTAAATAATTTATAAATTTTAATAGTTGATGCCTAAGGGTTTCATAGTTGTAACCTATGGAAAATTGACTAGTTAATTTAAGCTGGAATAAAACTTTTTGTTTTATAATGTTAAACATTTGGTTCCGATAGAGCATGTTTTCATATAAAGGGTGAGTGCTTTGTATTTTGGGCCTAGACGCCCTGTTGACTTTATTTGTTACTTGATACCTTATGTATTTTATCAAAATAAGGATAATTGTTATGTGATTTTATGTGATAATAGGTTGGTTATTGGTAGATGAGATATAGGTTGGGAGGCCTAGGTATGTGTTAGTAGTTTATACCTGTGACAGTGTGATGCATGGTGATATGAATGATGGTGTTGGAGATGGCACCAGGATTGTTAGAATGGGTGGAATCTTAGATTTCCTATTTTTGTGCTAAAAATAGGGATGCATATTTTTTAAATTTTCCACATATTTTTCTGATATTCTAGTTACCAATTTATATTCATTGTTTTCCTCAATTCTTGAGGAAGTTGGTTGTACTTGGTTATGCATCGCTTTTATGGTAACGTAGGATGTTTCCTAGAGTACCTAGAATTATGGAATAATTAAAACATAGTTAATAATTGTTTCAACACATGGGTTGTTTTTTAGAATACTGAGAAAATTTAAATCTTTAGAAACTGTGGACTCAATTATATTATACCAGGATGGAATCAGAATTTATTTGATAGTAATGAAATGTTAAGGGAGTAATGCTAATTAGTGAATTAATATATTTAAGGTGGAATGTTTCAAGAAAATAAAGAAATTAATGAAAGTCTACTAAAATTCTTAGGTGATTATAGGATATCTAGTTCTTAGTTTTAGTGGTCGAGTGTCCGAGAGATGATATCTACAATTGAGACTAAGACTAGGTTAATTCTCATATTGTGGTTGTGATCTATATTATATCCAATAAATTTTATGTAATGACCGAAACCCCAGTAGCTTGGATCAGGTTCCTTACATTATTACATTTTCATTAATACAATATTCAAATCAAATGGATTAATCAATTTAGTAGCTTTGTAAACTAGATTACCTACTTGAAATTCACATTACAATCTGAAACATAAAATACATAAAGAAGATTTTTTTATCATGCCATTAATTTCCTTACTGTAACCCTCTATATATAAATCAAAACACTCCTTCGTATCCTGGGGGAAAATAAAACATAAAAAATTTGTGAGCCCAAATTCTCAATAAGGGTAAGCGTATAGTGGAATCTATGAGTAAATATGGAATAGACAATATGGAAAAGTAAATAACTGAAACACAAGACATTTAAAGGATCACATAAAAAAATAAGATTAACCATGGATATTATACTAGTTTAAAAATCAAATGGAATATCACCAACTAATCTCATAATGATGTAATGCATAATGATGAACATTTGAAACCTACCGTTGAGGCCTCATCCAAGACATCCTAAAATAAATTCTTAAGGCCTCGACCAAATCCATATCTGAAAATAAATGGACAAGGACTCGTCCAAGTTCATAGATTGTTTGTCTGATGAGACCCATAGATGAATCTAGGGGATATAGTGGGGCTCTCCCATCACTTACTAAGTCAAATTCATTCCTTTTATGGAAACATAAACCACATAAACATTCATATTGAAAAACTAGCATATGAAATTTTAATACATTAACCATAAACCATAAATGATATCAAATTAGAACATCCACAGTCAATATGATCATGAAACATTAAATAATATAAGTTAGATTGTATTATAAGAGCTCATCTATAATATAACATAATATTTAAAAAAGTATGTTGACATAGATGGAAAAACTCTAATAAAATCAATGGAAATATCTTGATAAAAATACCCTTTTACTTCGAAACCATTTATTTAAAAGTTGTGCATTTTATAAAAGAACAAATTTTGTTTAAAAATAACTTTTAAAACATGTGAAGTAATATTTAAAACATCAAGGCATAGTGATGGCAGTAAAATTCACTTATGAAGTATAAGTTAAAAAATAAATATTCCTTCCATATTTTTGTCAAAAGAGTCCTTAAGTACCTTGTTTGGAAAACCACAAAAGGATTCCTTTAAACACATTTTATAAAAAGTAAAAAATGGGTAAAATACTAAAAACATTGGTAGTATAATAGTAAAAATATTTTGGAAAATATTTTTAATAAACATGGACATGGGTATTAAATATTCCCCAACAGATACTGACATATAAACAGTCCAGAATAATAATGAGATTGTAAAATTAACCCTTACCTTGAAATTTTCTTTAGTTGAACATGAATTAAACTCATATATAATGGTTTAAATAATGTTAACAACTTATTAAAAAACGATATTAATATTTATTATATCATATATAATACTCTTATAATATATTATTACCTATTTGTTAATAATATTTCATTATTTAAACTTGTTTGGGTGTTAATTGCATAGTTTCTTGAGTAAGTTTTGACTTGTTATTTATTGATACCATTAACTAAATCACAGTTTCATAATCTACAAAATGTAAACCATAATTTAAATATCATATATATTCAGTATATATGTATTTATAATAATCCATAATATTTGGATATAATAAATGAAATGCACCATTCATGGAGACGGTAGGTCGTACGTACGCATGAACGCTACATTCATTTTGTTGTCAATTTTAAAAGAATAAAAATTAAATGATATTTATGTATATTATAATTCCAATATCATATATCTATCAAATATATCTCATAGTATTATTAAAATCATCCTTAATATGTTCCATGTATAGTGTGAATGAATCACATCGCTTTGGGGAGGCAGTAGTCCACACTTCCATAAACAATGTTATCATATTTATACAAAATGAAAATAATAAAGATACATCCTATTAAATAATTAAAGAAGCATAGATAAAAAATAAATATCATATATAACATATATAAATATATTTTTTATCACAATTCCCAACCATGTGATGTGGTAATGAAAAATGAATAATCATCATTCTGTGAGGTGGTAGTTGATCGTACACAAAAATAGAATGTTTGTTAGCTATTAGAAGGAAGATTGTATAAATTTTGGTCAAAAATTATTATAAAAAAATATCTGTATATTTAGGATATTGTTTTTGTTATATAATCATTTAATAAGTAGTGTTTTGGGGGTGAAGAATGAAATTAAACTAAAGATCTTGAGGTAAGATATTACCTCTTCTTTGGGAAACAGGTTTTGGTTTGAGCCAAATGGATTCCTCATATGAATTTATACCCAAAGGGAGGATATAGGATGAAGATATTAAATTTCATATATTATTTGGGAAGATATTGGTTGATAAAAATTGGCTTGAGAGGTGGGAGGAAGTGAGGTAGGCAGTGACCTCTTATAATTCGGGTGAGGGTCACTTTTGGAAACACTCAAAATATTAAATTAATATAAATTTATCTATAATAAAAAATGGATCCAAAGTGAGTAATTTTTAATATAAGATGATAATTGGTCTAAATAATTTCAAAAAATTAGCTTTAGAAAATTTTATGTAATATTATTAACCTTATCTTTTGGCTTTAACCCTTAATTAAACTATTTAACTCTTATTGTGACAACTTGAATTTTTACAATTTAAGTGTTAGTATAGTTACTCTATAATACTAAAAAATACATAAATGAACCACTTATGACATATTTAACTTTATATGAATCATTTATCCTATTTTTATATCTTTATTAATTTTATATCATTTAATAAAATATTATTTATTTTAAAATATCATTAGCGTCAATTTTGACACTGTTCATTACTTGACATTTTAAAAATATAATAAAAATATGATATATTCAAAAAAAATTAACAATCCCAAACATTTCAAATTAATCTAAAAAATTGTTTTATGACATTAATTTTATCAATTTATATTTACTTTTATATTTTTAATATCACTTATTTGATTCATCTAGTAATTAAAAAATTATTGCATCATTATTGTGTCACTATTTTATTTAATTATTTCTTTCTTAAAAGTAATAAATAAATTAACATAACGAATATAAACATTTTATCTTTAAAATTAAAATTTATAGTTGAAGCTTTCCTCCATATAACCATATATAAAAATGTAATACTTATTAAAATGAGAATGTAACATATTGGACTTCCCTTAGAATAAAATACAATCAAAAGATTAAATCCATCCAAGTGGATCAATAAGGCCATAAAATCGTCCCAAGGAAGATTTTGGTCGAAAATAACTCATTCAATAAAAGTAATACAAGTGTTATGATAATTTTAAAATACTTATAATATTTTTTTTACCCTTAATTATCTGATTTACCCCTTAACTGTGGTAAGTAAGATATAACTAAATTTACTATTTATATGAAAAAAATAAACATATTTTAATAATTTGGACCCAATGATTTTGAATATGGAATCCAATTTTCAAATTTTAAAACACATATTTTTCATCAATTAATCTAAAATTAATCCCATTGACGGAACGAGAAAATGAGTTTTAAAAGTGAAAATTTTCAAAAGATTGAAATGTTTTTATATCAAAATTCAATGTAAAATTTATTCCAATATACTAAAAATTATTAAATTATGTAAAATTAATATAATTATATTTAAAAAAATAAAAATATAATATAACACCATAAATAATTTAGATAAAAAAATTATTTTCAATTAAAATTCAATATTTTATCAACATTCATCAAAACACAAAACTTATCAGAAAAATACTGGAAATTAAAAATAAATAAATTTTTATATTTATAATTAAAATAATAAGTTTATTTTTTCAAATTTAATATATAAAAGTGTCAAAATTGGATTTAAAATAGGTTCTCTATTGAGAGGTGGTAAAACTACGATTTCAAAAAAAATACAATATTTAAGCATAAAACGTGATTTATTCTTATATTATGCCAATACAATCTATTATATGAATGTAAAAAATATTTTATTGAATAAATAACATATATATTTAATTAATATCATTTATTTTTTTTAATTAATTTAATTTATTAACATAAAACTCATTCTAAAGCATAAAAAAATATTTCTTTTCAAAAACATTTCCTATGTATCCAGTTGGTTTCTATATTCATTTCTTATTAATTTTTGAGTAATTAATTAAACCATAAATTTTCATAAGTTATTTTATATTATTAATAATTTATAACTTATCAGCTAGGTTATATCTTATTATATTAAATAATAATATTTTAATAAAATATTTTTGTTCGATAAAACTCAATCCTCCGTGTAATGAAAGTCAATGCTTTGTTTTGTTTGGAATAATATTAACTTCGTTTTATGTATAAATAAATCAGATAAAAAATTTAAATTTATTCAAAATGAAAATATTGTAAAGTCTTGGGATCTTACATTCTACCCTCCTTCAATAAATTTTATTCTCTCAATTTGAAAATGGATTTGAAAATCAATGGTTGATACTTGAAAATTAATTTGGGAGAAACCCACATCAGGAATGAGGTTAATAAAACATCCACATAATAAGAGGGAAAGGGAAATATAAAGGTCACCAAAAAACTAGTCTTCTTAATAGAAGAATATTACTAAAAACATGGAGATGGAAGGGAAATCAAACCATCATGTTTAGATAGAAAGTGATTGAGAACATGATCATGAGAAAGTTAACCAAAAAACGATAAAATAGAGGTCTAAATAAAGTTCATCGATATCATCAAAAATGATGATAATGGGAAATCATTTTTGTTTTAAGACCCTTTTCCTATAGTTGAGAAATTTATCTATTATATAAGGATATAAGTAAATATAAATTTCTATAAACACAATCTAAGATTTTTATTCCACCTTGAAATATTAATACATTATCACTTAGAATAGTTTGCATTATATAGTGAAGTAATACATTAACCTCTAAAACCATATCAAAACTTCATATTAAGCTATTAATCAGTTCTAAGTTAGTCGGTATTATCCAATTTAATTTATCCCAAATCAATCATCTATTTATTCTTAAATTATTATCTTAGTATCAGGAACACATCAAGGGTTATATTTCCCTCAAACATATGTTTTCCAAAAACTTTCAACTAAGTGATTTTTCTTTTTCATTGGTACCATTCAACATATAATCTCAAATTCTTAATGAAATAGTACTACAGTAAAATCCTTATATATTCTAAAATTCTTATAACTAGTACATCATTGATAAAATACTCAAATTACATAATTCATAAATCTAAACATAAGCACATTAATCATTCCTCTTCATCTATGGTAGTAGCATAATCTTAACCATGATCCATTAGCCTATTTTGGGGTATACTTATTTGATTTGGGATACATTGATTTTAAAAGTTCCCCATATCTTGTAGTTGAAGCATTGTACATTAGAAACCTTTTTATTATCCTTGAAATCCCTAAAATGGTGGCCTTTCTCTCTACACTAGTATCAAACTCCCATTACTTTTAAGAAAGTACTAGGGTGATTATTTTCACAATTATTACATGTGGGAAAATGATTATTTCCCTTATTCCCTTTATCCATATTTTACATAGATTTCCTCTTATTCTCATTTATCCCTATGAATCCAAAATAATCAGAGTAATCCTTACATGTCCCATTATCACATAATATTATGTCCTCATATGATGATAATTCTTTGGAGATTATTTCCCTTCAAAATATTGGCTTAAGACCATGAAATATATCATCCTTATTACACTTTGGATCACATGAATCAGTGAGGTTCACATTCCATCTACTAGGTGCCACCTATAAATGATTAAATAAACATGGTTAGATCATATCGTAATGTATAATCCAAAATCTAGCATAATACTTAACATAAATTGAAAAACTTTATGCGTATCAAGTCTCATAAACAAAAATAAGGTTTCTTTGGGGAAATATTTACTTTTTTATCCTTTATAATTTTTTTAAATAAAATGTGAATTATCATAAGAATATCCCCCAAGAGTTTCAAATCAGGCATGTAGTTAGGCTCGTTGTCTTGTACCAAGTTATGTTGAGCCAGGTCTGACACACCTTGTCAGAGTTGTTACTCCTAGGTAAATATATCCCAGAACCACATCCACTTGTAGTATCTAGAGAGGGATTTATTTCTAAAAATTCCCACATAATATCTACCTTATAAAAATTATAGTATTTTCTTCTATTCTTATCTAACAATTCTATCTTAGGGTTATGTTACTTAATCATTGTTTTCTAAGTCTAGTTTCCAAAGTTTCTACTAAAATTCCTTTGATACCAACTATAATGACCCCAACCCTAATAGCCTAGATCTAGTTCCTTAGTTTATTAAATTTAAATGGATAAAATATTATAATCCCAAGGGACTAGTCAATTTATCCATTTTGGAAATCAGATAACATACTTGAAATTCAAATTACAATCTAAAACATAAAATACACAAAGAACTTTATTTGAGCATGACATTAATCTTCTTAGTTTAACCATATATATCAAAATAAAAACACTCCTTTACATCTTGGAGAAAAATAAAACATAATAAATTGGTGAGATAAAATTCGTAGTAAGGGTAAGTGTATAGTAGAAGCTATTAGTAAATATGTCATAGACAATATGGAAAGTCAAATAAATTTAAAAAAGCCATTTAAACAATCATATGAGTAAGGAAACTTAACTATAGATATTCTTATAGTGAAATAATAACATGGAATATCAATAAATAATCTAATAATGATGGAATTTAGGATGATGGACATCTAAAACCAACTACTGATTCCTCGGCCAAGACATCTGAAAATAAATGGTTAAAGCCTCACCAAAATCTATATCTGAAAATAAGTCTGAAATACCTTGGCTAAGTCCATATCTAACTTGTCTCATGAGATATATAAATACATCAAGGGGATATAGCGGCCCCCTCCCATCACTTACTATTCCAAATTCATTCCTCATATAAAATATAAAAAACATAAATATTTATGTTGAAAAACTATCATATAAAATGTTAATACTTTAACCCTAAAACATGAATGGTATAAAAATAGAACATCCATAGTAAAACTGATCATAAACCCTTCAATAAATTAATGTAGATTTTATAATAAGAGTTAATCCTTAACAAAATATAATATTCAATAAAGTATGTTTACATAGATGAAAAAAATTAATAAAATCATCAAAAATATCTTGATAAAATACTCATTTACTTTGAAATCATTTATTTGAAAACCATGAATTTAATAAAGAAAATATTTAGTTTAAAAAAATTATAAAATTTTAAAGGAATATTAAAAACATCAAGGTTTAATTATCGTGTTAAAAATCCTATCATATGGTATAAGTTAAAAAATACACATTCTTTCCATATTTTTTCGAAAAATTTATAAAGTGGCTTGTTTGGAAAATTTTAAAAATATTCATTGCAAAAAATTTTATAATAATTTGAACATGGTTAAAAGAATAAAAATATTGGTAGAATAATAAAAAAAGTATTTTTGAAAATATTTTTGAGAAATAAGTACATGGATGATAAATATTCCCCACAAGATATTTACATATAAACAATCCATAATAATAATGAGATTGTGAAATTAACCCTCTCCTTGAACTTTCCATTAGTTGAACGTTCTTTAACATACTATATAATGGTTTAAATAATATTAATAATTTACTCCAGAACCATATTATTATTTATGATATCATATATGTTCCTATTATAATATCTTATTACCTATTTGTTAATAATTTTTCATTATTTTCAATATTTCAGGTGTTAATAGCCAAGTTTCTTGAGTAAGTATTGACTTGTTATTTGTTGTTCCCATTAATGAGATCATGGTTTCATCATATCCATAATGTAAAACATGATTTAAATATCATATATCCATTATATTTTTATTTTTAATAATCCATAATATTTGGATATAAGAAATGAAATGCACAGTTCATGGAGATGGTAGGTCGTACGTTTGCATTAACGCTGCTTCCATTTATTTATCATTTTTAAAATAGTGAAAAGTAAATGATATATATGTATATTATAATTCAAGTATTATATATCATTCGTATATATAATATTATTATTAAAATAATCCTTAATATGTTCCATGTATAGTGTGAACGAATCACATCGCTTTGGGGAGGTGGTAGTCCACACTTCCCCAAATGATGTTATCATATTTATAAAAAATGGAAAGAATAAGTATTTGTGTTATTAAAAATTTATTGGATAATAAAGAAAAAATAAATATCATATATAAAATATATAAATAGAGTGACCATCATAATTTCCAACCATGAAATGTTCTAAAGGAAAAAATGAATAATCATCTTTTCTTAAGGTGGTAGTTCACCATACACATAAATAATATGTTCATTACCCATTAGATGGAAGTGTGTGTAATTTTAGGTAGAGATCTTAGATTAAAAACATATTACGATATTTAGGATACTTATTTTTATATAATCATGTAATAAATAGAGTTGAGGGGGTGAAGAATGGAAATTAAACCAAAGAGCTTGAGGAAAGATGTTACCTCTTCTTTGGCTAACTCCATTTAGTTTTCACCAAATGGATTCCTCAGATTGATTTATACCCAAAATGAGGAATCTAGGAAGAATATATGTAATTTTAGATCTTATTTTGGTAGATATAGATTTATATAACTTTTATTTAGATGTATGAGGAAGTGATGGAGGAGGTCCCCTTTTATAATTGAGGTGAGTCACTTTTGGAAACTCTCAAAATATTAAATTAATATCAATTTATTTTTAATTATAAATGGATATAAAGTGATTTATTTTAATATATGTTTAGTATGGGTATAAATATTTAAAAATATATATTTTTAGACATGTTTAAGTCATATTATTAACCTTATCTTTTGACTTTAAACCTCAATTAAACACTTTTACTCATACCATGACAACTTGTATTTTTACACATTAAAGGTTAATATAGTTACTCTAAAATTCCAAAAAATCCATAAATAGACCATATATGATATATTTAATTTTATCACAATAATTTGGTCTATTTTTAGATATTTATTAATTTATATCATTTAATAAAATATGTTTTATTTTAAAATATCATTAGTATAAATTTTGAAACTATTCATTTCTTGGATTTTTAAAAATATCATAAAAAATGATATATTCTAGATAAATATTTTAAACCATCCCAAATATGTCAAATTAATCTATAAAATTTGTGTATGACATTAATTTTATCAATTTATATATTTTTTTAATACTTTTAATATCATTTAATTGATTCTTCCATTATTTAAAAAATTAATACATCATCATTATGTCACCATTTAATTTAATTATTTATTTACTAAAAATTATAAATAAATTATTATAATTAATATAAATATTTTATATTTTAAATTAATATTTGTATTCAAATTAATCCTCCATATAACGGTATATAAAAATGTAATACTTATTAAAACAAGAGTGTGACACATTGGACTTCCTTTGGAATAAAATAATATAAAAGGATAAAATTCATCCAAGTTACTCCAAAATTCCATAAAATCATCCCAAGGATGCTTTATGTCAAGAATATATCATCTAATAAAATTATTAAAAATTTTAGGGTGATTTTATAATACTTATAATATTGTTTTTACCCTTAATTACTCGATTTACCCATTAATTGTGGTAAGTAAAATATTACAAAATTTACTATTCATATACCCAAAAATAAAATAAATATATTTAAAAAAAAATAAACCCTGATTGTAAATATGGAATCTATTTTTAAATATTCAAAATAAATAAATTTCATTAATTAATCTAAAATTAATCCCGTTGATCGAACGAGAAAATAAGATTTAAAAGTGAAAACGTTCAAAAGATTGAAAAGTTTTTATATCAAAATTCAATGTCAAATTGATTATAATGAACTTAATTTTATTAAATGTTATAAAATTAATCTAATTATACTTTAAAACCAATTAAAAATATAATTTAACACCAAAAATTATTTATATAAAAAATATATATACAATTAAAATGAAATATTTTATAACTATTCATTAAAACATGAAACTTATCATAAAAATACAAAACACTAAACCAAAGTAAATTTCTATATTTATATTTAAAATAATAAGTTTATTTTTTCAAGTGTAATATCTAAAAGTGTCAAAAAAAATTATTTGAAATAGGTTTACCATTGAAAGGCGGTAAGACAATCTTTTTGAAAAAAACAATTTTTAAGCATAAACCTAGATTTATTCATATCTTATGCCTATAAAATATATTGGATGAATGTAAAATATATTTTATTTAATAAATAAAATATATATTTCATTAGAATCATTCAGTAATTGTAATTAATTTTATTTATTCAGATAAAACTCCTTCGAAATCAAAAAAAATAGTTCTTTATAAAAACAATTCCTATATATTCAGATGGTTCCTATATTCATTTATAATTAATTTTATACTAATGAATTCAACTATAAATTTTCCTACTTTAGTTAATATTATTCATAACTTCCATCTTATCATCTAGGTGATATCTTATGATATTAAATAATAATATTTTAATAATATATTGTTGTTTAGTAAAACTCAGTCTTGCGTGTAAGGTAAGAAATCACTATGTTATGTATAGTGTATGATTAATATGGTGTCGTGTATGTCAAGAACTATCCCAAGGGGCCCATTTCGTGACTACCCCAATCCCACCGTTCATAGGCCTAGGGTTGTCGACTACCACCGGAAAGGCATATCCCTAAAACAGGAAGAAATTGCCTTTAAACCTGTACAAACATACAGTCCAAAAACACAACAAGACGCAACCATGAAGTAAAACTATAGTAGAAGAAGTGTGTAATGAAACTAAAGGGGTTGGAATTCAATCCCAACTAAAATAAAAACAACTAAAATAGAAAAAAAAATTCTCCTGAGATCACTCACAAAGGATCCTACCCGAAGGGGTCGGTAAAGCCCGTCTCTACAGCACTCCACGTTAACCATCCCCACCATCCACCATCAGGTCCTATCTCCCTGAGTCTCAGTCAAGGATTTTCATCGTATGCACAAGATACAACAAGGTACAAGAAAATCCCATGCATGGGTGAGTATAAAAATACCTAGTAGGGACCCCGAGACCCCCGAAGGTCTCTTAGAATTTCACAAAGGAAAACTAAAAATCATGATCTCAATCACAAAGAACAAATAAAAAGACCCAACTCAAACTAGGTATAACATAAGTATAGAAGTTCAAATTATTAGTTATAAATCTAGATCATCTTATTTTTTCAAGGGTTCTGTTGTTGATCCACATAGGATTTCTTAGTGCTGATCCACACATGATCGTTAGGTTTTGATCCACACAGGATCTCTAGGTGTTGATCCATACAGGATCTCTAGGTGATGATCCACACAGGATCTCTAATTTTTGATCTACACAGGATCTCTAGGTTTTTATCCCAAGAGGATCGCTAGGTGCTCATCCACACAAGATTGTTAGGTGTTGATCCACACAGGATTGCTTGCTGCTGATCCACACAGGATCACTATTCAATCTTTAAGGCTCAGCTAGAAACTGGATTCTCGTACATAGTACGCTTGATTCTGGTAGGATACACTCCTCAAGCCATTGGTCATACTTCAACAAGCACTAAGTCCCACAAATAAGTAACCCAATGATCCATCATGTCATAAGGGTTCCAACGCAATAGACGTGGGTCAATTGGATGCTCGGTCTGAGAGTTATATGCATTTTAGTGCCGAGGGCCTAGTTGTATTCAAGTATGATCCAACCCATCCATAATCCAACTTTCTCTAAAACATAGGTGGAGTTTCTCAAATAGACCATCTCATCCCAAAGATTCCAATGTCGTATACAGTTCATCAAATGCATGTCTGGTTTGTAAGATACAGAATTTTAAGCATATCTGGGATAAAGATGGTCTGGGTCTAGCCCGACCCAGTCGAATCAACCTGACCCACCCATCTTGGGCAGATCCAACCCATTCTGGGTCCGACCTGAGTCCATCCTGGACTGGCCCAGCCCGAACTGGCAAGTCCATAGACCGGCCCTACCCAAAATGGTTGGGCCGCGGACCTACCTGACCCGAATAGGTTGGGCTTCTCTCGCTGTGCAGTGGACCGGCCAGGCTTGAAAGCTCGGCACGACCTACATAAGGGGTCATGCGGCCCCTTGTTCTAGAATGGCTCAAAGAGCCATTCAGATCTTCAATCAGCGGCTCCACGTGGAACCTCCTTGCTATCCATGAGACCCGCAGTGAGCAGGTCCCCTCTCCTTCTATTGTGGATTCAATGTCATGACTTCCACCTTTTACGTGCAATGGCACGCCACCCATCCGCCAACGCGGTCATCCGGGGGACGGATTCCCCTTCGGCCTACTGCAGGGCTCTACAGACGCTTCGGGGCTCCATTTTCACTCTCGTCTATCCCTATGGGCCTCCTAGAATTATTTTGTCATAGTTTGACCCTCTAATTCTTGTTACCATCAATTTCAAAATTATCCTATGAAGAACACAATAAAATGAAGGGTTAGGGGGTTAAAGCCTTGTTTGTTTAGCTCATTCCCTCTATGTTAACTTCATATCAAAGGGTATTTTGTAAGAAATTATAAAAGGACAAATAAAACTCCATTCAAATACCCCATGAAATCCTCTAATTATGTAAAGATCTTGTATCAAATCAATTTGGTTGATCCACATTCATCACGTTTTCCAGAACGAGAAAAAGAAAAAATAATTCACTTGAATTAAATAACAAAAATCCAAACCTTGAGAATCATTGGAGGTGTCGCAATTGTGGGAGGATAATCCTCATTCATTTAAGGCACTAGCATTCATCGATCCCGTATAGATTCCTCCATTTTTGTCATCCAAGCATTCATTCTTAATTGGAGGTAAGTTCATCGATGCTTCGTCTAATTTTTTCCCCCAATTCTCCACACAATTTACCTTTGCCAATGATTTAATAACACAAAGGATAAAATAAAGTGATTAAACCTATATTATATTAATGGTTCATTAATTGGTATAATTAATTAACCTATTAATTAAATGAGGGGTGGTTACACATCCTTTGTGTAATAGGACATTTAATATCCTTCATTAAATGCCTGAACACCTCTGTGGTCCCCGCCACCACTGCTCAAGAAGAGGTAGGAAAATAAAATAATATTTTTATGTAATTTTATTAATCTTCTAAAATTCTGAAAATTAACTTTTTCTCCCAACCTACTACGGTCAAATTTAAGCCTCTAATAACCGAATCCTGGTGCTGCAAGTTCAATAGAGACCTCAGATTTTTTAATCCAAGAACTGGTTAAAAAGATAGAAAATACCGCGCATCCATTTACTAAATATACCTTTAAAAGAAGTTCAAAATTCCATTTACGGAACATTGGGCCTTGGAATCAAGCGCAATCAATTTTCGCAGACTCGTAATAATCCCAAATAATTTATATATATATATATATATATATATATATATATATATATATATATATATGGAATTTCTGAGTCTAAACATTCTCCCCATCTTAAGTATTTTTTACCCTAAAATCTACAAAAAAAATTAGGGAAACAAATGGGGGTACTGAGAATGCATTTAATCCCCCCACTCACATGTGTTCTCATAAAGATTCCTATGCTACCAACAAACTTGCACCAGAGAAACCGACCACTCACAAAGGAACCACTCCTGTCGATCCTCTATCACCACTGGGAACTCTGCAAATGTCACCCCATCATCGATGTCCATCTCACCCTACTCGATAACGTGTAATGGATCATGCACGTACCTCCTCAGCTGTGACACATGGAAAACATTATGCACCTAGAGCATTTTTGGGGGAAAATCTAGATGGTATGACTCTTCACCTACTCTTCTGAGGATTTGGAAAGGTCTGATAAACCTCAGAGATAGCTTTCCACCCCAGCCAAACCTTTGTAATCCTCATCAGGGTGAGAACCATAGGAATACATGGAATCCCTCTTCAAACTCCAATGGTCTCCATCTTATATCGGCATAAGACTTCTTCCTGCTCTGTGCAGTCTTCATCCTCTCCTGGATGATCTTCACCTTCTCTGTGGTAGCCTCTACTAACTCTGGACTCATAGGTGCTGACTCCCTTAGGTCTGTCCAGCATAGAGATGATCTAAAAGGTTTCCCATATAGGGTATCAAATGGATCCATTCTGATGGTGGAGTGATAAATATTATTATATGTGAACTCCACTAGTGTTAGGTTGTCCTCCCAACTACGACCAAAATCCAGGACACAAGCACGAATCATATCATCAAGTTTTTGTATGGTCCGCTCTGTCTGAACATCTGTTTGAGGATGGAAGGCGGTTCTCAAATGTAGTTGAGTCCCGAACACCTCTTGTAATCCCTTCCATAAGAAGTATGTAAAACGATCATCACGGTCTGAGATGATCATTTATAGAACCCTATGAAGACGTACAATATTTTGAATGTAGAGGTGTCCAAATATCTCTACTGACCTCTGCTCTCGGATGGGTAGGAAGTGGTCCGACTTCGTGAGTCAGTCAATGATAACCCGTATAGAATCATGTCAACTGGATTTATGTAGTATCCCCATCATGAATTCCATGGATATAACATCCCACTTCCACTTCAGTACCTCAAGTGGATGAGCTAAGAATGTTGGTTCCTAATGCTCAGCCTTCACTTACTAAAAAGTGAGTAATCAAGAAACAAACTCCAATACTACTTTCTTCATCTCTGGAAACCAGTACTGAGGATGGAGGTCTTGGTACATCTTTTTCACTTCATGATGTACCGCCAAAGGGTATGTATGGAACTCCCTCAACACCTCCTCCTGTAGCATCATTGGTACCATAGTGTGTCCTCTGAAGAGGATGATGTTCTCTCTACCTTTAGAAAATACATCAGAAGCCCGTCCTGAGGATATATGAGCACGTCGGGGCTTGCAGTCAACGTCCCCAAATTGTGCCTCCCTGACTCACTAAAGGAGTGGGGGAGTAACCATCATTGACTGGAGGTAAGTTTCTCCATCACTGTCCATAATGGATAACTGCAACGTGACTAGCTGCTCTGTCGCCTCACTCAGCAACTATAGACCAGACCTCCTGTTGAGTGTGTCTACTACTACATCCCCCTTCCCAGAAGTGTAGACTATATCAAAGTCATAGTCCTGGATGAACTCCTTCCATCATCATTGTCTCAGGTTTAGGTCCTTTTGTGAGCAGATATACCTGAGACTCTTGTGATTAGAGTAGACTGTAAAACATTCACCCATCAGGTAGTGCCCCCAAATCTTCATTGCAAAGACCACTACAACTAACCCCAGGTCATGGGTATCATAGTTCTGCTTGTGCTGTCTCAACTGCCGTGAGTTGTAGGCGATCACTAATTTCTCCTGCATCAGGACATAACCAAGTTTGGTCCATGATGTGTCATAGTATATTACATACCCAATTACCTCTTCTAGTAGCCTCAATATGGGGGCACTTTTCAGCATATTCCTCAGTTCCTGAAAACTCTGTTGGCATCTCTCCTTCCACAAGAAGGGTTGTCCCTTATTTTTGAAATTTGACAAGGGTTCCACAACTTTGGAAAAGTCTAGTATGAATCTCAGGTAATACAAATCTAATCCCAGGATACTTCACACCTTGGTCACACTCCTGGGTGGCTCCCAAGAAAGAAATGCCTTTATCTTCACCAGACCCACTGTAACTCCAGCCTCCAAGATAGAGTTCCCTAGTAAGTGGACTTCCCTTATCCATAAATGGCACATTAATATCTTTCCATAAAGTTAGTTCTCTCAGAGTGTATCCAGAATTCTCTGTAGGTTCATGGTGTGATCCTCCTCTGATGTTGAGTATATAAAGACGTCTTTAATGAAGACCACCATGAAGCGATCGAGGTAAGGCTGGAAGATCTATTCATGAGCCCCATGAACACTGCCAGAGTGTTGGTCACGCCTAAGGGCATCACCAAGAACTCATAATGGCTATACCGAAATATAAAGGTTGTCTTTCGTACATCCTCATCTCATACCCTGAGATAATGATATCCTGATTTGAAGTCTATCTTAAAAAACCATCGATCTCCCTTCAGCTAGTCAAAGAGATCATAAATCCTTGGGAGTTGATACTTTTTCTTCATATTCACCTGGTTCAGGAGCATATAGTCCACCCAAATCCTTAGAATCCCATATGCCTTCTTAGCGAACAAAATCGAGGATTCCCATGGAGAAACACTGGGCCTTTTGAACCCCTTCCTCTGAAAGTCCTCCAGCTATACCTAAAACTCATGAAACTATGTAGGATCCATCTGATCTGCTAGAGTAGATATCAGTGTCATCCTAGGGTACAGGTTGATGTAGAATTTTATCTCTCTGTGAGGACATATTCCCGAAATATCATCAGGAAAGACATTAGCATACCGGTCCACCACTTCAGGATAACTCGGACTCCTCATGCCAACATATCTGAGGGTAAGGATATCCAACTGATTAGTGATCAGTAGCACCCTCCTCCAAGAATTTCCATCCTGAGCTGCAAGATTTCCCTTCTCACTGGTGAAGTAAAACATGGTCCTATACTCACGGACACACCGCACCTTGTGCTTAAAATATTCGATCTAAGCATGGACTGTGGATAGCCAGTCCATACCCAAGATGACGTTGTAAGGCCTCGAAGCTGCTACTATGAAATCCCACTAAAGCTCTCACCTCCTAGAGTGAGCTCACACTATCTGCGCTAGTGTTTAATCATCGAATATTCTTCTTTAGAAGTTTCTAATAATAAGGATTAAGCCACCAACTCTATCATAATATCTAAGACTCAAACTAGTGTCATGGAAAAAAAAGAGTGATTGGAAACTGTGTCTATAAGAACTACATCTAGGGTGTAATAGAAAAAAATCATACCTCTCATCATCTCTGTACCGCTGTGGTCATAGGCCTCAGGTGCTTAAAGCTGATATCATCCATGTCTGCCTGCACCATGTGGTCGGTGTGGACCACCTAGGGGTGGTGGTGGTAGAACCTCAAATTGTTGTCCCCCACCTACTGCATGACCCGATCCTCTGTCATCTCCGCCACACTGCGGACCCCCTCTCTTGAACCTCGGTCACTACCTTGGTAGTCCCTTAGTCGTCTACTAATCGTCTATGTGGGTATTCGGACAATTAAAATCCATGTGTCCATGTCGGCTACAAGAATAATAGGATTTAGTCCTCAGAAGACCTCCTCTACCTCACGAGCACTGCACCTCCGACCCTACATCCTAGAGTCATCCACTGGAAGGTCTAGCCATCTTAGACCTCTTTTTCATCTACCTGCTGCCAACTACATATGACTCAGCTACCTGTCATCCAGTGGTGGCTCTCACCATCAGTTTCTGCTCACCTAAGAATCTCTCCACCAATAATGCTCACTCGAGCACTCCAGCCTGTATTGGGATATTGAGTGATATCATCGACACTTTAATCTCCTATTGGAGACCCTAATCAATGGTCTGAGCCCTGAATAATGGGTCTCGTACAATGTCGGTGGAGTAGGATGAGAGTTATGTGAATCTCACCAAGTAATGGACCACTAATAGGTTGCCTTACTGTAAGTGCAGCAGCTGCTGGATATGCATTGAGTGTAATGTCACTGGCGCGAACTCAACCCTGAAGAGGGTCTAGAAGTCCAACCAGGAATGGGTAGTCACCTCATGCATCTGGAGTGTCAGACTTCAACATCTCCCTGATGTGACCTAGAAGAGGATAGTATCTTGGATCACCATCTAATCTGTTAGCGTCTCAACTAAGTGAAACACAGGTGTCACAACCTCCATCCAGTCCTCAGCTACTTGGGGATCTGTCTCACCTCAAAACCTTGGAGGAATCTATCTCTGGAACTAGTGCAATGTGATTAGTGGGCGTACATAGTCTACTAGTGGTGCTGGTGGAAATAACTTCCCTAAGAGTGGTGGTACTGCTGGTACACCACCTAAAAGAGAAAACACGGTAAAAGGGCCCTGAACCAAAACCTCATCGCTCAATGGGTCATCATCGTAGAAATCTACACGGTGGAATATTGAAAAGAAACAGGTGCACCATAGTAAAAAAATTATAACTGGTGAGATAACTCAAAAGAGATGAAAAGTAAAACATTTCAAAAATACATGAAATTATTGTTTTGATCCACTGAGTCAGAAATCAGAATTCAGGGTCCTAGTGTATGGATATGTTGACCGCCACACCAACACTGGACTCCTCGAACTGAAAACCACAATCAAAACACTTAACACTTTTGCTCCATTGGAAATCATATAGTACTAGTTCTTTGATATAACCGACTCCTCTGATACCAATTTGTCTTGACCCATCCCCCGGGGCCCATGTTGTGACTACCCCACGCCCGCCTTCCATAGGCTAGTGGTTGGTGACTAGAACAAGAAAGGAGTATCCCTAAAATGGGAAGTCATTTCTTTTAAACCTGTACAAACAGACATTCCAAGAACACAAAAATATGCCACCATGATGTAAAACTACATTAGAAGAAGTGTGTAATAAAATTAAAGGGGTCGGAAAACAAGCCCAACTAAACAAAAACAACTAAAAAATAAAAATAACTCCTGATATCGCATGCCAAGGATCCTACTTGAAGGGGTAGGTACCGCCCGTCTCTACAGTTCTCCATGCCAACCATCACAATCGTCCACCATCAATTCCTAGCTCCCCAAATCTCATTAAATGTTTCTTGTCGTCTTCACAAGACACAACAAGGTGTGGGCGAGGCCTATGCAGGAGTGAGTATAACAATACCCAGTAGGGACCCCAAGACCCCCAAAGGTCTCTCAGAATTCCACGAAGGAAAACCACAAATCATGATCTCAATCACAAAGAAAAAAAGAAAAATACTCAAATCAAACAATGTATAACTTTAGTATAGAAGTACAGCTGATTAGTCAAAAAGTTAGATCATCTTATTCGGTCAAGGGTTCTCTCTGTATCAATACAGGATCACTTGGTGATGATCCCCATAGGATTTCTAGGTGATGATCCACAGAGGATCGCTAGGTGGTGATCCAAAATGGATCTCTAGGTGGTGGTCCACATAGGATCTCTAGGTGGTGATCCACACATGATCTCTAGGTGGTGATCCACATAGGATCGCTATTCATTCTTCACGTCTCATCCAACCACTGGATTCTCGTACCTTGTACGCTTGATTCTAGGAGGATCTCCTCCTTAATCCAAAATTCATACTTCAAAAAGAAAATAGTCCCATAAATAAGTAACCTACTGATTTTTCATGTCATGAGGTTTCCAACGCAACATTCGACACGTCAATCGGACGCCTGGTCTAAGAGTTATAGGAATTTTATCGTCGAGGGCCCAGTAAGATTGGAGTACAATCCAACCCATCCATACTCCAACATTTCCCAAAATTCATGTGGAGTACCTCAAAACGACCATCTCATCCCAAGGATTCCAACGCTATAGACATCGCATCCAAGGGACATCTGGATTGTAAGATACCTCATTTTAAGTATATATGGTCCGAAGATGGTCTGGGTCTAGTCCGACCCTGTCCAGGTCCAACCCGGGTCCAACCTGGCCCGGCCCGTACCAGCTAGGCCATGGACCGGCCTAGCTCGAACCAACTTGGTTAGGCCATGGCGGGCTCGTCCCACTAGGCAGTGGACTAGCCTGGCCCACAAATTGGGCACAACCCGCACGAGGGGTCGCGTAGCCCCTCATTTCTGAATGGCTCAAATATCCTTTCATCTCTTCGACTGGCGAAACCACAGGGTTCCACCTTATTTTCCGCAAGACCTGCAGGGAGAGGGTCCCCTAGCCTTCTGCCGTGGCTTCAATGTCGCAAACTCCACTTGCGGCATGCGATGGCACGCCTCCCATCCTCGAAAGCAGACAGCCAAGAGTCGGCTTCCCCTTCGGTACACCATGCCACCATGTGGCATCGCCCCCTTCTGCGACTAGCAAGCGTTGGATGTTGTCTTCGCCTTCTGATGCTAATCGCTGGCACCGTTGCACCAGTTTTGCACCAGAGCTTCTTCCGCGGGGCTCCGTAAATGCTCCGGAGCTCTGTTTTTACTTCCTTCTGCACCTACGAGCCTCCTGGAATGTCGTCGTCACAGCGATACCCTTTGATTCGCATTGTCGTCAAATTCAAAATTCACCAACGAAGAACATGACAAAAAATAATGGGTGGAGGGTTCTATCCTTGTCTTTTTATCCCTTGCCCTCTGCATTAGAATCATATCAAAGGGGCTGTTGTAAAAAATTATCAAAGGACAAATAAAACACCTTTCAAAAACCCCACGACATCCAGCAATTTTGTACGAATCTCATAACAAATGGTTTTGTTTGATCCACATTCATCACATTTTAAATAATGAGGGAAAGAAAAATAATTCACTTTAATTAAATAATAAAATACCCTTCCTTGAGAATATTTGGAGGTGTCACGGTTGTGGGAGGAGAATCCTCATTCGTTGAAGCCATCGGCTTTCACTGATCTCGGATTGATTCCTCCAATGTTGTCATCCAAGCTTCCATTCTTCGTTAGACGAAAGTTCATCAGTGTTTAGCTGGAGTTTTTCCACTAATTCTACACACAATCTCCCTTTACCAATTATTTAACAAAACAAAGAATAAAATATATTTATTGAACCTCCATTCAATTAATGGTCCATTAATTGATATAATTAACGAACCTATTAATTAATCGAGGGGTGGTTACAAATCCTTTGTGTAACAGGACATTTAATGTACTTAATTAAATTCTTGACCACCTTTGTGGTCCCTTCTAATGCCACTCAAGAAGAGGTAGTAAAATAACATAACATTTTTATGTTATTTTATTAATCGTATAAAATTATAAAATGAACTAACTTTTTCTTCTCACCTACTACGGTCGAAGTTAAGCCTCCCCGAAGTGATTCTTAATGTTGAGAGTTCAACGGTGCCCTAGGATTTTTAATCCGAGCACTGATTCAAAAGATAGAAAACAAATCCTGCACTTTTAATAAACGTACCTTAAAAAAAGTTCAAAATTTCATTTCGGGCACACTTGGCCTTAGAATCAAGTGCCTCCAATTTTCCGAGACTCTTAATAATCCCAAATAATTTAAAAAAACACTATATGGCATTTCTGGGTCTTTATAGTGTATAAAGAAATATCGCTAAAAAATGAAATCTATTCAAAAATTAAAATATTATAATGTCTTGGGGTGTTACATTTTATTATTTCATACGCTACCCGACCCATGTCAACAGGGTGACTGACACCTAGTGGACTCTAGGAGGGTGTTTTCCCTAACATCTAGGTTATAAATGAATGGATGGTTGACAACCACTTTTGGAATTTCTCTCTTCTTCTGGTAGTATTATGTGTTGGTACACATGATGGTTATCTTTCCCAATATATTTTCATAGAGAGTTATAATGTCTTGTGGTTATTTCACACAAATGTATCTCTAGATATTGTATCTTAAGGATTATTATAGGTATGATGTGTATGATCTGTGATATCTTGAGGTATATTACTTTATGTATGGGTTGTGATGTGTTTAGGTAAAATAATTGATGTATAATACATGGTATACATGATATGGGGGCTCCTAGAAACTATTCAGTCACATTTTAGAGATATGTTCTAGGGTGCTAGGATAAACAAGATTCATGTTATTATACTTTATCCTATGTTTCTTTAGAATGGATTCTTTGTAGAGAGATAGATCAGGATGTATGATGTTGGGGCATAGCAAAAAAATATTGGGGAAGTGGTAACGAGGTACCCTTATTTAATTTCTATATTATAATATCTCTTATATGAGTTATTTCATGAGAGGTATCCATTATGAGGCTAGGAATTTAGTATACCTATTTAGGTCATAAGTTATTTTCACTTGTTGTTTACTGGGATTTTTCACAATTCCTTTATCCATTGGATGAGTGGCTTGAGGGAGGATCCTACTAAGTATAACTATTACACACACCCCATGTATATATAAACTTTTTTTAATTCAGTGGGAATAGGTTAGAGATCAGGATGGTTATTACTAGCTCATTTTTGTTTGAGAGTCATTTGGGTTTTGTGGATGCAGTCAAATTTATATTTTGGTACCTGTAGTTCCTTTTTATTTGTATTAGTTTCATAAAAAATTACATGAATGTACTTGGGATCATTATTTTACATTTATCTCGAGTGGGATTTTTTTTGTGATTTTTACTATCTCTCATTCCTCATGTTATTTTAGAGTGCAATGCCTCCCATTTATATGTATGATATACCATTGGTGACTATCACTAACCCTTGGATTATTGGAGGAGGTATTTAGGTATCATTATCTCCATTCTCTCATTGTTGGCCCAGGAGGGATACCTATGCGGGAGGGGGTTATAAAATAGTGGTGTCAAATGTTCGGTTTGAGGGATAAGATGGAGTTTAGAGATTAAGAAAAAGTAAGATTACATGGATTGGTCAGGAAATGGTGCTAGTTGAACTTAGTAAGAAATGTAAATAAGGGAGACAGACTGAGGCATAAGTATTTAGGGCCCCTCTAATCTGATGTAAGGACCTTTATGTTTACAAAGACTGCTAAGAAATGTGATAATGGTTGGGGGTTGAGACCTAGGGAAGGACCATGGATCATTATTCATGTGCATGTATTTAAAATGGGTAGACTTTGGGATTTGGTTTAAACTGAAGTAAAAAATAATTAATTAATATAAATATTCAATATTTTAGGTTTTGTAGTCCCTAAATTTTCTTTCTTTTGCAGGTATTGAACTAAGTTTACATCCTTCTAGGTTTTCAATGAATATGTTCAGAAAGACGTGTTAGAATGTCAATGTGGAGTAGATGTCAACAATGAAGAAACTTTAATGGGGAAACTCTGAGAGTTTTAGCACCAAATTCTGAAAAAATATGAGGGAAATGTTAGTAACTCTATGATAGTGGAATAGTTAGAGGAGGTAGAGATAGTTTTCAATTTGATTCATGCTCGGTAAAATCACAAGGTTTTTTTTGTTCATGAAAATATTGTGTGGAGAAGTGTGGAAGTGGCAGATCTTGTTCTCCAAGGATCACAAGGAGTCGGTGGTCTTTTGGGAGAATTTTAGGGACCAATTCCAATCAGAGTTTCTTTAATCAAACATAAAGGTGTCTAGTCACTAGGAGATGCTTACCCTTCTATAGGGGATTTCTATCTTTTGGGGGTTTGGGATCCTTTTTTGGACACTTCTCTATTATGCATCATACATAATTCTCGATTATAAGGATAGAGGGATGCATTTATAGGAGTATTTTCATCCTAATATATAGTTTCAAGTCACCTAGTTTATGTTGTTGATGTATCACGAGGTGCTGATGAGAGTAGAAGTTGTTGAGAGAATGCTTTCCAGAACTGGATTTTCATGAGAAGTGAGTCATCAAGATTATCCAAGAATTATATTTGTGGTATGAGCTTCCCAGTTATTTGGAAAAAAGATATTTCAAAAAAACTAAGTGTATTTCCTAGCGATCATTATCTAGTGTCTCATGGGGTGGAAAATCTTATGTCATTTCCAAGGAACCAGATTCATGTTTCTCAAGTGGAGTCCAAGATCATCAGAAGTTAGAGTACCCAATATTTATGAGAAAGTAGTGTGCAATAGGTGTTCCACTTCAGGTTCCTTTATTTTGGTTTTTTCAGTTGAGGTAGCAGTAGAAGGATGCTCCATATTAGGATCAGTAGATAGAAGATATAGAAAGTATAGGATTTACCTAAGATGATCCTCATCCTCAAAGAGAAAATCACAGCTGAGGAGGTAGTCATCGTTAGGTTTAGATAGGTTATGATGTTGTTTGTGTCCAATTTCATGCTCTAACATTTCCAGCATCATGTGATCCAAACACAGTTCTAGGTTCCCTATGTTCGTTATCTAATTGGGTGCATGCTTTGTTTTATTTTGGAGATACACACCCCTTAATATTAACCACCTTAGTCAATTATTTGGGACTTGATGTAGAGAGGCTTCTAGTGATTAGAGAATTAACTATACCATTTGGAGTTAGAGCTTTACTATATGAATTATTTAGATATTTTGAGGTACTATAGGGGAATCCCTCTCTTGAGGAGAGTTACTATATTTACAAATATAGAAATACAATATTATCCTTTGTATGGAGTGACTATATTCATTGCAATAAATTTTGGATTGATTCAGTAGAGAAATTATGTTCTATGATACTGGAGAAGTTTCCTTCATCTTCATTGGTGTGTGAGATCCTCAGATATGTTGGATCCATGTTTCAATGATGTTTTCCGGAGTGGTGGAAGAGTACCCAGATATTTTTCATGAGGAGTTTTTTGTGTTAACCCCTAGAAGATAGATTGATTTTTTAATATAGATACATTCTGAAATTTCTCCAACATCAATCTATTCATATTGGATGGAACATTATGAGTTTTCATAGATGGGATTATATCTTGATTATTTTTGGTAGAAAGTCTTTATTCGGTTGAGTGTCTCTTATTAGGGTGTACCAATTTTTTATG
The DNA here is from genome assembly GCA_963277665.1 of Viscum album. Classification (NCBI taxonomy): domain Eukaryota; kingdom Viridiplantae; phylum Streptophyta; class Magnoliopsida; order Santalales; family Viscaceae; genus Viscum; species Viscum album. The sequence continues at coordinate 1,212,364,313 of OY728121.1, forward strand.
AATAAGTCCAATGGATGTTTGAAAATATCTATCAATTATCATTGCTCAAATCATGTGGTAGTGTAGAAATGTTGTTCTCTTCTATGGATTGATGATTTATTCAATCAGTTAAAAGGATATAGTTAGTTATCAAATATTGATCTATGGTCAAGATATCATCTGATGTGGGAGAAAGATGAGGATATTCTAAAGACTATTTTTTTATGTTAGCATGGGAATTACAATTTTTTGGGATGTCATCCAATGTGATGAACACTCTATCCATAATCATGGGTTTGATGAATGCAGTGTTCTAAGAGTTCTTGGATCGGTTTAGGGTGGTTTTCATCAATGGAATCATTATGTATTCTGTGTCTAAGGAGGATCACATAGAGAATATTCATTCTATTTTGGCAGTTCTTCTTCATCATCAATTGTTCAAGAACCTGTCAAAGTGTGAGATATGGGATCATGATGTTTTTTTCTTTGGGTATGTAGTATCCTAAAATGGAGTAGTTGTGGACCCTTCTAAGATCGAAGTAGTTGTTTCTTAGGAATCCCCCATGAATATTAGAAAGGTACAAAGTTTCTTTAGTCTTATAGGATATTATAGGGGTTTTATAGAAAATTTAACTTATGTTGTTTCTCCTCTAAGATCCTTGAACAAAAAGAATTTGGAATTTATATAGAATTATTAGTTCTAGGAATCTTTCAAGTATCTTAAGGAAAAGTTGGTCAACACTCTAGTTATTTGGTTTCCAGTAGAGGTAGTTCATTTAGAGGTTTTATATTAAACTTTTCATCTAGTTTTAGGCTATATTTTGATGCAACTTAGATAATTTTTTCTTATAGGTCACGGTAATTACGTCCCCATGAGTGTAACTATGGAACTCATGGTATTAAGTTGGAAATAGTTGCATTTTCCTTGATTTTGTGGTGATATTACCTCATCAATGGGCACTTTTTTGGTTTCAATGATCATAGGAGTCATAGGTATTTCTTCTCCTAGCATAACCCAAACTTAAAACAATGATTATCGATGGTATTATTATGGGATTATGACTTTAGTAATTCATATACATTGTTAAATGTAATTTTTTAGTCGATGCGGTGAGAATAAAGTCACTTTGTTATGTCATGAATGAATCTAGAGATTCTTGAAGAGAGATGGGAGAACTCTAAATGATGCATCTACATATGAAAGAGGTTGTGGAAGAAGTTTAATTTTATAGATGATAGTGAGGTTATATTTGGTTTAAAAATTGGAGGAGTCCTAATTATGGGATTCTGAGGTGGATCTCTAGAGAGATAGAGTCATCTTTAGTGTTTCCATTTATGGTTGTTTTGAGGGTGAACAACACCTGGTTTGATTTTAGGGGAGGATTTTTTTTCCTTTGGAGATGCATGAGATAGTTCTATAGGAATTCCATATATACCCCTTGGCGGTACATCCTATCATGAAATAGATGTGCCATGCTCTGAGAGGGATGTTTTTGTAGACAACATTGAAGCATTCAATTTCAATGTTTTTTTCTCGATTCTTGGTCTACCAGAGGGTGGAGGCTAAGAACTATATTCTCTTTGGTTTTCTCCACCTATTGGAAATTACTCAGTAGAAGTGGGAGGATATCATGTTGGACTTCAAAACTAGTTTACCTCAAGATTAGGGAGTCATTGATGATATATGGATGAAAGTGGACCATTATATGAAATCATACCACTTTATAGTGGTTAATGAGTTGATCTCAGTAGAGGCTTTGTTAAGGATCAACCTGGAGAAATTAGTGAGACTCCACAGAGTCCTAAGGATGATCATATCTGATCATTATCCTTATTTTACCTCAATGGTGTGAAGAGGCATCCAGCATTCTTTTTTCACTCAATTATTTCTTAAGACTATATTTCATTAATATAACACAAGAGCCTCAACCCAGTTGGTGAGGACTCGTCAAGTGCGTCCAAGAGACCCAAGTTCAAAACAAGTTGGTGACATAATTTCTGGTACTGTAGAAGAACTGTAGCAAGAACTCTAGAGGGTACTATAATTGGTACTGTAGAAGACAATTTTCGGTACTATAGCAGCCAGAACTATTCATTTGTTTGGGCTTTTGGGCCACCTGTTTGGGCCTCGGGTCCTTTAAGGCCTTCGATACAGTAAAGATTTTGGTCCACCTCAAGGCCTTCAGTCCACCTCAAGTCCTTTGGGCCACCTGAAATTATACTTAAATGATCACATAGACTCTACAAGGAACATACTCTAGATGGGGATTCAGAGAAGGCGCATTCACTAGAGAAGAAGTTCAGTGGATTTATCATATAGAGAGGGTATGGAATTATCATCAGTACTAGCATGTGCATTCCTGAGAAGCCTATCCAAGCAATCTATGCGATTGTGGAGAGATGATATCACGATGAAGAAGCTGGGGAGGAGCAGTTCCAAGTGTAGTATGCATATTTCCTAAGACCTACAGGTCTTGTAATCTCTAAGACTATAGGCCTTATAAGGGTTACCACTCATCCCTTGAAAGGAGGTTATTAAAAATCAATAAAAAATAAGGTATTCGGGCCATTCAGGCATTTCATCCATATATAGGTAGATAGATAGAGAATACTATTCAAACTCTTGATCACATTTTGTTTTCTTATATATGGAACTTTGGTGGCTCATGGATGAGGCACCTAACTTTGGTCGATTTTTCATACAATAACAGTTTTCACTCCACCATTCATATGGATCCATTTTATTCTTTTTAAGAATTACCATTCCATTCTATCTGGTGTTATAATGGGGTCAAAGATTCAAAAAATCTTAGTCGAAAACTTGTGCAGAATAAAACAGAGATGGTTCAAGTCATCCGTGAGATAATAAAGGTGATGTAGGATCCATAAAATATCCAATATCGATCATAGGAGGATAACTCATGAGTCTTAAATTTTATATCATTTATTCTTGATGATAAATCCTGAATAATGGATGTGATGGTTCGGTCATGGGAGTAATCTTTCTCCCCAGTTTGTTGTTCCTTTTCAGGTGTTGTCCTATATTAGGGCAGTGTAATATTGGATATTAGTTTCCCAAAAAATGATTTAGATGCATGATTTTTTCAATGTGTCACAAATCCGTTATTATCTTCATGATAACACCCATTTTATTCATTATTGTGAGATAAAAAATGAAAATGATTCAACCTTATAGGAGAAACCTATGGATATCCAAGACCTCCAATAGAAGCTGTTGTGTAGACTTGTTATTCCCTTAGTTCGCGTCTTGTGGTGATATGGTGGCATGGAGGAGAGTCCTTGGGATCGTGAGTCCCAAATAAATTCTTTGTATCCTATGTTATTTGATGTTTATTTTTTCCATAGTATCATTTTTTTGTGTATGTTGACTTGTATCTAGCTTATGAGAAAGTTTTCTCTTCTTGAGGTCTTTCTTATATCTGTGCTCTTGTTTGAGAGTTATCTTCCCTTTGAGTATTTTAAGGATATGGTTGTTTTTGTAGCAAATTTTTTCACCTTGGTCCTAATAGTGACGCGATTAAGCACCTATGTTGGGTATATTCTTGAAGTTATCACATTGATTGGTTGTTTAGATGACCCCTTTTAATTCCTTCTCACTAGGTTTGGTTTTAAATTCTTAAGGATGAGAATACTTTAAGAGGTATCTGGTGTAAGGGCCTAGATCCATGTATATATTAATTTGTGATATTGGGTGTTTTAGTTGTTGGGAGGAGGCTTGAATAGAGAATTAGGGAAGTTTTAGCTGAAATTTTAGTGGTATAAGATTCTACAGTGTATATCTTTGAGTTGCATTATGGAGGGTAGTCATCCTGGCATAGTGGGGATTATTGCGGTTTAGGATAATAGAGGTGGGAGTATCATGGATTCTTCCATTTTTTGTACTATATTTAGTATGGAGTAGGGCTATAGTGTTGGCACATTGTGTTCTATGTCATAGTGGTCTCAACTACGATGTACAACCCCATGGTGGAGTTTTTGTGGTTCTTCCAAATAAAGTACCCATGTGACATGGAGTGTATGCTTTGGATTGGACTCATTATTAGTTAAAGGTACTTGAAACATAGAATTTTACACTATAATAAGGTCCAATTACTAAATAGTAGGATTTTTTTCATGGTCTGTATCGTGTTCCTCAGACTCTTATTTGAACAAGTAGGTCGTGGGGTGGTCTTTGGTCTTGAACCATAGTCTTATCATATGTCATCCTTTATATGTCATGGTGTAGAGGGATACGTCATGGTCTTATAAATTTCAATCTACCTAATTAAACTTGAGATCCCTATAAACCATAATTTATTCCAAATTTCTTTTCCAATCCCTAGGTTATTGGAAGAGATCTTCAGTGGAATTTTAAAACCTTTTTGATTGGATTCATACCCCACCTTTTGGAGATCTACCCATGGTTATTTGAGGTTATTTCTTACTATTTTCTTGTATTATATTCTTGTATCATTATTGTTTCTTCACATTCCTTCTTACCGTGTTATTTAGGTTGGTCGACTTAGTTCTTATAGGGTTTTGTATGTTTTTGTGTGTTCATGGTGAGAAATCCTTGATTTGTTGTTGATTAATTATGTGAGAGGTGATCTGGATCTACATTGATGGATCATTCTTATTTGAGGAATGTTAAAAGCCATTAGGTGTATGATTTGTTTTTCCCTTTTATTCTAAGGGTAATTGTAAATTAACCGTGCTTTATATCTTCTGGTGATGGGCGAATTAACTTTAATAAATAATAAAGTAGATTTATGAAATAAATGGTTTATTGTTGTAGTGAAGTCATGTTTTCAACCATGATAATAGTTTTCCTTTTTCTAAATAATTTTCTATATATTTTTAGGATTTATTAAGAATGATTGATATGATTTGGGTTTTTAGGTTTAATTGGAAGAAAATGGTTAAATAATATAAAGATGATAATTATTGGTTGGAAAAATAATTGAATATGTGTGTTTTTATAAATCATTCTGACAATTGTTTAGAAATAATATGATGCTTACAGAATTTTTAATTAAATATTTTTGTTCCATATGTTAATGGAAATTGATAAAGAACTTCAAGATAGAATTATTATTGTTGATAATTATAAATACACATGTTAATATAAAGGTTCTTCCTTAAATTTTACAAAAACTAGAAGTTATTCTTGAAAGTATCTTTAAATAATTTATAGATTTAAACAGTTTATTCTTTAGGTTTCCATAGTTGTAACTTATGATAAATGAATTAGTTAATTCAAGATGGAAAAATATATTTGTTTGATAATGTTAAATGTTTGGGGATGAGGGATCTTATTTTCATTTAAAGGCTAAAATCCTTGTTTTTAGGGCCTAGATTCCTTGTTGACTCAGTTTAATCCTTATTTCCTTCTCTATTTTCACTGGATGAGGAGTCTTTTTATGTGATGTAAAGTGAGAATATAATGGATATCGGTTGACAAGATATGTGTAGGGAGGCCTGAGTATTAGTCAGCAATTGAACCCTGTGTTATTGATTTACATGGTGATATGCATGACGATATGGGGTATGATATAAATGTTGATAGATCAGGTTGAGTATGGGATTGGATGTTGTTGAATTGAAAGACAGGGTCCTTGTTTGTGAATGGTCAACTTAAGGGCTATATGGTTGGGTTTCTTATTTTCTATAATTCTTTCCCCCGCTACTTTAGGTAGCTGGTTGTCCTTAGTTATGTGTCTATTTTTTGGTAATATTGGAAGTTTCCTAGAAAGCCTAGAAATATGGAATAATTATATTATTGGTTGATAATTTTTTTTACCATTGGGTTGGTATTGTGGGAATCATGAAACATTTTTGATCTTGAGAAACTGTGGACTCTATTGGATTATACCTGGAGGGCATGGACTTTGCATTATGTTTAATAAAATGTAAATGGAATAATATTAATTAATGAATTAATTATTGTAAAGTGTAATGTTTCCATAAATGAAAGTAATTAATGAATATCTCCTTAAATTATTATGTGATTATAGGATATTTAGTTATTATTTATGGCATTTAGGTCTCTAAGTGATGATAACTACACCTAGGCCTAAAATAGGTTAAGGTCTGTAGTGTGGTTGTGAGCAATATTATATCATGTATATTTTATAATTTCATATGGTACCCCACCCATTTTAGTAGGGAGATTGGAACCTAGTGGACTCTAGAAGGGTGCTTTCCCCAACATCAAGTTTGATGAGGAATTAATGGCTGACTACCCCTTTTATCCCCTCTCTCTTTTCTTGGTAGTATTATGCACTGGTACACATAGTGGTTATTTTTTCCTATATATGTGAGTAGAGGGATATAACAATTATACGTTATTCAGCACACATTTATCTTCAAATATAGTATCCTAATGATTATTTTAGGTATGAAGTGTGTGTGATGTGATGAATTAAGGTACAGTACTTGATGTATGTTTGTGTTTTCTTGATGTATAATACATGAAATATAGGCTATGGTGGATCCCAAGAACTTCTCAGTTGCTATCTAGAGGTGTGGCATGGGATGCTATGATTAATGAGATGCATACTATGATAATTTATCCCAGGTGTCTTTGGGTAGTATTCATTAAAGAGAGATGTCTTAGGACGTGCATCATTGTGGTACAACAACAAACCAGTGGGGAAGTGGTAGTGGGGTACAATTTTTTTTAATATATTATAATTGTATTTGTTACTTGATGAGAGGTAGTAATGGTGACTCTAGGAATTTATTATACCTATTTAGGTGGAATGTTAATTTCACTTGTTTTTCATTTGTCTTTTAAATTATTTATTTATCATTTTCATTTTAGTCTTTGGGGAGGCTTTTACTGAGTATACGTGTTATTCTCACCCTAAATATATATATATACTATTTTTTGTTCAGCAGGATAATGATGGAGATAAAGATAATTATTACAAGTTTTTTGTTATTTGAGAGACATTTGGTCTTCATGTTCACTACAAATTTGATATTTTGGTACTTATTGTTCCCTTTTAGTGGTATTAGTTTCATATAACATTACATGCATGTTCTTGGGATTTTTATTTTACCTTTATTTTGAGATGGAGTTGTTTCGTGTTTTTTCATATATCTCTTTCCTCATTGTTCTCTTATAGGGTAATGCCTCCTATTTTTACTTATGATATAACCTTAATTAGTTTCTCCAACTCTTGGCCTATTGGTGGAAATATTCAAGCATTATTATCTCCCTTCTCTCATTGCTGACCTAGTAGGGGTATCTCTAGGAGGAAGGTGTAATGACCCCAACCCTAGTAGCCCAGAGTCAGAGCCATAATTTATTAAATTAGAATAAATAAACGATTCTAATCCCAAATGACTGATCAGTTTAGTATTTTTGGAAACTAGATTACATTCTTTAAATTCACATTACAATTTAAAACATAAAATTCACAAATAATTTTCATCGATCATTCGATTAATCCTCTTAGTGTAACCTTGTGTATCAAACTCAAAAAACTCCTTCATATCTTGGTAAAAATAAAAAATAAAAAAGGGGTGAGCTGAAATTTTTAGTAAGGGTAATCATATAGTGGAATATATGAGTAAATATGGAATAAACAATATTTCAAGGTAAATAACTGAAACAAAATCCATTTAAATAATCACATAAGCTAAGAAACTTAACCAAAGATATTATAATTGTTAAATAATCACATGGAATATCAATAAATAATATCATAATTATGTATTTCATAATTATAGACATATAAAACATAGAATCAAGGCCTCTACCAAAACATTTGAAAATATATGGTTAAGGCCTCAGCTAAATCTTTATCTGAAAATAAATGGGCAAGGCCTCAATCAAGACCATATCTAGTTTGTTTCATGAGACCTACCAATGTGTTAATGGGATATAGATATTCCCTCCCATATCTTACTAAGTCCAATGAATTCCTCATATTAATGGGGTGAAACATATATAACATATACGTATGAAATGTAAATAACTTTCCAAAATTAGTAAACATAATCACAAACCATCCTGAGTAATATGGTGCATGGTATAAAACTAGAACATTCGATGTCAAACTAATCATAAAACATTTAATAGAATATTCTAAATGGTATAATAATTGATCAACCATAATAAATCATAAAATTAGAAAAAATTATGTTTACATAGATGAAAATACTCTAATAAAATCATTGAAAAATCTTGAGAGAAGTACTCATTTTTACTTTGAAATCATTTATTTAAAAAGCAGCACATTTATAAATGAAAAAATATTATTTTAAATGAAACTTGTAAAATTCTAAAGGAATATTAAAAACATTTAGGGGTCATTATGGAAAAAAAATATGCTCACACCTTATAAGTTAAAAAAACATTCCTTCTATCAAAAAAGTCATAAAGTACCTCAGTTATAAAATTACAAAAATATTCCTTTCAAACCATTATATAAAAAGTAGAACATGGGTTAAAAGACTTTAAAATTTTATAAGATAATATTAAAAAAAATTGAAAATTTTTCTATAAATCATTGACATAGAAGATAAATATTCCTTAGTATAGACATAAATAGAAGCAATCTTAATTAATGATGACATTGTGAATTAAATCCCTACCTTACGTTTACTTTTGGGTGGTTGTAATTTAACCTCATATATAATGGTTTTAAGAATTATAATAACTTATTATATAACCATATTAATATTTATTATATTATATATGAACCTTTTATAATATTATGTTTCCTATTTGTTAGTAATCTTTCATTATTTTCTCTATTTTGGGTGTTAATTTCCAAGTTTCTTAAGTAAGTTTTGACTTGTTATTTGTTTTTCCCATTAATTATATCATGGTTTCATAATCAAAAGAGTTTAAACCATGATTTATATATTATATATATTATCTATATATTTATTTATAATAATCCATAAAATTTAGAGATAAGAAATGAAATGCACCGTTCACAGAGACAGTAGGTCGTACGAACTCATGAACGCTACTTTCATTTCTATGTCACATTAAAATAATGAAAAAAATGATATATATGTATATTATAATTATAGTATCATATTTATGTCATATATCTTATATGTTATTTTTAAAACCATCCTTTATACATTCTATGTATAGCGTGAATGAATCATGTTGCTTTGAGGAGGCAGTAGTCCACACTTCCACAGATGATGTTATCGTATTTATACAAAATGGAAAGAAAAGATTATTTTTATAAAAGAATTAAATTAAATATAAATACATAATAAGTATCATATATAACATATATAAATAGAGTTTCCATCCTAATTACCAAACATGAACAGTGGTAAAGGAAAAACGAGCAGTCATCATTTTGTGAGGTGGTAGTTCATCATACACATAAACAGTATGTTTGTTACCCATTAAATGGAAGTGTGTGTAAGTTTAGGTCAAAAAATCATCAAAAAATTATATTTATTATAATTTTTTATTTATATAATCATTGAATAAAGATATTTTATAGGTAAAATAATGGAAATAAAACTAAAGAGCTTGAGGTAATATGTTACCTATTATTTGGTAACCTCATTTGGTTTTCTCCAATAGGATTAATTGGATGGATTTATGCTATAAGGGAGGATTATATGATGAATATAGGAAATATTGGATGTTTTTTTGGGTAGATAGTGGTCTAACCAAATTGGATTGAGAGGTGTGAGGAAGTGAGGGAGGAGGTGGCCTTTTACAATTGAGGTGAGGGTCACTTTTGGAAACCTCAAAATATTAAATTAATATAAGATTATTTTCTATTCTATAGGGATTCAAAGTGAGTTATTTGGAATATAATATGAATATGGATATATATCATCTCAACCAATAATTTTTAGAAAAGTTTAGGTCACATTATAACTGTTATTGTTTGGCTTTAACCCTTAGTTAAAGCCTTTAACTCTTACCATGACAACTAGACTTTTTTATTCCTTAAGGGTTAATATAGTTACTCTAAAATGCCAAAAGATACATAAATGTAGAATTTATGAAATATTTAATTTCTTCCATGTCATTCGGAAAAATTTATATTTTTATGAATTTTATATGATTTAATTAAATATTCTTTATTTTAAAATATCCTTAGTGTCAATTTTGACTATAGTCATTACTTGACTTTTTAAAAAAATCATAAAAACATGATATATTCGACAAAAATATTTTAGAGAATCCAAAATATGTTAAGTTAATCTATAAAAAAATTTATGGCATTAATTTTATCAAATTATATTTATTTTAATATTTTTAATATCAATTATTTGATTCTTCGATTAATTAAACAATCATTTCATCCTCATTGTGTCACCATTTAATTTAATTATTTCTTTTCTAAAAAATATAAATAAATTAAAATAATTAATATAAAGATTTTATCATTCCAATTAATATTTATAGTCGAATTTATCCTCCATATAATCATATAAAAAAATTAATACTTATTAAAATAAGAGTGTGACATATTGGACATCCATTAGAATAAAACACTTTAAAAAGCATAAAGTCATCCAAGTGGATCCAAAAGGCCATAAAATCGGACTAAAGATTTATTTTGGTCGAAAATATATCATAAAATAAAATTAGAACAAGTTTTAGGGTAATTTTATAATATTTATAACATAATTTTTACCTTTAATTACCCTATTTACCCTTAACTGCTGTAATAAAAAATATTACTAAATTCACTATTCATATGTCCAAAAATAAAATAAACATATTTAAATAATTTGGATCCAGTGATTAGAAATATGGAATCCATTTTACAAAATTCAAAACCAATAATTTGAAATAATTAATTAAAAATTAATCCCATTGACGTGATGAGAAAACGGGTTATTAAAGTTCAAACATGCAAAAGATTGGCACGTTTTTATATCTAAATTAAATGTAAAATTGATGTCAATGAAATTAATTGGGTTAAATAATAATGAAATATTATATTTATACATTGAAACCAATAAAAAATATAATTTAACACTATAAATTATTTTGATAAATAATGTTATTTTCAATTAAAAACTAGTATTTTCACTATTCATCAAAATATGAAACTTATCAAAAAAATACAAAAAATTAAATCAAAGAAAAAATTTTTATTTATATTCAAAATAAGAGGTTTATTTTTTTCAAATATAATATATATAAGTTTCAAAAATATATTTAAAATAGGTTCACCATTAAAAGGGGGTAAAAATGCAATTATAAAAATATAAGTCTTTATGTGTAATATTGGGGTTGTTCCTATATTATGCCTATAAAATATATTTTATGAATATAAAAAATATTTTATGGAATATATAAAATATATATTTCATTAATATCATTCAATAATATTAGTAAATTTAATTTATTAGAACTAAATTCCTTTGTGGGCATAAGAAAAGTTTTAATAAAAAAATTCTCAATATATTCATTTGGTTCTTATTTTAATTTATAATTAATTTTTAGCCAATGAATTCAACCTTAAATTTTCACAATTTTGTTAATATTATTCATAACTACTAATTTATCTGCTAGGTTATAATGGTAACATATAAATACAAAAATTTGTTTGTTTGTTTAAGCTTGATGTTGTGTGCAACATTAGCAGTCAAAGAAATTGAATTAAAAAAAGATACATACCATAAAAATATTGATGTGTTACATTCTAACATAATTTAAAAAATTAATTCATCAAAAAAATTAATTTGGGTTTGTTAATGAGGTTTTGACTATTCAGAATACTTTTATTGAAATCCCACATTGGAATAAGGGTCGATAAAACATCAACTTTAAAATAAAGGGAAGTACAATAGTCACCAGAGATAACATATTCTAGGGTTCCATATAAGAAAAGCATGGAAATGGAATATAAATTTAACCAACATGTTCTGATGGAGAGTGATAGATAATATGATCAGAAGAAAGTTAATAGACACAAATCAATAAATATATGATGATCTAAGGAACCATTTGATTCATCAGAAAAGAAGGTACTTGGATAACATTTTTGGTTTCAAGATCATTTCCCTAGATTTGAAGAATAAATTTACTTCATAGAATAAGAACATAAGGAAACATAATTACTTAAAAAGTAGAGTTTCATACTTTAATCAAATTTTTACCAAAAACACATATTTCTCTCTAAGATATAATAAAATTCAAAAATATTCTATTTATATTAATTGTATAGGGTTCCAAAAATGAACTTATACTTAATTTTAAATACATTTTAAATAAATAAAACTACGTTATACTAACCATGAAATCATGTAGTCCAGTGGTAAGTGATGCACCCATGTCGACCTTTGGTTGTGGGTTTAAGTCTCGTTGCCTTGCCATATGTGATGGGTTGTCGTCTGACCAATACGTTTTCTTTTTTCTAAAACTGTATTATTATAACATTCCAGAAATGACCTTAATATATTAAACATTAAAGAAATTTTTTAATCTCCAAAAATAATATCCAATGTTCAACATAATCCATTCCATCCTTTAGACTTATCCAAAATACTTTTTTCCAAATTAATAGTCCAAAATGGTCTCTAAATTTCCAAAATAAATCTTATTATCATATTTTTCTCAAAAAAAATAATGTTTCTCTTATTTTAACATACCAAATATATTAATAACTTGATATCATTAAAACCTTAGTGAAAACTTTCAAGATTTGAAATCTTTAAATAATAAGTACTTCAAAATAGTCCTTATATATATCATGATCCTTATAACCAGAGCACCATTGATGAAATAATTCTTAAATACAAATACATAATAACATTAATCATTCCACTTCATTATTAAACCATTAAATATGATTAATAATATTATTCATTAATTTATTCTTCCTTTAATTTTTATTTTAGAGTTTCTTCATCATCAGTAGTACAACCATTACTTGTATAACCTTGATGATTCTAACTATTTACCAAAAATCAAAATCACAATGTGAGAAACACTAATCATAGTGATATAATCATGAAGAATCATTTATAGGATGTCTAAATCCTAAAATATTCTTCTAAATATATGAGTCTATAAGTTTAATGTAGGTTATCCATGATATTAAAAAAATATAAAATGATATCTTATACTTAGACTTATATTCAAACTCTATATTAGTTTTAGGTTACCTATTCTAGTTTCTAAGGATTCTAATAAACATCCTCTGATAACAACTATAATGACCCCGACCCCAATTTCCTAGAGTTGGTGCCTTACTTTATAACATTATCATAGATACAAGATTATAATCCCAAAGGAGTGATAAATTTAGTAGTTTTGGAAACCAGATTAAATACTTGAAATTAACATTATAATATAAAACAAAAAATACACAAATAATTTTCTTCGAGCATTCCATTCATCCCCTCAGTGTAACCATGTATATCAAAATAAAAACACTCCTTTATATCCCGGGGGAAAATAAAACATAAGAAATGGGTGATCTCAAATTCCCTGTAATGTTAATCATACAATGGATTGTATGAGTAAATATGGAATAAACAATATGTCAAGATAAATAACTAAAACACAAGCCATTTAAATAGTCATATGAGCATGGAAAAATAATCATAGATATTATACTAGTAAAATGATCACATGAAATATCAATAACTAATATCTTAATGATGGAATTCATAATACTAGACATATGAAACATATCATTGAGACCACATGCAAGTCATCTGAAAATAAATGGTTAAGGCCTTAACCAAATCCATATTGGAAAATAAATGGGCAAGGCCTCAGCCAAGTCCATATCTTGTTTGTATCATGAGACCAATCGATGCATTGAGGGGATATAATGGGTCTCGCCCCTCACATACTAAGTCTACTGCATTCCTCATATGAATGGGTTGAAACATATGCAACATATACATAATAAATATAAATAACTTTCCACAATTAGTAAACATAGCCACAAACCTTTTCAGTAATATGGTGAATGGTGTCAAAATAGCACATCTGTAGTCAAACTGATCATAAAAAATTTTATATAATATGTTAAATGATATCATAATAGATCAAACATAATGAATGATAACATTCAAAAAATTGTGTTGACATAAATGAAAATACTCTAATAAAATCATTAATTTTTTTGAGAAAAATACCCCTTTTAACTTTAAAATCATATATTGAAATGTCACGAAATTATAAATGGAAAAAAAAATTTAAAATAAACTTGTAAACATGTAAAATAAGCATAAAATTTTTAATATTTCATGATGGTGTAAAAATCTACTCACACCACGTAAGTTAAAAAAACATTCCTTCCGTTGAAAAAGTTATAAATTACCTCATTTGGAAAAAGACAAAAAGATTCATTTCAGCCCATTTTATAAAAAGAAGAACATGGGTTAAAATAAGTTAAACATTTATAGGATAATATTAAAATACATTTTGAAAAAATATTATAATTCACTGACAAAAAAGAGAAATATTTCCCATTGGAGACTTAAACAGATACAATCTTAATTAATGATGAGGTTGTGAATTAAACCCTTACATTGTGTTTCCTTTCGGGTGACCATCCTTTAACCTCTTGCATAATGGTTTTAAGAATGTTACTAACAAATTATATAAAAATATGAATATTTATTATATTATATATGATCATATTATAATATAATGTTACTCATTTGTAAGTAATCTTTCATTATTTTCACTATTTTGAGTGTTAATTTCCTAGTTTTTTAGTAAGTTTTGACTTGTTATTTGTTGTTCTCATTAATTATATCATAGTTTTATAATCCATTATTTAAATATTATATATATTAATTATATATTTATTTATAATATTCTATAAAAAATGGATATAAGAAATGAAATGCACTGTTCATGGAGACGGTGGACCGTATGTACGCCTGAACGCTAATTTCATTTCCTTATCATATTAAAAGAATAAAAATAAAAATATTTATATGTATATTATAATTAAATTATCATATTTCTGTAATATAAATTACATTTTATTATTAAAACCTTATTTTATTCATTCCATGTATAGCGTGAATTAATCATGTCGCTTTGAAGAGGCGGTAGTCCACACTTCCACAAACGATGTTATCATATTTATAAAAATAGAAAGCTAAGGGTAGTTTTTATAAAAGAATTACTTAAGAATAAATAAATAATAAATATTATATATAACATATATAAATATTTTTCCATCATAATTCATAACTATTAAAGGTGGTAAAGGAAAAATGAACAGTCCTCATTTTGTGATGTAGTAGTTCACTATACACATAAACAGTATGTTTGTTACCAATTAGATTGAAGAATGTGTATTTTTATGTCATAACCTTGGAATAAAAACATATTATTATATTTAGGATGTATTTGTGGTTATATAATCTTGGAATAAATATATTTTAGGGGGTGAAGAATTGAAATAAAACAAAAGATCTTGAGAAAAGATGTTTCCTCTTATTTGGGTAACTCCTTTTGGTTTGCACCAAAGGGATTCCATGGATGGATTTCTTCCCAGATGGAAGATTATAGGATTAATATAGGGAATTTTTTATCTTTTTTTGGTATATATTGGTCGAACCAATGTATCTTGAGAGGTGTAAGGAAGTAAGGGAGGACGTACCCTCTAATAATTTAGATGAGGGTCACTTTCGGAAACCTCAAAATATTAAATTAATATAAATTCATATTCTATTAAAAATAGATCCAAAGTGAGTTATTTATAAAATAATATGATTATTTAGCTAAATCATCTCAAAAAAATATTTTTATACAAATTTAGTTTATATTATTACCCTTACCTTTTGGCTTTAACCCTTAGTTCAACTCTTTTACTCTTACCGTGACAGCTTGGATTTTAACTCTTTAAGGGTTAATATAGTTACAATAAAATTACAAATGATCCATAAATGGTCCATTTATGAAATATTTAACTTTATAAAAATAATGTTTTCTAATTTTATTTTTTTATTAATTTTATATCATTTCATAAAATATTATATATTTTAAAATATCACTAGTGTCAATTTTGATACTATTCATTACTTTACTTTTTAAAAATATCATAACAACATTATATATTTGAAAAAAATATCTTAAATCATCCCTAATATGACAAATTAATCTATAAAATTATTTTATGTCATTTATTTTGTCAAATTATTTTTCTTTTAATATTTTTAATATCATTTATTTGATTCTTCCATTAATTAAACAATTATTGCATCATCGTTGTGTCACCATTTAATATAATTATTTATTTCCTAAATATTATAAATAAATTAAGAAAATTAAATTAAACATCTAATATTTCAAATTAATATTTTTAGTCAAAGTTATTCACCAAATAACCATATAAAAAGTTAAATACTTATTAGAACAAGAGTGTAACATATTGGACTTCCATTAGAATAAAATACTATAAAAGGAATAAAGGCATACAAGTAGTTCCAAAAGGATATAAAATAGGAATAAGGATTATTTTGGTCTAAAATATCTCATACCATAAAATTTAGACAAGATTTAGGGTAATTTTATGATATTTATGATATAATTTTTACCTTTAATTACCCAATTTACCCTTAACCGTGGAAATAAAAAAAATATTACAAATGTTACTATTTATATACCCAAAAATAAAAGAAACCTATTTACATAATTTGGACCCATAGATTCAAAAAATATAATCCATTTTTCAAAATTCAAAACATATAAGTTGTAATAATTAATTTAAAATTTATCTCAATGATGTGGTGAGGAAACGGGTTATTAAAGATTAAAGATGAAAAATATTGAAACATTTTCATATCTAAATTCAATGTAGAACTAATGTAAATGACCAAAATTGGATTAAATAATAATAAAATAATCATTCTTTACTTTAAAACCAATCAAGAAAATAATTTATCACTATAAATTATTTTTACAAAAAAAGTTGTTTTCAATTAAAAATTATAATTTTACAGTTTTCATCAAAACATAAAACTTATCATAAAAATATGAAAAATTAAATAAAAGTAAATATTTAAATTCTGATTTAAAATAATAATTTTACCTATTCAAAAATAATATAATAAAGTTTCAAAATTTTGATTTAAAGTAGGTTCTCTATTAAAAGGCAGTAAAAATGATTTTATAAAAATATAGATTTTTATGTTTCATATTGGGTTTGTTCATGTCTTATACCTATCAAATATATTTTATGAATATCAAAAATATTTAATGTAATATATAAAATATATATTCATTAATATCATTCACCAATTGTGGTTAATTTAATTTATTAGCATAAAATTCCTTTATGATCATGAAAATAGTTTTTATAAAAAACATTCTCATTATATTCAATTGGTTCTTATATTCATTTCTAAATAATTTGTAACCAATGAATTCAACCATATATTTTCATAAGTTAGTTAATAATATTCATAAATTATAATTTAATTGATAGGTTATAATTGTAACATTTAAATAATTTTATTTTTTTAAGTTCATTGTTGCGTGTAACATTAGCTATCAAAGAAATAGAATTAAAAAAAAGACATTCCATAAAAATCATCAGGTGTTATAGGAGGGGTTTATAAAAATTTATATTTAGTTATTTATTCATAATTATTGAGTGGATATAATTGATGGTTATGTTTAATTCTATATAGTAATTATTTATCTTTATTATATATTTTGGTGTTAATAAAACAATTGTTGTTATGTTAATATTTATTAGCTTTAATTTTTTCCTTTATTTTAAATGTGTTTTTAACTATCTATCATTTTATTGATATTATTTTAAAAGAAGTATTAAAATTTGGATTATTTTCCTTTACTATGAAAATGTGGGTAATTTTTAGAATAAATATTTAAGCACATTTCCTTATTTTAAATGATTAAATTTTATTCATAAAAAATGGGTGAACCGTTTCCTTTAATAAAAACATTTATGTAATATAAGAGTGTGATTTGTTTTAAAATATAATGGAGACTTACTTTTATAGTTGTATTTTAAACTATCTTTAAAATTATTTTTATTTAAAGGTTATGTACGGGGTGTGGGGAGGTTACCTATTGGGTTTTCAGCTCACACCTATAAATTTTAGGTTCAGTTCACATGTCATTGTGTTATAGCATTTGGTGTCAAGGCCTTATCTCAGGTGACCTTTATTGACATACATAGTTGGAGAGGTAGATTTTTTTACTTTAAATAATATAATTATCTATTATTTTTTTTTCATCATTGATTTAATTTTTTTACTACCTTTTTTCTTTTATTACTATCCGACGTACAGAATGGTCATGTTATATTTTTTAGATAAATAGTCATGTTTATTATTTTATCAGAAAAAATCATTCCTACGAGATTTTATCTTGATTCTTGAAACTAGTTTCTATTATATGAGGATCGATAACACCCCTCAAACTGTGTCACGTGCCAACTTGGGTACCTGGTTGATGAGTATCCAAGATTGGTTCATGAAAAAATGGTATTAGAACTCAATTCTATTGTGTCATGATCCAACTTGGTGTTGATTCATCCTTATTTATAATTATGATTCTATGTTTAAAGAAAATTGGATGAGGAACCCATGAGCATTATAGAAAAGTTACATATGATTCAAATCATGTACATGGTCCATGTATAAAAGGAAGTTACAGTATTATTATGATTTTATTTTTTCAGTGTTTTCTTACTTTCTATTGATCTTAAGGCCTAAATAGAAGGATATTAATTGTGTTTATATAATTTTAGTTATTTTAACCATGAATTATTTTATATTTAGAGAAATTAATAAGGATAACATGTGTTATTATTGTTTTTAATAATTTAGGGTCTCATTTTTCTATATTATGACCCTTGATGTTTCTTTTAAATGTTTAACTTCTCAAAAATGACTTTTGGAAATTTTAATAATTTTGATAAAAGAAATGGTGTATTCTATAATATCTGTGGTTTTTAAAATTAATTTTTTCCATTATTTTAAATGTTTCATAATGAAATATTTTTTTAAAATGTATTATTTTAAGGGGAAGATTAAAATATGGGAAAATATAGAGATTGAATTGGTATAGTGGTACTGTTTTATAAAAGAGAAGGGATTTAAAGTGGTTTAAAAAAAATTCAAATAACTCAATAAAAAAAAAAATTGGATTTTTTTATTACATAAATGGGTTTTGACATGAAGCATTTATTATTTAAGGTTAATTAATTTTTTTTTGGTTTTAAAATATTAAAATTATTGTTTTTGTAAGGAAAAGACTAAATCTTGTAATTTTGAAAAGTGTTTTTCTGGTTGTTCCATGATTGGTTTAAAAGTGATTATATTTTTTCATTTCAACTAAGTTGATTTTAATTTTATGATTCTCTAATTTTGGTTTGTGTTGGAAATATTTTATATGTTAATGATGGTTTATATTTTAAATAGTATGATACTTTTTGGGGATAGAAATTTTTTATGTAGGAGAGGTTGTAATGAACCGCATTGTTGTGGTTTGGTAAAATTTTGAGAAAATGTGATAGATTTAAAATTAAATATATATATATATATATTGAGTTTTTTAAATTGATAATTGATAAATAAAAGTTTGTTATGCTTGAATTTTATCTAGAAAGTTAATAATAAATAATGGTGATATCATTATTTTTTTGACAAAAAATTGATGAAATCTGATTTGTTTATATTATATTTATATATGTATATATTGGAATATATATATTTATGAGTTTTTAATAATTATTATCAATTATGAAATAATAATAATAGTAAGGTTATATTTTTATTATTTCTATTACTATTATTATTGTTATTATTGGAACTTAATAAATGGGGTTTTTTGTTGTTTGGAAGTATTATATTTGAATTATTATATATATTAAAAAATTATATGTAAAACAGTGATGATGATAATTTATTTGAAAAAAAAGATCAATTTAAAAATAAATTTGAAATGAGAGTGGGGAATTGGGGTGTTGTACAAGGAAGTAAATAGAGAGGTGAGAGGGTTTTGATGTGAAAAATAAGGGGAAAAGTAATGAAAATGGGAGAAAAGAGTTTCAAAAAGAAAAAATAAAAAAACTTTAAATCATTTGGGTAAGGGGAGAGTCCTCAAAAGTAACCAGAAGGCACATGTGGATATCCCCCCCCCCCTCTCGCCTCTCCCACACACTCACTATTTCTCTCTCATTTTCTTCTTTGTTCTATGATTCATATATCCTTCAATATTGATAATATAGGTGTGTTGTTGGTAGTGTAAGATTTATATTGATGAGTAAAAGGTAATCCCTATGTTTATTTTGATAAGCATCAAATTATTTTTATTTAAATTTAAGTAAATACGAATTTCATATTCTATTTGTTTTTTTTGGTTCGTGGCTTGTAGAGGAGGTCCCAGAAGGTGTGGTTAAAGTTGCTTCACATCATTTGCATCATGTTATGCCTCTTGATGGATTTTTTAGGGTTTTTAAAGATTTTTTGACTAATTAAATTCTGGTTAGGGTATATTATTTTGTGATTTCATGTGTCTTAGATATGGGTGTGTGTTGAAGGGTGGAATGCACCCCCTTCACTTTTGGTATGATGTTGTTATGTCATATAGTGAATTTTAAGTAGTTTATACCATTTTTTATATCTGGTATTATATGTTTGGTTAATTAATTTTATGGAATTTATGGGTGGTAACACTGCTTTGGGATCCAGGAAATGTCACTGTGAGATTGGAATTAATGTGAAGGTCACCACTAAAGGTAGGTGACTCCATGCATAATCCTTTAAATTTAAAGACTTTTATTTATTGTCTATTTTTTAAAAATTCTTTTCACACCTTATGAATTATATATATACTATATTTTTATCCTCATCTAAATGTATTCGTATCACTCTCGGTCTACAATGTGACTATGAAAATGGGTTTTATGTTTTAAGTCATAAAATATTTTCCTCATGTAAACTTAGTGTTGTCAAAATTTCATAAGTTATTTCTCTAAAATAATCTAATCATAAAATGATTATGTTTATTTTAAATGGTTTAAAGTAATAAAACTCCTGTTTTTTATAATTTTTTTATATAAAATCATGTTCTTGATTTTTATAAGGTTATTTTTATGTTTTAATGATTGTTTGACATGGTTTATTTATACTGGTTTGATATTTTGGTTTTTAAAACTACTGGGTGGTTTTTTAAAAATACCATGATGTTTTAATATGATTTTAGAGAATTTTTTCTTTATTTGGTTTTTAATAAAAATATTTTACTATTATGTTTTAAAAAAAATTAAATTCCCAGTTGGCATTTTGTAAAAATTTGAATTTCATGGAAATGGGATGTGTGGAGATTTGGGAATGTTGTTGATATATTATGAGAATTATTTCATGATTAATGGAACTAAACACAACTAGTTTATCATGGGATCCCTGGGAACATGCATAAGGAATAAGAGGATTAATTTCCTTACTATTAGGCTATGCCACACTATATAAAAATTTTAGGACTTGGATGACTCAATTATGGTGCCATGATAGGGTTTCACTATATTTCTAGGCCATGGTAATGTACTATATAGAGGATTCATACTTGGTTTTGGTTCAATGTTAGGGTGCCTCTATGCCACTAGGACAAGAAAATATAGTCCTCACTAACTTCAAACTTGGTTGGGGTTCCATGGTAAGGTGTCTCCACGTCGTTAGGCCAAGGGAAACTACTCCTTAGTAGCCACAATATTTATTATGGTTACATGGTATTGTGTCACCATGATACTAGGAATTTGAATTACCTCTCCCTAGTAGAGACACACATAGGTGAATATGGACCATTTAGATCAAAAGATGGTATGATGCCCCTAGGTTTCTCTAATATTAGATTACTTTGGTCCACTCCCATGTATTCATTCTATTTTAGTTATCTTATTTTTTTTATTTTTGATACCATTTTTGTTTATATTTTGTTCATTAATTTATACTACTTTCATATATCATAATTATTTATATTTATTTACTTATTCTAGATACTTGATTGTATTCCATTACTACAATAGTTTGTTTCCATGTAGTGATTATTTCCATTTATTATATATTTTTCTATTAGAAAAATTATTACCATTATTTTAGTATTTATTAGTTTTAGGGTTTTCCATTATTTTCAATGTATAATGTACCTCTTTGGAATTTTATTTATTGGATTTCAAAAGAATTAATAAATATTGGGTTATTTTTTCCTTTACTTTAAAAATGTTGGTACTTGTATGATGCATGGTTTTTTTTAAACACATTCTCTTATCTTAGAAATTTTAACATTATTCATGAAAAAATGGGTGAGCTGTTCACATGAATATAATTAATTTAAGTAATGGTTGAGTGTGATTTATTTTAAAAAAAATTTAAACTTACTTTTATAGTTTTATTTCAAGCTAAATTAAAAGGATTTTATTTTAAAGGTTATACATGGGGTGTGAGGAGGTTATCTAATGGGGTTTTAGTAAATGCCTATGCATTTAAGGTTCAATTTATGTATTAAAGAGTTATAAAAATTAGTCTCGGGGTGTCGACTCAGGTGACCTTACATGACATGATGATTTAGAATGATAGATCTTTCTTATTTTCAATTCTTTAAATATATATTATGTATTATTCCTTATTTTATTCCACATATTTATTGATCTTCTATTTTGGTTTGTGTGATCATTCAACATACAAAATGGACATGTTAGAATGTTGAGGGATAATATCATGGTTATATGTAAAAAAATCCCAATATAGTTAATCTTTATGCCCTACACTAGTTTCCATCATGTGGGGATTGAGAACACCACTCAGTCAATGTCTCAAGTCTTCTTTGCCACCTGGATTAGTAGTAATCCTAGTTGGTTCATGGAAATTATCATAATATTAATACATTCATCAACATATTTATAATAATATTAACACAATTATTAATACATTTAATATATTAAATATTATTTACTAATTTTTAATATTTATCTAATTTATTCATTTTTTATATTTATTGTTTTTTTATAAGGTTGTTTTTTAACTCTTACTTTATTATAATATTAATACATTTAATTGCAATATTTATTAGAATATTAATAAATCTATTAATAAAACATCTATTATATTGTTATTACATTTATTATAATACTAACACATTTATTATTATATTTATCATAGTATTAATAAATTTATTATAATATTAACACATTTATTATTGAATTTAAAATAACTAATATTGTTTGTTCAGTTTTAACCTTTTTTAAAAAAATTATTAAAAGTAATTTTATAATTTTTAATATTTATAATTATATAATTAGTAATTTATTATAATTTTTAGATTTTATTTTAAATTTATAATATTTATTTATATTTATCAGTTCTAAATTTTGAACTGATAAAATCCCCTTTATCAGTTCTTATTAGTTAGCATAGATAAGACTTAGATTTATCAATTTTTTTATAGCATTGCTAAAAAGATTATTTATTATCGCCTTTTTACTAGCACTGATAAAACTTATTCCCCTATTTTAAAGGAACCTAAACAAATCACGTCGATCTCTTATGTCACTCAATGTCTGATGGAATCCCAACCCTGATGTCTACTCTTTCAAATTATTTAGATTAATCAACCCTCAAACCAAAAGTATGTTATTCGTTACCAATTTTTATGGATCTCTCAACTGATCTAGCTTAGTTTTCTTAATTCTTTCTCATTATTCCGATCTGCTTTAATCCTTAAAACATGGCATATACCCCAAGGTTTAGTGTTTTCCCCTTGATCCAGTGGGATTAATTTGATCCTTATTTTTATTATTCTTTATTGTCCAAGTAAATAAATATATATGTATTTATATAAAAATTAATAAATAGATGCATATTTTTTGTTCTCTATGTGTGTTGGTATATTCAAAAATGGAGTATTATATGTTTTGGTAAATCAAAATAAAAAATGAAGCTTTTGAATTGGTATGGTTAAAGAATTTCTAAAAATTAAAGGGTTTCAAATTATTATTTTTTATTTTTTATAATCGAGGGTGTTTATGTCAAAATTGACTTAATAAAAATGGTTTTTATTATAACTTTTATTATTTTCAATATATTTAATTGGGTGTATTTTGATTGATTAATATATAGTTTATTACCAATAAATATCGTAGTGAGCTTATTTTCTTATTTTAGGATTTCATAACAATGTGACTAGGCTTACGTAAATTAAAAAGTAACTAAATAAGTTTTAAAAGGAATTATAAATATATTATTTCAATAGAAACCTAATTGGAAGAGGGTTTTGATTCATTTTATAGATTAATGTGTTTTTTTATAAATATATATAAGACATTTAATTTTTATGAGTTAATAATATAAATCCTTTTTTTCTTATTCTTAATTATGTTTCCTTAGGAAGTGAAATATTATTTTATTCAAGTACTTTATACTATAATTTAAATGATTAGGTGATTGAAATGTTTTTAATAATTATTCAATTTTTAAAATGGTTTTATAAATGTGTGTTTTTATTTTTCATGTGTGTTTAAATTTGATGTTATTAAAATATTTTTTAAAAATCATATACTTTTAATGAAAAATAATTTTTAAATTCTTTGATTAAATGATTTTAAACATGAAAATTAATTCTTAAATGGGTAAATATTACATATTATTTAAGTTATATTATGTCTTGATTTATACAACATAAATTCATTTTTATAAAAATGAGGTTTTTTGGATAAGATGAATTAACTTATGATTTTATTTCTTACTGGGAATTGTTTGGATTGTTTGATTTTTTCGAAAATAGGGAGTGATTTCAACTATATTACCATAATTTTAGATTTTTTTTTGGAAAACATTAGGTTTTTATTATTTAAAAAACTTTTCTATCATTTATTATATAGTACCTTGTTTGTTTTGGTCATCATTTATTTTTAGTTGGTTAAAATTGAACTTCCATGGGAATTTATAAAATGAAATGATGTATTCAAAATAAAACCTAAGAAAACTTATAAGTGGTTGACATCCATACATACCATGATACACTACACTGAAATCAAACTATAATATTTTTACATTGTATTATAAAACATAGGATTTATATATTTATTCACAAATATGTTTACACGCAAACATATACGTATTGATATGTTTACATAGAAATATTTACTTTGTTTACAAATCAATGTATATATAAATTATTTGAATACATTCTATGTATTTATTTATTTATTGTAAAATATGAATGTTTTTGAACTAAATAGGATGGATATGAATAAGAATGGATGATCGATCATCATATACAAAATATTATGAGGATGGGATTGAAGAGTTCATCCAGTTTGAAATGTAGCATGAATATGACCCTTCTCAAATCATTTGTACGTTTTTACATTATTTTTATTCAAGATGAATTTTTCTAGAGGCATTGGGAGAACACTTGATATATCATATAATATAAAGAACTTATAAATGTTGGACTAGACATAGGGAAGAACTGAATGTAGCTAGTGATTAGTATAACAATGTAGTTTATGGATCATCTATTATTTTTTAAGCATACATGATTATGAAGATCAAATTAAAGAAAAGAAAATCTCATTTTAAGATGGTTTTTTATATTATCCAAAGTTATTTGATAAGTTAAAGATCAATGAAAAATCTTTATTGTATTTCATTTATACTAAATATAACACATTTCCATCCATGATAAACAATATAATTTTAAATATGTAACCATATTGAGAAAAACTAGCTTTATAGAACTACATTATCTCTAGAATGGTATTCTACTAAAGGATAATGAGATTACTTGTCAAGAAGATGTTGTTAAAAGAATTTTATGTTCAATGGGTGTGATCTCTAAAATAATAAAAGCCTACCCAAATGGATTTATATTTTTTATTAAGGACCATGAACCAAATAAAAACTTCCCTAAGATTGGTGTGACTCAATATAATAAAGATAATTCATTCCCCTCAAAATTTTTATGGTACTTTCCAATCATTCCAATGTTTAAATGCCAATATGGATGTGATGAAACTATATGAAAATTGTCATGGAATGCAGATAAAATAATTCAAGATATAAAATTTATTCACCATGAAAACTATCCTCAGTGAAATAAAATTGATCATGAGTATCCTAAATTTGTAAAGGAACTAAAAATCCACTATTTTATTATATCTATAGTTAAAATGAATATTTTTGGGGTATAAAGTAACACTCTAATACATGGAAAATTATCTTGTTATATTATAACATGATATTTTGGTTATGCATGAATCACAAATACATTATATTGTACCTACTTATATTATGAGAAAAAATCGGGTAATGATATTGATTTTTAATAGGATCAATTCATCAAATATCTGAAATAAATGTTTGATTAAAGTGTTATATTTAACGATTTTTATAAAAATTAATTTTTCATGTTGAGATCCATGTTTTATAGGATGATAAATTACTTTCCTACTTATGGAAACTATTTAGGATATAAAATTAAATTAATAATAGGTTGTCTCATTTGTGAAGAAGGTACACACTCATCTTGGATGAAACATTCCTCAAAGACTGTGTTTCTTTCACATCATAAATTTTAACAGTAATGAAATAAATATCAATTCTAGATGACATCATTTTACAGGAATTCAGAATAAGGTACAACTTCTTATTCATTAACATGTGATCAATAATTTTAGAAAGTAAATTACATGTCCACCATTTTTGGTAAACCATTTTCGTAAAACCTTATAGAAATTTGTTGGAAAAAGAGATAATTTTTTATTTAATTGTCATATTAAAATTATTTGTTTATCAATAATTTTCTTGATGTCATGTATGCAGAAAAAAATATATGTGACAGTGTCATTGGTGAATTACTAAATTCACCGAAAAAAACAAAATATAACATTAAGGATAGGTTAGACATAAGGCTAGGTTAGAAATGACTGACATGGGTATAAAGAAAGAGTTATCACAAGTTAAGGGTGAAAGAAAGACTTTTCTTTCTCTAGTGACATACATTGTTTCCAGACAAGTGAGATTTTGGTTTTTCAACTTCCTCAATGGTATAAATATTCTAGAGGGGTATTCATAAAATATAAATAATATCATGCCAATGACTGATTTAATGTTAATAGTTCTAAAATCACATGAAAGACATGTTTTTATAAAATATTTAATGAATATGGATTTATATCACATTCTTCATAAAAAATTCATACTCGCATTAACTAAGATTTAATTCTTTTTCAAAGCTATAATCAATAAATTTATAGACCTGTTGAAGTTACTGACTATGGAAAAAAGAAATTGCTATCATATTAAGGGAATTGGAGACGTTCTTCCAACCATTATTAATTGATATTATGGTTCACTTAGTTATAGATATCTGAATATATTTACCTTTACATTATATATGGTTGTTACCCCATTAAATGGAATATAAATATTTTAAAAGGGTTTATTAAAAATAGAAATTGACAAGTTTGTTGTATTATAGAGTAATATTTTGTTTATAAATCCATTGAATTTGGTACCAGTTACCTGTCAAATATGGGTAGGATAGGTCTCCCAAAATCACATCACATCAGGAGATTTGAGTGTAATATAATTTCTAGAAGATATTTTGTCACAATTACTATTAAAGAGTAGGAGTGGTATCACCTTTATGTTTTATATAGTATTATAGAGGTTTCACCATATGTTAAAACTGAAAAACTAATTCCTAGTAATTTAAAAACATATATAGATGAAATATGGATATTAAATACACATAATCAACTGTTTATATGATTGTTTCTAGACTATATTTTTTAGGAGTTCTATAAAAATATGAATTAAATTTAAGAATGAATTTGATAGCTATCCAAAGGACCAAGTGTATATGTATTATATTATAATTTGTATGTAATTAATAGTCATATATTCTACATAGATTATGGTCTAAACATAATATGATGTGAAATATTAGAGTCTCTCTTATGGAATAACCAATGCATGTATATGGTAATAAAGATACAAATATAATTTATGTGATTATGTCATATTTTGGAAACAATGAAAAAATATGGGAATTTGATTATATAAGATTCCAAGTGATTATTTTTCAATACAAATTTGTTAATAACATTTTTTTAGTTAAAAAAGATGAATTGGGATCAGTAAAAGTGAATTTAAATTAGGGTATAGGGGTGAAACATTAATAATGGAATAAAATTTAGTACATATAAAGTTTCAAATATTTTATTTCAAATATGAAATCCTTGTTTACTCATTTATCCTTTTATTTTTTATGCGGATCCATTCTTTGGAAAAGTCTTGAGATCTTGGAGTAGCATGTGATGGTTTAAAAGGGATTTTTGGTGTTTTTTCTATCCAAAAAAGGAAACACCACAGCCTAGAGAAAGCTATACTGACCATATTGTGTGCCTCAGTGAAAAAAAGGCAAGGGGGAAATGGCATGGGTATGTCATAAAAAATCCATAAAGCATGAGAGGATTTATTGTCCGTCATGGACTAGAAAACCCCACCATGCCTATTTTGGAGGGCATGGTGAGTGGGGAAATGACTTGATTCTCACAAAAACGTTGTTTTAGAATATATTTTGGGTTCATGTTCAAGGAATACATTCTCAAGGTCAGGTTGTGTTTTAGGTCATATCAATGGACATGATTTATTTTTAAAAGAAAAAAATCATCCTTTCTTCTTCAATCATGAATGTGTTAAAGGGTAAAATGTGTGGGAATTTAATGGATGTCTTGAATTCATTTTAAATAGATTTTTTCCTATATTATTCAATTGGATAATCTTCCTTGATGATTATTCATTTTTCTTATTAATTTAAAGATGCATGGAAGAATTGGGTCCCAAACTTGTGTGATATTCATCCATCCTTGGTTTCCTTCCTATTTTGACTCTATAATACCTTCCCTTTAGTTAATATAAGGAATTTATTTATCATACTATGTTGGTGCTTCCAATTTTGGGTGATTTTGTAAGGATCTCTTGTAAGCCTTACTTGGATTGGCTGAATTTTTTTCCCTTCTTGAATGATATTAGAATGAGGTTTTTCGAATTGATTTAGACTTTTTGGAGCCTCAATACTCTTCACTTGTTGTCCATTAGTAGTGAAGTTATTCTTACTCAACTAGACTAAAAGATTTCTATTAAGGGTAATTGAACATTGGGTGAGTTTGGTTTTACCCATGGCTTGTTATTCTTATTCACCTTACTCGATAACTCTTGTCTGGTTGGTTTTGATATAGTTTTATATGTTCTTGGTGTGTGAGATAGTATTGATGGGTGTGGGAACATAGTTTGGGTGATGATACTATTAAAAATCGGGACGTTGACAATGAAAAACTTGAAGTATGGATATCCTTACCACATATGGACTTATATATAATATTGTAATGATTTGATGGTTTATACATTATAACCTTTCTTGTTGTAAGTTTCTTGCATGTTTGTGTGTTTCTATTGTGGTCCATGTTTGGTATTTGACCTATGACTTGTGTGTAGCCTCTCAGTAACTATTCTTGGTATGAATTATTGATCCTTTCTAGGATACATATTGTTTGTGGAATTATATAGCTTGTGGAATATGATTCATGTATTAGGATGATCGGGTTACTTAGTTTCTATTAGATGACCACTTGTAGGGGAATCACACTGAATTGATGATGGCTTAAAACTATGGCTCATTTGATGATATGATTTAGATCATAGAAATTTCTACTGATATGGGAGTAAATTATGCATGGGAATCGAAAATTAGTTAGCTATAGAATAAAGTGGGAGAATGTAATACCTTGAGTTTTTATGATCCTTTTTTTCTAAATATATTAAATTTATTAAATTTATTGTTTTATACTCTACACCATGTTAATATTGTTATACATGAAACACTATTTTATCTTTTGTTACATGCATTACTAAGTTTCTATAAAAGTAGTGTTTTATTATTATAATTATTTAATATTATAACCTACCTATTAAATTAGGGGGAATGAATAGTATTTCTCACACCATGAAATTTATGTAGTATTTATTCAATAAATATTTTGGGAATTCATCCAATAGATTTGATAGACATAAGATAAGAATAAATATAATTTCAAGCATAAAAAAGATATATTTTCTGAAGGCGGTTTTATCACCTTTTAATAGAGAACCTATTATAAAACTAAATTATGGAGCATTTATAAATTATATTTGATAAAATAAAAATAATTTTTGAAATATGTATGACAAAATTAGCTCAGGATTAATTTCTATTATTTTTCTGATAAGTTTCATATTTTGATGATTAGTGAAAAATACGACATTTTAATTAATAACTAAATTCCGTATAATTTATTTATATAGTTAAATTATATTTTAAATTGGTTTTAAAGTATAAATAATTCAATTATACATAAATAAATCAAATTTTGGTCATTTTAATCAATATTACATTTAAATTTTATATAAAAACATTTCAAACTTTTAAACATTTTATACTTTAAAAACTCGTTGTTTCTTTCCGTATGATGGATTGATTTTAAATTAATTTTTGAAACTTATATGTTTCAAATTTTTAAAAATAGATTATAAATTTAGATTAATAAGGTCCAAATTTATTTAATATGTCCTTTTAGTTTTTTCCAATATGAATAGTAACCTTGGTAAATTTTGTTACCATGGTAAAAGTTAAATTATGTCAGTTAGGTTAAAAATAAAATAATAAAGACTATAAAATGACCCTAGAACATGCCAAAATTTTATTGGATGAAGATAATTAAAATCTTAATACCTAATTATAAAAATTAAGTTGTTTAATAGACACATTTTCAATAAAATTACTTATATAATATTTCAATCAATGAAAGTCAAAAAATGTCACATTCTTTGCCTAAAATATCCCTTTTGTGTCCACATGGGGGAAAATATATATTAATAACGAATATAAATTTAAATTTTTAACTTAATAAACATATTTTTTATGAAGTAAATGTATTTTTGTCTTTTTTGTGCCACTTAGATGAGATTATGATATTTATAATACTTTGATTAATAAAAATTCAAAGATGACACATTCATGTTCTAAATAATATATCATTTTAATATAGTGTTTCCCAAAATATATATTTGATTATAAATATTTTTATAAAATATATAATATTTATCATCATCATGGTATATTATTTTCAATTTTTAGTTAAGAAATAAGTATATTAAATAATAACACAACACTGATGTAGTAATTATTTTATTACTGGAAATATCCAATAAATGTTACTAAAAATATTAAAATAAATATAATTTTTGATAATTATGGGAAAAAATAATTTTATAGATGAACTTGAACTATTTTGGATATAATAAAATATTTTTTTTAAGTTAAATTGTTATATTTATATTTTTAAAATTCTAAGTAACGAATAGTGTCAACATTTACACTAATGATATTTCATCAAAATAATATTTTATTAAATTATTTAAAAATAATAAAACAAATTTAAAAATAGAAAATAATTAAAATATATTCTAAAAT
Organism: Viscum album; assembly: GCA_963277665.1. Classification (NCBI taxonomy): domain Eukaryota; kingdom Viridiplantae; phylum Streptophyta; class Magnoliopsida; order Santalales; family Viscaceae; genus Viscum; species Viscum album. The sequence goes on from OY728121.1 coordinate 1,212,395,766, forward strand.
TTTATTTATTCTTCATTAATGGTCTAGTTTACATCACATAATTAAAAATTACAACATTTTAAAATTGATAACTTTTTTAACTTAGTTAAAATTAAAATAGATTAACTAGGGGTTAATAAAAATGATACGGTTTAAAATAATACCAAAATTGTTTAAAATATATTTTTTGATGAGATTAAAACTTTATATTATACTATCTTCAAATAAATTTCCTTTTTGTGATAATTTTATTTATATCTAATTTATTATAACTTAATAGATTTAGAAATTTCAAAAGTTCCTCTCACCTTAATTGTAAAAGGAAACCTCCTCTATCACTTATTCACATCAAATTGTGCCTTCAAGATTAATAATACCCTACCAATTTATCTTATAGACTTTCCTATAAACATTATATAGGTGATTTTGTTCGCAAAATACAAACCCTAGTGACCCAAAGAGGAGAGCTAAAGAATGTTCATTGAAGAAATGGTAATCGTCTTTACCGACTCTTTCAAGATTATTTATTCTACTACTTACTATTGATGTGTTTTATCCATTATAAAGTAATAAATCCAGTATAACCTACAAACTAAGATTTTATTATTATTTTGGAATATCCATATTTCACAATTTTCTATTCTATGAAAAGTAAATGCATCGCGCATGCGTACATATGGCTTATTGTCTCCACGTCGTGGTGTAATTTATTTTTCATCACTACTTTACATTGATGGATATTATTATGGAAATAAAATAGATATATATATATATATATATAATTATAAAATGATATGGATTCTATAAAAAAATATACCATTCACTTCCTTACCCTTTTATCATTAAAGAAATGGTATTATCGCCCGTGCGTACATATGACATATCGTCTCTGAAACACAATGTGGTTCATTTTCCTTGTTCAACAATAAATAATAATTATATAAATATATATAAGGAATAAATATGATATATATTAAATTAATATCATTATGTAGATGATATAACAACATCCTATTCACAATAACTGGGACTTATGTGACAAAATATGCATTGGAAAATGAAACATTTAACACCCAAAAAGGGTAATAATGAAATATTATTAACTAATAGGTGATAAAATGATATAATAGGATCATATATGATATAATAAATATTAATATAGTTCTAGTATAAATTAATAACATTATTTAAACTATTATACAAGAGTATCAGATACATATGAAGGAAATCAGACCTAAGGTAAGGGTTAATTTCACAGTATCATTATTATTCGAGATTGTTTATATGTAATTATATGTTATGATATATTTTTCTTCCATGGAAATGTTTCCTGAAAATATTTTTACTATTCTTAAAAAAATTTAAAATTCATTTTTACACATATGTGAATTTTTACAAAATGGTTTGAAAGAAATCATTTTTTTATTTTCCAAATGAGGTACTTTGTGACTTTTCTAACAAAAATATGAAAGGAATATTTTTTAACTTATATGGAATGAATGGATTTTTTTTATCTCTCATTATGCATTAATGTATTTGAGATTTATTTATAATCTTACAAAGTTCTTTTCAAATAAATTTTAATTTGTAATTTCATAGCTATAAAAAAAATGTTTTCAAAATAGAAAAGATATTTTCCTCAAGAATTATTTTCAAGTGATCCTCAAAAAAAATCCATATAATACAAAATTATTTTATGTGAATTATGTTTTACCAGACATATTATCCAATTATACCATTATTATTCTTCAACTTGATGGATTATATTTAGGAATTTCATTTCTTTTACATAAGTTATGTTATGATGAAATGTTTATGAAATCCATTTCTTTTATAGGTTCTCATATTATGAATGAATTATGTTTTTTTTTAATACATATATATGGTTTCCATTATGTGATATTTGTGGCCTATATCACCCTCCAATTAATTGGTTAAATATTCTAATCCCATGAGATATATATGATTAGAATGAGGAGTGAACTCGATACAGTAATACAAGGATAAAATGTGAAGTAAAATTGGTTCATTTATACAGGGTTGGAATGGGGAACGAACACAATTCAGTAAAATAATTTTTCCACTATGATAGTCTTGGAAATGAAGCTTCACTAATTTGGAAGTGACTTTCTATTCTTATGTGTATTCCATAATTTCATTTCTTATATTATTCTCTCACAGAATATGTTATTTGATACTTTATGAACTTCAATGATTTATTCCATGACATGATATCATTATCATTCATATATGATATATAATTTTAAAATGTTTTACTAATGTGCATATTCCTTATTTTTGATTTTATGATTGATATCTCCCTTATTTACCCATAATTAGGATATAAGATCAACCTTTTCATATGTTTCTTTTCCCCCTAATATAAAGAGAGGTATTAGGTATAATATAACAAAAAAGGGCTGTAGTTATGGATAAATTTGTTGGAGAAGATGTAGATGTATATGAACTAGTTTTTTTTTCTTCTATGTTTCAAAAGGAACTAAACTAATATGTTCTTTGGGCATGTGTTTTTTTGTATGAAATATTCCAAAAAATGATGAGAAGTATATATGTATGGTAAACTTGGTTTGTTATATTTGGTATCAGAGTAAAGTTTTAGTTAATCATTTGAAACTAGGATGAGAAAACTTTATTGAGATCTATATAGATATTCCTAAAGATATGTTTTGGGATGTCTATAATAATAAGTATGCGTATAGGTTACAATCCTATAATTTTGCTAATGATCATGAATGAATGAGGGTTAAACCTAGGATGGTATATATTGAATGTAATTTCTCTTGATTATATGGTTTTCCTAGTATGGTTAGTGTTTCTCACAATATTTTTTTTTTTTGATTCAATGGATAGAACATAAAGTAAATATGTTAATGATGAATATAATGGTAAATTCAATAATTTTCCTCCGGAAAACCCAAATTTTATGGGATCTGGAATGGAAAATATTATCGCTAATTTCAAACAAGATATGAATCATGTTGGACTACCAAATGAGAAAATGAGGGAGAAACTTTTTATTGATTCCTTCATGAGGCAACATCCACCATCTTTTAATGGTTCTTCGGATCCATTTGTTATTGAAAAATGGATCGATACCATTGAAAAGGTATTTTATATCCTTCAGTGTTCAGAACATGAAAATTTTATTTTGGTTGTTTATCATTTACGTGGAAAAGAGGACCAGTGTTGGACTCTAATCAAGATTATGAGGCAACAAGATGAAATTGAATCCATATATTTGGATGAGTTCAAGAAATTATTATATAATAGGTAATTTATACATGTTCTTCATATTAATATTGATTAAGAGTTCCTTGAGTTAAACAAAAGGGGTGATGAGTTTGTTGGTACCTATAAGGAAAATTTTACAAGAATCTCTACATACACTTCTGGTATTACCATCCAACCTAAAAGTAACACTGACAGATTCTTTAATGGCTTAAAAGAAATTATTAAATGGGAGTTATCCATAAGAAACATAAATAGCAATGAAGATATTGTGTGTTGTTCTATCAAGGTGGAAATATAGGTAGGAGTTACATATCAATCTCATAGATTTGAATAGAAATGAAATATATTGATTAAATGAAAATATAAAACCATAGATAAAATAAGAAAATATTTCCTTTATGTTCAAAGTGTGTAAAGAAACATGGAAGAAACTATCTTAATAGGAATATAAATATTTTATGTGTAGAAGTGAAGGTCATAAAGTAATTGATTTCTAAAGTGATGAGAAGAAGATAAATATTGATATGAATAGAGAAAAGACTGCACGGAATAATGTTACCACACATCAAAGCTTAATGTTCAATGAAAATGGGCATTATACTAATCAATTCCCAAATCAGAGGGTTATCAATGATGTTCGACATCAGCAACTCTTAAGACTGAAGACAAATTCAAATAAAATTTGATCACTATTTGTGATGTGTATTATTACAATTAATTATTGGAATGATTGAGTTTTTATGTATTTGAATTCAAGAATAATGTTGTAGAAGTAGTTTTATGGTATTACGGAATAATTAAACATCTAAGGATTTGTATACTATAGTTTTTATTTAAGGATTTGAAAGCATATATTAAATGGTACTAGTAATGATGAAAAGTGATTGAGGACATAAGGGGATATTTTTGGAGAAATAAAAATTTAAGGAAAGATATCCCTTAATATTTTCATGATGTTGGGATAATAATTATATAAAGATATTTTTTATTGTGATGAAATAAATAGAATAGTATTGATGACCTTGTAATTCTTGACAAGGTGGTTTACGATATCATGTATTGATTTTATATAATTTTTTGATCTATGGTATAATGAAAGGGTTAATTTTTAAAATCATGCATTCTTTCACCAAGGTTTTAGGGTAATTCAGGTTATTAACATGTTTCAAGAGAATATATGATAATGTTCTTCACATGTTTGATGTGTGAAAATTAAGAGTATATCAAGTTTTTTGGGGGTTTAATGATAAGTTTATTTTTGAAATTTAGTAATCTTATTATGGAAATTTTTTTATTTTAATATTTTTGAAGGTTCATAAGGGTAACAATTTATGAATTTGTTTTTATTGAACTTTGGATTTTTTTAGGGATTAATGTTTTACTTAACCATATGATTATTTATGCATATTATATAACCTATGCTAACCATTTTTTATGATAGATATAGACATAAATAATAACTTGTAATACCATTATAGATCTTATGATCCACTAGTTATCTAGGAATTACAATTTGAACCTCATTTCTTATACTAAGAGATGAAGCATAAATTGATCAATGCACAACTGATGGATGAGATTGTAGTTAAAAAGTGGAATGAAATCAAGTAAGTATATATTATTTTGAAAATTATATAACTACTAGAAAATTATGTTGAAACAAAAAATTTATCCTAGTACCATCATTTCTAATGAATCAAATGGTTCCTTAGATCATCACATATTTATAATTTTGTGATGGTTAACTTTATAATGACCATGTTCGCTATCACTCTCTATCAAACCTCGGTAGTTGGAATTCTCTTCCTTGTCCATGTTTTTAATTTCCACTAATGTTCTCCAAATAAAATTCATAGTTATATGGTGATCTTCATAATTTACTTTCCTGATATTAACAGGAAGTTTTATAGATTGTTTTTATGATGTGGGTTTCCCAAAAATAAATTCTTAAACATCCACCTCTGATTTTCAAAATGCAATTTCAAATTGAAAGGATGTGATTTCCTTTTTAAATTATTGATCATATCAAAATAGTATCTTATCGATTGGGTCTTCCATAAAATCTCAATCAAGTTCATGATTTTTTTTCATTCAACTATTCTAAGGAATTATATACATGATCTTTCAAATTTACTAAACTAAGAGGTCATACTAATGGAGTAAGATATTTCTTATGAAGAGAAATCGATAGAAATTTTGGATCATAGAGATAAAGTTCTAATAAACAATAACACTCACCTAGTTAATGTTTTGTGTAGAAACCACAATTTTGAAAAAGCTACATTATAGGTTTATGATATGATGAGGTGGATGTATCTTTATTAGAATGATGAATTTTGAAGTAGAAATTCATTTTAAGGTAGGTATAATGTAACACCATGAGTATTTATGAAACTTTTTTTGAGTAAATTAAATTTATTTGATGTATTTTGTTATACACTAAACCATGTTAATATTTCACTACATAAAACATAGTCTTAACTTATGTTACACGTAACACTGAATTTCTACGAAGCAACATTTTGTTATTATAATTATTTAAAATTATAACCTAACTGTTAAATTGGCATGAATGAATAGTGTTCACCACACCATGAAATTTATATATTATATATTAAATAATTTTTTATATCTATCCAATATATTTTATAGAGATAAGATAATAATGAATCCAATTTTACACATAAAAATCTATATTTTTTTCTTAAGGCAGTTTTATCCCCTTTTAATGAAACACCTATTATAAATCTAAATTTTGGAACTTTTATAAATTATATTTGAAAAAATAAAATTAATTTGAGAACTAGTAATGTCAAAATTATCTTAGGTTTAATTTTTTATATTTTTACGATATGTTTTATTTTTTGATGAATAGTGAAAAATACTAAATTTTATATAAAAACTGACTTTTCATCTAATTTATTTATACTATCAAATTATATTTTAAATTGGTTTTAAAATATAAATAGTAAAACTATACATAAATCAATCCAATGTGGGTAATTTTAATCAATTTTACATTGAAATTGGATATAAAAACATTTCAAACTTTTGAGCATTTTTTTACTTAAAAAATATGTTGTTTCGTTCTGTCGGTAGGATTAATTTTAAATTAATTTCTTAAAATTGGGTGTTTTGAAATTTGAAAAATTGATATAAAATGTATATTCATAGGTTCAAAATTTATTTAATAGGTCCCTTTTACTTTTGGCCAATATGAATAGTCATATTGGTAAATTTTGTTACCATTGTAAAGGGTAAATTGGGTAATTTTTGTTAAAAATAAAATTATAAGGACTATAAAATGACACTAAAACATGCCTGAATTTTATTGGATGACTATAATTAGAACCTTAATACCTAAGGATGTAATTTAAGTTTTATAATGGACACATGTCCATGAAAATGACTTGTATAATATTTATATCAAAGAAAGTCACAAAATATCACTTTCTTTATCGTAAATATCCCTTATGTGTCCATAAGGGGAAAAGGCTATGTTAAGGACAAATATAAATGAAAATTTTTAACTTAATAAATATATTTTCATGATATAAATTTATTTTTTAGTTTTTGGGTCACTTAGATGAGATTATGATATTTATAATATTTTATTTAATAAAAATTCAAAGATTTCATATTCAGGTTTTGAATAATATACCATTTAAATATAGGTTTTCACAAAATATATTGTAACACCCTAAGTTTTTCCAAAAATAAATTTAAATTCATGAATGTTTGTTTTAAGTAGATATTTATAACTATCTTTTAAAAATAAATTTTCCACTTCTATGTTTTGAATTTTGAAAAACGATCATCTATAATTGCGTTCAGTATGTTATTTAGAATCTAATGGAACCAACTTTTTTTGGTGAATAGTAACATACCATTATGAATAGTAATATGAACCTAATGAATAGTAAATTTTGTTAATATTTTATTTTCTTAAGGATTTAAGATAATGACATCTTGGTTAATTTTCCAATGTGATTTAAAAGTAATTATAGTTTTTAAATTATTAATTTTTGAATTAAGTATGATTTTATATAAAAATTAAATTAATAATATTTAGAAAATTATTTTCAAAAAATGGAGTTAATTTTTTAATTCTACACTTCAAGAAATGGCAAGGGTAAATTTTTTAAAATTTTCTAAAATTCTAGAATTTTTTATGAATAGTAAAATACGATAAAATAAGATAAATGTTGAATACTTGATTTACTGCATCATAGGTGATTAAATGATGATTTAATCCCACTTGGTTCTAACTCACATTCCATTATTACTATTTTGGGTCAAATTAATTGATATTATTCATAGTCTTGAGAAAACATATTATAATAATGATTAAAATAATGAAAAATACCCACTCTCCTCCACTATAAATACCACCCTCATTCCCCTCTTCCTTCCACACCTCTCAAGCCTTGAGCCTTACCTAATTTCTGACCAATACTACCTCTAAGTATCTTCCCCATGTTCTAGAGCTTTTTTCCCACCAAAAGGCCAAAACCCAAGGCCTTAAGAAGGATCTCTAGGAGAAGAGATCAAGAGGTAAACATCCTCTTTTATTTTCTTTCTTTTCTTTCGTTTTATGGTATTTTTTTCATTAAATATGGATTATGTTGGGATAATTCATTCAATATCCCCATTAATTCCCATATTATTTAATAATGATGAGATACCCCTTTCCTCTCATCAAATTATTTTATAAAATTTCAAACGACGTCGTTAGGCTTCCGGATTTTCGTTAGAGATTTTTCAATTTTTTTTTGAGTTCATTTCTTCTTATTTTCTCACCTCCTATTATCCAAGAGGCATTAAAGATCCAGAATATTTTAAATTCTTGATTTTCTCATGTTCGTAGTAAATTCCCCATAAATATTCTACTCCTCCTACACTTATTCAAGTAATTAAAAACATTATCTGTGATGTGTCGAATTTCCGCCATTGTGGACGATGTGATTTCAATTTGCTTTAATTCCTTCAAGTATGGTCATGAAACCATTTTTATTATTGAACCAGGTTATAATATATTTATTTTTTCTCATTAATGGGTTTTTAATTATTTTTTACCCATTATTTTAATTTTATAAAACAAAATGAGGTCGTTATTATCAAAGAACAACTAAAAAGATCTAAACGAAAATCATTAATGTTTTAACTTATGAATCATCCTAATATAAGGATAAAAAATGATGAAATTTATAATTTATGGTTATGGAAATATTTGAATACTACCTCATTACAATTCTGGAGTTTCACTTCCAATCGACAAGAACAATCCATCATGAACTGATCATGAAAATCTTGTAAAGAACTCACCCAAAACAGTGCAAGGAACAAAATACTAACAATTAAAGTGTGAAATGATGTTATTAAATGATAATATAAGTTATTATAAATATGGATATGATTATTTAATATATTAATAAATCTATTTTAACTATTATATAGGATTATTAAATGATTTTTAAGTAAGACAAATCCGAGGTAAGAGAATTTTTAACCCGATTTCCATTCTTTGTGTTAACATTATATTTCATTATTTAGGTGTTATTAAAATTGTTTGTGTGATGAGTTTTTTTTATACTATGTTTAATTATGTGTATTTACTATATATATATATATACATATTCTATCGACTCTATTAATTATCACTTCAATTATATAATTTTTGTAAGGAGTTTTACTTTATAATCCTCTTTTAAAAATTTTGTTCTACAAGATTCAAAAGCATTGATTTTATGAATTTATTCATGTTGTATGATTATGTTATGTTTCTTGGGAATTGTTTATGATTAAGGTTGGGACCTAAATATCCCTCAAATTCATTGGTTATGTGTAAGTTGAGGTCGGTCGTATTGTGACTCCATGTGTAACTGCGATGCTTACATAAATTGTAAGGTAGCCATGAGAGTTACAGATTTTAAGGTAGCCATGAGGGTTACAATATTATGTAAGTAATTCCCCAAGATACCTTTATAGTTCCATTTATGTTCTTATGTTTTTTTGGATCTTTTGTAAATTTCATGTTTCACAAAGTAAGTATATATGGGTGGCAAGTATGTCTTGTGAAAAGAATTTCATATGTTACAAGTGTTCATGGACTAATGTGTTATTTCCTTCTTTTTAAATCCCTTACTGAGATTTTGTGCTCGTCCCAAGTTTTTAAATGATTTTCACAAGTTATAAGTATTTTTAAGACAAACAAGGATTCCAATTTAAATGTTTTAATATTATTCTAAGAAATAATGTTTTAATCTTTAATGTTTTATATTTTGAAAAAAAAAATTGGAAATGGTTTTTATGGTATCCACTTTGTATCAATGTGTAATGTTATGAATTTATTTTTTCCCAATTATCTAAATAAATAAACTTTAAAATATGCTTAATTTAAAAGGAATTTATTACATGACTAAAATAAAGATTATGTAATTTAATATGGTTGAGTCCTTATGGTTGGTATCAGAGGATGGTTTAAAGAACTTTAGGTCTTGGGTTGATGTTAAAAAAATATCATAAATGATATTTACACTATGATTAATTTTTAATGTTATAGAATTAAAAGATTACCATGTTTCTCCATATAAGATATGTTTGTTTATATTGGTTATCCACAGAAGACACAAGGTAGCTGAATAGGAGAGGCACTAACAGAATGACATCCTTCCGAATCTGCATCCCAAAATGGTAGGGATTGGAAACAAGCAGTTTGTAACAGTATTGGTTTAGATAATGTAGGTAATAAATGGTGGTCACATCCATGAAAGAGACAAAATAGAGGTACCACAACAGAACATTATGATAGTGGAACATTTTATGAGATAACACCCTCTTGCTTTCAACGTATCTTCTAACCCAGTAGCGGCAGAAGGATGGATTAAAGCACCTGAAAATATATTCAATGTTATAGGATGTTCAGAAAATCAAAAAGGTAAGTCTTGTTATTTATCTTTTTCAAGTTGAAGCTGATTAGTGGTGGTCAATGGTAAATAATATCAGGGATAGAGAGGATATTGATTCCTTATAGTGGGATGATTTTAAAATTATTTTCCTTGAAAAATATTTTTTTAAGGTGATGTGACTTTGGATGGAGAAGAAATTCATTAAATTGAAGAAAAAGGAGTAAGATTTAGTGGCTGTGTATAAAGTGAACTTCACCCGAATGACGAGGTATTCTTCAAATCATATTCTAGATCTTGATACCAAAATATACTACTTTTACTCCAGAATAAATCCAAGGTATCGAAGGGTATTGGCCTCCTGTGAATTCAGAAGTTATGAGAAACATGTCTGACATGCTGAGTGGGTAGATAAGCATTTTTCTAATGATCATGTGTATTTTTTCAATAAGGAGAAGAATTGTCTAGATGGAAATCAGTGGGTAAGAATCAACCAAAGAAATATGAAGGTAAGAAAATCCATTTTCTATCTTATGAAAAGTATGGAAAGAAGCACCTTGGGTAATGTCTTAGAAAAACTGGGAAGTGTTTTAAATGTGGTAAGTTTGGACATATGGCCCGAGATTGTAATGAAAATTATCCTAAGACTAATCCTGATAAGAAAATGGTTAAGTGTTTTAAATGTGGTGAGATGGGTCATTATGAAAATGTATTCCCAAAGAGAGATCCAAATGATGTAAAGAAGCTAGACTATAAGACAAAAGGTGTAGTGAGATCCTTTGCGACTACATCAGAAAATTTCAGTCCATCCAACAAAGTGGTATCAACACCAGGGAAATCAGTATTTTTCCATGATTTACTTGAGATCTAGATACTATCAGCTGAAGGTGAAGGAGGATGACATCCCGAAAACATCCTTTCATACTAGATATGGGAATTATAAATTTGTTATTATAATGTTTGGGTTGAATAATGCACCTGATTTATTCATGAATCTTATGAATAGAGTATTTCATGAGTTCTTGGATAAGTTTTTAGTCGTGTGTATTGAGTAAATTCTTGTATTTTCAAAAAATAAAGAGGAGAATGAAAAACATCTAAGGGTTGTTTTACAAACCTTAAAAGAAACAAAACTATATGGAAAATTTAATAAGTGTGATTTTTGGTTGTAACAGATTTATTTTATTAGTAACATTGTAAATGAGTATGGAATAATAGTTGATCCTTCCAAAACAAAATTGTTTGATGAATGTCCAAGACCCACAAATATTACATAGATTCATAGTTTTCTTGGATTAACAGGTTATTAGTTACGGTTTTTAAAAAACTTTTCACGGTTGTCTAGCCCGATAACTAAGTTAACATGAAAAGAGGTTAAATTTATTTGGATAGAATAATTTGATGTCTCTTTTTAGGAACTGAAGACGAGATTGGTGAATGCTCCAGTTTTGGCCTTAACTTCCTGAAATGGTAAGTTTTTCATCTACAGTGATGCTTCTTTGAAGGGACTTGGTTGTGTTTTGTTGCAGAATGATCAGTTAATTGTTTATGCTTCAAGACAACATAAACCTCATGAGTTAAATTATCTCACACATGATTTGGAATTACCAGATGGGGTTTTTTCTTTGAAAATTTGGAGGCACCATTTATACGGAGCCAAATGTCAAATATATACTGAACATAAAAGTATGAAGTATATATTCACCCAGAAGGAATTAAACATGAGGAAGGGATGATAGATTGAACTGATAAAGGATTATGATTGCATGATTGATTATCATCCAGGAAAAGCAAACAAAGTGGCAGATGCCTTGAGTCAAAAACAACATGCATCATTCAAAATGTTACATTTGGAACATGATCCTTTGATTAATGATTTGATCAATTTTTTTGTAGAATTTATTAGTGAAGGGAATAAATCTATTTTGCTTCAGGTTTCAGTGCATTCATCATTATCTGAAAGAATTAATCAAGCGTCGAATGAAGATCATGAGATATAGAAAAAGGTAGAATTGGTAAAACTGGGTAAGTTTCCAGAATTTAATCTTGATAAATATTGTGTTTTACGATTTGGAAAAAGGTTGTGGGTGCCTTATGATTCCCAGTTGAAGAAAGAATAGTTGTGTAAAGCTCATAGTTCTCCATTTTCAGTTCATCCTAGCAGTACCAACACGTACTAAGACCTTTTGGAGTATTATTGGAAGGACAAAATGAAAATAGATATTGTTGATTTTACCATTAAGTGTTTGACATGTCAACAGGTTAAAGCAGAGCGGAAGTTACCGAAGGGGATGCTTCAGTCTTTTCAAGTGCCATAGTGGAAGTGGGAGAATGTATCCATAGACTTTGTGGTGGGACAGCCTAAGACATCTCAAGGTAACAATGCAATTTTCATTATTATTTATCGGCTGACAAAATCTGCACATTTTATTTCTATTCGAGATACAATGTCTTTGGATCAACTTTTTAGACTATACCTCAAAGAGATTATCAGGTTACATGGAGTTACTCTTTCCATTATATCTGACTAGGATCCCAGGTTCACTTCTAACTTTTGGAAGGGACTTCAGAAGTTGTTGGGCACAAAATTAAATTTCAGTACATCTTTTCATCCTCAATCAGATGGGAAGTCAGAACGAATGATTCAGACTTTGGAGGATATGCTTCAGGCTTGTTCAATGGACTTTTAGGGATGTTGGGATTAGTATCTTTCTTTAGTTTAGTTTTTTTATAATAACAGTTCTCATTCCAATATACAAGTGGAACCTTTTGAGGCACTATATGGGAAGCGGTGTCGGACTCCAGCATTTTGGGATGAATTCGGTGAAAGAAAGTTGATTGGGTCAGAATTAGTAGAGGAAGTGGCTGAGAAAGTGAAGATGATCCAGCAGCACATGAGGATAACTCAGAGAAGGTAGAAAAGTAATGCAAATAATATAAATAAAGACTTCTCTTTCGAAGTAGGTGACCATGTTTTCCTTAAAATATCTCCTAGGAAAAGTTTGATGTGTTTCGATAAGAAATGGAAGCTAAGTCAGCAATTCATCAGTCCTTATGAAATCCATACGAAATTTGGAACAGTTGCATACCATGTAGCTTTTCCTCTGAGTTTTTCTCGGGTACATAATGTTTTTAATGTTTCGATGTTGAGAAAGTATGTACCAGATTCATCCCATGTCTTAAGACTAGAAATAGTTCAACTGGAAGAGAACCATTCTTTTGAAGAGAAACTAGTTCAGATTCTTGATCGAAGGGAACAGGTATAGTGTAATAAGGTAGTCCACTAGGTAAAGGTTGTGTGGAGAAAACACATGATATAAGAATCAACATGGGAGTCTAAAAATACTATGAGGGAAAAATACCCTCAGTTGTTTAATAAGTAAATAAAATTGTGAGAATGAAATTTACAGAAGTTGAGGATCATGTAACACCAAAATGTTTTCCAAAAATAAATTTTAATGTAAGAAATTTTGTTTTAAGTAGATATTTATAACTAGACTTTAAAAATAAATTTTCCTCTTCTATGTTATGAATTTTGAAAAACGATCATCTAAAATTGTGTTCAGTATGTTATTTGGAGTCTAATGGAACCAACTAGTTTTTCAGTGAATAGTAATATATCCTTATGAATAGTAATATGACCCAAATGAATAGTAAATTGTGTTATTGTTTTATTTTCTAAAGGCTTTAAGATAATGACATCTTGGTTACTTTTTCAATGTGACTTAAAAGAAGTTATAGTTTTTAAACTATTAATTTTTGAATTAAGTATGATTTTATATAAAAATTAAATTAATAATACTTAGAAAATTATTATAAAAAAAATGAAGTCCATTTTTTAATTCTACACATCGAGAAATGGTAAGGGTGAATTTTTGTGAATTTTTAGAAATTCTAGAATTTTTTTATGAATAGTAAAATATGATAAAATATGATAAATGTTAAATTCTTGATTTAATGCATCATAGGTGATGCAAGGATAGTTTAAACCCACTTAGTTCGAAATCACATTCCATTATTACTATTTGGGGTCACATTAATTAATATTATTCATAGTCTTGAGAAAAAATATTATAATAATTATTAAAAAATGAAAAATACCCCCTCTCCTTCACTATAAATACCACCCTCATTCCCCTCTTCCTCCCACACCTCTCAAGACATGATCCTTTTCTAAGTTCTACCCAATACTCCACCAAATTCTATTACCCACGTTTGAGAGCTTTTGGTCCCACCAAAAATCCAAAACCAAAGTTTTTAAGAAGGATCTCAAGGAGAAGAGATCAAGAGTTAAACATCCTCTTTTATTTTCTTTCTTTTCTTTCATTTTATGTTATTTTTTCATTACCTTGGATTATGTTGGGATACTTTATTAAATATCCTCATTACTTCCCATATTATTTAATAATTATTAGATACCCCTTTTCTCTCATCAAATTATTTTATAAAATTTTAAACGACGTCGTTGGGCTGCCGAATTTTCATAAGATTTTTTTCAATTTTTATTTTATTTTGATTTTCATTCTTCTTCTTTTCTCACCTAGTCATATCAAAGTGACAAGAAAGCTCCATAATCATTTATATTCTATATTTTCTAATGTTTCTGGAACATTTCTCAACAATATTATACTCCTCCATTTATTCAAGTAATTAAAAACATTGTTCGTGATGTGTTGAATTACCAACATCATGGATGATGTGATTTAAATTTGATTTAATTAATTCAAGGATTCTCATGAAACCATTTATATGGTTGAACCAGGTAATAATATATGCATTATTTATCATTCATGGTTATTTAATTATTTTTTACATATGGTTTTAATTTATAAAACAAAATGAGTTCGTTATTATCAAAGAACCACTAAAATGATCCTAAAGAGAATCATTAATGTTTTAACTAATGAATCATCCTCATGTATGGATTAAAAATGATAAATAGTATAATTTATGGTTCTAGAAATATTTAAATACTAATCCATTCCAATTCTAGAGTTTTACTTCTAATCTACAAGAACAATCCATCACGAACCTATCATGACAATCATGTAAAGTACTCACCCAAAACAGTGCAAGGAACAAAATACAAACAATTAAAGGGTGAAATGATGTAATGAAATGTTTATATAAGATATTATAAATATAGATATGATTATTTAATATATTAATAACACTATTTTAACAATTATACAGGAGGTTTAAATGAGTTTTAAGTAATATAAATCCAAGGTAAGGTAATTCTTAACCCGATTTCCATTCTTTGGGTAAACATTATACTTCATTATTTATGGGGTATTAAAATTGTTAGTGTGATGAGTTTTGTTTATACTATGTTGAATTATGTTTATTTACAGTCTATATAAATATTCCATAAACTCTATTAATTCTTACTTCAATTATATGATTTTTGTAAGGAGTTTTACTTTTAAAATCCTGTTTTAAAATTTTTGTTTAACAAGATTCAAAAGAAATGTTTTTATGAACTTATTCATGTTGTATGATTATGTTATGGTTCTTGGGAATTGTTTATGATGAAGGGTGTGACCTATATATCCCTCCAATTCATTAGGTATGTGTAATTTGGAGGTCGTTCGTATGGTTACTCAATGTGTAACTGCAATGGTTACATAAATTGTAAGGTATCCACAAGGGTTACAATTTATAAGGTAGTCATGAGGGTTACAATATTATGTAAGTAATTACCCAAGATAACTTTATGGTTCTATTTATGATCTTATTTTTTGTTTTTATCTTGTGTAAATCTCATGTTTCACAAAGTAAGTATATATGGGTCACAATTATGTCTTTTGAAAATGAATTCATATGTTACAGGTGTCCATGGACCAATGTGTTCTTTCCTTTTTTTTATATACCTTACTGGGATTTTGTTCTCATACCAAGTTTTTAAATGATTTTCACAGGTTATTAGGATGTGTAAGACAAATAAGGATTCCATGTTAAATGTTTGAAGATTAGTCAAAGAAATCATGTTTTAAGCTTTAATGTTTTATATTTCGAAATAAAATGGAAACTATTTTTATGGTATCCACTCTATAACAATGTGTAATGTTATGAATGTATTTCTTCCCAATTATCTAAAGCTATAAACTTGAAAAGATACTCAATGTAAAAGGATCTTATTTCTAGACTAAAATCATTATTATGTAATGTAATAAGGTCGGATCCTTACATATATTCAAATATAAATATAATCATAAAATATAGAATATTTATGTTCATAATGGTATTTTATTTTTAATTTTTAGTAAATAAATATGTATATTAAATAATTACAAAACTTTGATGCGGTAATTATTTTATTAATGTAAATATAAAATAAAATTTACCAAAAATATTAAAATAAATTTAATTTTAGAAAATTAATGTGATGAATGAATTTAGATTAAATTTACCTCTTAGGTATATAATAAAATATTTGGTTTGAAGTTAACTTGTTATCTTGATATTTTTAAAAGTCCAAGTAATGAATAGTTTTAAAATTGACACTAATGATATTTTATCAGAATAATATTTTGTGAAATTATTTAAAAAAAATAAAACAAATTTAAAAATAAAAAATAATTATAATATTTTCTAAAATTTTATAAATTGAACATTTATGGTCTAATTAACATCACATAAGAAAAAATTAATACCTGCTAATATTGGAAAATGTGTTGCCTTGGTTAAAATTAAAATAGGTTAACTAAGGGATAATCAAAATGATAAGGTTTAAAATAATACCAAAACTTTTCTAAAATATATTGTTTTATGAGATTAAAAAAATTTATCATAATATATCTGAATTAATTTACTTTTTGAGGTATTTGGTTTGGGATTAAATTTATTATAAATTAATATTTTTTGAAATTCCAAAAGTGTCTCTCACCTCAATTATAAAAGGGAACCTCCTCCCTCACTTATTAACATGGCATTGAGAATTAAAGATTGATAATACCATGAAAAAATATATTTTAAACTTCCATATCCACATTCTAGAGGTAATGATCTTCTCAAAAGATGAACCCGAGTGTCCCTAAGAGGATATCTAAAAGAACATTGTTGAAGAAGAGTTCATCGTCTCTGCCGACTCTTTCAATATTATTTCTTATTCTACTTCTTCTTCATTTATTGTATACATTATAAACTAATAAATACAATATCTACTATAATATGATATCTTATTATGATTATAGAAAAAACATATTACATCATCTTACAAAAAACAAAAGCATTGTGCGTGCGTACTTATGACTTACCATCTCCACAGTGTGGTGTAATATGTTTTCCATCCCGACTTTACCAGGATGGGTGTAATGATGGAAATAAAATAAATATATATATAATTATAACATGATATTTATTCTAGAAAAATATATATATACCATCCCATTCCTTACCCATTTACCATTAAGGTAATGACATACATTGCTCGTGCGCACGTACGGCATACCGTCTCCATGACGTGATGCAATTCATTTTCCATGTTCACCATTAAAGAATGATTATATAAATGTATAATCATGAATAAATATGATGTATATTTCCTTGATATAATTCTATATATAACATAATTACATCCTATACATAAGAAAATGGACTTATATAACAAAACATGCATAGGAAAATGAAGTAGTTGACACCTGAAAGAAGGGTAATAATGAAATATTTTTTGAGAATGGGTGACAAGATGTTATAATAGAATCATATATGATATAATAAATATTAATATGGTTTTTTTACAAATTAATAACATTATTTAAACCATTATACAAGAGTTTCATATACGTATGAAGGAAATAAGACCTAAGGTAACAGTTGAGTTCACAACCTTATTATTATTCAGGATTGTTTATATATAAGTATCATCTAGGAAATATTTTTATTCCATGTCCTTGTTTCCAAAAAAATTGAAAAATATTTTTTTAATTCTTCTATAATTTATTAAATTTATTTTTACACATGTTTGAATTTGTACTAAATAGTTTGAAAGGAATATTTATTTTGTTTTCCAAATGAGGTACTTTGTGAATTTTCAAAAAAATATAAAAAGAATATTTTTTAACTTATACAGTATGAATGAATTTTTATGATTTCTTAACATTTTAATTTATTGAATATTCCTTTACAAGATTACAAAGTTCTTTTCAAAGAAAATTTTTTCATTTATAATTATGTAGCTATAAAAAACGTTTTCAAAATGTAAAGGATGTCATCCTCAAAAATTATTTTCTAGTAATATTTCAAAATAATTTTCGATATAATACAATGTTAATTGATATTACTTATGTTTTACTCAGGATATGATATAATTATACCATTCTTATTCTTTATCTGAATGGTTTATGTTTATTATAGAATGATGTTTATGAATTCCGTTTCATTTCCATAAGTCATGTTATGATGAAATGTTTATGAAAACAATTTATTTTATGGGTTATGATATGATGAATGAATTTTGTTATTATGGAACACATATGTATGGTTTTCATTATGTGATGGGTGGGAAATATATCTCCCACCAATACATTGGGTAAATATGTATATCTCATGAGATATATAGGACTGGAAGGAGGAGCGAACATGGTTTAGTAATACAGGGATGGGACAAGAAGTAAACCTAGTTTATTAATACAAGGTTGGAATGAGGATTGAACCTTGTCCAATAAAGGATTTTTTCCACTATGATGGTATTGGAAATGAACCTTGACTGATTTATAAGTTACTTTCTATGATTATATGTATTATATAATGTCTTGTCTTATGTTATTCTCTCATGGAATATGTTATTTGATTATTTGTGAAATTATATGATTTATTCTATGACACTGTATCATGATCTTTGATATGCAGGATATAATTTTCAAATTTTTTGTTTGTGTGCATATGCCTTATAATTTTTTTATGATTGATATCTCCCTTATTTACCATTACTGAGCATATGAGATCACCTTTTCATATTTCTCTTTTCCTCAATATATGAAGAAAGTTATTAAGTATGATTTGTTTAAAAAATGGTTCTATTTATGAATAAATATGTTATAGAATATATAGATGTATATAAACTAGTTTTTTTCATCCATATTACCAAAATCACTAAACTAATATGGTCATTGGGTGTGTGTTTGTGTAATGCATGAAATATTCCCCAAAAATTATGATAATTATTTTTAGGTTAATCATGTTTTGTTATAGAGAATTCCTTATAGGGGTGATGTGTTGTCAAAATATGTCATGCATGTTAGGAGGGACTTACCATCATCTGAGTATAATGGACACCATCAAGGTGGGTAATTAAGTGTTCCTGATTATTACCACCATCATGGTGGGGTGTATGAAGGTTCTTATATGGTAAAAAAAGGTTTCATAGACTATTACATCAATACTAAAATTGTGGTGATGTGGGTTTCATGGAGTCTTGGTTAGTGCATGATGACTCGGAACATGTTTGGTTTTATGTTTATTTTATAATTTACCTTATTTCATGAGATAAACTATTTTATATTATGTGAACATGTGTTAAGGATGCATTAGTGATGTCCTACTAGGCTTATTACTCACACTTTTCATGAAAATCTTAGTGCGCATGATTATTTCATGATCAGGGATCCCTTGAAAGGGAAATTTCCATATGATAGGGAGTTAAGGATATGTATTCTTGGAGTTAGAGGAAATGTTAGGAAATACTCCAAACATTTTCTACTATATGTATTGCCTTTTTGTTTGAACACTTGGTTTGAACATCCACATTTTGGGGTCCTTGGTTTATTTTTCCTATATGTAATGAGATACCTAATATGCCTTTTTACTCCACTATTTATTTATTATACTATATTATTATATTTTATCATATATTCAGGTATTATTTTATACTATGGGTATAGTATCCCCACTAACAGCATCTAAACCCTTGATGTTAGTCGGTAACCTCTTGTATACAGGGAGAAATACATGATTCCATATAGATCTCAAGCTCGGATCCAATGGTTCGAGTTGGGGTGTTGTAAAATGGAATCATAGAATAATTTTCTTCTTTTCTTTTTGAAAAAACTGGGAAATAGTAGAACAGAGATAGGCCATGTGGGGCTCAATTAGGGGAGTTTCCATATTCTTGGTCAGTTTATGTGCAATGGACCTTTGAGTAACCATTTAGGGGTTTACAATTACTATTTTATGGGATTTTGGTGCATTAATTCAACATGACTAGGAACATAGTTTCACACCCTGACCTACCCTCTAATTTATTTTATAATTTTCTTTAACTTTTAAAAATTCTGTTGGGGTTCAGGTTGAGTCCCAGACTAAAAACTTTTGGGTCATGTTAAAAAGAGTGTGTTTTTCAGCTGACGTCACTACGCACCTAGGCAGAGCACGTTTTCAGTTGACGTTGTTGAGTGCCCGGGCAGAGTGTGTTTTGGATACCTCACACGGCACCTCTTAGACATCGGCACGTTTCACCCGTCTTTAGAAAATTAAAATGATAGAACTTTTCAATTTATTGCGTTACTTAAAACATTTTACTGTCGTCAATGATTTTATTATTATTAATGTGAACTGAATATTATTTTTATTTGTATTTTTATTAGTATAATTATTAATGTTATTTTTTTTATTAGTAAGCCTTTTTTATTATTAATTTAGGTTGGTGCGCAGGCACCGCCTGACTAGCGGAAGTCGTGCGGTCATCCCGAGTACCATGAAGTTGTAGTGTCTAATTTGATCATATAAAAAGTAAATTAAATCAATTGAACATAAATTAAAATTTAGAATAAATAACTCACCATGGTGATGTTAGTATTAATTCTTCATGAGCAATGAGTTTATATTATTATTAAAGAATTTTTATTATCAAGATTATTATCTTTATCATTTTTTATATTATTGTTAGATTTGTTTTATTTATTATTATGTGTATTGAAAATCTTATTATTATTGATTTTAGTATTATTATTATTATTTCTATCATTATTAGTATTTTATTATTATTATTATTATTATTATTACTCTTAACCCTAATTTTCCGCTCACCCTCGGCTCCCCCTCACTCCGCGTGAATCGTCGGCCTCCACCTCCTGGTCTGGTGCCCACTTGCTGTAGCCCTCCTCCTGCGCTCCAGCGCTCCGCCGTGCCCAGCCCCTTCCCTGTTTTTCCCCCTCGCGGCTACCTCCGAGCTCGCCTAGGTCTTGCCAGCCTCTCTTCCCACACCCCCTGCCCTGTTTTCCCTACACCAGTACTCTTTGTCCAGAACCCCGTTGCAGCACACACCACCACCTCCCCTAGCCTCTCCAGTCAGCGCCTCGACCTCCCCCACTTGTAGCGCCTTCCTACCCATAACTATCTGACCTTCCCGCGCACCATCTCTTATCCGGCTTCGCCTCACCCGCGACCTCCCCCTACTACGGGTGCCACCTTCCCCTTGCCGGAATCTCTTCGGCCGACCTCCGTGGTGCGACCTGAACCCCCCCCCCCCTTATGGGTGTGGCTCCATCTCCGGCGACCGTGACTTTTTCGGTGCCCATCTCTTCCGGTGACGAATCCCCATTCGGTATTTATTTTCTCCTTCCTCTCAATTTAATGTTATTCTACCTCTAAGGCTTCAATTTTTTTATGGTCGATTCCTATGTTTTTCTTAGGGTCGATCTTAACATCCTTGAACGTTGTGTGTTTGAAGTTTCACATCAGAATTCCAGAAGTTTCGTTATTCTTGAGGTAGGATCTCTTTGCTTATCCCTCTTTAAATTATGTTTACATTGATTACTTGAAGTTTTCACCCCTTAGGTTTCTAGATATTCATTTTTTTTGTTAAATTAATTATATCATGTGGAAATTGTTGTTTTTCCCTTGTTTGGATAATCGTTTTACCTGTTTAATTTTTTTGACGTGTTTTTTCATTAATTGGTTTGGGGTAAATTTAATTTGTGTTTCATACTTTGTGCCTTGTCTTATGTGAAATAGGTGTGTTTTTTTTAATCAGATTTTTTTATTTAATATCTTCTCATGAAATTGTGTAATTAGTTTTTTTCGACTTTTCAAGTCATGTGTTTTATGTTAGGGTATGTTGGGTATCTGTGGCTGGTCATAAAAGAGGTTTTGAAGGGGGTTTTTGGGTGTGTAAAGTTGTGAGTTACCTTTTGAAAATTGTGTTAAAAATTTTAAATTGGTTTATTAAATAGTGCATATAGTGTGTATTGTGTTTTGAAAACAGGACGAGGTGGTTCTTTTGTGCCGGTTGTTCGTTTGGGTTGTTTTAGGTCCGCGTGCATGTATTTTTTTAAAATTTATTATTATTGTTGCAGTGTGTCGGCATGCGCGTGTTTGTGCGTCTGTGTGAGGTGTGATGTGCCATTGTGTTTGGACAGCATGTCGAGGTAGGTCCCCCACTGAACTTACCATTAGATTTAGAATTTATTAATTACTTGTTCTTTTATAAATTTTTAATGAATGAGAAATAATATAAGATAATAAATTTTTAAATGATTATTTGGTGTAAAAAGAGCCGTTTATTTTATACCGAACACTTGAAAAATTTTCTTGACGAGCGGACACCCAGTATTAAAAGAATACTCATTTGGCCTTTAAACATTATTCATAGAATTTCAAATGTACTTTTAGTTTTAAAGATAAATAATTTCTTCTGAACAAGTGTTTTGGGCTTTCTCGAGAAATGAGGTTTTGATTTAAAATTTGTTAAGGCCCGTTTGGCACTTTAATAAAATCAATTATTTTGGAAAACCCATTCAGGGGTGATCTTTGGTGTGCTTTGATTGTGTGAGCTATATGTTATGTTTATGCATCGTGGCTGATTTATTTACATTGTGGACCCACACTTTTTTATTGCTTGTGTTGACATGGGAACCTGGTATAGTGAGTGAATCTTCTGGGAACGATTGCTGCACTAGTTTATAATATGAAATGGCTAGTGGCCCCATAGTAGGGGAATACAAAGTTATTGCTGATATGGGGATTGGGCCCCTCGGTTAGGCCATGTAGGACTATGCCAAGCGTTAGGGCGTTATAACGTCATCGAGTTAGGGCATGCCTTCAGGATGAGTCACATGTATAGTATGTTCTGGATTGTTCACGAGCTCCTAGGTTCAAACCATGTTTCCTTTAGTGTTTATTTGAATGTGGAAGATGATTGAAAGGTCTATTTTGGTAGCTGGCCCTTGTGTGCCACTTTTTCCATTGCGCTTAGTGTGTGTTGCATGTTGGGTGGTTTTCCCTTTTTACTAACAACTACAATTTGGATTTCTAAATTGTTCGCAAAAATATTTTAAAATGCAATGCACCTGTTTCTTTCAAACAATAAACTTGTTTTTATGTTAAAAAGGGAAATGGACTATTACTTGTTTTAAAAATGAAAGTGTGTGTGAAAACCAATATTTTATATAATTTAGTTCAAACCTAAAATTGAAAAATTCTTTACTTAATGGTGTGTTCATTTGGAATAGAATTAGTCAGGCCTACCTACTGAGTTTTAATACTCACACATATAGTGTTTTCATGTTTTTAGTTTCTGTTGCAGGTTTGACTCGAGCTTGCTTACTGTGTGCGAGAGTTGGTTGTGGTTTGTTGGGCGACTCTCGAGATCACGAGGGGTTTTAGTCGTGGTCAGTTTAGTTGTTGTTTTTGGCCATTCTTTATTTTTGATTTGTTTATTCACTTTGTGTTCTATTTTCCTTCCACTGGTTTATTTATTTTATGAGGAAAAATCATTCCATCTTGCTCAATTATTATTCCCTGGTGCTTGTCGCCAACCCGGGAGGATCGGGAATGCCTCTCGGGCCATGTCACGGGCCGTCTTGGGTGACTGGTTCAAGGTCGACCCGGGTTGGTTCGTGACACATAGTATCACATTCCATTTATATACCTATTATATTTTGAATAAAATTTATTTAGATTAATTTATTTTGTGTTCTATCTATTTAGTATAGACATGTATTTTGATAGAATGATATATATGTCTTCTATGTTATTTTAATATATGAACACTAAAATTAATTAGTTATACCTGAACATACAGTTATGTTTTTGTATGTATATTTGGTTGTAACTAACATGTTGGGGATGATAACCTTTCTTTGCTATAGGAGGGATATAACTTGGGTTATAGGTAGACTTCTTGGATAACCACTATGTGATCCCATAGAGTGGTTAGGATCTATCTTAAACTAATGGATTCCGATGTTTTAAACATTCTTCTAGAATTTTAGAAATGCCTTCAGGGAGACATTTTATGGTGACTCTAGTTGTGGTGGCATAGGATTCTCCCATTAGGAAGGAATCTTCTATTCCACCATAAGTAGTGTAGGAGGATGTAACCCAACATGATCTTTCACTAGCACTAGTGATTTAGGTTGCAGTGATACTTATATCAGTAATCTCTTGGATTATTCTTTTTCAAGTTGGAAAAATCCAGGAGAACATGATCGATCATGACCAAGACTTATAAATATAGAATCCACCATATTTTTAGGGTACCAATGTACCATAGGATATTAACGTTTGGCAAGATATTATCGATAGCATTTACATACTAGTCCAAATACCCAAAAAAAGGTGAGTGATTCTGGAAACCTTCATGTTCTAAGGAACTTTTAGGAGATGGTGGACTACCATGAATCAATCTGGAAGAGGAGAGGGTCTTACTTGGTTGACCTTCAAATATTTGTTTCTCAAGAAATATTTTCCTGACATGATGAATCTAGATTGTTCTTAAAAGTTCATGGAGGTATGGGATGGGTCTATGTCTGTCTCTATATATTATTTTTAATTATTGGATTTACTTCATTTTTCTCCTCCATTGGTTGGGAATAAGGTGCATAAGGTTCAAAAGTTTGAGATAATCCTTTTTTTATAGCTTAAGAAAGAGGTTATGGGATTGTAACTAATGATGTACATGTAAGTTATTCATAAGGCCCTAACTATTGACAAGGGGCTACAAAAGGAGATGGTAGTAGGTATACTTCTAGTATATAGTGGACTAGTGACTAAGATTACTATCACTAATATGGGAGATTATTTAATTAGTATGAATAGAAAGGCTAATTGAGAGTAACAACATAGTTGGAAGATATTTTAGAGATGGACTTCCATGGTGTCCTCTATGGGATTTAATTATTACAGGTACTTCAATTACAGGAAAAGGAGGAATTATAGCAGTGCTTGTAGGAATATATCTATGGAGTTCATTTATTATTGCAGTTCTGGTCATCTACAACATTTTTAATCAATTTATTCTCATATTAATAATTCAAGATTAGGGTAAACTATGAATGGAGGACCTCAATAGAGGATATAGACTTATAAGACATCGATGACTCAGGGACAAGGGAATAGATATGAGGTAGGATGAGTGAATGTATGAGATCACACTCTAATGGATGAGGGTGAGGGACCATATACTATTGAAGGTTTCATCTTGATCATTTCTACACCACCTACTATATTTTATGATATAAGTTCTTCCCATTACATTATATCTACACACTTTATTACCGGACTTGACTTTCCAACCAAATTATATTCCGAGTAACTCTCCCTCAACTCACCATTTTCCATGAAAGTGGACCAACTTTTTTGATTCCCATAGTGTCCTATAATCATTTCTAGGTATGGAAATTTCTGGTAATTTATGATTCTTTAGATGATAACCTTGGATGTGATTCTTATAATGGATTAGTTGACTATTGTTCAAGACCATGTGGAATTATATCCTATATGGGTATTATTTACATCTCCCTAGGGAGAGAAGTTCATGATAGTTCGTAAGTGTGAATTGGGAGTAGGTAGAGTGGGTCCAGACATGAGCAGGCTTGATACGATCACATGAAGAGTATAGGCTTGTCTCTTTCATTCGGATCCATGGAATCCCCCTCATCATTTTCTTTGGTCATGATATCTACCAGGATGTCTTTCTATGTGACTTTATAGAACTTCTCCATGACATAGGAGTTGAATTAAAGATATAATTTGTTCAAGGTGTGTAGCCCATTTTGATACCCCATTATCATATGGCACTGATCGAGTTGAAGGAACTCAAGGTACAACATAGGAACTTTGAATACATGGTTTTTATCAGGTCAATTACTTCACTATGGGGTGAAGCTCTCCTGTTTTCAAAGAAGTAGGATGGTATTATTTGACTCTATGTGGATTACCAGTAGTGAAACAAGGTAATTGTGAATAATATGCATCATTTTACAATGATTGACAATCTCTTTGATTAGTTACAAGGAACTTGGTTGTTCTCCAAGATTGATCTTTGATCAGTTTGTCACCGATTTAAGTTTATAGAGGAGAACATCCTGAAGAAAAATTTTTGTAGTAGGTATGGGTTTTATGAGTACTTAGTGATTCCATTTGAACTTATTAATGTTTCTTTAGTGTTCATGGATATTTTTCTCACCCAAATTTACCCAAGTTTTTAGGGTTAAGCGGTCAAATGTAGAGTACCACGGGTTGTTGATTCCTTAAAGACCTAAAAAGAAACCTATAGACACGCACATTCTATGGAGTGATTTTGGAAATTAGGTGTCCAAATTTGGGTTGATTTTAGATAGTTTTAAGATAACACTACATGACTTAAGGGAAATCAAATTATGAGAAGGGTTGATACAAGGTTATTATAAGGGGTGGATTTGATGAAATTATTTTTTAACAATATCAATTTCTTATATTCGAGATGGGTTTATTGAAGAAGATCAAAAAATATCATCACTTACTGGTTTAATACCAACACACCATAATACTAATCACCTATACACTTGGAGGATAAAATTTATGATCACTCCAAGGTAAAGGTTCATATTATCACTTGAACTATGTGGCCTTAAAATTCAACAAGGACGAAGAAGTTTTAAAATCATCAAATTAAAACATCAATTAAAAGAATTGATTAGAAATTAATGGGGTGATAAATAATATCCAATATATTCCCTTTGTAATCCTTTGGATCAACCCATAAGTGGGTTATCCCTCCATTGAATCTATGGTTTCAATTGAAGTTGTAAGTAGACTCATGTGGGAGGAATTAAAGAAGAAAAAAACAATAAAAAGAAAACAATAACTCCACTGTTGTGTGAATAATTTCATATGGTTTGGTATGAATAAATTCACATAATAAAGAAAAAATATCAATGATATAATAATAATAATAATATAATATAAGATGAAGAATTTTTATTGAAAACTAATGATGAATTAAAACAATTTACAATTGAGGAAGAAAATTACAAAGGAAAAGTGGCAGCATAACATTACAATGAAAGAAAGAATCCAAGATGATTAAATCCTCTAACACCACTACCTTAAATAGGAATTTTAGGTGCCCTGGGTCAAGCCTCCAATAGTTAAATTTATCCCACTTGAGTATGTTAGTCTTAGGGTGGTGGAAATATTATGGAACTTATACTTTTCCACCCTTTACCCAAAGTGGAAGGAAGCTTGCATCCACCAAACATACATGTCGACACAGCCTTATAGATGGCTGAATTAGAGTGGTCCATAGAATAATAAAATGGAGATCCGGATGTCTCCTAACCTACTGTAATATTTAATCCCAAATAGAAATTGTTTTTGTGAGATATTATCGAAATGGTGGTCTGTTTTTTCTGGGCCGCAGAATCTGGCCGAGAATTTTATCTTCAAATTGGGCTGCCTGGAACTCCATTAAAACATCCTAATTATCTCTTGTAACTATTAGATGAAATTTTTTCCATCATTTATTCTATCTTTAGTTAAATATAGAATCATTGGGCTTGTATCTTTTCTGCTACAGTCTCTTTATTGGGCTTCTTTCTAGTTTACTTTTCCCAGAACGTGCTTGGTTCAATGCCAACTTTGGTGGTCATATAATGTGAATATTCTACTACTCCAAAAACATGAATTGTTCCTTATATAATGGAAGATCTGAAAATAAAATATGAAAAAAAAATCAATACCATTTTGTATTTTAGGATGTGTTCAAATATATACCAGGTAATAGTTCACTTTAACAAAGAATTACAATCATAATGTAAAATAATATTCAAAGTGTAAAATTCACTAAAATTGTGTTTATGAATAATTATTCTAATTAATATTATAAATATTAACAATGAATATTAGCCTATTTCAGCGGCTAATAACACCCCCCAACTTGAGTTTTTCTAGTCCCAAGAAAAATGTATCTCAAAAATATGAAATTTTAATTCCCTTTTCCAAAAACATTTTAATACACAATGATCACAAAAAAACATTATACCAAAAAAATATGAAACCCATCAAAATATTTTAATACAAGATTGTTTCTTAAGAAGATCCCAATCCTAATATTATTCCTTTGTTCAAATTCATCACAATAATTCATCCAATATCAATTAAGCATGAGTATTTGTTGTGTATCACAATAGACATGGGAGTTCATCTTATTTCAATGGGAAATGACAGAAGCACTAGGTGGAATCACATTTCAATATTAAGATGTGTATTAATTTTTTTTTTCAATTTTTCCATGGTAATTGAAATTGCACTCAATAGAGTCAACCCATGTAGAAAGACTTTGCTAATGACTCTTAGGCTCAAAGACCTTAGGGCACCAAGTGAATCCCACATACTCGAGCATCATCTTGAGTTAACTCGATAAAAACAAAGTCAAATTACCACAAATAGAGATGAAATTACTAACTCCGAGCCAGAAAACAATGGAGTAACGATCCCCAAGTGTCCAAAGCCATGAATTAGATCATTTAATTTCTCTACATGCAAATTTATTGTTTTTTTATTGTTTTTTTATTGAAAATTCATATTAAAAATAAAATGATCACCAAACCTATGCTATTTATTTGGGGGACCCCATGAACTCAATCTAATACCCCACTATCCAAAGGACGTGCGTTGCGATCTTTTTTTTATTTGGATGAAAATATAAGTGATGAAATTTCACATTAGACAGCCACACATTCTAAAATCTATGCTCATGAAATTATACATGGATTAAAATCATAATTAATACATGACAAATTATATGATATTCAGTTTTAAAGTGTGCAATGTGTATTATCATGTTCATGGTTAAAGAAATTTTTCATTCCATGCATTTTTTTATGCACACAAAATTAATTTTTTTTTCTTTATTTTCACCCCCCAACATAGAATAACACTATCCCTAGTGTTTAAAAAAAATAAAATTTAGAAGGGGGTAGTGGTATAGGAGAGGAGTTCAAAAAAGAATTTGAAATAATAAACATGGAACAATGTCACCTAGTGGTTGAAGTTAAATTTCTTGTTGCTCCAATTTAGTCCTTTGATATCCATGTCACTTGTAGAGTTCCCTAGTGGAAAAAGTAAAAAAAACAAACAAAACAACAAAACAAAACAATATATATATATATATATTCATATAATAAAAAAATAAAATATAAGTATATATAAAAAAAATTATAGAATAAGGGAGCACTATAAGCTGTAGGTTAGTGGTAAGCACACTCCCTTGTCTCCCTTCAGTCCCGGTCTTGAGTCTAAGCGTATTCACCGGTTGTGAAGAGGTTTTCCCCATCACCTATGATGTGTCCTTTTAATTTTTATTTTTATTTATTTTTATTTATTATGACCTATAAACATATAAAAAAATAAACTGATGATACATTGTCTTCCTTTTAAATTTCTACGTAAGTTATTTCTCAAGGATCACACCATGTGACACGGATGAATATAAAAATTCCCTTTCATACTCGTCCATACTCATAATAGAAGAACTTGTCAAAATTCTATTTTTTATTTTTTATTTTTTTAATTTTTTTTTTGTTTTTTTTATTTTTTTAAAAATTTCAGAATGATTCATTAATCCTATTTGAAAAATAATGATGATTCAAAAATATTGAAAACATGAAAACCATGGGTTTCCTCCCATGAAAAACTTTTTTTTAACGTTGTTAGCCCGACATGGATCTTAAATCTATCAATTTTTTCATGGTTTATAGGTTGTCTCAGTTAACTCAACCTCGGTTTTCTATTTGTTGAATGATTCAATGAATGGTTTTTAGTTTTTACCATTGACCTTGAAAATGTGACCACTTGTGGGATCCTGAATCTCTATTAACCCAAGGGGGTACACATAATGCACTATGAATGGACCTGGCCATCTAGACCTTAACTTTCCTAGGTGTAAATGATGTTTTGAACTATACAAGAGCACATATTTTCCTGGTTCAAAATGTTTGACTTTAATATTCCTAGATTATTAGGCTTCTAATATAGCTTTATTTATCCTTTAATTTTCATAAGCCTCTATCCTAAGTTCCCCAAGTTCATTAAGATCTAATTTCCTCTTTGATTCAGCCTCAGAAATGTCAAAATTCATTTTTTTTATTTCCCAAAATGCCTTATGCTCAATTTCAACAGGTAAATGGAATGATTTTCCATAAACCAACCAATACGGTGACATTCCTAGGATGGTTTTGAATGTTATATGATATTCCCAAAGGGAATCCAAGAACTTCTTGGACCAATATTTCCTAGAGGGATTGATAGTTTTTCAATAATTTTCTTAATCTCCCTATTTACAAACTCAACTTGACCATTGGTTTGAGGATGGTATGCAGTGGAAACCTTATGAGAAATCCCATACTTATACATGAGTGAAGAGAATGGGTGGTTGTAGAAATGGGTTCCTCGATCACAGAGTATATCCCTAAGAATTCCAAATCGAGAAAATATGTGATCTTTTAGAAATATGATCACAACATGATGGTCATTGGACTTGGTGGGAATGGCCTCAACCCATTTCAAAACATAATCAACAGCTTATAAGATGTAGAGGTATCCCCTAGAGTTTGCTAAGGGTCCCATGAATTCAATTCCGTAATAATCAAAGATTTCAACAATAATAATGGGAGCGAGGGGCATTTGATTCCTTTGGGTAAGGGATCCTAATTGTTGACATCGAGGACAACATTGGAAAAATTGGTAGGAATCCTTAGTGATTCTAGGCCAGTACAAGACACTTTGGAGGACATTTTTAGTGATTTTATTTGAAGAAAAGTGGCCTCCACATGCCTCTCCATGAATAAATTTTAGAATTGACTCTTGCTGAGACTCAGGAACACATAACCTAATGATTTGATCAGGATAAAACTTGAAGAGGTAAGGATCATCAAACACATAGTGTTTGACATCAGAAATGAATTTATTCTTAGATTGGGTCCCAAGTAATTATGGAATGTCACTTATAACCAAATGGTTTGTTATGTCATCATACCATGGGAAATCACTCACAGAATAGAGGTTCTCATTAGGAAATAAATAAGACACAGAAAGGTGATATGAGTTGTCTTTGAATTACTATCCTAAAAAGGTGATCAGCTACAACATTTTCAACACCCTTTTATCCTTAATGGTTAAATCTAACTCTTGAAGAAGAAGGACCCACCTAATCAATATAGCCTTGGAATCTTGTTTTTCGAAAAGATATTTTAGGGTTGAATGGTCGGTGAAGACACCTATGGGTGATCCTAAGATATAGAACCTAAATTTTTCTAAGGAAAATAAAACAAAAAGCACCTCTTTCTCAGTGGTGGGGTATTTGATTTGTGCTTCATTTAAAGATTTTCTTTTATAAGCAATGACACATAGATTTTTCTCAGACCATTTTCCTAAGAATGCTCCTACAGTGAAGTCACTCGCATCAAACATGAGTTCAAAAGGAAGTTTCCAATTTGGAGATTACATGATAGGTGGAGAGATAAGAACTAACTTAAATGTAGATAAGGATTCCTCACATCTTTATATATACAAAAATGGAGAATCTTTCACCAATAGAGCACAAAGTGGTTGAGAAATAGAGCTGAAATTCTTAATGAATCTTCTATAGAAACTAGCATGTCCTAAGAAGGACCACACTTCCATAATAGTTTTAGGATATTGAAAATTATGAATGATGTTGACCTTAGCTTTATCAACTTCAATCCCTCTAAAAGATACCAGATGGCCTAGAACAAGTCCTTCATTTACCATGAAATGAAATTTTTTCCAATTTAGGATGAGATTTTTATAATCACATATTGAAAAAACCCATTCAGAATTTAGAATGCATCCCTCAAAAGTATCCCCAAAGATGGATAACTCATCCGTGAAGACCTCAAAACAATCCCCTACTATGTCTGAGAATATTCCCATCACGTACCGCTAGAAGGTACCATGGGAATTACATTAACCAAAGGGAATGTGTTTGAAGGAAAAGGTTCTGAATGAACAAGTGAAGGTTGTTTTCCCTTGATCCTCTAAGGATGCCTCTATTTGATTATACACTGAGAATCCATCTAGGAAGTAATATAATTGATTACTCTCCACTCTCTCAAGGAATTGATCAATAAGGGCATTGGGAAATGGTTTTTCTTGGAACAATAGTTGAGCTTCCTATAGTCAATACAGACTCTCCATCCACAACTAATCCTTTTGGGCAGAAGGTCTCTATCCTCATTGGTGATCATAGTAATTCCTGCTTTCTTTGGGACAACTTTAATTGGGATTACCCACTCACTCTCAGATATGGGTTAGATGATACCCTCTTTCAATAACATAAGATGTTCTTTTTTTACCACATCCATACGATTTGGATTGATTCTTCGCTGACGTTGATGGCATGGTTTGGATTCAGATTCAAGAACAATCCTATGAGTTCCAATGAGTGGGAAAATCCTAGGAATATCAGAAAGGGTCCATCCAATTGCTTCCTTATGCATTCTTAGGACATTCATAAGCATCATATCATGATTGGATTCATGAGAGGAAGAAATGACAATAGTAAAAGCTCGATTTTCCCCTAAGAATGCATACTTGAGTGATGAAGGTAAAACCTCAAATTCGAGATCAGATTGGTTATCAATTTCCAAGAAAGGATGAGACTTTGTATTGAACACAGTTTCTTTTTTCAGATTTCATGAAAGAATTGGTTCCTTGTGAACTTAATTTTCATCCACTAAATTAGCTAGAGTAGTGTCATTAATTGGTATGGACTCAATGTTATTTATTTCTCCCATGGTATCATTGATTGGTGATTCTAGAAATCATCAATAGATCTATCTGAAAGAGATTCAAGCCAAGGAGACAAATTTCCCTTATGTGAACAAATAAAATAAATATCTTCTAGAATTAAACATATTTCAGAAATTCCTTGATGTTCCTCAAGTTCACTATCAACACTACCAATCCAATTAACCTCATGGATCTCTTCATCATCCTCAATTTATGAGTTTTCATTGTAGTTGTTCAAGTCTAGACTCATGTTCCTAAAAGTTATTTTCATGTTCCCATTTCAGACTTGGATGAATTAGCTGATTGTGGATAATAAGGGATGACCAAGGATGATGGGGGTTTTCACCCAAGGAAATAATCTTGGGTTATTGGCAAGGACAATGAAGTCAACTGGGTAAATGAAATTTTCAACTTTCACTAAAACATCCTTTAAGATAACCTTAGGAACTCAAACACTATAATCAGTAAGTTGAAGAGTGACATATGTGGGTTGGAGTTCTTCAAGCCCTAACTGACAATACATGGTATAAGGTATGAGCTTCACACTATCTCCCAGATCACAAAGGGCTTTGACAACTTTGTTCTCTCCTTTCTCAACATTGATGTATGGACATCCTAGATCTTTCAAGTTTGGAGGAATGGTCCCTTGAATGGTGGTACTCACATTAGAAGCCAAAAGCACTTGGTTTTTATGTGAAAATTTCCTTTTCAAAGTGAACAATTCCTTAAGGTTCTTTGAGTAGGCAAGAATGGTTTGGATTACATCAAGAAGGGGGATGTTTATCTTAACTTAAGATAATATTTCCCTCAAAGTCTCATTCAGTTCTGGTTTATTTTTTCCTCTCATGTGTTGAGGTAAGGGAGAAGTTTGTTGAATTGTTTGTTGTGGTTATAGTTCCTTAACATCCTCATTAGGTTTTTCAGAATCTATGGGTGGTTCTTCATCATTTTCATGCATTGTTTAAGCTTTTAATGGTTCTGGAATGCCTTTTTTTGGTTTCTCAATGGATTTACCACTTCTTAAAATAGTTATTGCTCGGAGTTGTTCATGAGGGTTTTGTTTGTAACTTGAATATCCCCTTAAAGTTGAGGATGGTGCCTTCTGGGTGGGCATGGGTGACTTTCCGATTTTAAGGGAGTAGTTCATGTTAAATGGATGATACTTCTGTGTTCATTTTCTCCATTTTTTTACACAATTTCTCAAGGATTGGAAGAGGGAAAAATTGAGTAGGGGCTTGTGTTGGTTGGTTTATCCCAGGAGGATACTTTGGTTGTTGGATTGGTTGTTGCATGGGTTGCTGGATGGGTTGTTGGATTGGTTGTTGCATGGGTTGCTGGATGGGTTTTGGTATTGGACAGCAGGATTTCGGTATTAGGCTGGTTGTGGTTGGAATTGGTTGTGGTTTTAGAAATTTTGTGTAGGGAAGGGGTTTGGTCATTGTGGTTGGATAGGTTGTTGGTTATCTTTCCAGTGGAATCTTGGGTGGTCATTATACCTTGGGTTGAATGTGTTTTCATATTGGGGATTCTGGAAGTTTAGGGAAATGGATTCAGCAGGTGGTCCTCTTAGAAGAACATCCTTCATGGATGGAATGGTTGGGTAGTTGTCTGTTTTGTGGTCATGTTTTTCAAAAATTGTGAAAACAGGATCTACAGTTTGGATTTCATGAATTTTCCTATGGTCTATCTCTTCAACCTTCCTAGTGAGTGCTTCGAGTTTCACCCTAAGGATTTACTCCTCTATAATTGTGTGAATTCCACCATATTTTGGTGGCTTCTCATAGTAATTTGATGTTCCCCATGTTTGATTTTGTTCAGAAAGTATTTCTAGATACTCGTAAGAATTATTTGGGGATTTTTTTTAAAGTTCCATTGCACATCATGTCAATGAATTGTTTGTCCCCCAGACCCAACCCTTCATAGAAAATTTGAACTTGTTTTGGGATTGAAAATCGATGGTGAGGTACCATGTTGAGTGTGTCTTTGAACATTTCCTAGGTTTCATAGAAGGACTCCCCTTTTATTTCAAAAAAGTTTGGGATGTTCTTTTTAAGTGAAATTGTATTGTGGTGGGGAAAGTATTTTTGTAGAATTATCTTTCTAATTGGTCCCAAGAGTTTATGGATGATGGTCTCAAGTTTTTTATCCAATTTTTAGCTTGATCCTTTAAATAAAAATTAAATAGCCTCATCTTAGCTGATTCTTGTTGATGTGGGGGACACATGGTTTCTACAATGTCATTGAACTCTTTAATGTGAAGGTAGGGCATCTCGAACTCCATTACATGGTATGTGGGAAGGTGGTTTAAGACATGGTGTTTAAATATGTAGTTTTAATCTCCTAGGGAATTGTTTCTAATGCATTAGGGGTCATTGTCCCAGGAAGGTGTGAGGTATTTATTCATGGTTTGATTGACTACATTCCCCAAGTTTGGGCTACCTCATTTGGATTTCCATTTTGGTTTCCAACCGGGATTATGAGTTGGTTTTATTAAGGCCATCCATTGAAATGTTCTCAATTTATGACTATTTAGTATTAGGAATATTATGATCTAATAGAAAGAGTTCCCTTGTTGTACTTGACTCCCCAACCCCAGGACTATCCACCCTAACTAGACGGTTTGATTGGTCACGAGTGTAGGAGGATATGCACCAAAAGAATAAAATGAGAATGGGAAAAGATAAGATAATTTGGATGAGAAAATAAGAAACGGTGGAAAATATAATAGTTGTTGATATTATTTACTTGGGTACCTGGAAATGGCACAAAACGTTTGTCTCGCATAAATTTAACCATGTTTTTAGGGTTAAACGGTCAAATGAAGAGTATCATGGGTTGTTGATTCCTCAGAGACCTAAGAAGAAACCTATATACATTCACATTCAATGGACTGATTTTGGCTATTAAGTGTCCAAATTTGGGTTGATTTTAGATAGGTTTAAGATAGCACTACGTGACTAAATTGAAATTAAATTATGAGAAGGGTTGATCCTAGGTTATTACAAGGGGTGTATTTGATGAATTTTTTTTTAACAATTTCAATTTCTTATATTCAAGATGGGTTTATTCAAAGAGATCAAACAACTTCATCACTTATTGGTTAAATACCAACACACCATAATACCAATAACCTATACACTTAGAGGATCGAATTTATGAGCACTCCAAGGTAAAGGTTTGTATTATTACTTGAAGTATGAGTCCTTAAAATATAAAAATAACGAAGAAGTTTTAAAATCATCAAATAAAAATATCAATTAAAAGAATTGATTATACATTAATGGGGTGATAAATAAAATCCAATACATCCTATTGATACTCCCTTGGATAAACTGATAAGTGGGTTATCCCTCCATTTATTCTATTGTTTCAATGGAAGCGGGAAGTAGACTCATGAGGGAGGAATTGAAGAAGAAAAAACAAAAAAAATAAAAAAATCACTTCACCGTTGTGTGAAAAATTTCACAAGGTTTGGATGAATAAATTCACACCATAAAGAAATGGTATCAATTCAATAATAATAAGAACATAACAAGATACGATAAATAATTTTTAATGAAAACTAAGGATGAATTAAACAACTTATAATTGAGGAAAAACATTACAAAGGAAAAGTAGTTGCATAACATTACAATGAATGAAAGCATCCAAGATGATTAAATCCTTCAACTACACTACCTTAAATAGGAATTTTGGGAGCCTTGGGTAGAACCTACAATAGTTAAAGTCATCCCACTTGAGTATGGTAGGACTATGGTGGTGGAAATCTTGTCTAACATAAACTTTTCCAATCTTGACCTGAAGTGGAAGGTAGCTTTCATCCACCGATAAGACACGTCGAAAAAACCTTCTAGATGGTCGAATTAGAGTGGTCCTTAGAAGAATAAAATGGAGCTCCAGATATCATATAACGGGCTGTAAAATTTCATCCCAAATGGGATTTTTTTCAAGATATTATTGAAATGGTGGGATGTTTTTCTGGGCTGCAGAATCTAGACCATAATTTTATCTCCAAATTGGTCCACCTGTAACTCCATTAAAACATCAAAATTTTCTCTTGTCACTGTTTTATTAAATTTTCTACATTATTTTATCTATCTTAAGTTAAATTGTCAGAATCATTAGGCTTCTATCTAGACCACTACAATCTCTTTATTGGGTTTTTGTCTAGTTTACTTTTCTCAGAATGTTGTCGGTTCAATGCCAACTTTGGTGGTCTTCTAATTTGAATTTTCTAGTGCTCCAAAAACATGAATTGTTACTTATAGAATGGGATACCTGAAAATAAAATATGAAAATAAAATAAATACCATTTTTTATTTTAGGACGTGTTGAAATATGTACCACGTAATAATGTACTTTAACAAAGAATTATAATAATAATGTGAAATAATTTTCAAAGTGTAAAATGCACTAAAATGGTGTTTATTAATAATTAATCTCATGAATATTATAAATATCAACAATGAATATTAGCCTATTTTAGTGTCTAATCAGATATATTGAAAATTATCATCAAATAGTACCTTAACAGTTTTATCATGTTGTTCATTAATTAAACCCTTATATACCCACCAACCCTGTATCACCATGTTATAAATATTGATATGGTATTGAGTATACTTAAACCACATCATCTTTATGCTAAAATGTCAAAGTTTCAATTTTTAATTCATGTGGTGTAATTATTAGGTCATTTAGTGTCTGAGACATGTATATCTATGGACCCAAAGGAAGTTGAGGATATGATTTCCCAAACAAGTCACCAGACTATATTTGAGATTTTGAGATTTCTATGTTTAGTGGGATATTATTATCATTTTATCTAGGTCTTTTACCATTTATCATAACCCATAAAAACACTTTAAAATAATGGGTAAAGTTTCAATGGTTTGACTAGTGTGACGAGCCTTTTCTTTATCTAAATAGGATGTTGACTAAAACTACATTTTTTATCCTTTCTGAGCCTAGGATCAGATTAAATGTATACTAAAAATCATTAGGAGTTGGTTTTGGAGAAGTAATGATGTAAAGGGATCGGGTATTAGCTTATATACCACATCATCTATGACCCCAAGAGAGTAAATATTCTAACCATGACTTGGAGTAGGTAGTTGTGGTTAATGATTTTAAGTGTTGTTAATACTATCCCTTTTACAACTACTTTATTTTCTACAAGGACTACAATATCCTTCACTATATCTTCAAATGGTATGATCTCAATTTGAGGCAGAGGCACTAGGTATATTATCTATAGATTTTCAAATTTGATATGTAATATACAATAGGTAAAGGTAACATCATTTTATATTCCCTTAATCATATGAGGCATGTAGCTCAAGATCTAGTTGAATAACATTTGGAGGAACAGTGGCTCCTAATGATCTTGTTGTCCGATTAGAGTATGGATACTTATGTGGACAAGGGATCGATGTCTTAAACCCTATTAGTGGTAATATATTCTTTAGTATACTTCGTAAAGATAGATATGATACTAACCCATAGTGTTCTATGATGCAAGAAAAACTAGCAGGTGGTGACCCAATACCTGGTTGGTCTTTGGATGACAATGATGTGATCCTTATGCATGTGAGAGTTTTGTACCTACTTCCATCAAGGAAGTTTTGATGATGTATTACATACCTCTAATTGGTTTGTTTATCCTATTGTGAAAAATATGTACAATTAATTTAGGTGATACTTTTGGTGACCTAGGATGAAGAGGGACATTGTTGGATTTGTTTTCTGATGCCTTACCTATTAGAGGATAAAATCTGAGCACTAGTGTCTTGGTGTCTTACTATAGCCACTTTATATGACCATGTGGATGTGAGAGGACATCACAATGGAATTTTTTATGGGGTTACCCATTACCCTGAGGATACGTGATTTTTTTTGGGAGATTTTTTATTGGAAAACAAAAATTTCTCATCTCTTAATGACCTCTGAGACACAATCAGTAGAAAAGCTAAGAAAGTTGTATGTTTATGGAATATTATGATTTCATGTAGTTCCCATAAGTGTCATATCTTACAAATATTCATGTTTTATGTCATGGTTTTGTACGGTCTTCT
Organism: Viscum album; assembly: GCA_963277665.1. Taxonomy (NCBI): domain Eukaryota; kingdom Viridiplantae; phylum Streptophyta; class Magnoliopsida; order Santalales; family Viscaceae; genus Viscum; species Viscum album. The sequence continues at coordinate 1,212,434,989 of OY728121.1, forward strand.
ATAATTCCATAGGAACTCGGCTGATATTGAGCATAATGTACTATTCACAGAGAGGTGGATAAATAGAGTGAACACTTAATATCTTAGAGGATATATTTTGGACTTATTCCCTAGTATTTATTGGATTGTGGGATGATCACATAGAATTGGTTTATTTATCATAAAATAATATTTACCAGGATTATATTTAGATGTAACCATATGAGGCTCTCTTTGGTAGGCTATGTCATTCACCATTATGTTGGCATGAGGCTGGTGAGGCAGTAGTTTTCGGGCCAAGTATGGTATGATAGACCTTTGAGAGTCTATAACTAGTTTAGGAGAGGTTGATCACTACTCAAAGTATGAAAAATCTTATAACAACAAAAGGTTCTGTCCTTTAGAGTATTCTATTAGCAACCATGTTTCTCAAAGAGTGACTCCTTAGATAAGATTCCAACATTTTAGAAAGTAAGGGAAGCTTCCCCATGTAACATTAGAACCTTCATGATCACTGAGTGGATTGGGATATTGGAATAACATTTAAATCTTCAATATCACTACTAAGTTATTCATGATTTGTTTCATGTGACTTTGATAAATAATTACATGCTTGATCCCATGCATTTCATTGACTGAGAGGATGTTGAGATGGATCCTAATGCATAATACCTGGAGATCCTAGTGTGTATTTTAGATAAGAGTGAGAAATTATTATGAGGGAATATGGAGCCCCTTTTCTGGATCATGTGGTATCCTATAAGAATCTTAGAGGATACTTGGTAGTAGGATGCAGATGTCTAGGCTTAGTGGCATATGTTCTTCAAAAAGTACCATTAGGGTTGTTTCTTGAGGTTAATAATCCCTAGTGGTGGAGATTTTAAATCATCAAAACTTTTATTTCAAATAAGAAAATCCTTGTTTCATATTTTATCCTTTTATTTTTTTTAATTATATCCATGTTTGGGTAAAGTCTTGAGATATTAGAGTAGCTTTTAGAGGTTTAAAAGGGAGTTTTAGTGTTTTTTATCCAAAATAGAAAACACCATTACCTGTTGAAAGTCATGGTATCAATAGTTAATAACTCAATGAAAAACAAGAAAGCATAAAATGGATTGTACAAGCCATGGTGAGTGAGAAGGCCTTCTACCAGTCATAGCCTAGGAGACCCCCCATTCCCATTTCGGAGGGCATGGTGAGGGGTGAAAAGGATTTCTTCTCAAGGACACACCATAGGAGAATCCTTTTTAGGACATGAGTTCAAGGATAGCATGACCAAGGATTTTCTGGGGTATATGGAATAAAAATAATCACACTTCATTTTGAAATATCCAAAACACCTCTTTTATTCACAAATATCGAATGAGACAAAGGGGAAATGTTTGGGTCTTTATTGAAGGTCATAAATTCATTTTAAATTGATTATTTTCTTCTATTAATCTATTGGTTCTTCCTCATTGATGATTATGTGTTTTCCTAATTAATTTTCAAATTAATGGAATAAATATATCTTTATATTTTGTGATCTTTATCCATTCTTAGTTACCTTCCTAGTTTGACTTGATCGTACCTTCCCTTTAGTAGATCTAGGGCCTAGATTTATCCCCCTTTTTCATTGATTTTGGTTTGGGGTTATTAGGTGAATAACTCTGGGGAGTATTCTTTGGTTTGATCAAATTTCCTCTTTCCCTTCTTGAATTACCTTAAGATGAGGTTTTTTTCATTAATTCAGGATCGTAGGTACCTTGACTTTATTCTCTTGTCACTGTTTATGAGAAATGAAGTTCTTCTTCCTCAACTGGACTCAAAGATTTTTGTTGAAGGTAATTTAATGTTCACTAAGTTTGGTTCTACCCATGGTTTATTATTCTTTTCCACCATACTCAATATCCTTTTTCATGTTGGTTTGGAACTAGTTCTAGGAATTATTGGTATGTGAGCTTGTTTCGGTTGGTGTAAGAATGTGGTTCGAGTGAAGATGCTCTATAAAATCATGGTGTTGACATAAAAAACCCTATGGTAGAAATTTACTTATCAAATAGGTCCTTATATATAATTGATTCATGATTTTGTGGTTTATACGTGATACCATTACTTATTATATGTTACTTTTTAGTGTTGGGTGTCCCTTAATATTCATGTTTTATATGTGACCATATGACTTGTATGTAGCCTCTTGAGAACTATTATTTATATTCCTTATTGATCCTTGTTATGATAAGTATTATGTATGATATTTCATAGACTGTGGAACATGATTCGAGTATCAGTATGATAATGTTGCTCAGTTTTCACTAGATGACCACTTAGAGGGGAAGCATGTGGACTTGATGGTGTCTATATACCATTAATTGTTTGTTGTAATGGGTTGGATTATAGACATCTCTACTAACATGGGAGTAAACTATGCATATAAACATATAATCTAACAGTTATAGGATTAAATGGGATAATTTTATATAGGTTTGATGCATTATCCAATTTTGTTAATCATGTCTGGTGTGACTTACTATCAATCAAGGATAATAAACACCATCAGGGTGCAGCATGAAGTGTTCCTAAAAATGACCACCATCAAGGTGGGTCAAGTAGCACTTCCTATAAGGAAGAACTTGGATTAAAATACTTTGACATCCTTACTATCATTGTGTTGAGGTAGGTGGTTCTGAGGTTACATGGAATCTTGGTTAGTCCATCATGACTCGTAAAATGTGTGGTTGTATGTTTATTTGAGCATTTACCTTATGACATGACATACAATATTATATATTATGTTCACTTATGTTAAAGATTCATTGGTGGTGTAGCGGTCTGGAATTACTTCCAGTGGACTATAATTGATACCTATCAGGGAACTCCATGGGCGGCTACACCCCCTAGGCGGGACACACCACCATCCCCAGTGGCAGCCATTTCCTCATGAAGCCCTTGGGCGGAGAGCCATGCTTCGTCCAATGCTCACATGTGAGAGTTCCCAAGGATCGGATACATTCCTACCTCCTTTGCCTCTGATACCAACTGTAGAGACCCGTATCTTTACGTACATTGACATTACATTACTTTTGTGGAATACTTAGTACATAACAAAAACACACACACAAGGATCGTAATAGTTTAGTGTCTTTGGAAACTCGGAACGTAATCTTCTAATCGTGGTGAAAGATCTTCAATATCTCCCATAAAGATCTCCTTTTTTTTTACCTAAAATCTTTCTTTATATCCTGGGGAAAAGAAAACATAAAAGAGTGAGCTCAAATGCTCAGTAAGGGTAAACAAGAGAAATATCAATCACATCATATACATAAGCACATAACTTTTGGAAATCTTAACCTGCAAAAGAGATCATAATTTCATAACATGGGGTAAATCATGGCAGTGAAATGTAATCACAATAATCATAACATAAAACATGAAACTTTGTGGCATTCACATATAATCATAGAGAATCATTTCTTGTTAGTCAAGACTCATTTCCAAGACTATCTTAGTGGACAAAGTCCCTTTCTGAATCGAGTAACCCTCGTTTCAGTCCTGTTTCACTGAACCGGTATAACCTACCATTCCAGCCATGTCTATCTCATGAGATATAAAATCATTACCCAATGCATTGGAGGGAGATATAGGTCCCACCCATCTTATAATGAATCCTTTCTTATGTGTGCCACATAATCATAAATCATACATCATCGCATAACCCATGTAATAAAAATGGGATTCTTGAAACATCATGACATCATAAAACAAATCATATAAGGTAAATGACTTCATAAAAATAATTCCCTCATAACATAATCAAATCAATGTAATTAAAGGGATAAAAACAGAACCCTTTATTATCTTAGATGGAAAATAATTTTGATAAAACACTTGAACTCCATTCTTGAGGAAAATATCCTTTCTTCTTCAAAAACACTTTTCTTTTCTTAACATGTCATACAATTATAAACTAAAAGAAATTGATTAAAAATAAACTTGAGAACTTTTAAAGGAAGCTTCTTGGAAATAATGTTTTAAAAATCCATTCATTCCGTATAAGTAAAAAAAACATTCTTCGTACTTTTGTCAAAAAAGTCAAAAAGTACCTCGTACGAAAAACGACAAAAGATTCCTTTCATTTCTTTTACTAAAAACTCACCGAAGGGTAAAAATGGATTTAAAAAATTGTAGGTGGATGGAAATAATATTACATATTTATGAAACATGGATTTGGATGATAAAATACACCCCAGTAAATACTTACGAATAAACAATCTCGGATAAAAATGAGATTGTGATATTTACCTTACCTTAGGTCCGATTTGCTTTGTTCGTGTCCGAAGCTCCTTTATAATGGTTTAAATAATGTTATTGACTTATTCCAGAATCATACATATTGATATGATATCATATATGGTCATATTATTAGCTTCTTGTTAGTAATATTTCATTGTTACTTGTTACTCGGGTCTTTATAACTTTTTGTTCTTATGCGTGTTTTGTCGAATAAATTCTTATTATTATCTTTAGGTTATAGATAATTCATTTACAGAATGGTATTAGTGTATTATATACCATATTCATTCATTCAATTCATTTATATAATCATTATGAAATGAAGATCATGTAGAACGAGTCGCATCACATCGTGGAGACGGTATTCCGTACGTACGCACGAGTGATGATATCGTTCCTATGATCGTGGAATTGTATTGGAGTATATATATATATTATTTCAGTATCAATATTACTTCATAATAATCATATATAGTTACTCATTACACCATTATACCCATCCTTGTAAGGTGATGGTGGAAAAATAGATTACACCACGGCGTGGAGACGGTATTCCGTACGTACGCACGCGCGGTGATTTCATTTTTCTGTAGGATGGATAGAAGGTGAATTAGGGTTGTTTCATATTTATAATAACATATCAGTATGTAAGTAATACTTATGTTATTACTTTATCATGAAACAACTAAAGAAGAAGAAATTGAAGAAGAAAGAAATTGAAAAGATCGGTAATGGATATTACCTCTTCTTTGGAACGCCTCTTTGAATCCTCCACTTAAGGAACTAAGATTGGTCTTTGGAGAAGACCAGGAACTCTAGGATTATTCTAGGGAAGTGGAGAGGAGAAAATGGCAGGGGTTGGCCGAGCTTGAGTGTTCAAATTGGTGTGAGGAGGAGGGGGAGGAGGTGTCCTTTTATAAGGGAGGAGAGGGGCACCTTAGGAATATCTCAAAATATTATTTTATATTAAAGACAAAATCGGTTTATAATGGTTCCAAAGGGTCTTATTTCGAAGCTAAAGTGGGGATGGGTCGAAATCCTATTAACCAATATGATTTAGACAAGTTTAGGGTATTATTTTAACCTTATCAATTAGATTTAACTCTAAGTTAATTAATTTAACTTTTACCGTGTCTTTTTGTTTTCTTTCACTATATGGTTAATACACTTACTATAACATGCCAAACGAACCCCAAATTGTTTATTATTAATATATATATCCTTATCTAAGTCATTTGGCCGAACCTTAGATTTTTAGGAATACAATAACAATTAATAATAAAATGTTTGATTTAAAAACTATTTTGTGTCAATTTTGACACTATTTGATATATGATTTTTGTGAAAGTCATAACAGAATTATATGTTCGAAACAAGTTGATTAAATCAACATTAATATATCATAGTAACCTATAAAATTATTGGAATTCATAAAAAGTCTCAAATTACATTCATTTGATCATTTATAACATCAATTATGTTAATATTTCCTTAAAAGGGTAATTACTGCATCATCGTTGTGTCATAAATAAATTAATTTATTTAAAGTCTAAAAATTATAAATAAAATATCATTATGTAGGAAATCTTTTTATCTTTCTAATGAATATTTATAGTCGAATTTATCTTATGTATAACCCCATATTAAAAATGTTTTAGTTATTAAACTTTGATTTTAACTATTTTAAGTATTAAATAATATAATATTAAATGTCATAATCTAATCCAAGTGGGCCTAAATGATAATATTTTACACTTAAGGTTGTTTTTGGTCGAGATAAACTTGTCCAATAGAATTAGGACATGTGTTAGGGTAATATTAATATCATTCTTACCCTTAATTACCCTATTTACTTTTAACCGTGGTAAATAAAAGTAAAAAGTTACTATTCACCAAAAATTATTTTCATCTCATTGAACCACATTTTACTTACTGACATCAACCGTGTCTCTCGGATTTTTGAAATTCCATTCACAGAAGCGGTAAAATTAAGTTTTATGAAAAATTCAGTTTTTTAACTACCACTTAGTAGTTTCACTATTCATCAAAAAATGAAGGTTTTCAGAAAAATGCCAAAATTTCATCCTAAGCTATATTTCATATTCCGAATTCAAAAATGAAGTATATTTTACCAAATTCATAACATAGAAGTTGCATTAATTAATTTTATAATTAAATCCCGTTGTTAAAACAAATAGCGTGTTTTTAAGAAACAATATCTATCAAAAGATTGACACTTGATTATGTCTGGTTTAAATGTGAAATTACATCCAATGACCAAAATTGTATTAAATTGTAAAAATATATTCTAAATATACTTTAAAACCACTCAAATTAATAATTTATCACTATTAATTATTTCGATTAAAAAAAGTTGTTTTTAATTATAATTTAGTAATTTTCACTATTCATCAGAATATGAAAGTTATCCGAAATGTACCAAAATTTCACCTTAGGCTAAATTCGATACTCCGAATCAGAAAATGAAGTTCATTTTGAAAAATAAGATTTACAGAGTTTTAAAAAGTGGTTATTACTATTCATAACGGCTAGTTTTAATAATATTTTAATAGCATATCGTTGTTTAGTGAAACTCGGTATTGCGTATTACACACGCTATCGAGGAAGGTCGTGATTGCGTGTAATGCAAGGCAAGTCAAAGATGTGTGTTGTGCAAGCTCCTTTTGGTGTAGCGTACAACACAAGACTTTAATAAAATTAAAAATATTTTTTTATAAAATCTTGGGCTGTTACATTCTACCCCCCTTAAAATGAATTTCGCCCTCGAAATTCGTCGGGGTTATAAATGGTTTACTATTCGAAAGTTTCTTTAATAGAAACCCACATCGTAAAAAGGAATATCAAAACCAATCTTTAAAAACAAAAGTATGAAACGTAACGGTTACCCAAATAAACTAATCATTGGGTTTCCACATAGGTGAAAATATGGATATGGAAGAGAAATCTAACCATCATGTTCTGATGGAGAGTGGTAGAGAACATGGCTATGGAAAATCCAGTAATCACAAATCCATAAATTTGTGACGATCTAAGGTACCATCCGATTCATCAGGTATAAGATCACTAAGACAACATTTTTGGTTTTCAAGATCATTTCCCTAAAGTTGAAAATTTGAATTGGAATAAATACTTTCTTTATTTTGGTACAATCTCACAGTTGTTTGTGCCTTGAACAATTTCCACTTCATCTCTTAAATAAATTAAGTTGAATTTGTTATTCATGAAGTGTTAGCAGATCATGTGATAGAATGACGGGTCATTCCATCTGTCTCAAACAAAATGTTAGCAAAAACTATATGCATAAGTCGATCTATAGTGAGATTAATCATATATGGTTCCTAAAATGGACTTATACTTCATATATCATACTGCTTAATATAATAAAACTAGTTTCTACTAAACAGGGACTTCCTGTAGGCCAGTGGTAGGCGATAAAGACCAGTTGCACTTCGGTTGTGGGTTCGATTCCTACGACCTTGTCCGACGCGATGGGCTGTCGCCCGTCCTGCAGGTAGTCCTTTTTCCAAAACTATATAACATCCCATCAATAATATCAAAAAAACAAACAATACTAACTTATGTCCAACATAATCCATTCCAATCTTTTAGGCTTATCCATAATACTGCAGTCGACTCTCATAATATAGTGAAAATGATTACCAGAGATTTAACACCATCATCGATCCCCATATATCATAAGATATGTTTTGTTGGTCACATTCCAAACATTCAAAGTCCTTAATCGTGTATTCTCTTGAATACCTTAGTGAAAACATGAATCACTTTTCACATACCAAAATCCTCAAAATTCTATATACTCAAACTTAGTCCTTATATCAATCATGAGCTCATGAATACTGTTAAACATTTCATTTTCTCGTTTTCCCTTCATTATGCGCATAATATCTCAATCACTTTGAATACCACATTAGACCAATACATAAATATTCCAATATTCCAAGATACAACATTATTTTGGAATCCCATTACATAAACACTTAATCATTCCACCACATCGTTGTCATATTCAACATTGCCAATAGTGATCGCATGTGACTTCCCTTTGTCCTTTGCCTTAAGCGGTTGCTCATGTCGATCATCACTAACCCTTGGATTAGGGCATTTATTGGCATAATGCCCCATTTCCTTGCACTTGAAGCATTGAAGTGTTGGTTGTACTTTCTCTGCAGTGTTTGCTTTATTCACTTCATTAGAATCCCATTTTCCATTACTTCGACACTCAGCTGCTCGATGACCTTCTTTTCCACACTTAAAACATTTTCTAGTCCCTTTAAGACAATCTCCACCATGCTTCTTTCCACACTTTGTGCATAAGGAAACATTCATCTTCTTTTCACCATTATTCTGAGTTTTCTCCTTGAACTCCATCTTTTGTTTCTTGTCAAACCCATGAGATGGATATGTAGCACCAACTTCCATTTCTACCTTGATAGCACAACACACAATTTCTGCATAGCTACTGAAGTCTCTTATAGCTAATGCCCTTCGAAGACTTGGTTTTAAGCCACTGAAAAATCGATCAACTTTACTTTCAGGTTGGATGATAATACCAGAAGCGTACCTTGCAAGTCTTGTAAAATTCGCTTCATAGGTACCAACAGATTCATCATCCCTTTGCTTCAGTTCAAGAAACTCTTTCTCCATCTTTGTTCGGAGAATAATAGGGAAGTACTTATTGAAAAATAAGTTCTTGAACTCGTCCCATTCCATAGACTCAATTTCATCCCTTTGCCTCGTATTCTTAATAAGATTCCACCATTGATCAGCATCTCTTTCCAAACGATACACTGCTAGGATGACTTTATCATGTTCATAACATTAAAGAACTAAAAATATCTTTTTAGTAGTACTAATCCATTGTTCAGAAACTAATGGATCAGTAGACCCACTGAAAGAAGGTGGACGCTGCCTCATGAAGGATTCAACAGAATGTTGCTCCTTCCTTTGCTCGTTTGGAAGTCCTGCATGATTCATAGCTTGAGAAAGTTGTGTGAGCATGGATACAAGATTTTTCATTCCGTCTCCCATATCGTTTGGTTGCTCAGGGGGACAATCATTGCATTGCCCATCACATTCCGCATTAACACGGTTCCTTCGGGTTCCAGCCATCGTCTAAAACCCCAAAAGAATAGTATGAGAGGCAAAAATCATGCAAGGGAAAAAACATAATAAAGGGGTAGTACCCTCAATATCTAACATCTTAGGTTAAATTCGAAGATCGTTAGCGCAATTCTAGGACTATAACCTATACGTATACTTAACCTTAGAGACATCCCTAGACATACCTTAGAAATATCTCTAGGGATCTCACTAACGTTTTCGCATCCTAGTTTCCAAAGGTTGACTAAACCTTTCCTCTGATACCAACTGTAGCGGTCTGGAATTACTTCCAGTGGACTATAATTGATACCTATCAGGGCACTCCATGGGCGGCTACACCCCCTAGGCGGGACACACCACCATCCCCAGTGGCAGCCATTTCCTCATGAAGCCCTCGGGCGGAGAGCCATGCTTCGTCCAACGCTCACATGTGAGAGTTCCCAAGGATCGGATACATTCCTACCTCCTTTTCCTCTGATACCAACTGTAGAGACCCATATCTTGACGTACATTGACATTACATTACTTTTGCGGAATACTTAGTACATAACAAAAACACACACACAAGGATCGTAATAGTATAGTGTCTTTGGAAACTCGGAACGTAATCTTCTAATCGTGGTGAAAGATCTTCAATATCTCCCATAAAGATCTCCTTTTTTTTACCTAAAACCTTTCTTTATATCCTGGGGAAAAGAAAACATAAAAGAGTGAGCTCAAATGCTCAGTAAGGGTAAACAAGAGAAATATCAATCACATCATATACATAAGCACATAACTTTTGGAAATCTTAACCTGCAAAAGAGATCATAATTTCATAACATGGGGTAAATCATGGCAGTGAAATGTAATCACAATAACCATAACATAAAACATTAAACTTTGTGGCATTCACACATAATCATAGAGAATCATTTCTTGTTAGTCAAGACTCATTGCTAAGACTATCTTAGTGGACAAAGTCCCTTTCTGAATCGAGTAACCCTCGTTTCATTCCTGTTTCACTGAACTGGTATAACCTACCATTCCAGCCATGTCTATATCATGAGATATAAAATCATTACCCAATGCATTGGAGGGAGATATAGGTCCCACCCATCTTATAATGAATCCTTTCTTATGTGTGCCACATAATCATAAATCATACATCATCGCATAACCCATGTAATAAAAATGGGATTCTTGAAACATCATGACATCATAAAACAAATCATATAAGGTAAATGACTTCATAAAAATAATTCCCTCATAACATAATCAAATCAATGTAATTAAAGGGATAAAAACAGAACCCTTTATTATCTTAGATGGAAAATAATTTTGATAAAACACTTGAACTCCATTCTTGAGGAAAATATCCTTTCTTCTTCAAAAACACTTTTATTTTCTTAACATGTCATACAATTATAAAATAAAAGAAGTTGATTAAAAATAAACTTGATAACTTGTAAAGGAAGCTTCTTGGAAATAATGTTTTAAAAATCCATTCATGCCGTATAAGTAAAAAAAACATTCTTCGTACTTTTGTCAAAAAAGTCAAAAAGTACCTCGTACGAAAAACGACAAAAGATTCCTTTCATTTCTTTTACTAAAAACTCACCGAAGGGTAAAAATTGATTTAAACAATTGTAGGTGGATGGAAATAATATTACATATTTATGAAACATGGATGTGGATGATAAAATACACCCCAGTAAATACTTACGAATAAACAATCTCGGATAAAAATGAGATTGTGATATTTCCCTTACCTTAGGTTCGATTTGATTTGTTCGTGTCCGAAGCTCCTGTATAATGGTTTAAATAATGTTATTGACTTATTCCAGAATCATACATATTGATATGATATCATATATGGTCATATTATTAGCTTCTTGTTAGTAATATTTCATTGTTACTTGTTACTCGGGTCTTTATAACTTTTTGTTCTTATGCGTGTTTTGTCGAATAAATTCTTATTCTTATCTTTAGGTTATAGATAATTCATTTACAGAATGGTATTAGTGTAGTATATACCATATTCATTCATTCAATTCATTTATATAATCATTATGAAATGAAGATCATGTAGAACGAGTCGCATCACATCGTGGAGACGGTATTCTGTACGTACGCACGAGTGATGATATCGTTCCTATGATCATGGAATTGTATTGGAGTATATATATATATTATTTCAGTATCAATATTACTTCATAATAATCATATATAGTTACTCATTACACCATTATACCCATCCTTGTAAGGTGATGGTGGAAAAATAGATTACACCACGGCGTGGAGACGGTATTCCGTACGTACGCACGCGCGGTGATTTCATTTTTCCGTAGGATGGATAGAAGGTGAATTAGGGTTGTTTCATATTTATAATAACATATCAGTATGTAAGTAATACTGATGTCATTACTTTATCATGAAACAACTAAAGAAGAAGAAGTTGAAGAAGAAAGAAATTGAAAAGATCGGTAATGGATATTACCTCTTCTTTGGAACGCCTCTTTGAATCCTCCACTTAAGGAACTAAGATTGGTCTTTGGAGAAGACCAGGACCTCTAGGATTATTCTAGGGAAGTGGAGAGGAGAAAATGGCAGGGTTTGGCCGAGCTTGAGTGCTCAAATTGGTGTGAGGAGGAGGGGGAGGAGGTGTCCTTTTATAAGGGAGGAGAGGGGCACCTTAGGAATATCTCAAAATATTATTTTATATTAAAGTCAAAATCGGTTTATAATGGTTCCAAAGGGTCTTATTTCTAAGCTAAAGTGGGGATGGGTAGAAATACTATCAACCAATAGGATTTAGACAAGTTTAGGGTATTATTTTAACCTTATCAATTAGATTTAACTCTAAGTTAATTAATTTAACTTTTACCGTGTCTTTTTGTTTTCTTTCACTATATGGTTAATACACTTACTATAACATGCCAAACGAACCCCAAATTGTTTATTATTAATATATATATCCTTATCTAAGTCATTTGGCCGAACCTTAGATTTTTAGGAATACAATAACAATTAATAATATAATATTTGATTTAAAAACTATTTTGTGTCAATTTTGACACTATTTGATATATGATTTTTGTGAAAGTCATAACAGAATTATATGTTCGAACCAAGTTGATTAAATAAACATTAATATATCATAGTAACCTAGAAAATTAGTGGAATTCATAAAAAGTCTCAAATTACATTCATTTGAGCATTTATAACATCAATTATGTTAATATTTCCTTAAAAGGGTAATTACTGCATCATCGTTGTGTCATAAATAAATTAATTTATTTAAAGTCTAAAATTTATAAATAAAATATCATTATGTAGGAAATATTTTTAGATTTCTAATGAATATTTATAGTCGAATTTATCTTATGTATAACCCCATATTAAAAATGTTTTAGTTATTAAACTTTGATTTTAACTATTTTAACTATTAAATAATATAATATTAAATGTCATAATCTAATCCAAGTGGGCCTAAATGATAATATTTTACACTTAAGGTTGTTTTTGGTCGAGATACACTTGTCCAATAGAATTAGGACATGTGTTAGGGTAATATTAATATCATTCTTACCCTTAATTACCCTATTTACTTTTAACCGTGGTAAATAAAAGTAAAAAGTTACTATTCACCAAAAATTATTTTCATCTCATTGAACCACATTTTACTTACTGAAATCAACCGTGTCTCTCGGATTTTTTGAAATTCCATTCACAGAAGCGGTAAAATTAAGTTTTATGAAAAATTCAGTTTTTTAACTACCACTTAGTAGTTTCACTATTCATCAAAAAATGAAGGTTTTCAGAAAAATGCCAAAATTTCATCCTAAGCTATATTTCATATTCCGAATTCAAAAATGAAGTATATTTTACCAAATTCATAACATAGAAGTTGCATTAATTAATTTTATAATTAAATCCCGCTGTTAAAACAAATAGCGTGTTTTTAAGAAACAATATCTATCAAAAGATTGACACTTGATTATGTCTGGTTTAAATGTGAAATTACATCCAATGACCAACATTGTATTAAATTGTAAAAATATATTCTAAATATACTTTAAAACCACTCAAATTAATAATTTATCACTATTAATTATTTCGATTAAAAAAAGTTGTTTTTAATTATAATTTAGTAATTTTCACTATTCATCAGAATATGAAAGTTATCCGAAATGTACCAAAATTTCACCTTAGGCTAAATTCGATACTCCGAATCAAAAAATGAAGTTCATTTTAAAAAATAAGATTTACAGAGTTTTAAAAAGTGGTTATTACTATTCATAACGGCTAGTTTTAATAATATTTTAATAGCATATCGTTGTTTAGTGAAACTCGGTATTGCGTATTACACACGCTATCGAGGAAGGTCGTGATTGCGTGTAATGCAAGGCAAGTCAAGGATGCGTGTTGTGCAAGCTCCTTTTGGTGTAGCGTACAACACAAGACTTTAATAAAATTAAAAATATTTTTTTATAAAATCTTGGGCTGTTACAGGTGGTGTCCCACTGGATTTATTAATCACACCCAACATAGGCATCTCGATGCTTATTCATATTTCATGATCATAAATCCAGTGTATGAAAATTTCCCTATGAAAAGGAATTAAGGATATGGGGGCTTGAATTAAGAGTTGATTCTGATACATACTCCATAATTTTGTTGTTATATTTATTTCCTTTATGTTTGACCTCCCACATTTGGGGATCCATGGTTTATTTTTCTTATATGTCAGGATATACCTACTATGGATTTTTTATAGAGGCCCCAACATTTTATACATATCATTATAGGATTTTAATTATAATAAAACATCATATTTCAATCCAAGGATCATAATGTTTAGTGTCTTGGAAGACTAGGTACATAAAACTGAAAACATGGGACTAAATAAAACATTTATTTATTTAATATTCATAAAGAGATCCTAACTTCCATTATGCTCATACATATTCATAGGATAACCTGGGGATAATATGAACAAAGGGATGAGCTAAAAGTCCAGTAAGGGAATAAGCATAGTAATAAAGCTTTAGCACATGGGTTAGAAAACATGAAATAATGATATAAAAAGGTATGGAGCATATGGAATCATAATATATAAACATGGTATCATATAAACATGGAGTCATAATGATGTGGCAGAAACATAAAAATTGAATTTATCATGATTCAAGTCTTTTTTCACATATAGGATCACATGTCAAGGTTAACCACCATGATTGTTGCACATGGTAGCACAAGTCTAGGCTAACCGCCAATATTGTTACACATAACGTCTCATGAGACTCAAAATTACCCAATGAATTGGAGAACTATCTAGGTGCACCTATCATAACATGTTCATGAATATTATTTCCACATATATAATCATACATAATCAATCATATATAAACATAATTGTATCCATGGAAAGAAATGGGTATCATAATAATGTAATAAAGCATAATAAATGGGTGTATCATACAAGTGTCCACTAAAGAAAGGAATTAAAACATATATGGACATTAAAAAACTAAAATATACATATATCATGGTATGCTATGTAAAATATAATTGAAAACATTTAATAAGATTATTTAGTAAATTTAAGCATTAAAATATTTTAGTGAGGTTTTAAGGAAAATACTAAAAGAACATTTAAAATTGAAAATGAAATAATATTTTATATAAAAACAGATGTTAACCAAGAATTTTTTCATAAAAAAAGTATGATTTTATATAAACAATGGTGTCTTAAGATAGATGATATAGTTCACTTGAAATTGGGTAAGAATTCATAAAGTTCCCTTAAAACAGGTTTGCTTGTTGGGAAGTATTGAGGAGGGAATCATTTAAAAACATGTATATACCTGAAAGATAATGATGTATGGATATTTATATATGAGTTTGTATAATATAAAAATCATTTATAATATGTACATAAAAAATATTACTTAATTTGGTTTGACAAAAATATAGAGAAACCTGAAGGAATAAAGGAGGTTCGGGTAGAATCCCTTACCTTAAG
Source organism: Viscum album (assembly GCA_963277665.1). Taxonomy (NCBI): domain Eukaryota; kingdom Viridiplantae; phylum Streptophyta; class Magnoliopsida; order Santalales; family Viscaceae; genus Viscum; species Viscum album. The sequence goes on from OY728121.1 coordinate 1,212,450,389, forward strand.
TCTGAAGGTGTCCTTCACCTGATCTTAATGTCAGGGATAGAAAAATTATATTAATTAATTAATATGTACACAACCTATTATTCATTTAATTTTTTTAGTATAATCTTATTAAGTTCATTCATAAGCTTTTTGATGGGTTAAGAGGTTCAATTTCATTATTTAGGAGCGTTTGTTTCCTTGGTTTTCATGATTGGTTTAATTATACACATGTATGGATAAATATGTAATATGAGAGTGATTTTATAGAACATAAGTTTTATGTTATTAGTGGACATCCGTAATATTTAATGGTTATAAAAATCATTTGGTTATTGGTAGTGAATATGAATCCTTATATAAAACATTAATGATAATCATTTTGGTTAATTGGCTATTTTTTATCACATCGAACATATTTTTATTTATAAATTAATATAATGTGTAAAAAAGATTATAGTACCCTAAATTAGACATAATATACAAATTTTATCCTGGTTCAACCATCAAAATGGTTTCATGACCAGAATTTAAGATGGTAAAATAAATTGAAAACCCGTCGTCCTAGAATGTGATAAATTAACACATCGTAGATGGTGTTTTCATTTCTAGTATAAAAGGAGGGGAAAGGAGAGATAATGTTGAATTATTCCGTTATCATAAAAAAATTATATTACATGTAAAGTACTAGATTTATCATAACATTTGGATGAAATTAGGTAAGGAAAGAAAAATAATGAAAGGAACTTGAAAGAAAATAAAACAAAAGAAAAGAGGAATTTACATCTTGAATATATCTTCCTTGAGAACCTCTTTAGGGGATAATATTTAGTCTTTTATAAATAGAATTGGCTGATATATATGGGATGCGGTCTTAGGGAGATATTTGAGTATAATTTCAACTAGGCACAAGGCCTGAGATGAGTGAAGATATGAGGGGGTGATGTTGGTTTTTATAGTGGAAGAGAGAAGGGGTTTCCCATTATTTTAATCATTAGATTAATATTTTTCCTAATGAATATGAATAGTATTGATTCCTGTGACCGAAAATAGTATATTGAGCATGTTAGTTCAAACCAATGGCCATTTAAATTCTCCATGACTCAATCATGATGCATAAATTCATTTATTTATCATTTATCGTAAATTATCGTATTTTACTATTCACCAAAAATTCACCCCAACCATTTTTTGATGTGTATAATTAAAAAATGAAATCTATTTTATTGAAATAATTTTCTAAATATGAGAAAATTAATATTTAATTAAATCATAATTTACATGAAAAATACAAATTTTACAATAAAAACTACTTTTCTAACACTTTGCAAAACTAATTATGGTCTCTTAAAATTATCTTATAATCATAATTAATCAAAATATTTATTTATGAATACATTTTATGGAAATAAATTTTCTTTAAAATTATTAAATTAATCATAAAATTGTATTTAAATATAAATGACTTACAAAAGTACTACTACTTAATTAATAATTTTTAAAATATTTACTTACTTATACTATGATATATTTTATCATATTTTCACTTATAATATGGATAAATTTTATTTATTCTTTCATTAGTGAGGATACTATTCAATTGGATGGTTTACTCTTCATAAGGGTCACATCAATATTCTAAAGGTCAAGTTACTATTTCATCAGTAGACATTCCTTAACATCTAGAGATACCTTTTCTTTCACTCAATATTCATTTATAAGGCTTGTATTGTGTTCTATATGTATTATTATATGATTATACTATAATAAATAAATATAATAAGGTAATTTAATTGATAAAACATCAGTTTATTACATTATTTCTCCTTTATGAAATTTCACCCTTGAAATTTCATTTTACATTCTAAACTATAAACATGTGTGAGTACTTTTCTTTCATTGCCTCCTCCAGTTCCCATGTTACCTCTTCGTACTTATGGTTTTGTCATAATACTTTGACTAGGTGAGTAGTCTTGTTTCATAGAACATTATCTCTACGATCTAATATCTTCATTGGATTCTCCTTGTAAGAAAGATCATTATCCAACTATACCACCACTAAAGAGAGTACATGTGAATGTTTTGGTATGTACTTCCTTAAGAGGGATACGTGGAATACATCGTGTAGTTTAGACATGGTAGGTGGATGTTCTAGTCGATAGGCCACAACTCCAACAAGATCAATAATCTTGAAGGGTCTGATTTACCTAGGACCTATATTTCCTTTCTTCTCAAATATTATAACCTTCTTCTATGAAGATATGCATTGCAATACCATGTCTCTCACTTTAAACTCAAGGTATCATCGATGATTTTCTGTATAACTCTTTTGTTGACTTTAGGCTTCCTTGATATGATGATGAATGGTTTTCACCTTCTCTACCATTTTTGGACCATTTCTGATCCTAAAATCTTACACTCACCAACATCATCCCAGCACGCTGGTGTTCTGCACCTTTTCCCAAAAAGGGATTCATATTGTATCATTTGGATACTGGAGTGGAAACTGTTTTTGTAGGAGAATTAGACGAGTTTTAGATGTTGGTCTCATCCTCCTTTGAAGTCCATAGAACATGATCTCAACATATCTTCAAGCATATGAATAGTTCGCTTATATTGGTCATCAGTTTGATGATGATAGGCTATACTGAAGTTCAACTCAGTGCTTAAAGCATGTTGGAGACTTTTCAAGAACTTCGAGGTGAATCTCTGATCTCAATTAGATACAATTGATAGTGGTACTCCATGTATCCTTACCACCTCTTTGATATATATTTGTGCAAGTTAGTCCAATGAGAAGTCCTCATGAATTATTATAATGTGATATGTCTTTATAAGATGATCCACAATGCCCCATATAGCATTGGTTCCTCTAGATGTCCTTAGAAGTCAAGAGAAAAAGTCCATGGTAATGTTCTCCCACTTCCATGTTGGTTTGGGTAGTGGTTGTATCATCCCATTAGAATATTTTCTTTCATCCTTCACTTTTTGACATACTACACACTTTGATATATATTCAGCAATCTCTTTCTTCATATTGTCCCACCAAAAGTTCTCTCAAAAATCTCTATACATATTTGTGCTCCTAGGGTGAATAGATAATGTTGAGCTATTTCTGTAATTCAGAAGATCTTTTGTTATCTCTATATTAGATGGTACACATAATCATGACCCAAATATTACAACTCATTCCCCATCAATTTGAACTCAAATGATTCCCCATTTCTAATATCCTTTACCCTTTTCAAAATTTCTGCATATTTTCTTTGAGCATTATTTATTTTCTTCATGAGGGATGGTTGATCAACCATTTGATAAAGGATTCATGATGTTCCTCCCTTAATGTTTCTCATGTACATCCTCTACAAATATAAGAATATTGGATCCTTTTCAATTCTCATCATTAATAAAGATGAATAATCCTTTATACATAGAGCATCCTCCACCTTATTTGACTTACTAGGATAGTCGTGGATTGAGTAGTCATAATCCTTGATGATCTCTAGCCTTCTTTGCAAGGGCATAGTAATATCTTTCTATGTGAATATAAATTTAAGGCTCTTGTGATTATAATATATCTCACACTTCTCCCCATAGAGATAATGTCGCCATATTTTCAACATAAAGATCATAGATTCCAACTCTAGATCATGCATGGGATAGTTTTTCTCAGGGATTTTCAGTTGCCTTGAGGCATAGGCTATCACATTATCTTTTTACATTTGTACACAGCCTAATAATTTCATTGAAGCATCCCTATACACCACAAAGAGTTCTACACTTATTTGGAGTGTGAGTATTGGCATAGTGATAATCCTCTTTTTTGATATCCTTAAATCTATCCTCACATTCTGGAGTCCAGAAGAACTTCACTCCCTTCCATTCCATCATTGTAATTGGGTTTCAAAATTGTCAAAATTTCTTCATAAATCAAGGAAGCTATGGATCTCCACTACAGATCTTGTCCTGATCTACTCTTCGATTGCCTCTGTCTTGGAAGGATATATAGATATCCTTTTGTTGGTGGTAACATACCCCAAGAATGATACTTACTTCATCTAGAACTCACATTTACTATACCTTTCCTATAGTTTATCCCTTGGCAAAGTCATTAGCATAGTATTCAAATGCACCTCATGTTCCTCCTTACTCTTGGAGTATATCATAATATCATCGATAAAGTCTACAAAAAAAATTTATGGTAATCTCTAAAGACTCAATTCATTAGATCAGTGAAAATTTCTAGAGAATTAGTGAGTTTGAAGGACATCACTATGAACTCATAGTTTCCATACCTCATTTGAAAGGAATTATTGGGAATATCTTCCTTCCTAACCTTTAATTGGTGATATCTCAACTGAAAGTCCACCTTAGAGAAATAACTGGCCTCTCTAGGTTGATCGAACCAGTCATATATCTGAGGCAGGGTATAATTGTTCTTTATATTGATTTTATTGAGCACACAATAGTCAATGCAGAGACACATTGATCCATCCTTCTTCTTGATGAAGAGGACTGGCTCTCCCCATGGTGAAGAACTCAGGCATATAAAACCCTTCTCCAGATTCTCTTGTAACTACTTCTTCATCTCTTCCAGCTCAACAGTGGCCATTCTATAAGGTATCTTTGGTATAGGTAGGGATCTAGGAAAAATTTTAATTGAGAATTCAACCTCTTGATCATGAATAAGACCATGTAATTCTTCTATGAATACATCAGTGTAATCCCTCATGATGGGAATCTTTTTTGAGAATGATTCTCTCATTTTCCTCAATCATTTGAGGTAGACATGCTTCCTCATAAGGTAGTAATATCTACCAATGGAATTATGAAATGTTTTTCTAGGAGGTTAGGTCCACAAAAATTTACTAGGGAGGAGTTATAAACCTTGGATGCAATAATTTCCCCATTATTTTTTTCCACAAACAACACAACCCCCAAATTTTTTGCTGGTGTTTGAATAGTTCTACTAAACTTTCAAGATGTGAAAAAATGTGTAGAACCATAATCAAATAGTATATTATCTATTCTTCAATTAATAACAAGTTTATCTACCACCACATCACTTTCTATATGCACCTCAGTAGTAGTGATAGCATAATCCCTTCCTTGTTTCCTTTGAGTTTGTTGTTGATTGCCTCTAACAACCCTTAGCTTAGGGAAATTTTTCTCATAATTCCCTTGTTTATTACAGTTGTAACATTGAACTACAAGATGAGTGTTGATATGAACCTACATTTCTTATTCTATGTCAGTGTGAATCTTCATATACCTTCGGCATTTATTTTCTAGATGTCTCATCATTACACATTTGAAGTAATTCCTAGTTCCCTTTAGATAGTTCCCATGATGCCTCTTCCTATAATTTTTACATATGGGATGTTCGATCTTCTTTCCATCATGGGATTCATTTTCCAAACCACCCATATTAGACTCTATTTTCCTCTTTCTTTAACTGGGCACATGAGGCCATTGGGATTCTATTATCTCTATTTCAAACTTGAGAGCACAACAGATAATCTCCTCACAACTGTCTGAGTATCAAATCATCAAAACATTTTGTAGACTCAGATTTAGTCTATTAAAGAGGTGATCCACCTTGATTATGGTGTTCATGAAAAAACGGGAGGTGTGCCTTGCAAGCCTTGTGTAGTTTTCTTCGTACGCCCGAATGGACTCATCTTCCTTCTGCTTAAGTCTGAGGAACTCTCATTCTATCTTGAGATGGAGGGTTTGGGGAAAATATTTATTGAAAAATATTTTCTCTAATTCCTCCCAATCCATGGAATCAATTTTCTCCTGGGACTTTTTATTATGGATCAATTTCCACCACTAATCATCTTCCCCATCAAAATGATAGACTTCCAGTACGACTTTCTCTTATTCTGAGCACTATAGGACAGAGAATATCTTTTCAATGGAGTTCATCCATTTTTCCTATAGGAGGGGATTGGAAGACCCACTAAACATGGGAGGCGTTTTCCATATAAATGATTCAATGTAAACTTGCTCTTTCTTTGGATGAGGATGGTTTTCCACATGATTCAAGTTATTATTCATAAATTGATCCAGCTGTGAAAGTACTTTCATGAATTTTTAAGCACCCATTCCCATTATATTTGGCATATCATTAGGGAAATCATCACATTGCCTATAACATTGATTATCATCACGTGTTCCTCTATTTAATTCCATTAACTAAGAAAAATAACGTACAATTATGGGGCTTTAAGAATTAGCTAATAATCATAAAGGAAACTTTGAATATAAAATGATAAACTTGTAAAGGAGAAGTATATCCTAACTTGTGATTCCCTAGGTTTAAATATAGGTTATCCTTGATCTATTTCTTAACTTATATTCTTATGTTCTATTTTTTTATTCCCTTAATAATGGTTTGTAATGATCTTATGAATTTACCAAAACATATCTCCAAGGAGTGTCAAACTAGAAGTACAGAAAGGCCGGTTATCATGCACCAGTTCCCATTTGAGTCAAGATCATAGTGGTTTTTTTAAGTTTTACCCAAAGATAAAACTATTCCAAATCCACATCCACTTGTTTGTATCCATACAGGGATGTATTTTCTTGATAAACCACTTACTCTATAATTACCAAAATTTAAGGATCTTTTCTTATACTTAGTCTCATCACTATGGTTCTTACTAAAGTGCTCTATTCCTACTCTCCAAAAATAACTAGACCATCCTATAATACCAAATATAGTGAAAAAATCCTTTTAAACATATCATTACATGATTCTAATCCTAATAAAACATCATATTACAGGCCAAGCATCATAAAGTCCAGTGTCTTGGAAGACTGGGTACATAAAACTGGAAACATGGGACCAAATAAAACATTTATTTATTTAATCTTGATAAAGAGCTACTAACTTCCATTTTGATTATACATATTAATAGGATAACATATGGATAACATGAACAATGGTATGAGCTAAAATCCTAGCAAGGTAATAAGAATAATAATAAAGCTTTAGCACATGGGTTGGAAAGCATGACATAATGATATAAAAAGGAATGAAACATATGGAATCATAACATAGAAACATGGGATCATATAAAATATAATAATAATAAAATGGTGGTAACATAAAACATGAATTTATCACAATTCAAGGATCATTTCACATATAGTATCACAAGTCAAGGTTAACCACCAAGGCCGTTGCATATGGTAGCACAATTCTAGGATAACCGCCAAGACTGTTGCACATAACGTATCATGAGACTCAACTTTATCCAATTCATTGGAGCACTATATGGTTTCAACAATAATAACATGTTCATGAATATTCTTTCCACGTATATAATCATATATAATCAATCATACATAAACATAAATATACCCATGGAAAGAAATGGGCATCATAATCATGTCACAAAGCATAATAAATTGGCCTATCATACAAGTGTCCATGAAAGAAATGAATTAAAACATACATGAAAATTCATAAGGGAAAATATTCATATATCATGGTAAGTGATTTCAAATATAAGTGACAACATGTAATAATATTATTTATTAAATTTTAGCATTAAAACATTTTAGTGCGATTTTAAGGAAAATACCAAAGAGAATTTAAAATAGAAAATGGAATAATATTTTATATAAAACCAGAATTCATAATAAAAATTATAATTTTATAAACACAATGGTGACTTAAAACAAATTATAGAGTGCACTTGAAATTGGGTAAGGATTCAGGAAGTTCCTTTAAAACGGGTTTGCTTATCGGGAAGTATTAAGGAAGGAATCATTTATAAACATGTATATCCCTGAAAGAGAATGATGGATGGATCTTGATACATGATTTTAGAGAATATAAATATAATTTATAATATTTACATAAAAATAAAAGATAACTTCATTTGGGTAGATAGAAATATAGAGCAACCCAAAGGAATAAATGAGGTTTGGGTAGAATCCCCTACCTTAAGTCTGAAGGTGTCCTTCACATGATTTTAATGTCCTGGATAACCAAATTACATTCAAGAATTAATATTAACAGAACATATTATTCATTTAATTTATTTATTATAACCTTACTAAGTTCATTCATGACCTTTTTTATGGGTTAATAGGTTCAATTTCATTGTTTGGGAGCATTTGTTTCCTTGGTTTTCATGATTGGTTTACTTATATACATGTTAGGATAAATATGTAAGAAGAGAATGGTTTTCCAGAATTGAAGCTGTATGTTATTAGATAACATACATAAGATTACATGGTTATAAAATTCATATGGTTATTTGGAGTGAAGATGAATCATTATATAAAACATTAATGGTAACCATTTTGGTTAATTGGCGGTTTTTGATCACATCAAACACATTTGGACCTATAAATTAATATCATGTGTAAAAAAAATTCCAAAATCCAAAACTAGACATAATACATACATCTAATTCTATTTCAACCATAAAAATGGTTTCATTACCATAATTTAATATGATAAAATAAATTGAAAACCCATCGTCCTTGAATGTGATAAATTAACACATCTCAGATGGTGTTTTCATTTCTAGTATAAAAGGAGGGGAAAGAAGATATGATGATGAATTATTTCATTATCATAAAAAATAATTATATTTAAGGTAATAAATTTATCATAACATTTTGATGAAAGGAGGTGAGGAAAGAAAAAGAAAAAAGTAACTTGAAAGAAAATAAAAGAAAATAAAAGAGGAATTCACCTCTTGAATATATCTTCATTGAAACCTATTTAAGGGAGAGGATTTGGTCATTTGAAGAGACCAAGGTATAAAATATTTGGGATAGGGTATTAGGGATATATTTGAGAAGAATTTGGACTAGGAAAAAGGCTTGATAAGAGTGAAGAGAAGAGGGGGCGAGGGTGTTTTTTATAGTGGAGGAGGGGGGGTTCCCATTATTTTAATCATTACTTTAATATTTTTCCCAAGAATATGAATAGGATTAATTATTGTGACTAAAAATAGTAACTTGAGCATGTGATTTTGAACCAATGTCCATTTACATCATCCATGACTAAATCATAATGCATAAATTCATTTATTTAGCATTTATCATAAATTATCATATTTTATTATTCACCAAAAATTCATGTGTTTATAAAAATATACCAAAAATTCATCGCTACCATTTTTTGACACATAGAATTAAAAATTAAACTCCATTTTATAAAAATAATTTTCTAAATATGAGAAATTTAATTTTTAATTAAAATCATAATTTACATGAAAAATACAAATTTTAAAATTAAAACTACTTTTCTAACACTTTGAGAAATTAATTAAGGTCTTTTTAAATTATCTGATAATCATAATTCATCAAAATACTTATTTATGAATACATTTTATGAATTTTTTTTTAAATTATTAAATTAATCATAAAATTGTAATTAAATATAGATGACTTACAAAAATACCAACACTTTATTAATAATTTTTAAAATATTTACTTACTTATAATATGATATATTTATATCATATTATCACTTATAAGATGGATAAATTTTATTTATACTTTAATTAGTGTGTTTACTATTCAATTTTTCAGTTTACTATTCATAAGGGTCACATTACTATTCCAATGTTCCAGTTATTATTTCATCAGTATACATTCCTTAACATCTATAGACACCTTTCTTCACTAAATCTTCAATTATAAGGCTTGTATTGTGTTCTATATGTAATATTATATAATTATACTGTAATATATAATTATAAGAAGGGAATTTATTTGATAAAACATTGGGTCATTGTATTTAGTTATAACACCAATAATTTATTATGTTTCATTATTATATTTTATAATTTGTATTTTTCTTATTTTATATTATGGGTATAGTCTCCCCACTAGCATTATTTTCACCCATTCTTCTTATTGTAAGCCTCTTGTATCTAAGGAGGCACCCATAAGGTCTTATGGACCTCTATATTGGATCTATTTGTTCGATTTAGGGTGTTACAGTAAAATTATTTTATGTCTTGGGTCCTAAAAATATAATTTTTTCAATTGTTCTTCTATAAAATAAAATCAATATTGAGTTAAATGAAAATTATGTTGAGCGTGGACCTTTTATTAGGATGTCATAATCATTTCATAGTGGTCTTTACGTAAACCATGCAATGTAGTTTAAAGGGGACAATAATGAGGGGATTTGGATGCTTGATAGAGGGTCCAAATCACATCAATCTTTAAATAAAAACAGTAGAGTTTTATGAATAGGTAAAGTATTTTTTTTATATACAATGCATTTCCTCATAATATTATGAGTTAACTTTGTTTTTTATGTAATCTAAATTAAATTTTTAACTACTTATATAGATATTGGATTCTCAACATGTTGATGTCACCAATCTTAAGAAACAACATATTCATAATGTTGAAATAGAAAAAATGTTAAAAGGTGAACAATATATAGTTGAAAAAATATAGGAGCTTCATCGTGAAACAATCTTATCAATAAAATTTCAAGTGAGAAGAAAAGGCCTAAAATTAAATGTTGGATGGAATATATGTGGCCAACATTTTGACCCCAAAAAGTTTGTTTAAATTATTTACATTAGGTTCATTACTTGAATGCATGAGCCAATTGATATAGATATGTGGAATAGTGTTGTTCCTATATTGAGAAAATAATTTGGGAAGACATTAGGGTAAAATTATGATATAGTTTGTTTATTTTATCAGAAAATAAAGTAATCTAATATTAATTTACTATAAATTATTCATTATATTGTATATTTATATTATATTATTATCAAATTAAATTCATATTAATGGTTATTGGAAAGTCTCATAGATCCTTTCAGAGACTTTTTATGAAGAATCATCTGGGGGATGTTGAGGGGAAAGTAAACCTCCATCCACAAATTATATATTCACACACAATATAAAGTAATAAATATGGAATTATTTCATTATCAATCATAATGATGAATAATTTTAGATTCATTATAATTGGTAATATTTTGTTTGACATTACATATATTAATCACATTGATTCATACTTTTTAATTTATGAAAAAACAAAGATCTGATGAAAATTAGCAATCTATATCACAACCAACATACCACTACCATAAAGAAAGAATGGTGTGTGTTTAACTTCAAAAAATAGTTTCTATTTCAAATGTATAGTAAAGAAATTATGTGATACGAACAAAAATATAATTATGTTTCTTTTTTTATATGAAAATTGATGAATTAGAATCTAAAGAAACTTCCATCCAATTTCATAAGTAATGGAATGAGGATAATGTAAATAAAAAGGGACAAAAAAGATGAAATCAAAAAAATAGTATGGGAATTATGTGTAAGTCTGGGATAAGAGAATATTTTTCTACCCTAAATCATTATTTTATAACAATGAATTCATATTTTCTGATAATGTTTATAAATTTTAGACTTAAGAATCATCATCATTTTTACTCAATGAATAACTAATTTTGGTGGCCTTGAAGTGGACAAAAAAATATGGTTAAATTATATGTGTAGGTTTTGAATTGACTCCTTGAACATATTTTTATAAATTAAAGACACAATGGGATATAAATGAATAAATGAAAGACATATAGTAATAAATAGATTCTTTAAGAGAAAAATATACTTAGTGGTCTGGTTTAGTACACTATTTTTTGTAAAGGGATCAATGAGATGAAATAACACATGATCAACCATAACATAAAAATCCCCCCCCAGATATAAGGCTATTAATTCCCCTAAAAGGCCATCCTTACTTGAGTTAATTGATTTTTTATAATAATTTATGTTAAATTTGAATCAAACAACTACTGATACCTTTCATAAACTAAAATTATATAGGGTAAAATTGGTTTTTATATATTTTTATCTACACCCAATTATAACCTTGTTATAAGGGGTATAATATACAATATCCAAGAATATATTATACATATTAAAACTACATACAAAATATCATAGGAGATTAATAATTTGTGAAGCTCATGGGTTGGTCATTGATCTACGTATTCCCCATGATTATATAGATCTTCCAAAAGTTAAACTTGTTATATAAACTATGGTAGCATGGTATTTTAATCTTATATAGATACATTATGAAAATTAAGTATGTCATTTCTAATTTATTTTTTGTGAAGAAGCTTTAACCATTATCAAAAAAAAATTATGATTGGTGGTATATTATTACAGATAGAGAAATATAAGGGGAAATTGAAGTTCGAGTCAAGATAATCTAGAGGATCAACCAATATGAAAGGACCTTCCAAGATTACCATTACCCCACAAATTTCATAGATTTATTAATTAAAATTAAAAGTTTATGTGAATAAATGTTCAAATATTAAAATACATCCTATATTTAATTTAGATAAAAAATGTATGGAGAGTTCGTCACAGACATTGTTTCCCTTGACAGTGCAATTGAAATTCTCATGTAGGAAAGACTATGAGCCTCAATTATGAATGTATATTGGAGGTAAATTTTCATAATTTGTTTTCTAATAATCGATCTATTATTTTAATTATATTTAAACATAATTTATATTTTCTATGGGCATATATATCACTACTATGTGAAGAGGAAACCCTATAAAGAAAATGTTGGGCTCATTAGTCCTCAATCACTTCTACAAAAGAATTTTCAATAGGAGAAGTTGAATTTTTTTAAATAAGAGTATAAACCACAACATTATAATAGAAAATAAAAAATTATTGACTATTAATAATACCTACAATGTAGGGGTAAAAATCTACAATATAATCATATAAAATATATTTTAATTTTTTAAATTACTTTTTATTTTTGTTTTTTAGGCTGTACTAGATGATAATGTGATAAATTTATATTCTTAAAATATTTGTTTTTTAGGACCAAAGAATGGATATCTACTAAGTCTACCACACATGATGTCCCTTAAAAATTTCTAATGAATTACATTAAACATTTTACCAATAAATATAAAATGATATGGTTTATATTATGTTTTAATGATAATTTTGTTATGAATGGACTCTTTTTACCTACCATCAAAATAACAATATAAGTATGGACATTCCACACAAGAAAGTTATGGATTACTTCAAATAGATAAGTATTAGTGTATATTTAATAATATTTCTCTATCAAAAAATATATCAAAAACATTACTTATTTTTCTCAATGTTTATGTTATATCTAAAACAATGTTATAACAATAATTGTGGTTAAAATATATTTAAATTTATGAGAGATATTGTATTATACAAAAAATCATACCTAAAGAGCTATTTTTTAAGGTAATTATAATTTCATTTAAAAAAAATATTAATAATTTTCTAATAAATATTTTTATAGTACTACCAAGGCTTTCAGAAATACACATATTCAAACAACTATATTTTTTTGAAATGATTTAGCTTATTATTAAGTGTTAAAATGTTTTATAACATCATGAAGAGGTGATTCCCTCTCACATTTTTAATTTTAAATTTCAAAGAAATTATGAAGATGTGGTTTATCTACTTATTATTTAGTTAATTTTATTATCATTTTAAATTAGATCATTAGAGATATACTCTATAATCAAAATGTTTCCATAATAATAGAAATAATAAAGTATATATGGAGTGTAATTTTAGTAAATGATTGTATTGTTATATTACAGATGTGAGATTGAGAGCCCATGTTATTTTAAAAGTTTTTTTATATTTACACTCATTTACATAATTAGTGTTATGAAAATTTCAAACATGAATATAATGGAAAAATAATACAAATGACTTCATATTGATTTGAAATCATAGTATAATTATCATTGAATTATTTATGGAATATCTGATTAGATGGTGCATGAATCCATGTTACAGTATTCTTGGAATGACAAAAAACAACCTTTTATTGTTTTAAAACTCTAAAATGTTCATTTAATGATCAAAACTAAGAAAAAAAACCTTTTATTGATATAAAATCAAAGGATAATTATCTTCTAATTATTTTTGAAATTTTTAAATAGAAATAACATCAATATGGAGTGTTTCGTTCTTGGAATGACTAAATAAGATGAGATATTAGAGTCTTTAAAAATGTGTCATAAGGGATCAAAACTAAGAAAAAAACCTTTAAAATTTACTAAAAATTGATTTTTGAAATTTTGGAATTTAAACCACATAAATACATGAATTGATTTGTTTGATATGACCAAAAAATAACTTTTAGTGTTTAAAAACTCTAAAATATGCATGTGATAGTTAAAATATTGAAGAATACCTTATATTGAATTAAAATCATAAGAAAATTATCTTTGGTGTATTTTTGACATGTATTAATAGAAAAAATATAAATTTTATGTGTGTTTTTCTTGAGATAACAAAATAGGTAGTTTTTAAAGATATTTAAGTCTTTTAAAACTTATATCAAGAGGTAAATCCCAAGTAAATGGCCTTAGAATGTATTTAATTATTAGTAATATGATCATTGATTGATTTTTTAAATGTATGAATAGATGTAACATCAATTTTATTTTCATTTTGAAAGATAAATTCATATCCCCTTTAAAATAACACTTCATATCAAGTATATTACTTGAGAATTCAAAATTTTTGTTCTACACTCCTAGATCACTAAACTTATCAACAATAAAAATAATATAAGAAGTTCCACACTCTGTTTGTATGCCATATATTGTTGATATATTTGGAGACCTAGGATTGAATCAAAATAATGATTAATTCCTAACTAATATATTTGATGTGAAGTGGGACTCTAAAGAGGAAACGATTTTACTCTTTAAGAACGACCTTGAACTCTATATAGAGGACTCTTTTCTCTTTATTAGCATAAAATTATTGAAAAAAAAACAATTCTTTCTGAAGGATTTAAAAAGGATAATGCACTTAGGAATTATTTAATGTTGACTCCATAGATATTTATATTATTTATTTTATTTTTCTCGTGTCCAGTACTAATTTAATGCATTCCCTTTTGGGTCTGATTCATTTTAATAACATTTTGGTGACACAACTTTTTGTATTAACTATAGAAAATAATGTCATTACATTTAATAAAGTATATTATTTTGTCATATAACTATCAATTTTATAAAAAACATCCTACTCCCTTTGGTGTAATTGTATACATTTTTTTATACTACCTTCGAGACTATAAATTTTTGTTTGAGGCTATCCATTCCCCTCAAATAACTATTTAATAAAAAACATGTGATAAAAACTCAAAACCAAGAAAAATTATTTTATTGTCTCGATACTTAAAAAAATGTTATATAATTTATATGTGATTTTTAGGAATCAACCACCTGTTAATATGAAACATTGGGTGACCAGTATATCTAAAAGTACATTTTTTTTAATTTTAATTGAAAACAAGCATCGTATACTCAAACTAAATCAAAATAATTATAATTATCTTGATAAATTTATTAATATAGTTAAAATTAATTTTTTATGTATATAAATTAACTTGATGTCAATCTAACACAGAACTTGGTTGGTATGACTAAAATTGGGTGTTTTCATTTAAAAATGTCATTTTAGTTCAAAATGCACATCAGATACTCTAAAAAAAGAAAATGCACTATTATTGACTTGATACATTAGAAAAATTATCTGAGATTCATTTTTGATAAGTAGTAATAAACCATATATAAATTTGAAACATGGTGTGGCTAGTATGACTCAAATATCATGTTTTCAATATAAAAGTAACATTTAAGTTGAAAACACATGTCACATAGTCAAGATTAAGAAAACATGATTTGTTTTTCTTTATACTTTGGTAAAACAATACATGATTCTTTTGTGACATGTTAAAATCAATTTCATGTTAATCTAACAAATAGTGTGGCCATAATGACTCAAATTTTTTGTTTTAAATATAAAAATAATATTTTTCCTCACCACACATGACACATAGTAAAAACTGAGAAAACATACTTATATTTTATTGATAATTTAGGACAATAATACTTGATTCATTTTTTGACATTTAAGAATTAACCTCATTTTGATCTGACACATGGTGAAACTGGATGTACTAAAAGTGCATCTTTTCAATTTAAAAGTGACATTTTAGTCTAAAACACACATCACTTACTCAAAATCAAGAAAATATTCTTAGTTTCTCTTAATACTTTAGGAAAATTATTCTTGGTTTGTTTGTTATGTGTGTGAATTGACCTCATGTTGTTCAAATACATAGTATGGAATGTACGACTAAAATATCTTGTTTTCATTTACAATTTAAATTTTAGTTAAAAATGCATGTTATATACTCAAATCTAAGAAAACATTCTCATATTGTATTTATATTTTAGTTAAGAGATTGATCATTCATTTTTTATGTGTAGAAATTAATTTTATAATAATCTAACACACGATGTGTCTGGTATAACTAAAAGTGTTTGTTTTCATTTAAAAGTGAAATTTTAGTTCAAAATATTTTTCACATACTCAACACCAAGAACACACACACATATTTTATCTATATATTATAAAAATGTTCCCTAATTTAGTTGTGGCATATAGGTATCAAAAAACATCAATTCAACACATGGTGTGGCCAGTATGATTGAAGGTGCAGATTTTCATTTAAAATTGATATTTTAGTTCAAAAAGGCATGTCACATACTCAAAAATAATAAAATAATCTCTAATTATATTTCTAAATTATAAAAAATATTCATAATTCATTTTCTTAATGGTAGTAATATCACTTCAATTGGGAACATGTTTTAGTTGGTATGATAGAAAGTGTGTTTTTTCATTTAAAAGTGAAATTTTAGTTCAAAACATGTTTCACATACTCAAAATCTATAAAATGTTTTGTAACTATCTTAATAAATTATTAAATTAACCAAGATTCATTTATGATGTGTGGTAATCAAATCTATATAAATCTGACACACGGTGTGGATGGTATGACTCAAAGTGTGTGTTTTAACTATAAAAGTAAAATTTCAGCTCACTACACACATCACAAAGTCAAAATTGAGAAATTGTGAATGAATTGGATTTATAATTTATAAAAATTAATCATAATTAATTTTTGACTTATAGGAATCAACCACATGTCAATATGACACATGATGTGCCTGGTATGAATCAAAGTGAATGTTTTCAGTATAAAAGTAAAATGTTTTCTCACAACGCACATCACATATTCAAAACTAATAAAACATTATCATATTGGATTTATACTTTAGTAAAATGATTTTAGATTCATTTTTCAAGTATAATAATTAACCGCACATCAATTTAGATTGTGGTGTAGTCGTATTGACAGAAAGTGCATGTTTTTAGTTTAAAAGTGACATTTTATTCTAAAACGTGCATCACATACTCAAATCAAGAAAATGAACTCAGGTTATGTTAATAATTTAAGGAAATTATTCATGGTTCAGTTGTGATGTTTAGTAATTAACCATTGTTCAATCCACCACACATTGTGGATGAAATAACTAAAAGTGTTTGTTTTCATTTAAAATTGACATTTTAGTTCAACAGGTGTGTCAGATACTAAAAACTAAAAAAATCATATTTTTATGATATTTTATAGAAAATATTTATAATTCATTTTTTATGTGTATAATTTAAACACACATCAATCCAACACATGATATGGTTGGTATGACTGAAATTGTGTGTCTTCATTCAAAAGTTCCATTTTAGTTCAAAATTTATATCACATACTCAAAACCAATACAAAAACTCATATTTTCTTTATACTTTATAAAAGTCATCCACAATTTATTTGTGATAATTAAAAATCAAGTGAAAATCAATTTGACACATGATGTGCACAATTTGACAAAAAGTTATTATTTTTATTTAAAATTAATGTTTTAGTTCAAAACATGCATCACATACTCAAAACTGGGAAAAAATGATATGATTATCTTGATACATTAGGGAAAAAATATTGAAAATTAATTTTTTATATGAATGAACTAACATCACATTAATTAGACATACGGTGTGGTCGGTATGACTTAAAGTGTGCATGTATATATAATAGTGACATTTTAGTTCAAAATACATACCACATAATCAAAACTAAGCCTAAAACCTCTGATTTTATTTATACATTTGTACAATTATTTCTAATTTATTTGTGACATAAAAGAATCAACCACTTTTTAATCCAACACATGATGTGGCTATTACAAATTAAAGTGGCTCTTTTCATTATAACTGTAACAGTTTTTATTACAACACACATCACATAGTCAAAACTGATTAAATGAACTTGGATTTTCATAATAAATTATGAAAAAAATACATGGTTCATTTTTTATGTATAAAAATCAACCACACATCAATCTGATGCACATCATGGTCGGTATGACTCAAAGTGACTACTTTCAGTATAAAAGTAACATTTTTCTCACAATGCATGTCACATACTTAAAACTATACAAAAATTCTCTTATTTTATTAATAATTTGGGAAAATTATTTTTGATTCATTTTGTATATTTTGGAATTATCTAAACCTCAATTTTATACATTTTGTGGCCATATTGAATGAAATTGCATGTTTTAATTTTAAAATTGACATTTTTGTCTAAAACAAACATTAAATACATAAAACAAATAAAATATGTTCATATTATCTTGAAACTTTACAAAAATTATATATGATTCATTTTTGATGTATATTAATTAAACTCAAGTAATTGAAACACATAATGTTTCCAATGTGACTAAAAAATGTATTCTTTCATTAAAAATTGATAATGTAGTTCAAAATTTTTGTCAAAAAATCAAAACTATAAAAATTCACTTTTATTATCTTAATAATTTATTAAAAATATATATAATTCATTTGTGATGTGTATGAATTAATCTCACATATATCTGAAATGTAGTGTGGCCGGTATAACAGAAAGTGCGTGTTTTCATTTAAAAATATCATGTTAGTTCAGAACATGCATTATAAACTCAAAAACAATAAAACACACTTTTATGGTATTGATACTTCATGAAAATGATTTTTGATTTTTTTTTTATATTAATAAATCAACTAAACATCAATTAGACACATGGTGTGGTTGATATCACTCAAAATGTGTGTTTTCAGTATAAAAGTAGATTTCATCTCATGGTACATGTCATATGGTGAAAACCAATAAAACATGATATAATTGTATTTATAATTTTTGGAAATGACATGTTATTCATTTTTTGATGTGTATGAATCAACAATACATTAATCCAACACACGGTGTTCCTAGTATGACTCAAAGTGTGTGCTTTCAATATAAAAGTAACATTTTTCTCACTGCAAATTCCACATAGTAAAAACCAGTAAAAAATCACTTTAATTTTTTTTACATTATAAAAAGGAACCATGATTCATTTTTTATATGTAGTAATTAACATATCATTAATATACTACACTTTGTTTCTAGACTAACAGAAATTGTATGTTTTCAATTTAAAATTTACATTTTAGTCTAAAATAGGTGTCACATGCTCAAAATAATATAGATTCTCCTAGATTCTCTTTATGGTTTAGGAAAATATTATGTGATTTATCTATGATGTGTATGAATTAACCTCAGGCCAATCAGAAATACAATATGGTCAATATGACTAAAAGGGCATGTTTTCATTTAAAATTGACATTTTAATTCAAAACACACATCGCATACTCAAAACTAATCAAATATTATCATATTATCTTGACACGTTAAAAAATATTGATAATTAATTTTTATTGTGTTGGAATAATCATACATCAACATGACACATGGTGTGGACGGTATAATTTAAAGTGTGTGTTTTCATTTCAAAGTGCCCTTGTAGTTCAAAACACACATTATATACTCAAACCTAATAAAAATACTATGATTTCTTTAATACTTTAGAAAATTATATGGGATTAATTTTTGATGTTTTTGAATCAACCACACATCAATCTAACACATTGTATGCCAAGTATGACTTAAAATTCATGTTTTCAGTATAAAAGTAACATTTTAGCTGATAGTCTATGTCGCATAGTCAAAACTGATCAAATGAACTCATATTGTCACTTTAATTTATAACAATAATAAATTATCCGTTTGTAATATAAGGCCTCAGCCTTAAACATTAATTAATATTGAGTTAATTAAAGAATTCACATTGAGTATCTTTTCCGATTTATATTTTTAGATAATTATACCATAACAATTACATTACATCTCAAAAAATTACAAAGTAGACACTTTTACTCAGTTTCCATTTATTTCATAAAACAAAAACTCTTAAAAAAAGAATCATATCTAGTTCCATGTTTTTTACAGCATGACTTTTCCGTGATCCCATCCTTGACCCTATTCATCTTTATGTCCTGTGAAAAACATATCAAAACATTGGATGAGAATAAAAAGCTCAGTAAGGGTTATAAAACAAGGAAAGAAAACATTAGTCCATCAATACATAGAAATCAAAGAAATCATATTTTTCAGTCTTTAACATACCACAGAAAATCATAAGTTTTATGAATAACACATGGAAATCATAAATCAAAAAGGTAACATATAGCATACATAACATACTTACATTTTAGCTTTTACAAGTACATATGGGGTTACATTTGGAATACCCACCATAGTATATTACTTAAATCTCTTAGGGGAAATATTAACTTTTACCTCTGTCATGTTACCCAATGCATTGGAGAGCTATCTCGGGCTCACCCACCCTAGGTTTATCACGGAACCACCTATATATGTAAAAACTTCCCAAGAAACTTAACATAATAATAACACATAAAACAAACTTAAGTAAATATAACATTTCCACATTTTATTCATAAGATATCAATTCTAGATATTGACATAATCAATTCATTTAAAATAATCAAAAAGAAGAGTTTTGAATAAAAGTGTCCCATACCACTCTGAAACTTTTGAAATGATTTTACACTTTAAAACACTCATGTACATGTAAATAAATTCTTAAAATCATTTATAAAACATGTACATGAAATATAAGGATTTATAAAATTGAATCTTTAAAACATTTTAAACGATGTTTAAGTTAAATAATCCTTTACCACTTGAAAAAATCTTGAATAAAAATAATTTAAGAATAACTTCAATGAAAACTATAAATATCATGAGAATATATAAATTCATGATATAAAGTTTCAAAAGGGTTGTATATACACCTTATAGGATAATAAAGGTGCACAAAATTAAGATATGCCTCAATGAAAGGAGATTGAGATGTAGTACCTTACAAAGATTGTATCATGACATTAAGGATAAATCAATGACATAATAATGTGTGAAAAATATAAATACACCAAATATAAGTAGATATTAAGTGTAAAATAATCAGATGTATTTCACATATATTCATAGCACTACATAATCCTGAAGTAGAAGATTTACCCAAAGAATGGAAATTGGGTTAAGGAGTTCCCTTACAGAAATTCGACAGCCTAACGACGTCACTTTAAAATTCATAAAATGAGATGATTAAAGAGAAAAGGGTCTCTCATAACATGGAAATAAAATTTACAATAATAAGGATATATAAGAATATATCCCAACATAATAAATTTTAAATTTAAAATGACATAAAAGAAGTCTTTAACTAAAAGAGTGTGGTGAAAGGTTCCCTTATCAATTTGGTAACTTACGAAACATAAACCACATAAAGGAAGGATCATAAAATGAAGATTTAAATACCAATAAATTATATTATATTACTCTATGAATAAAATCATAGTCATTACAACCACCACACAAAAAGAAATAGTGGCAAATATAGCATGAATCTCACGGGAATAAAAAGTGAGATGAAAGCCCCTTACCTCGTGTCTCACTGGACTCGTTCATTCTTTAATATCCTGAATAATAAACTAAATTATTTTATACTTGTTTCATAACATATTTAAGGTTTATTAGTCCTTTTATAACACTTATTACCATGTTATAAACATTATATAATCATTTAAGTTAATAACGGTCGTTTTGTCAATATTTGGTACTTGAGTCAAAAATGAACTTTGATAATTAAAAGTTGTCCATGTGGTAAAAAATTACATTATATATAGAATTATATTAATGATTTATATATCATATATATCATATATATCCAGTATATATATGTATTTATAACAGTACATAACATTTGAAGATAAGAAATGAAATGTACCGTTCATGGGGATAGTAAATCGTACGTACGCATGAACGCTACTTTCATTTTTATTTCATATTTTAATGGAATGAAAACATAATTATACATAGGTATATTATAATTCCAGTATAATATCATATATAATTTCATTAACTCCATCCTTTATACATTCCATGTATGGCATGAATGAGTCATATCACTTTGGGGGGGGGGGGTAGTCTGCACTTCCTCAAATGAAATTATCGCGTTTACCCATTATGGAAACTATAAAGGTATTAAATCAAGGAAAAATACAGAAGTATAGAGACAATATAAATATAATATATATCACATATAAATACAGTTCCATAATAATGGCCACCATGTGAGGAGGTTATAGATATTTGAACAATCATCATTTTCTGAGGCAGTAGTTCATCGTCCACAGAAATAGTATGTTCGAATCCATTAGATGGAGGTGTGTGGAAGTGTAGTTTGAATAATTATCATAAAAAAACCTAGTATATTTATTATAATGTTGTTTTTATAAAATAAAGGAATAAAGATATTTTAGGGGGTTGGATAAGTAAAATTTTAGAAAATAACTTAAGAGAATATGATACCTTTAAATCGGGTAACTCCCTTTGGTTTGAATCAAAAGGATTCCTTGAAGTCTCTTCTGCCTAAGGTAAGGCTTATAGAAGTAAGAGAGGGATGTAAGGAGATTAATTGGGCAGATTTTGGATAATCCCAGGGTCTTGAGAGGTGTGATTAATGGGTTATAGGTGATGTCTTTTTATAAGGGGGAGGAGGGGCTCTTTAGGAAAGTTTGAAAACAATATTTTATTACAAACTGATTTTCGGTTTCAAAAGGTCAAAAACTCATTAAATTATAATATAATATGACTCTTGTTCGAAATAAAATCATCCAATAAGAATTATAAATTTTTTGGATAGTTTTTTAAATTTTATAATCTCATTTACTTAAATAATTCATTAATAAGGTAATAACTGCATCATCATTATGTCATAAATAATTTTATTTATTTGATGTTTAAAAATTATAAACAAATTACCATGATGTAGGAAATATTTTTATATTTAAAATTAATATTTATAGTAGAAGAGAAAACTTATATAACCCCATGTAAATATTGATTTACTAAAAGATATATGTTTATGTCATTTTTATCTTTAATTTAAATTAATTAATATAAAGTGTCATTACCACTCCCAAGTGTCCCCTTGGGGTCCCAAAATCTACCCAAGGAGTCCCATGGTCATAAATATATCAACCAATAGGATTTGCATACATGTTATGGAAATTTAAAATTTTTATTATAATATTGTTTTACCCTTATTTACCAAATTTACCTTTTAACCATGGTAAATAAAATATTTACTGAAGTAAATATTCATAATTTCACAAAATAAAAGTTACCAATTTTAAAAATTTGGACCTCATGATTCCAAATATGGAATCATTTTTTCCAAATTCAAAACAAAATATTGGCAGAAATTAATTTAAAATTAATTCCCGTTGTCAAAACAAAAAACGTGTTTTTAAGAAATAATAACTATCAAAAGATTGACACTTGTTTATGTAAAATTTCAAAGTTAAATTACATCAAATGACCAAAATAGGATTAAATGGTAAAAATATAATCTAATTAATAATTAAAACCAATTAAAAAGATAATCTAACTATATAAATAAATTTGATTTAAAGGCAGTTTTGAATTAAAATGTTGTATTTTTCACTATTCATTAAAAATGAACATTATCATAAAAATACCAAAATTTCATCCAAATTAAATTTTTATATACTGGTTATAAAAATAATATTATTTTTTAAAATAGAACAAAAACAATATTTAAAAAGGTTTCTACATCAAAAGTAGATAAATCGACAATTTAAATAATATTAGAGTAGTTATGCTTAAAATTGGATTCATTCACATTTTAAGCCTCTAAAATTCATTGGATAAATGTAAAAAATATTTAAAAAACATGTGAAATCATATTTTACTTAGTTATATTCATTCCCACCAATAAAATGGCTATTCGTTAACTACCATTTAAAATAATAATAATTTTATATTATTTTTTGGTATAACTTAACATTGTGGGTAACATAAGATTTCAAAGAAACCAGTTGTTGTGTATCGGGTATGCCATTTAACATGGCATCCACATTAAATTAAAATTAATATTTAATTCACAAATATTAATAAATATGAAAATATCATATTCTTTATTTACCTGGGGTTTTACATCCATCCCCGCTTTTGGGAATTGCATCTTCACAATTTTAAAATTGGTCTCGGAAACTTAATTAAAAGTCTCACATTAGAAAAAGAGTCAATAAAACTACCACTTTAAAAGAAAGAAAGATAAGTAAAAAGGACACCTGAGATAACCCATACTAGGATTCCATGAAAACATGGATTTGGAGGAGAAACTAAATGTCAAGTTTTGATGGAGAGTGATAGAAAACATGATCATGAGAATTTAAACCACCAGAAAACCTCAAACTTGTGATAGGTTAAACGGACTTTGGTTTCCCAGTAGTAAAAGTAAACGAACAACATTTTTTTTAAATTTTTATTTAATAAAGTTTGAGAATTTATTTATAAGATTTACTAAGTACAAAAGTAAATATACATACTTTTCAAGTAGAGTTTCATCATTTAATAAGTTACTACCAAAAACTTATCTTTTCTCCAAATGATGAGTATTCAAGATGACTTGGTCACACCTAAAGCACTAGAATCAACTTCTAGTGAATCACGTAATCCACAAAAGATAAATTATATATTTCCCCTATCTTTAGGTGTAACACCCCAAGATTTTATGCAAAATATTCTTTTTAATTTCATTAATTTCATGTGTTGTACGCTACACCAAAAGGAGCTTGCACAACACGCATCCTTGACTTGGCTTGCATTACACACAAGCGCGACCTTCCACGATAGCGTGTGTTATACGCAATACTGAGTTTCACTAAACAACGATATGCTATTAAAATATTATTAGAACTAGCAGTTATGAATAGTAATACCCACTTTTTGAAATTTAATAAATTTTATTTTTGAAAATGGACTTCAGTTTTGGATTCAGAATATCGAAATTATCCTAGGGTAAAATTTTGGTATTTTTCTGAAAACTTTCAATTTTTGATGAATAGTGAAAACACTGGGTTACTATTTAAAAACCAACTTTTTATTTAAATAATTATTTATTTTATTTAAATTTATTGTAGGTAAAAATTGATACATAATACCTATATAAGTTCAATGTAATTAATTGGAGTCATTTTATAATAATTTTAGATATATAAAAATTTTATTGAACTTTTGACCGTCTTTTACCCACCTCCTAGGAGAATTTGCAAATTTACATAAAACATAATTTTACCACTTTTGTGAATGTAATTTCAAAAATCCAAGAGACACGGTTGATGTCAATAAGTAAAATTTGGTTCAATACGATGAAAATAATTTTTGGTGAATAGTAACTTTTACTTTTATTTACCACAATTAAAAGTAAATAGAGTAATTAAGGGTAAAAATGATATTATTATTACCCTAACACATATCCTAATTCTATTTGATAAGTTTAATTCGACCAAAAAAACCTTAGAAATAAAATATGATCATTTAGGCCCAGTTGGATTAGATTAGGACATTTATTATTAATTTATTTAAAGAAGGGTTGAAATAGTTAAAATCAAAGTTTAATAAGTAAATAATTTTTAATATAGGGTTATACATAAGCTAATTTCAACTATAAATATTCATTAGAAAGATAAAAAGACTTACTACATAGTTGTATTTTATTTTTAATTTTTAGACATTAAATAATTTAATTTATTTATGACACAAAGATGATGAAATAATTATCTTATTAATGAAATATTGACATAATTGATGTTATAAATACCCAAATAAATGTAATTTGAGACTTTTTCTGAATTAAACTTATTTTCTAGGTTAATATGACATGTTAGTATTTATTTAATTAATGTTTTTCGAACTAATCATTGTTTTAAGATTTTCAGAAAAATCAATTACTAAATAGTGTCAAAATTGACAAAAAATAGTTTTTAAAAGAAATATTATATTATTAATTGTTATTTTTTCCCTAAAAATCTAAGGTTCAGCCAAATGACTTAGATAAAGTTATATATATTAATAATAAACAACTTGGGGTTATTTTGTCTTGTTATAGTACATTTATTAACCTTATAGTGTAAGAAAACAAGAAGACAGGGCAAAAGTAAAATGATTTAACTTAAAGTTAAATCTAAATGATAAGGTTAAAATAGAAACCTAAACTTGTCCAAATTATATTTGATGAGATTATTTCGACCCATACTCACCTTATCTTCGAAATAAATCAATTTGGAGCTATTAAAAACCGAATAAGACTTTATAATAAAATAATATTTTTAGTTTTTCCAAAGGTGCTCATCTCCTCCCTTATAAAAGGGAACCTCCTCCCTCTTTTCCTCACAACACATTGAGCCTTCAAGCTCGTCCAAAACCTGCCAATTTCTCCTCTACACTTCCCTAGAAACATCCTAGAGGTCTTGGTCTTCTTAAAAGACCAATTTTAGTGCCCTAAGAGGAGGTCTCAAAGAGGCACTTCAAAGAAGAGGTAATGTCCGTTACCGATTCTTTCAACTTTATTTCTTCTTACACTTCTTCTTCTTTAGTTGTTTCATTATAAAGTAATAACATCAGTATAAATCATATACTGTTATGTGATTATAAGTGTTAAATAACCCTATTTCACCATCTATCCATCCTACGGAAAACGAAATCTCCGCGTGTGCGTACGTACGGAATACCGTCTCCATGCTGTGGTGTAATCTATTTTCCACCACCACCATACTAGGATGGGTATAATGGTGTAAATAATAACTATATATGATTATTTTAAATTTATATTTATTCATAAATAGTATACATAAACTCCAATACAATCCCACGATCATGGGAATGATATCATCACTCATGCGTACGTACGGAATACCATCTCCACGATGTGATGTGACTCGTTCTATATGATCTTTATTGCATAATGATTATATAAATGAATTAAATGAATGAATATGATATATATTACACTAATTACATTCTGGAAATGAGGTATATATAACCTAAAGAGAAAAATAATAATTTATTCGACAAAACACGCATAAGAACAAAAAGTAATAAACACCCGAATAACAAGTAGCAACGAAATATTACTAATAAGAAGCTAAGAATATGGCCATATGTGATATTATAACAAAGATTATGATTCTGGAATAAGTCAATGACATTATTTAAATCATTATAAAGGAGTTTCGGACACTTACGAAGAAAATCGAACCTATGGTAAGGGAAATATCACAATCTCATTTTTATCCGAGATTGTTTATACTTTGGTATTTACTGGGGTGTATTTTATCATCCACATCCATTTTTCCTCAATATGTAATATTATTTCCATCCACCTGCAATTTTTTAAATCCAATTTTACCCTTCTATGAGTTTTTAGTAAAAGATATGAAAGGAATCTTTTGTCATTTTTCGTACGAGGTACTTTTTGACTTTTCCGACAAAAGTATGAGAAGAATGTTTTTTTTAACTTATACAGCATGAATGGATTTTTTAAAACATTATTTCCAAGAAGATTCCTTTACAAGTTTTCAATTTTATTTTTAATCAACTTCTTTTAGTTTAGAATTGTATGACATGTTAATAAAGGAAAAGTATTTTTGAAGTAGAAATGATATTTTCCTCAAGAATGGAGTTCAAGTGTTTTATCAAAATTATTTTCCATCTAAGATAATAAAGGGTTCTGTTTCTATCCCTATTATTACATTGATTTGATTATTTTGTGATTTAATTATTTTTATGAATTCCTTTATCTTATATGAATTATTTTATGATGTCACAATGTTTAAGAATCCCATTTTTATTACATGGTTTATGCTATGATGTATGGTTTATGATTTTGTGGCACACATAACAATGGTATCATTATGAGATGGGTGGGACCTATATCTCCCTCCAATGCATTGGGTAAAGATTTTATATCTCATGAGATAGACATGGCTGGAACGGCAGGTTAAACTGGTTCAGTGAAACAGGACTTAAACGAGGAGTGGACTCGGTTCAGAAATGGACTTTGTCCACTAATATAGTCTTGGAAATGATTCTTGACTAATAAGAAATGATTCTCTATGATTATGTGTGTATGTCACAAAGTTTCATGTTTTAAGTTATGATTATTGGGATTACATTTCACTACTATGATTTATCCCATGTTATGATATTACGATCTCTTTGCAGGTTAAGATTTCCAAAATGTTATGTTCTTATGAATATTATGTGATTGATATTTCTTTTGTTTACCCTTACTGAGCATTTGAGCTCACCCTTTTATGTTTTCTTTTCCCCATGATATAAAGAAAGTTTTTAGTTAAGAAAAAAAAGGGAAGATCTTTATGGGAGATGTTGAAGATCTTTCACCACAATTAGAAGATTATATTCTGAGTTTCCAAAGACACTAAACAATTACGGTTCTTGTGTGTGTGTTTTTGTTATGTACTAAGTATTCCGCAAAAGTAATGTAATGTCCATGTACTTCAATCTTAGGGTCTCTACAGTTGGTATCATAGGAAAGGTTTAGTCAACCTTTGGAAACTAGGATGCGAGAACTTTAGTGAGATTGCTATAGATATTTCTAAGGTATGTATAGGGATGTCCCTAAGGTTAAGTATAAGTATAGGTTATAGTACTAGAATTACAGTAACCTAAGATGTTAGATATTGAAGGTACTCCCCCGTTATTATGTTGTTTTCCCTAGCGTGATTTTTGCCTCTCACACTATTCTTTTTGGGTTTTAGACGATGGCTATAACCCGAAGGAATTGTGCTGATCAATGTAATGGACAATGCAATGATTGTACTTATAACGACCCATACTTTACATACATTGTTAATACTTCAAAACTGAAGCACACTTATTACAACATATGCCAAAACCATAAAGGACCGTATAGGTATAGTGTCTTTAGAAACTGAGAAACATAAACAACTGGTTCATAAATCTTCTACAGTGTCTCCCATTTATTTCATCATATCTAGGGTACCTTTTAGCATATTCTACTTAATATCCATCTTCCTGACCTGGGGAAAAGAAAACATACAAAAAAGGGTGAGCTCAAATGCTCAGCAAGGGCAAATAAAGGAAATAAAAATCATATCATATCTTTTTGAAAATCATAACCTGCAAAAGAGATCATAATATCTTAACATGGAATAAATCATAGAAGTGAAAATCAGATCCCCATAAACATAACATAAAACTTGAAACTTTGTGGCATGCACACATAATCATGGAAAATCATTTCTTGTTAGTCATGACTCATTGCCAAGACTATCTTAGTGGACAAAGTCCATTTCTAAACTGAGTTCACTCCTCGTTTCAGCCCTGTATCACTGAACTGAAATAACCTTCCGTTCCAGCCATGTCTATCTCATGAGATATAAATCTTTACCTGATTCATTGGAGGGAGATATAGGTCCCACCCATCTTATAATGAATCCTTTCTTATGTGTGCCACAAAATCATAAATCATACATCATCGCATAACACATGTAACAAAAATGGGATTCCTGAAACATCATGACATCATAAAACAAATCATATACGGTAAATGACTTCATAAAAATAATTCCCTCACAACATAATCAAATCAATGTAATAATAGGGATAAAAACAGAACCCTTTATTATATTAGATGGAAAATAATTTTGATAAAACACTTGAACTCCATTCTTGAGGAAAATATCATTTCTTCTTCAAAAACACTTTTCTTTTCATAACATGTCATACAATTATAACCTAAAAGAAGTTGATCAAAAATAAACTTTAAAACTTGTAAAGGAAGCTTCTTGTAAATAATTTTTTAAAAATCCATTCATGCCGTATAAGTTAAAAAAAACATTCTTCGTACTTTTGTCAGAAAAGTCAAAAAGTACCTCGTACGAAAAAATGACAAAAGATTCCTTTCATATTCTTTACTAAAAACTCACCGAAGGGTAAAATTGGATTTAAAATATTGTAAGTGGATGGAAAAAATATTACATATTTAGGGAACATGGATTTGGATGATAAAATACACCCCAGTAAATATCAAAGTATAAACAATCTCGGATAAAAATGAGATTGTGATATTTCCCATTACCTTAGGTCCGATTTGCTTTGTACGTGTCTGAATCTCCTGTATAATTGTTTAAATAATGTTATTGACTTATTACAGAATCATAAATATTGATATGATATCATATATAGTCATATTCTTAGCTTCTTATTAGTAATATTTCATTGTTACTTGTTACTCGGGTCTTTATTGCCTTTTGTTCTTATGCATGTTTTGCCGAATAAATTCTTATTCTTTTTTTAAGGTTATAGATACCTTATATCCAGAATGGTATTAGTGTAACATATATCATATTTATTCATTCAATTCATTTATATAATTACTATGTAATGATGATCATGTAGAACGAGTCGCATCACATCGTGGAGACGGTATTCCGTACGTACGCACGAGTGATGATATCGTTCCTATGATCGTGGAATTGTATTGGAGTGTATGTATACTATTTCAGAATCAATATCAATTTTTAATAGTCATATATAGTCATTATTTACACCATTATACCCATCCAAGTAAGGTGGTGGTGGAAAATAGATTACACCACGGCGTGGAGACGGTATTCCGGACGTACGCACGCGCGGTGATTTCATTTTTCCGTAGGATGGATATAAGGTTAATTAGGGTTGTTTCATATTTATAATAACATATCAGTATGTAATTAATACTTGTGTTATTACTTTATCATGAAACAACTAAAGAAGAACAAGTTGAAGAAGAAAGAAATTGAAAAGATCGGTAATGGATATTACCTCTTCTTTTAAACGCCTCTTTGAATACTCCACTTAGGGAACTAAGATTGGTCTTTGAAGAAGACGAGGACCTCTAAGATTATTCTAGGGAAGTGGAGAAGGGATTTCGGCAGGGGTTTGCCGAGCATGGGTGCTCAAATTGGTGTGAGGAGGAGGGGGAGGATGTTCCCTTTTATAAGGGAGGAGAGGGGCACCTTAGGAATATCTCAAGATATTATTTTATATTAAAGTCAAAATCGGTTTATAATGGTTCCAAAGGGTCTTATTTCGAAGTTAATGTGGGGATGGGTCGAAATCCTATCAACCAATAGGATTTAGACAAGTTTAGGTTATTATTTTAACCTTATCAATTAGATTTAACTCTAAGTTAAATAATTTAACTTTTACCGTGTCTTTTTGTTTTCTTACACTATATGGTTAATACCCTTACTATAACATGCCAAACGAACCCCAAGTTGTTTAGTATTAATATATATCATTATCTAAGTTATTTGGCCGAACCTTAGATTTTTAGGTATAAAATAACAATTAATAATATAATATTTGATTTAAAAACTATTCTGTGTCAATTTTGACACTATTTGATATATGATTTTTGTGAAAGTTATAACAGAATTATATGTTCGAAAAAAGTTGATTAAATCAACACTAATATATCATAGTAACCTTGAAAATTAGTGTAATTCATAAAAAGTCTCAAATTACATTTATTTGGGCATTTATAACATCAATTATGTTAACATTTACTTAAAAGGGTAATTACTGCATCATCGTTGTGTCAAAAATAAATTAATTTATTTAAACTCTAAAAATTATAAATAAAATATCATTATGTAGGAAATCGTTTTATCTTTCTAATGAATATTTATAATCGAATTTATCTTATTTATAAACCCATATTAAAAATGTTTTAGTTATTAAACTTTGATTTTAACTATTTTAACTATTCATTAAATAAAATAATATTAAATGTCATAATCTAATCCATGTGGACCTAAATGGTCATATTATATTCATAAGGTTGTTTTTGGTCGAATTAAACTTATCCAATATAATTAGGACATGTGTTAGGGTAACAGTAATATCATATTTACCCTTAGTTACCCTATTTATTATTAACCGCGGTAAAAAAAAGTAAAAAGTTACTATTCACCAAAAAATTATTTTTATCTCATTGAACCAAATTTTAATTACTGATATCAACCGTTTCTGTCAGATTTTCAAAATTCCATTCACAGAAGCGGTAAAATTAAGTTTTATGTAAAATTCAGTTTTTAACCTACCACTTAGTGGTTTCACTATTCATCAAAAATTGAAAGTTTTCAGAAAAATTCCAAAATTTCACCCTAGGCTAATTTCGGTATTCCGAATCCAAAAATGAAGTCCATTTTGAAAGACAAAATTTCAAAAAGTGGTTATTACTATTCATAACGGCTATTTTAAATAATATTTTAATTACATATCGTCGTTTAGTGAAACTCGGTATTGCGTACAACGCAAGCTATCGAGGAAGGTCGTGATTGCGTGTAAAGTAAGCCAAGCTAGTATGTAGTGAAAGATTCCTTTGATGATATATAAAAACAAAATATTACTCATAAAAATCTCGGGTGTTACATTCTACCCCCTTAAAAAGAATTTCTCCCTCGAAATTCGTCACTTTGTAACAAACAGATGAGGATACTTCTCTCTCATCATATCATCAAGCTCCCATGTAGCTTCTTCAAGTTGGTGGTTCCTCCATAAAACTTTCACCAATCGATTGTTCTTGTTTCGTAGGACTTTTTCGCTACGATTCAGAATCTCTATCGGTTGTTCTTCATAAGAAAGATCTTGCTCCAGTGGTACAACTTCTGAGCTGAGTACATGTGAAGGATCAGGTATGTACTTTCTCAGGAGAGATACATGGAACACATCGTGAACTTGAGAGAGATTCGGTGGAAGCGCCAATCGGTAAGCTACCTTTCCAACACGATACAGTATTTCGAAGGGACCGATATATCTAGGGCTCAACTTCCCATTCCTTCCAAATCTCATAACCTTCTTCCAGGGAGATATTCGTAAGAACGCTTTATCACCCACTTAAAACTCTAGGTCTTTTCTTCGGTTGTCGGCATAACTTTTCTGTCGACTCTGAGCTGCTCTTATGTGTTGTTCAATAGATCTGACCTTTTCTGCCATTTCATCAACGAGATCAGGTCCTAATAGCTTTCTTTCCCCAACTTCATCCCAGCAAGTTGGAGTCCTTCATTTCTTTCCATAGAGAGCTTCATAAGGAGCCATATGAATATTGGAGTGAAAGCTATTATTATAAGAAAATTCCACCAAAGGTAGGTGTTGATCCCAACCTCCTTTGAAATCCATAGAGCAGGCTCTCAACATATCTTCTAGGGTTTGAATTGTTCTCTCAGACTGACCGTCTGTCTGAGGATGATAAGCAGTGCTGAAACTCAACTATGTATCCAGAGTATGCTGAAGAATTCGCCAGAACTTCGAGGTAAATCTCGGATCTTGATCAGATATAATAGAAAGTGGTACTCCATGCAATCTTACCACTTCCTTTACATATATCCTGGAAAGCTGATCTAGAGAGAAATCCTCTCTAATAGGAATGAAGTGTGCAGACTTTGTAAGACAATCAACTATGACCCAGATAGCATTATTTCCTTTGGATGTTTTAGGAAGTCCTGTGACAAAGTCCATAGTGATGTTTTCCCATTTCCATTCGGGTATGGGTAATGGTTGTAACATCCCCTTAGACTTCTGTCTCTCAGCTTTAACTTGTTGAAAAACCAAGCATCGAGAGACATATTCAGCAACATCTCTTTTCATGCCATCCCACCAGAAGTACTCTTTCAGTTCCCTATACATCTTCGTGCTTCCAGTATGAATAGAGAATGAAGAACTATGAGCCTCATCCAGCAGCTCCTTCTTTAATTCGGGGATGGGAGGAACACAAACCCGATTCCTGAACTTTATTATCCCATCACAATCAAGGTTGAATTCAGGAACATTTCTCACCTTCTTTTGTAACTCAACATCTTCTTTCTGTGCCATTTTAATTTTCACATGTATAGATGGTTGAACACTCATTTGAGAAAGATAAGATTTTCCCCTTCCATTATAATTCCAAGATCCATCCTTTGTAAATCTATAAATATTGGATCTTTTGTGATCCTTATCATGGATAAACTAGCATGGTCTTTCGACTTAATGCATCTACCACCTTGTTTGCTTTCCCAGGGTGGTAATGGATTGAGCAGTCATAATCCATAATCATCTCCAACCATCTTCTTTGACGCATATTCAGATCCTTTTGTGTGAAAATATACTTTAAACTTTTATGATCAGTATAAATATCACACCTGTCACCATAAAGATAATGCCTCCAAATCTTTAATGTAAAGATTACCGCAGATAACTCCAAATCATGTGTTGGGTAATTTTTCTCATGGATTTTCAACTGTCGTGAGGCATAAGCTATCACCATATCATTTTTCATAAGAACACACCCCAATCCCTTCTTGGATGCATCACTGTAGATCATAAACCTTTCTCCACTACAAGGTAGTGTGAGCACAGGTGCACTAGATAACCTTCTTTTCAACTCCTTGAAATTCTCTTAACATTCCTATGTCCAAACAAACTTAACTCCTTTCCAAGTCAACTTGGTGAGTGGATTAGATAATCGTGAAAAATCTTTTACAAAACGTCAATAATATCCAGCCAAACCAAGAAAACTTCGGATCTCGGTTACTATTGTTGGTCTCGGCCATCTTTCGATAACCTCTATTTTTGCTGGATCCACAGATATCCCCTCTTTTGAGATTATGGGACCCAAAAATGAAACTTTTTGAAGCCAAAATTCACAATTGGTAAATTTGGCATAAAGCTTCTCCTTTCTCAGGGTCTTTAATATAATTCTCAAGTGATCTTCATGCTCTTCCTTTCTCTTTGAATAGACAAAAATATCGTCTATAAAGACTACCACAAATTGATCAAGATAGTCTCTAAAGACTATATTCATTAGATCCATGAAGATATCAGGGGCATTAGTAAGACCAAATGGCATCACTATAAATTCATAGTGTCCATACCTTGTACGGAAAGTCGTCTTTGGTATATCCTCCCTTTTGACCCTTAATTGATGATACCCTGAATGGAGATCAGTCTTGGAAAATTATTGAGCTCCACGTAGTTGGTCAAATAAGTCATCAATGCGTGGGAGAGGATATTTTTTCTTGATAGTGATCTTGTTAAGTTCTCGATAATCAATGCAGAGTCTCATTGATCCATCTTTCTTCTTAACAAATAGAACAGGTGCTCCCCAAGGTGACGCACTAGGGCGTAAGAATCCCTTATCAAGATTCTCTTGGAGTTTCTTCTTCAATTCCTGCAACTCAATTGGGGCCATTCTATAAGGTGTCTTTGAAATAGGCAAAGTACCCGGTACGAGTTCTATTGAAAACTCAACTTCACGATTTGGTGGAAGACCCGTTAATTCCTCCGTAAAGACATCATCAAACTCCCGTATGATGGGAATATTCTTAATTGTGAGTTTCTCACCAACCATTTGAGATAAATAACCTTCATTTAGTGGAATCAAGACCCATAAGATGGAAGGAATTTCCACTGGAAGGTTATATTCATCCTTGCATCGATAGACGATCGTAGATTGATCTGGAATATGAAATGTGACTTCCCTTCTTTGGAAATTGATATGAGATCCATGTAGAGAAAGCCAATCCATGCCAAGAATCACATCAAATTACACTATAGGAAGGATCACAAGATTTTCAGGAAGCACTTTCCCACAAACTTCAATCGGAGAAGAATTATAAACTTTTGATGTGACTGTTGTGCCATTAGGTGTTGTCACAGCTAACTCAACATCTAATTGTTGAGGTAATACGGTGATACCCTTAGAAAATTTTTCAGAAATAAAAGAGTGGGTGGATCCAGAATCAAATAAAATATTTGCTACTTTAGAGTGGATGGTAAGTGTACGTTTCACCACATCGTTATCGTACTCCACATCGCTAATAGAAATTTCATGTGACTTTCCTTTGTCTTTAGCCTTAAGAGTTTGTTGACGTCGACCATCATCATCAACCCTTGGATTTGGGCATTGATTGGCATAATGCCCCATCTCCTTGCACTTGAAACATTGAAGTGTAGTAGGTTCATTATATGTATCCCTTCCTTTGTTTTCATCATTAGACATCTTCTTCCCATTATCACGGCATTCAAATGCCCTATGACCTTCCTTTCCACATTTGAAACATTTACTTGTCCCTTTAAGACAACTCCCTCCATGTTTCTTTCCACACTTTGAGCATAAGGGAAAGCTCATCTTCTTTTCAGTGTGCTCTTTATATTTTCCTTTGAATTCCATTTTCCTCTTCTTATCAAACCCATATGATTGATGGGTTACTCCAATATCCATCTCAACTTTGAGAGCACATCGAACGATTTCCTCGTAGCTATTGAAGTCCCTTATGGCTAAGGGCCTTCGAAGACTTGGTTTTAAGACACTAAAGAATCGATCGATCTTACTCTCAGGTTGGATAATAATACCAGAAGCGTACCTTGCAAGTCTTGTAAAATTTGCTTCATAGGTACCAACAGATTCATCATCCTTTTGCTTCAGTTCGAGAAACTCTTTCTCCATATTTTTTCGGAGAATACGAGGGAAGTACTTATTGAAAAATAAGTTCTTGAACTCGTCCCATTCCATGGACTCAATTTCATCCCTTTGCCTCGTATTCTTAATAAGATTCCACCATTGATCAGCATCACCTTACAAACAATACACCGCTAAGATGACTTTATCATGCTCAGAACATTGAAGAACTGAAAATATCTTTTCAGTAGTACTAATCTATTGTTCAGCAACTAATGGATCAGTAGACCCGCGGAATGAAGGTGGACGTTGTCTCATGAAGGATTCAACAGAATTTTGCTCCTTCCTTTGCTCGTTTGGAAATCCTGCATGATTCATAGCTTGAGAAAGTTTTGTGAGCATGGCTACAAGATTTTTCATTCCATCTCCCATAACGTTTGGTTGCTCAGGGGGACAATCATTTCATTGCCCGTCGCATTCCGTATTAACACGGTTCCTCCGGGTTCCAGCCATTGACTAAAACCAAGAAGAATAGTGTGAGCAACACTAATTATAATAGGAAAACAACATAATCAAGAATAAAATTTCACACTTAAGGTCTTATCCTAGGGTATTCATGGCCATTTCTAAAACACTAAGATTGTGTTCTATGCTTAGAATTATCCTTAGGGTTCTTACGAAGTCTTTCGCATCCTAGTTTCCAAAGGTTGACTATACCTTTCCTCTGATACCAACTATAACAACCCATACTTTACATACATTGTTAATACTTCAAAACTGAAGCACACTTATTAAAACATATGCCAAAACCACAAAGGACCGTATAGGTATAGTGTCTTTAGAAACTGGGAAACATAAACAACTGGTTCATAAATCTTCTACAGTGTCTCCCATTTATTTCATTATATCTAGGGTACCTTTTGGCATATTCTACTTAATATCCATCTTCCTGACCTGGGGAAAAGAAAACATACAAAAAAGGGTGAGCTCAAATGCTCAGCAAGGGAAAATAAAGGAAATAAAAATCATATCATATCTTTTTGAAAATCATAACCTGCAAAAGAGATCATAATATCTTAACATTTAATAAATCATAGAAGTGAAAATAAGATCCTCATAATCATAACATAAAACTTGAAACTTTGTGGCATGCACACATAATCATGGAAAATCATTTCTTGTTAGTTATGACTCATTTCCAAGACTATCTTAGCGGACAAAGTCCATTTCTGAACTGAGTTCACTCCTCGTTTCAGTCCTGTATCACTGAACCGAAATAACCTTCTGTTCCATCCATGTCTATCTCATGAGATATAAATCTTTACCCAATGCATTGGAGGGAGATATAGGTCCCACCCATCTTATAATGAATCCTTTCTTATGTGTGCCACATAATCATAAATCATACATCATCGCATAACACATGTAACAAAAATGGGATTCTTGAAACATCATGACATCATAAAACAAATCATATAAGGTAAATGACTTCATAAAAATAATTCCCTCACAACATAATCAAATCAATGTAATAATAGGGATAAAAACATAAACCTTTATTATCTTAGATGGAAAATAATTTTGATAAAACACTTGAACTCCATTCTTGAGGAAAATATACTTTCTTCTTCAAAAACACTTTTCTTTTCATAACATGTCATACAATTATAAACTAAAAGAAGTTGATCAAAAATAAACTTGAAAACTTGTAAAGGAATCTTCTTGGAAATAATTTTTTAAAAATCCATTCATGCCGTATAAGTTAAAAAAAACATTCTTCGTACTTTTGTCGGAAAAGTCAAAAAGTACCTCATACGAAAAAACGACAAAAGATTCCTTTCATATTCTTTACTAAAAACTCACCGAAGGGTAAAATTGGATTTAAACTATTTTAAGTGGATGGAAAAAATATTACATATCTAGGGAACATGGATGTGGATGATAAAATACACCCCAGTAAATATCAAAATATAAACAATCTCGGATAAAAATGAGATTGTGATATTTCCCCTTACCTTAGGTCCGATTTGCTTTGTACGTGTCAGAAGCTCCTGTATAATGGTTTAAATAATGTTATTGACTTATTACAGAATCATACATATTGATATGATATCATATATGGTCATATTCTTAGCTTCTTATTAGTAATATTTCATTGTTACTTGTTACTCGAGTCTTTATTGCCTTTTGTTCTTATGCATGTTTTGCCGAATAAATTCTTATTCTTCTTTTAAGGTTATAGATACCTTATATACATAATGGTATTAGTGTAAAATATATCATATTTATTCATTCAATTCATTTATATAATTACTATTTAATGATGATCATGTAGAAGAGTCGCATCACATCGTGGAGATGGTATTCCGTACGTACGCACGAGTGATGATATCGTTCCTAGGATCGTGGAATTGTATTGGAGTGTATGTATACTATTTCAGAATCAATATCACTTTTTAATAGTCATATATAGTCATTATTTATACCATTATACCC
The DNA here is from genome assembly GCA_963277665.1 of Viscum album. Lineage (NCBI taxonomy): Eukaryota > Viridiplantae > Streptophyta > Magnoliopsida > Santalales > Viscaceae > Viscum > Viscum album. Next base: position 1,212,489,547 of record OY728121.1, read on the forward strand.
ATCCAAGTAAGGTGGTGGTGGAAAATAGATTACACCACGGCGTGGAGACGGTATTCCGTACGTACGCACGCGCGGTGATTTCATTTTTCCGTAGGATGGATAGAAGGTTAATTAGGGTTGTTTCATATTTATAATAACATATCAGTATGTAATTAATACTGATGTTATTACTTTATCATGAAACAACTAAAGAAGAACAAGTTGAAGAAGAAAGAAATTGAAAAGATCGGTAATGGATATTACCTCTTCTTTTAAACGCCTCTTTGAAACCTCCACTTAGGGAACTAAGATTGGTCTTTGAAGAAGACCAGGGCCTCTAGGATTATTCTAGGGAAGTGGAGAAGGGATTTTGGCAGGGTTTTGCCGATCTTGGGTTCTCAAATTGGTGTGAGTAGGAGGGGGAGGAGGTGCCCTTTTATAAGGGAGGAGAGGGGCACCTTAGGAATATCTCAAAATATTATTTTATATTAAAGTCAAAATCAGTTTATAATGGTTCCAAAGGGTCTTATTTCGAAGGTAAAGTGGGTATGTGTCGAAATAATATCAACCAATAAGATTTAGACAAGTTTAGGTTATTATTTTAACCTTATCAATTAGATTTAACTCTAAGTTAAATAATTTAACTTTTACCGTGTCTTTTTGTTTTCTTACACTATATGGTTAATACACTTACTATAACATTCCAAACGAACCCCAAGTTGTTTATTATTAATATATATATCGTTATCTATGTTATCTGTCCGAACATTAGATTTTTAGGTATAAAATAACAATTAATAATATAATATTTGATTTAAAAACTATTTTGTGTCAATTTTGACACTATTTGATATATGATTTTTGTGAAAGTCATAACAGAATTATATGTTCGAACCAAGTTGATTAAATCAACACTAATATATCATAGTAACCTATAAAATTATTTTAATTTATAAAAAGTCTCAAATTACATTTATTTGGGCATTTATAACATCAATTATGTTAACATTTCCTTAAAAGGGTAATTACTGCATCATCGTTGTGCCATAAATAAATTAATTTATTTAAAGTCTAAAAATTATAAATAAAATATAATTATGTAGGAAATCTTTTTAGCTTTCTAATGAATATTTATAATCTAATTTATCTTCTGTATAAATCCATATTAAAAATGTTTTAGTTATTAAACTTTGATTTTAACTATTTTAACTATTCATTAAATAAAATAATATTAAATGTCATAATCTAATCCAAGTGGACCTAAATGGTCATATTATATTCATAAGGTTATTTTTGGTCGAATTACACTTATCCAATAGAAGTACATGTGTTAGGGTAATAGTAATATCATATTTACCCTTAGTTACCCTATTTACTATTAACCGCGGTAAAAAAAGTAAAAAGTTACTATTCACCAAAAAAATTATTTTTATCTCATTGAACCACATTTTACTTACTGATATCAACTGTGTCTGTCGGATTTTTGAAATTCCATTCACAGAAGTGGTAAAATTAAGTTTTATGCAAAATTCAGTTTTTAACCTACCACTTAGTGGTTTCACTGTTCATCAAAAATTGAAAGTTTTCAGAAAAAATACCAAAATTTCACCCTAGGCTAATTTCGGTATTCTGAATCCAAAAATGAAGTCCATTTTGAAAGATAAAATTTCAAAAAGTGGGTATTACTATTCATAATGGCTATTTTAAATAATATTTTAATAGCATATCATCGTTTAGTGAAACTCGGTATTGCGTACAACGCAAGCTATCGAGGAAGGTCGTGATTGCGTGTAAAGTAAGCCAAGATAGTATGTAGTGAAAGATTCCTTTGATGATATATAAAAACAAAATATTACTCATAAAAATCTCGGGTGTTACAGTACTCCTGAACAAACAAATGTTATTGGAGATGGAGTGCAAAATCTTATTGTTATACTTACACAAGCTATGAATCATTCTGCACTTCCAAATGAGCAGAGAAGGGAACAATATTCTATTGAGTCCTTCATGAGGCAACGTCCACCTTCTTTCAGTGGGTCTTCTGATCCACTTGTTACTGAACAATGGATCAGTACCACTGAAAAGATATTTTCAGTTCTTTAATGTTCTGAACATGATAAAGTCATCTTAGCAGTATATCGTTTAGAAGGAGAAGCTGATAAATGGTGGAATCTTATCAAGAATACGAGGCCAAGAGATGAAATTGATTCCATGGAATGGGATGAGTTCAAGAACTTATTTTTCAATAAGTACTTCCCTCGTATTATTCGAACAGAGATGGAGAAGGAGTTTCTTGAACTAAAGAAAAAGTATGATGAATCTTTTGGTATATACGAAGTGAATTTTACAAGGCTTTCAAGGTATGCATATGACTCTATCATCCAACCTGAAAGTAAAGTTGATTGATTCTTCAGTGGCTTAAAACCAAATCTTCGAAGGGAATTAGCCATAAGAGACTTCAATAGCTATGAAGAAATTGAGCGCTGTGCTATTAAGGTAGAAATGGAAGTTGGTGTCACATATCCATCTCATGGTTTTGAAAAGAAACAAAAGATGGATTTTAAAGAGAAATCTCAAAATAATGGTGAAAAGAAGATGAATGTTTCCTTATGCTCAAGGTGTGGAAAGAATCATGGTGGAGATTGTCTTAAAGGGACTAGAAAATGTTTTTTAAGTATGGAAAAGAAGGTCATCGAGCAGCTGAGTGTCAAAGTAATGGAAAAAGGGTTGCTAATGGTGTGAATAAAGAAAAGACTGCAGAGAACGCACCAACAACACTTCAATGCTTCAAGTGCAATGAAATGGGGCATTATGCTAATCAATGCCCTAATCCAAGGGTTAATGATGATCGACATGAGAAACCACTTAAGGAAAAGGACAAAGGGAAGTCACATGCGATCACTATTGGAGATGTTGAATATGACAATGATGTGGTGGAATGATTAAGTGTTTATATAATGGGATTCCAAAATAATGTTGAATATAGTATCGTGGAATATTGGAATATTTATGTATTAGTCTATTGTGGTTTTCAATAATTTTATGGTACCGGTAACCGTGGAAAGTGATTGAGATATTTTTGGTAAGCAGATGATATGCGCATAATGAAGGGATAAGAAGATAATGAGATGTTTGATTGTATTCATGAGCTCATTATTTATATAAGGAAAAAGTGATATCATGGTTTGAGTATAAAGAATTTTGAGGATTTTGGTTTGTGGAAAGTGTTAACTTTTAACTGCATTCATGTTTTCACTAAGGTTCAATGGGTATTCATTCTTCAAGAGAATACATTATTAAGGTATTCACATGTTTGTAATTTGACCAATAAGATATATCTTATGATATATGGGGGATAAATGATGGCATTCACGTGATTGTTATGTGACATTTCAAGTAATCATTTTCTTTATACTATGAGCTTGGACCGACCTATTTTAGATAATCCTAAAGATTGGAATGTATTATGTTGGACATAAGTTAGTATTGTTTAAGGATAGAACTTTTTTTGATATTATTGATGGGATGTTATAGTAATATAGCTTTAAAAAAAGGACAACCTACAGGACGGGCGACAGCCCATCGCGTCGGACAAGGTTGTGGGAATCGAACCCACAATCGAAGTGCGAATGGCCTTTATCACCTACCACTGGCCTACAGGAAGTCCCTGGTTAGTAGAAACAAGTTTTATTTTATTACGCGGTATGATATATGAAGTATAAGTTCATTTTTGGAATCGTATACGATTAACCTCGCCATAGATGGACTTATGTATATTTGATAACTTTTGCTAACCTTTTGTTTGAAACAGATTGAATGAACCATCATTCTATCACATGATCTGTTAACACTTCATGAATAACAAATTCAACTTCATTTCTTTAAGAGATGAAGTGGAAATTGTTCAAATCACGAACAACAGTGAGATTGTACCAAAATAAAGTAAGTATTTATTCTAATTCAAATTCTTCAACTTTAGGGAAATGATCTTGAAAACCAAAAATGTTGTCCTAGTGCCCTTATATCCGATGAATCAGATGGTACCCTAGATCATCACAAATTTATGTCTTTGTGATTGTTTGATTTTTCATAGCCATGTTCTCTACCACTCTCTATCAGAACATGACGGTTAGATTTCTCTTCCATATCAATATTTTCACCTATGTTTTGCTATGTGGAAACCCAGTGATTAGTTAATTTGGGTAACCGTTACGTTTCATACTTTAGTTTTTAAAGACAGGTTTTGGTATTCCTTTTTACGATGTGGGTTTCTATTAAATAAACTTTTGAGTAGTAAACCATTTATAACCCCGACGAATTTTGAGGGAGAAATTCTTTTTATGGGGGGTAGAATGTAACACCCCATGATTTTATGAAAAATATTATTTTTTAATTTCATTAATGTCTTGTGTTGTATGCTACACCAAAAGGAGCTTGCACAACATGCATCCTTGCCTTGTCTTGCATTACACGCAAGCGCAACCTTCCACGATAGCTTGTGTTGTACGCAATACCGAGTTTCACTAAACAACGATATGCTATTAAAATATTATTAAAACTAGCCGTTATGAATAGTAATACCCACCTTTTGAAATTTTATAAATTTTATTTTTGAAAATGGACTTTATTTTTGGATTCGGAATATCAAAATTAGCCTAGGGTGAAATTTTGGTATTTTTCTGAAAACTTTCATTTTTTGATGAATAGTGAAAACACTAGGTTACTATTTAAAAACCATCTTTTTATTTAAATAATTATTTATTTTATTTAAATTTATTTTAGGTTAAAATTGATACATAATACTTATATAAGTTCAATTTAATTCATTGGAGTCATTTTATAATAATTTTAGATATATAAAAATTTTATTGAACTTTTGACCGTCTTTTACCCACCTCCTAGGAGAATTTGCAAATTTACATAAAACTTAATTTTACCGTTTTTGTGAATGGAATTTCAAAAATCCGAGAGACATGGTTGATGTCAGTAAGTAAAATGTGGTTCAATAGGATGAAAATAATTTTTGGTGAATAGTAACTTTTTACTTTTATTTACCACGGTTAAAAGTAAATAGAGTAATTAAGGGTAAAAATGATATTATTATTATCCTAACACATGTCTTAATTCTATTGGATAAGTGTAATTCGACCAAAAACAACCTTAGGAATAAAATATGACCATTTAGGCCCACTTGGATTATATTAGGACATTTATTATTAGTTTATTTAAAGAAGGGTTAAAATAGTTAAAATCAAAGTTTAATAAGTAAATAATTTTTAATATAGGGTTATACATAAGATAAATTAGACTATAAATATTAATCAGAAATCTAAAAAGATTTCATACATAATTGTGTTTTATTTTTAATTTTTAGACATTAAATAAGTTAATTTATTTATGACACAAAGATGATGCAGTAATTATCTTATTAATGAAATATTGAAATAATTGATGTTATAAATATCCAAATAAATGTAATTTGAGACTTTTTATGAATTAAACTAATTTTATAGGTTACTATTACATGTTAGTATTGATTTAATTAACTTTTTTAGAACTAATCATTCTGTTATGATTTTCAAAAAAATAAATTACTAAATAGTGTCAAAATTGACATAAAATAGTTTTTAAAAAAAATATTATATTATTAATTGTTATTTTATTCCTAAAAATCTAAGGTTAGGCCAAATGACTTAGATAAGGTTATATATATTAATAATAAACAACTTGGGGTTCTTTTTTCTTGTTATAGTAAGTTTATAAACCTTATAGTGTAAGAAAACAAGAAGACACGGTAAAAGTAAAATTATTTAACTTAAAGTTAAATCTAAATGATAAGGTTAAAATAGAAACCTAAACTTTTCAAAATTCTATTAAATGAGAGGATTTCGACCCATCCCCACCTTAGCTTCAAAATAAATCAATTTGGAGCTATTAAAAACCGAATATGGATTTATAATAAAATAATATTTTAGTTTTTCCAAAGGTGTCTCTCTCCTCCCTTATAAAAGGGCACCTCCTCCCTCTTTTCCTCACACCACTTTGAGCCTTCAAGCTTGGAAAACCCCTTCCAATTTCTCCTCTCCACTTCCCTAGAAGCATCTTATAGGTCTTGGTCTTCTTCAAAGACCAATTTTAGTGCCCTAAGAGGAGGTCTCAAAGAGGTGTTTCAAAGAAGAGGTAATGTCTGTTATCGATTCTTTCAACTTTATTTCTTCTTCCACTTCTTCTTCTTTAGTTGTTTCATTATGAAGTAATAAAATCAGTATAACTCATATAACGGTATTTTATTATTAGTATTAAACAGCACTATTTCACCATCTATCCATCCTATGGAAAAAAAAAATCATCGTGCGTGCGTACGTACGGAATACCGTCTTCACGTCATGGTGTAATCTATTTTCCACCACCACCATACTTGGATGGGTATAATGGTGTAAATACTAACTATATATGATTATTGTAAAGTTATATTGCTTCTAAAATAGTATACATACACTCCAATACAATCTCATGATCATGGGATTGATATCATCACTCGTGCGTACGTACAGAATACCATCTCCAAGATGTGATGCGACTCGTTCTACATGATCTTCATTGCATAATGATTATATAAATTAATTTAATGAATGAATATGATATATATTACACTAATGAAATTCTGGAAATGAGTTATCTATAACCTAAAGATAAGAATAAGAATTTATTCGACAAAACACGCATAAGAATAAAAAGTAATAAACACTCGAATAACAAGTAGCAATGAAATATTACTAATAAGAAGCTAAGAATATGGCCATATATGATATTATAACAAAGAGTATGATTCTAGAATAAGTCAATGACATTATTTAAATCAATATACATGAGGTTCGGACACTTACGAAGCAAATCGGACCTAAGGTAAGGGAAATATCACAATCTCATTTTTATCTGAGATTGTTTATAATTTGGTATTTACTGGGATGTATTTTATCATCCACATCCATGTTTCCTCAATATGTAATATTATTTCCTTCTACCTACAATTTTTTAAATCCAATTCTACCCTTCGGTGAGTTTTTAGTAAAATATATGAAAGGAATCTTTTGTCGTTTTTCGTACGAGGTACTTTTTGACTTTTCCGACAAAAGTACGAGACGAATGTTTTTTTTAACTTATACGGCATGAATGGATTTTTTAAAACATTATTTCCAAGAAGCTTTCTTTACATGTTTTCAAGTTTATTTATAATCATATTCTTTTAGTTTAGAATTGTATGCCATGTTAAGAAAGGAAAAGTGTTTTTGAAGTAGAAATGATATTTTCCTCAAGAATGGAGTTCAAGTGTTTTATCAAAATTATTTTCCATCAAAGATAATAAAGGGTTCTGTTTCTATCCCTATTATTACATTGATTTGATTATGTTGTGATGGAATTATTTTTATGAATTCCTTTATCTTATATGAATTGTTTTATGATGTCACGGTGTTTAAAAATCCCATTTTTATTACAAGGGTTATGCTATGATGTATGGTTTATGATTTTGTGGCACACATAAGAATGGTATCATTATGATATGGGTGGGACCTATAACTCCCTCCAATGCATTGGGTAAATATTTTATATCTCATGAGATATACATGGTTGTAATGCCAGGTTAAACCGATTCAGTGAAACAGGACTGAAAGGAGGAGTGAACTCGGTTCAGAAATGGACTTTGTCCACTAAGATAGTCTTGGAAATGAGTCTTGACTAATAAGAAATGATTCTCTATGATTATGTGTGTATGCCAAAAAGTTTCATGTTTTAAGTTATGATTATTCGGATTACATTTCACTACTATGATTTATCCCATGTTATGATATTACGATCTCTTTTGCAGGTTAAGATTTCTAAAATGTTATGTTCTTATGAATATGATGTGATTGATATTTCTTTTGTTTACCCTTAATGAGAATTTGAGCTCACCCTTTTATGTTTTCTTTTCCCCAGGATATAAAGAAAGGTTTTAGGTAAGAAAAAAAGGGAAGATCTTTATGGGAGATGTTGAAGATCTTTCACCACAATTAGAATATTATATTCCGAGTTTCCAAAGACAATAAACTATTACGGTCCTTATGTGTGTGTTTTTGTTATGTACTAAGTATTCCTCAAAAGTAATGTAATGTCCATGTACATCAAGCTTAGGGTCTCTACATTAGGCATAAACCAAAACTAAAATGGTTAGTATGGGATAATATAATCCCCAAAAAGGATAATCCTTTATAAAAATAAATACTACTCTTAATCTCCAAAATTCAACAAAAAGTACCCAAAGTTCAAGAAATACCATTCAATATAAAATTGTCCTTAAAATTATTCAAAATAATCCAAAATAAGTTTGAAACCCATAATTCAGAAGGATTTTATCACATAGACTTTCACAACAAATTTTAACATTTATCTCCAAAAACATCAACTACTATTAAAGTCTCATACTAAAGTGTATTGAACCAAATCACATATTCTATATGATAGGTTAATTATTTCCAAAAATAACCTAAATCTCCATATGTCCATAATAAAAACATATATTCTTCCAAAATAAAATTCCATCATTACTCCTCAATTGAAATCCCAAATTATTCTATTTTCCTTAGTCATATAGTTTCCCAAAAAGAGAAAACATCTTCCAAAATAACCTTTATCACTTAATCACCAAATCATTTTCCTATAATAAGGATATCTATTTGATAAAACATAAGTTCCCAAAATCAACTTATTCTTGATCCATAAAATCATTTCACCAAAACGAATAAGTCATACTAACTAGGGACTTCACATAGGCCAGTAGTAGGTGATAAATCCCAATCACACTTTGGTTGTGGGTTTGATTTCCACAACTTTGTCTAACGTGACATGTTGTCACATAATCTATGTTTTTTCCTTTTTCAAAAACATTATAATTTTATAACATTCACAAAAATTAGATAAACTCTTCAAAAAGAACCATAAAATTATTTAACCTCCTTGGTTGTCTTATACATCTCATTTTCATCCCAACTCATAATGACCTCAATATCTTAATTCATGAAGTATTATATATATTGAAAAAAAATTACCTCCATAAAATAACACTATTCCCAAAGAAATAACATAGTACCTTGGTCATTGTGTCCACCTGGTTTCATCATTATCTTGTTCACGTAGATAGATGGTCCATGCATTGCAAAAATGATTTAGAGATCCTTAAAAATCATCTGCTTCCTTTATCCAAATACACCTTGTACAAATTGGGTCATATAGGTGATCATGGAAAATAGTTTTGGAAAATAATCATGTATGAAATATAATTTCAAAACATCTGATAAAATATTCTTTTTATAAAATAGTCAGACAGAGTTTGAGTTGAAACATTCAATCAATGGTCCTTTTAAAATACCATAAGTATGTTCTGAAATACTGTAATTTAAAAGAAAATATAAATAGTTTGTGCAAGGGTATCCTTCTTCATCACCTTTTCAAAATCATAGTATGCTTCAAAATCTTATGATAAGGTAAAATATTTGAAAATTCATTGATAATTTTTACCTTTCTTGAAAATATGAGAATATTGAGAAAATATGATTTGATTTGTAATGTCCCATAATTTCCGTATAATTTTTTTAATTATATGGAATTATTTCAAGACCGCGAAATCTTAATGTACGTGATTCTGAGGCCCAGGGTGCCTGAAATGATCTCTCGAGGTTTTGTTAAGCTTTAATTAGCATGAGTAAGCAGTTTTCATGAAAAAATGGAATAACTCTTAAATAGTTGCCTGGATTAGAAATTTGAGGGCATTGTTGTGTTCAGGATGGTAGGTTTACCCTAGGCGTTACTTAATCTTAGTCAGCGTGGGCCTCCTATGAGAGAACTCGAAAATGGCATAACTGTAAATAAAATAATTAAATAATTTTTTTTTCAAATGCTTATAACTCACAAACGGTAACTCAGATTGAAAATATGAGACCACCATTGAACTCGTGAGGGTATGCTTTCCTTAGGCTGATACTAACATTGGCTGGTGTGGGCCACCAGTGAAAGTAAGTTTTTGGTCGTAAATAAAATAATTAAGTGATAATTATTTTTATTGTAAAATCCATAACTTCTAAAAGGTAACTCGGATTGAAAATATGAGAGTACCATTGAGTTCGTTAGGGCGTGTTCTTATTAGGTGAAGCCTAACCCCAACCGGAACGGGTCGATGGTGAACATTATTAATTTATTGAACTTTTTTTAAGGTGCGTTCAGTGAACATGTGGGTGATGTTTTCTAACTTTTGAACTGGTTCTTAGATTAAAATTATGAGGGCATCGTTGAATCTGCAATGCCAAAGGAGTGTTGTGACGCTGAACCCTTGGGTAGGGGTATCGGCACATCTTCACCAAGAAACCAAGCGTTGAAGGAGTGTCATGACGCTGAACCATAGGAGAATGAAGCTGATCCCAGTGGGAGGTGACGGGTTACACCAAACCATGAACTAAAGGATGACGTACAAGTGGCGTCGTTGGGAACCAGTTGTAGGAACGAAGAACAGAATTGACCTTAAAGCATGGGTGATCTCCAATGGGTGTACGAGGTAGGGGGTTTATTCTTTTACACATTTTAAATGATTTCCTCTTCCCCATTCCTGAATAATACGAAGAATGCGGACTAACCAACTAACAAGTTGATCCACAATTCATTCGTTGGGAGGTTGTTGCGGGTATCTTTGTAGGGTTTTGATTATTTTTAATTCAATTGGTTATTAAACCCTTAATCCCCCACAAGTTTACAAGATAACGCGGAGGGCATGGGCCTAATGAACCCAGCCCGAACCCTCCGCTATCTTCTTATCCTTACGCCTCCATGGAAGACCTCCAGTGCAGCACACTAACTGGCTACATTGGGAATAGCATGTCGACGCATGCCACAAGAGGAGGCCATGGCACAAAGCTATAGTGGTCATCAGAGTAGCTGGCACCAGCCAACCGCGGAGGAGGTGCGGCGCACCGTCGTGCACCGCCAGAGAGAAGAGGGTCGCGGCTCGTCAGTCGTGGTTGATGGAGGAGGTAGCCAACTCTTTGGCCGACCGTAGAAGGAGGGTTGGCGCAACCAATGCGCCCCTAGTGAGCAGATGGCGTCATGACCAGCGCGCCGCCGACAGACAAGAAGTCGCGGTCGAAGCTATGGAGGAGGTCAAACCCATGCCTCCAGATGGTTCTATGGTGTCACCGCTTTTCAAAACGAACGGCCTCCGGGCTGTTTAGGAGTTCGGGAGATAGAGGGGTCACCCCCCCCCCCAGCCCAATAGGGAAGCCCCTTACCAGGTCGCCACCCTAGAAAGTCGCCCCCCCTTTGTGCGCCTCCCCCTTGTGGGCTGGGCCGGACCTCGGCCCAGTGGGCCGAGCCCGCCGCGGCCCAGCCCAGACCAGGTCAGACCAGACCCGGGCCCAACCAAGCCTTGAAACACTTAAAGGGTCATATCTTGAGAACCAGATGTTTGTTTGATGAACCATCTGCGGCATTGGGATCCTTAGGACAAGGTGGTCCTTTTAAGATATTTCACTTGATTATTGGAGAAAGTTGGGATATTTCCGATTTGGATTGAACACGAATCCAACCGGGCCCTCATCATTAAAACGCATGTATCTTGAAAACTGTGCATCCAATTGATGAGATGTTTACAGATCTAGGACTCTCTTGAGGAGAAAGATCTTTTGAAATACTTTGTGTTGAATTACATGGATATCAAGATGCTTATAGTGGTTTTGAGAGTGTTTCTCCCAAGTAGGCTACATACGAAACCCTGCGGTTGGCTGAGACCTGAACACTTCTTGATGATGGACCAGTGGGAAGCGGCTCTATGTGACCCAGCTGGCCCATAGTGGGGAGCATCTCTGTGTGACCTGGAAGACCCATGGTACTCAATAGGAGGAGAAACTCAGTTCAGCTAAGGTGGTAAGTGGCTCTATGTGACTCGGCAGGCCCATGGTGGTAAGCGGATCTATGTGACCAGGCATGCCCACAGTACCCATCAAGGATGAGTACCACAGTAGTTCAAGGTTAGTGGGAAGCTGCTCTATGTGACCCATTAGGCCCACTGTACTTGATAGAGGAGGATTTATCCAGTAGCCGAGGAGTTCGACGGTTTGATGATCCTTCTATCCTTGACCTGAAGTGATACCTTGTGTGAGATGAATCCTTTATCTCCATGGGGATACCTGTGTGGTGATTTTACCTTCATGGTATTACCTTTTTGATATTCTTCCCTCATTTATGAGATGATATTATCTTGATAACTCAGGTTTATGTATGGGAATATACTTAAGTAGAGTTGTAGACTGCTCCATGCTTTGTGATTGAGGTCTTGCTTTGTGCTCTTTCCTTTGTGGAACTCTGGGAGACCTTCGGAGGTCTTAGTCTCCCTACTGTGTATTGTTATAATCACCCATGCACACGCTTCACCTGCACCTTGTTGGGTCTTATGTAGGTGATGAGCAGCTGGGCTGAGAGTTGAGGGAGCCAAGAACTGGTGATACATGAAAGATATGGGCTGATGTGGAGTGGTGTGGAGATGATCTGTGCATATCCTTCAGGTAGGATCCTCGATGGATGATGCATGAGTTGTTTTGTACTTTTCAGTTGTATTTGTACCTTTTAGTTGTACTTATACTTAATAGTTGGGATTGTATTTCTGACCCCTTTACTTTTAGCACTCTTTTCAATATAGTAGTTACTTTGTGGTTACATCCTTGTTGTGTTCTAGTCTGTTTGGTTTCTTCTTGTTTTTCTTTTGAACTATGTGTCTATACAGGTTAAAAAGGCAATGCCTTCCCATTTTAGGGATATGCCTTTCCGGTGCTAGTTTCCATCCCCTTTCCTATGGAAGGTGGTCTTGGGGTAGTCACGGCATGGGTCATGAGGGACGGGTCATGACAAAGTGGTATCAGAGGAGTCAGTTCTACCAAAGAACTTGGACTCTAATATTTTCTCTGTGCCAATAGTGTTAAGTGTTATGAATGTGGTTTTCAGTTTGTGGAATCCAGTGTTGGTGCGGCTACCAACGTATCCATACACTAGGACCTTAAATTCTGATTTCTGACTCGGTACAAGGAAACATGAATTTCATGTGTTTTCGAAGAGTTTTTCTTTTGATTTATTTGGAGTCAGCTCACCTAGTATAATTTAATGACCATGGCACAACAGTTCCTTATTATGATGCTAGTGCTTAGAAATCCAGCTAGGATACTCAAGAGAGTATGCGATAATGGCCCACTGAGTGATGAGGCATTGGTGCAGGGCCCTCTTATAGTGTTAGCACCATCAAGTGGTGCACCAGTATCACCACCACCCATTGGGAAGAAAATTCCACCAGCCCCACCAGTAGAGGGTACACTCCGACTAAGTGTGTTGCACAAGTTTCAGTGGCAGGGAGCTCTGGGGTTCTGAGTTGAGACAGATCCTCAGGCAGCTGAGGACTAGATGGAGGTTGTGGCTAGAGTTTTCCGCCTATTTGGGACACCATCAAGATTAGATGGTGATCCTAGCTACTGTGTGTAACCATGAGGATGGTCCACATGGTGATGAGGCTTCGGTACATGGACCGTTACTCGAGATGGTGCCTTCAGGTAGTGTTCCAGCTATAACATTACCTTTTGGTCAGTAGTTAGAACCGGCAGTACCAGTAGAGGACACATGTAGGCTTAGTGCCTTACACATGTTTCAGCATTAGATACCCCTCAAGTTCCAAGGTGATTCTGACTCACAGGTAGCTAAGGACTGGCTTGAGGAAGTGGCTGAGTTTCCATCTAGCCAGGACACCATTCGATCGGATGGTGGTCCTGGTAGAGATCCTTCTACATGGATCATCAGGATGATGATAGGGTTTAGATTACCCTAATATTATGAAGTGGTGAATTTTTCTATGGACAGGATTGAGAACCTTCCTCAGAGAAGGGGGTCTCTTGTCATAAAGAGCTAAGGGATGAGAGTTCCCTAGAGCTTCTACAGCTTCAGCAGGATGGCATGTCGGTAGCTGAGAATTCATCGAGGCATACTGACTATCCCAGGTACTCTATGAATATAGTACGGTCAGTGCTTCATGGCACGAGCCTCCAATTGAGGTGTGTTTAGGAACATCTAAGCTAGCACTATTCCTCTATGCATTCTTACTTATGTTTAAGGTTCTAGAGATAACCTTTGTGGTTGAAAGTTAATTGGTTCAGAGGATATATCCAGTTTATGTTAATAGTGGGAAAGTAGTAAACTAACACTAGTCTCAAAGACTTGGGCATGTAAAATGTTTCGGGAATAGGAAGTGATAGGGACAGATGAATCGGTAGGCCAGCAGACATAGAATTGGAGCTAGGAGAGCATCATGAGGTGGTATACATTTCGACATGTTACAACCACCACCTCAATGTGGTTCCCATAAGGCCCAGGGAGCTAGAGGATAGGGGAAGGGAGTAGCTTCATGCGGTTAAGGAGTCTGACCTAAAGGCTCTAGGAATGATTAAAGGAATAGTCTGTGTCTACTACTAGCTACCGTATTAATAGACATAGGAACTGATCATTCCTTCTTTCCACGAATCTAATTCAAGACCTAGAGTTTCCAGTTAAATTTTTGACTTGACCTTTACATCTAGAGATACCTTTGGGGGGATACTCAAAAATTTCACTTGCTGATGGTGTGATCTGACCCAAGAGGTGAGAGATTCGGTTGGAACCTCTTGGTGGCAGCGTTGAGCCCTTACGACGTTAGTTTGGGTATGGACTGCACATCCACAGTTCATACTCTAATTGACTGTATTAGGAAAAAAGGTTGTGGTTTATCTACAACATTGGAATGGGGTTTTCTTTGTTTGGTGAAGAAGAAAACCCATGCAGCACAGGATAAACTCATGAAAAGGAGGGTGCAGCCGATCACTCTTCAGTCGTCCGACCTTACCCTCATGGCAGTGGGATTTTTGAGTTTTTAGTTCCCAAAAGAAGTGGAAAATTGTGGGTACATCCTTTTAAAAGATGTTTCTAGGTTTACCTCCCTGAATAGAGAGAGACTTCTTCTTTGGCTGGGTACTACTGGAGTTTTGAACCTGACTTCTCCAGGGTAGCAGCACCCAAGTCAGCTTTGATGAAGAAGGGGGGAGCCTTTCCTGTGGATGGAGAAGTGTCGGAAGAGCTTTCAGAAGTTGAGATAGCGACGATGGCTAGAGTTCCTCCAGGACTATGACATTGAGATAGTTTTTACTCCTGGGAAGGGGAATGTGGTAGTAGGCACACTCAGTAGTAGCTCTAGTCTACAGCTACCAAGTGAGGCATCAGAGCAGCTAGTCGCATTGTGGATATCCTTCTTAGATAAATATGGAGTGTCTTACCTCTAGTCTATAATTGTCACTCCCCCAATTCTTCAGTGAATTCAGGAGTCATAGCTTGGGATGTTGACTATGAAGTAAGACATGCATAGATATTCTCAAGACAGGAACTTGATGGATTTTCTAAAGGTGGGGAGCACATCCTCCTCTTTAGTGGACGCACCATGGTTCCAGTGACGCTTCAGAAGGAGGTGTTGAGGGAGATCCATACATCCCCTTTAATGATACATCCTAAAGTAGCGAATATATACTAGGACCTCCAGTGTTAGTAATGGTGGCCAGGGATGAGTGAAGTAGTGGCAGAGTTTGTATCACGATTCCTCACTTGTTATCAAGTGAAGACTACAGAGAGCTGGTATAAGTCTTATGCCGATAGAAGATAGAGATCCTTGGAGTTTGATGAGGGATACCATGTCTTCCTATGGGTCTCACGCCGATGAAGATTGCGGAGGTTTGGCTGGGGCGACAAGCCATCTTCAAGGTTCATCGGACCTTTCCATATTTTCAGTAGAGTGGGAGAGGTGGCATATCATCTATCTCTTTCCATAGAGATGCACTGGGGGCATAATGTTTTCCATCTATAGAATTTGAGGAGATGTGTGCATGATCCATTGCACATTATCAACTAGGGTGAGTTTAACTTTGATGATGGGGTGACTTTTACAGAGTTCCCAATGGAGATAGAGGATCAACGGAAGCGAGTCCTTCATGGATGGTCAATCCCTCTGGTGAAAGTTTGGTGGTAGCATAGGGACCTCTAGGAGAGCACATAGGAGCGGGAGGCCCATATTCGTGCTCAGTAACATCTTTTGTTTGTTTTGCCTTTGTTTTAGCTTTCGGGGAAGTAAAGACCTAAGGTGGGGAGAATGTAATGTTCTGGAATTTCCATATAATTTTTTTAATTATATAGAATTATTTTGAGACTGAAAAATTTGACGGCGCATGATTCTGAGGCTCAGAGTGCTGGGAATGATCTGTCGAAGTTTTTTTAATCATTAATTAGCACACGTAAGTAGTTTTCCTAAAAAAGTGTAATAACACATAAAAAGTTTCTCGAATCAGAAATCGGAGGGCACCCTTACGATCAGAATGGTAGGTTTACCCTTGGCGCGAGTTAAGTTTAGTCGGTGCGGGCCTCCTGTGAGAAAACCCAAAAATGGAATAACCATAAATAAAATAATTAAACAAAATTATTTTATTTTTCAAATACTTATAAATCATAAATGGTAACTCGGATTGAAAATTTGAGAACACTACTGAACTTTTGAGGGTATTCTTTTCTTAGGCTAATACTAACATTAGCCGATGTAGGCCACCAGTGAGAGTTAGTTTTTTGCCGTAAATAAAATAATAAAGTGAAAATTATTTTATTTTAAAATCTATAACTTCTAAACGGTAACTCAGATAAAAAATCTAATAGTACTATTGAGTTCGTTGGGGTGTGTTCTCCTTAGGCGGAGCCTAACCCTGACCGGCATGGGTTGACGGTGAACATTATTAATTTATTGAACTTTTTTAAGGTATGTTCAGTAAAGGTGCAGGCGGAATTTTCTAACTTTTGAACCGGTGCTTGGATTAAAAATTTGAGGAAATAGTTGAATCTGTAGAACTGAGATTTTTTTAAGAGAGAATTTACTTTGACCATAGTAGGTCTGGAGAAAAAGTTAACTTTTGTGACATTTTTTAAAAGGTATGAAATAAAAAAAATTATTATTTTATTTTTGTTTCATATCTTCCAATGGAAAAGTGGAGTGTGGGGCCAGTGAAGTGTCAAGAAAATAAATGGCTTGACCTAACAATACTATGTAATGATGTCATTGGAGAATTAGGAAGGTTCCTAATTTATCATCCCTCATTAATTCCCCACGTCATTACTTACCCTCCCCCTCTCTTATATATATGGAGCTTGGGGAGGTGTATCTGTACAGCTTCATCAAGAAGTGAAGTGTTGAAGGATTGTCATGATGCTGAACTCTTAAGGGACGAAGCCGATCCTAGTGGGAGCTGATGGGTGTCACCAAACCATGAACTAAAGGACGACGTACGAGTGGCGTCGTTGGGAACCAGTTGTGGGAATGAAGAACATGTTCCACCTTCAAGTGTGGGCGCTCTCCAATGGGTTTACCAGGTCAGGGGTTTATTCGTTTATACATTTTGAATGATTTCCTCTTCCCCGTTCCTAAATAATACGAAGAACGTGGACCAACCAACTAACGGGTCGATTTGTGATTAATTCTTTTTTGTGGGAGGTTGTTGCGGGATATCTTTGTAGGGTTTTTATTGTTCTTAATTCAATTGATTATTAAACCATTAATTCCCCTCATGTTTATGAGCTAATGTGGAGGGAGTGGTCCCAACAAACTTGGCCCAAACCCTCTGCTATCTTGCTATCCTTACGCCTCCATGGAAGACCTCCAACCCGACGATACCAACCCGCTACATTGAGAATACAATGTCGACACACGCCACAAGAGGAGGTCGTGGAAAAAAGGAATGGTGGCCATCAGAGCAGCCAGCACCGGCTGGATGCAGAGGAGGAGCGGCACGCTGTCGCACGCCGCCGGTGAGAAGAGGGCCACAGCTCGTCCGCCGCGGCGGATAGAGGAGGCGGTCGGTGCTTCAGCCAGCTGCAGAAGGAGGGGTGGTGTGACCAACGTTCCACCAGAGAGCAAGAGGCGGTGCGGCCAGTGCACCGCCGACAGACAAGAAGCCACAACTGAAGCCATAGCAGAGGTCGAACCTGCACCTCCGGCAGGTTCCACAGTGACTGAGCAGTGCCCACGCAGCGCCACCGCTTCACAAACCGAACAGCCTTTGGGCCATTCGGGAGTTCGGGAGACAGGGGGTCGCACCCCCTACTCTGGCTAGGTCGGACTCCTTACCTGGTTACCACCCTACCAAGCCGCCCCCCCTTTGTAGGGTGCCCCTAGCAGGCCACCCCTTGTAGGCTGGTCCGCCCTTGCATGCCACCCCTCCACAGCCCAGCCCAGACTAGGTCGGACCGAACCCGGGCCCAACTGGGACCAGAAACACTTAAAGGGTCATATCTTGAGAACCAGACGTTCGTTTGACGAACCTTATATGTAATTGAGATCCTTATGAAAAGGAGGTCCTTTTTGAGATAGTCTACTTGAGTTTTAAAGAAATCTGGGGTACAGATGGGTTGGATCGAACATGAATCCATCTTGGCCCTTGGAATTAAAATGCCCATATCTTGTAAACTGTGCATCTGATTGACGATCTGTTTTCATATCTAGGACTCTCTTGAGGAGACTGATCTTTTGGCATACTTTTTTCTGACTTCCATGGATATCAAGATGTGGCAAGTGGCTTGGGGAGAAGTTATACCAAGCAGAATACGTACAAAAACCTACAGTTAGTTGAGACCTGAAGACTGCTTGACGATGGCCCAGTGGGAAGCGGCTTTGTGTGACCCAGTAGAACAATTTTGGGGAGTAGATCTATGTGACCCGACAGACCCACGGTACTTGACAGGAGGAGTACCTTTGTTCGGCCAAGGTGGGAAGTGTCTTTGTGTGACCTGGCAGGCCCACAGTTGGAAGTGGCTTTGTGTGACCCGAAATGCCCATGGTACCCATCAGGGATGAGTACCACCATAGTTTAAGGTTAGTGGGAAGCGGCTCTGTGTGACCTGGAAGACCCACTGTACTTGATAGAGGAAGAGTTCTCCAGCAGCCGACGAGTTCGATGATTTGATGATCCTTCTATCCTTGACCTAAAGTGATACCTGGTGTGATTTGAGTCCTCTATCTTCAGTGTGATACCTATGTGGTACTTTTACCTTCATTTTGTTTCCTTTGTGATATTCTTCCCTCATTTATGAGATGACTATATCTTAAAAACATAGGTATATGTATGGGAATATACCTAAGTAGATTTTTTGACTGCTTCTTACTTTGTGATTGAGGTCTTTCTTTGTGGTATTTCCTTTGTGGAACTCTCGGAGACCTTTGGGGGTCTTGGGGTCCCTATTGAGTATTTTTATACTCACCATTTCACAGGATTCACCCACACCTTGTTGTGTCTTGTGCAGACAATGAGTAGTTGGGCTAAGACTTGAGGGAGCTAGGACCATGTGGTACATGAAGGAGACGAGATGATGTGGGGTGGTGTGGAGACGATATGTACCTAACCTTAAGGTAGGATCCTCGATGGATGATCTAAGAGATATTTTTTACTTTTTAGTTGTATTTTTTCCTTTCAGTTATACTTATACCTTACAGTCGGGCTTGTATTTTCAGCCTGTTTACCTTCAGCAGTCTTTTCACTACAGCAGTTACTTTGTGGTTACATCCTTGTTGTGTTCTAGTCTGTGTGATTACTTATTGTTTTTCTTTTGTACTATGTGTCTCTACTAGTTAAAAAGGAAATGACTTCTTGTTTTAGGGATATGCCTTTTAGGTGCTAGTCGCCAGCCCTTGGCCTACGAAAGGTGGTCATGGGGTAGTCATGGAACAAGCCCCGAGGGACGGGTCATGATATGATTAAATAAAACCAATGATCTACGATGGTATCGAGGTATAGCAGAGGTGTTCGATATCTCAAACAATTTATTGCAAGTGAGTTGTATGTTATAAAATGTTTCAATGACATTT
This sequence comes from Viscum album, assembly GCA_963277665.1. NCBI lineage: Eukaryota > Viridiplantae > Streptophyta > Magnoliopsida > Santalales > Viscaceae > Viscum > Viscum album. The sequence goes on from OY728121.1 coordinate 1,212,509,501, forward strand.
GGACATGACTTTGTAATAATTATTGCAAGAAAGTCATCAGGAAGAGATAGGAATGTTTTTTGAGATCCTCATCCTTCCATTTGTAACCGAATTTACTTGATCTAAAAAAGTTATAAAACAAGGATTTAACTGGAATAATATACATAGGGACTAACCATGTGTTTAACGAAAACTCTTAATCCATAAAGTTGTCTAAACAGACCTCTGATACCAACTATAATGCCACATCCTTAAACATTACTTAATATTGAGTTAAATCAACTATTCACATTGAGGATATTTTCAGGTTTAGAGTTTTATAGAATTAGGCCATAATAATTACATTACATCTTAAATAATTAAAATGTAGACACTTCTAATCAGTTCCCATTTTTTCATAAAATAAAATCTCTTACAAAAAAGAAACATGTCTAGTTCCATGTTTTAGACAGCATGACTTTTCCTTGATCCCATCCTTGACCCTACTCATCTTTAAGTCCTGTGAAAAAAAAATTAAACCATGGGATGAGCATAAAAATCTCAATAAGGGTTATAAAATAATGAAAGAAAACATTATTCCATCAATATATACAATTCAAAGAAATCCTATTTTTTAATCTTTAACATACCACAAAAAATCATAAGTTTTATGAATAACACATGGAAATAAAAAATCATAAAGGTAACTTATAGAATACATAACATACTTACATTCTAGATTTCACATCTACATAGGGAGTTACATTTGGAATACATATTATAGTATATTCCATAAATCTCTTTGGAGAAACATTAACATTTACCTCTGTCACGTCACCTAATGCATTGGAGATCTATCTCGGGCACACTCGTCCTAGGTCTATCACGGAACCACCCTTATACTTAAACAATGCCCAATAACCATAACATAATCATAACACATAAAAAAAGCATAAATTAAATATAACATTTCCACATTGCATTCACAATATATCAATTCAAGATATTGACATAATCAATTCATTTAAAAAATCAAAAAGAAGAGTTTTGAATCAAAGTGTCACATACCACTTTGAAACTTTTGAGAGTATTTTACAATTTAAGACACTCATGTCCATATAAATATATTCTTAAAATCATTTCTAAAACATGTACATGAAATAAAAGTATTTAGAAAATTGAATCTTTAAAACATTTGAAACAATTTTTAAGTTAAAGAATGATTTACCACTTCAAAATATCTTGAATAAAAATAAATAAATAATAACTTCAAAGAAAACTGTAAATATCATTATAATATAGAAATTCATGATATAAAATGTCAAAAGGGTTGTATATACACCATATAGGATAATAAAGGTGCACAAAATTAAGATATGCCTTAATGAAATGAGATTGAGACATAGTTCCTTACAAAGATTATATCATGATATTAAGGATAAATAAATGAAATAATTATGTTTGAAAAATATAAATACACCCAATATAAGTATATATTAAGTGTAAAACAATCAGAGGTCTTTCACACATATTCATAGCACTACATAATCAAGAAGTAGAAGATTAACCCAAAGAATGTAAATTGGGTTAAGGAGTTCCCTTACAGAAATTCAATAGCCTAATGGGATCACTTTAAAATTCATAAAATTAGTTGATGAAAGAGAAAAGGGTATCTCATAGAATGGAAATAAAATGTACAGTAATAAGGATATATAAGGTTCTCTCATCTCACAGGAATAAAAAGTGAGATGAAAACCCCCTACCTTGGGTCTGACTAGACTTGCTTGTTCTTTAATCTCATGAAAAATAAACTAAAGTAAATTTATACCAGCTTTAGAACCTCTATCTGGTTTATTATTCCGTTTAAATCACTTATTACCATGTTATAAACATTATGTAATCATTTAAGTTAATAACGGTCATTTTGTTGATATTTGGTACTATAGTCAAAAATGAACTTCTATTAATTACAAGTTGTCCATGTGGTCAAAATTACATTATATCCAAAATGATATTCATGATTTAGATATCATATATATCATATATATCCAGTATATATATCTATATATAACTGTTCATAATATTTGGAGATAAAAAATGAAATGCACCGTTCATGGAGATGGTAAGTCGTACGTACACATGAACACTGCGTTCATTTATATTTCATATTTTAATAGAATGAAAACATAATGATACATAGACATATTATAATTATAGTATAATATCATATGAAATTTAGTTAACTCCATACTTTATACATTCCACGTAAGGCATGAAGGAGTCATATCACTTCGAGGGGGTGGTAGTCTGCACTTCCTTAAATGAAATTTTCGCGTTTACCCATTATGGAAACCATAAAGGTATGATATAAATGAAAAATACATAAGTATAGAGATAATATAAATATAATATTTATCACATATAAATATAGTTCCATCATAATTTCCACCATGAGAGGCAGTTGGATATATTTGAACAATCATCGTTTAGTGAGGTAGTAGTTCGCCGTCCACAGAAACAGTATGTTCGTATCCATTAGATGGAGGTTTGTGGAATTTTAGTTTGAATAATTATCATAAAAAAACCTAGTATATTGAGGATACTATTGTTGTTATAAAATAAAGTAATAAATAGATTTTAGGGGGTTGTAGAAGAAAAATAAAATAAAATAACTTAAGAGAAGATTTTACCTTTAAATTAGGTAACTCCCTTTGGTTTGAACCAAAATGCTTCATTGAAGTGCATTTGGCCAAAGTTAAGGCTTCTAGGAGGAAGAGATGGATTTAGGGTGATTAATTGGGCTTATTTTGGATGATCCAATGAGCTGGAGAGGTGTGAGTAATGGGTCAGAGGTGATGGATTTTTATAAGGTGGAGGAGGGGCTCTTTAGGAAAGTTTGAAAACATTATTTTATTATAAACTGATTTTCGGTTTCAAAAGGTCAAAAACTCATTAAATTATAATATGATATGACTCTTGTTCTAAATAAAATCATCTAGTAATAATTGTACAGTTTTTGGATAGGTTTTTAAATTTTATAATCTCATTTATTTAAATCATTCATTAATAAGGTAATCATTGCATCATCATTGTGTCATAAATAATTTTATTTACTTGATGTCTAAAAATTATAAATAAAATACCATGATGTATGAAATCATTTTATATTTCAAATTAATATTTATAGTCTAATATATTAATTATATAACCCCATGTAAAAATTGATTTAATAAAATATGTATGTTCATGTCTTTTTTTTCTTTACTTTAAATTAATTAATATAAAGTTTCATTATCACTCCTAAGTGGATCCATGGGGTCCCAAAATCAACCCAATGATGGAAATGGTCGGCCATTTATAAACCAATAGAATTATGACACATTTTAGGGTAATTTAATATTATTATAATAATATTTTTTAACCCTTATTTACCAGATTTACCTTTTAACCATAGTAAATAAAATATTTACTGAAGTAAATATTCATAATTTCTAAAAACAAAAGTTACCTATTTAAAAAAAATTATATCATGATTAGAAATATGGAATTATTTTTTTAAAATTCAAAACCCAGAAGTGGAATAAATTAATTTAAAATTAATTCCTGTTGTCAAAACAAAAAGCGTGTTTTTAAGAAATAATAACTATCAAAATATTAAAAATTGTGTATGTCCAATTTCAAAGTGAAATTACTTCCAATGAACAAAATTGGATTAAATGGTAAAAATATAACTTAATTACACTTTAAAACCAATTAAAATTATAACCTAACCATATAAATAAATTAAATTAATAGACAGTTTTGAATTAAAATGTTGTATTTTTCACTATTCATTAGAAAAATGAACATTATCAGAAAAATACCAAAATTTAATCCAAAGTAAATTTTGATGTCCTAATTATAAATAAGAATATTAGTTTCTCAAATAGATCAAAAAATATATTTAAAAAAATTTCTCCATCAAAAGGCAGTAAATCGGCCCTTTGAAGAATATTAGAGTATTTATGCTTAAAATTAGATTCATTCACATTTTAAGCCTCTAACATTTATTGGATAAATGTAAAAACATTTAACAAACATGTGAAATCATATTTCAGTTATCTCTATTCATTCTTTCTGATACAACGGTTAATCTTTAACTACTATTTAAAATAATAATATTATTATATTATTTTTCTGTATAACTTAACAGTGTGTTTAACATAATATTTCAAAGAAACCCATTTTTTTGTATTGGGTACGCCATCGAACATGTAATCCCATTTAAATTAAAATTAATATTTAATTCAAAATATTAATAAATATGAAAATGTCATATTCATTATTTACTTGGGATGTTACATGAAACTTATAGGAAGTGACCAAATATCAATCCAATTTAAATTTATTAGGGTTTATACAAAATTTCAGTTATAATTTGATTTTTATGTACTATTACTAACATAATAATTGTTTTAATTATATATACACACATATTTTGTACAAGTTTTAGTTAATAAATGGAGAAAAAACATTATAAGAGAGTTTTTTTCTTGTATTGGTTGTAATTATTTTTTTATTAGTGAATTTTACAGCATTATTGCAAAGGACCAGATTTTTTTACTAACCCTTTCATTTGTCATTCCAAGGTGTCTGAAATTTTTAGAGATTTTCTATAAATTTATGATTTTTTTTAAAATGTTTTTCAAAATTATGGAATGTAATTTAAAATTTTTAAAAAATTATTTTTAAAAGCCTAAAATAAATTTATAAGTTTAAAAGTAATTCATTTATGTTAGATGTAATTTATGAATTTTTTAAATAATAATAAATCACTTTCCTTTTTAATTATAATCCTGTTTTATGGAAAATTTATTAATTTTAAATTAAATATCACACTTATTAATATATCACTCATTTCATGATGGTAACATGGATTTTTAATAGGTTGCATAAGGGTAAGGTTATATTTTAAAGATATGGCTAAAGGTAGGGGAACATTTTTTTTTCATAGGAGTAGTGAATGATTTCTAAAGCTCATGTGTGGTTGACTCGGTTTTTTTGAATCTTGTGTAATGGTAAGGCTTAGGTAGTGATGCTCATTTCAGGGTTATTTGAGAATTGCATTAAAGTGGGATCACCTCTCATCAGGGTAATTAGGTCTTGTGTATAAGTAGTCTGGCATGAAGAACCACTCGCATATGGGTAATGTGTTTCTCATGTAAAGGTAGGGTGGTTGGTTTGAAGTTGTGTAAGGGTATATTTATCTACCCTTATATAGTACATAATTCCCACATATAGGTAGTATGTTTCAAGTATAGATTCATTTTTACCTTTCCCCATTTGTTCTGCAACACATTTTCTTGAAATAAAAAAGAAGTATAATTAAATCGGGTGATTTAAAATAAATAATAAATAGATTGATTTGAATATTTGATTTACCTTAAAATTATTACTTTTAAAATTTATTGGTAAGTGAGTTAAATAAATAACTAAATTAATATTAATTAAATTAGTGATCCAGAAAACCTGTATCTGGTGTTTTAAAAAATATCAAATTTCCTCCATTAGAGATTTATTATTTTATCTCAAACTTTTACAATACAAAATTCATCAATAAATATTCACAATCCTTCTCTAATAATGTTTGATTTTCTTCCTTTAATTTCTAGGATAACCATTCTTTCTTTCTCTGAGATCTTAGTGTAGAAAATTTTGTAGATTCTTATAGGTAAGGGGTCTATAAATTATTTTTTAATTATGAAAGTGTGAATTAATCATAATAATGATTATTTGATTAAATATATGGGATTATCCATAACAAGACAACAAATATAGAAATTTTATTATGGAATAAAAAATAACATGTTACATATAATGAATATTATTTCATAAAAAAACTAGAAAATTTAAGAAATTGGGAGAAAGTGATATAACATTAAGTATAATATTATTATTATTTCATGAAATTAAATAAAATGATTTATAGGTGGAAAGGATTCTTAATTACAGTGAATAAATGTTTATAATTCAATAATCTATAAATTTCATGAATAATAACTATTATATATTCTGTAAATTTATTAAAGGAGGTGTCATCACATGCCTAAGAATAAACATTGTTACAAAATAAATAAGAATATTATCATGTGCAGTTAAAATAATTTTCGATAATCTTGAAATTACATGAAGTTAGAATTGTTTTTTGAAGTTATGGGATGTTTTAGAATATTTATATTATTCTATAAAATATCTAAGAAATAAGAAACAAATAATTACTTGAAGAATAGTTGAAATTAAATCAATTTTTTCTAATTAGATCATTTTATGTTTCTCTCTTCTCTATATAATATTTTATGATAAAAACTATAATTATAATTATTGATACTAAAGAATTGAAATGGGGAAATTATTACTCATTAAATATAATTGACATTGCATATTTTTTTAGATTAAATAAATGGTTTTAGTATACAATTACTTCATTTGTTTTATGATATGTTTACTTTTCCTCATGTTATTTACTAGATTTTGTGATATTTTCTTGGATTTTTTTTGTTAACCATTGTTTAATTACTTAAACTATATAAACAACGTAAATATGGTGATATTGTTTGATAAAATTTAAGAGGCAAAAATAATTTGATTACTACACTCCATGAAACTGATGTAAAATTGTAGAAATAATATGTGTAGCATGTTTATGTTGATATTTAGTTATTATCATCTACTGTATATGGGTTTCATGATGCAGAAAACCTATCCATAAAAAATTATTAATTTAATATAGAAATTAAAATGGTTGATTATAAAATATAAATGTGTGGGTCTGAACGAGCTCATCCTAATTTATAGGAGGCTTGATTGCCTTGGTGCGATGTACTTATTTTCCTTTCATTGTGTGTATAAAATATATTCAATGTGTATTTTTTATCTAGTAATTTGAATCCTTGAAGTGATTGATTGATAATATAGTATAGTTTGAATGATTTGATGAGTAATAGGTTGGGATCCTGAGGCTATAGTGATGGTCGATGTCGATGATCAAGAGATAGATTGTGTTATTCAAAATAGTGTGGTAATGACATTGGGGCGGTCGGGATGGGTTAAGTGTGGGGATTTATTATCAATACCTTTAATATTTTTTTATCATTTATTGATGGTTTAATATCAATATGTTATTTATATTATCAGTTTTAATAACTTGATAGAGTTTGAATCTATGTAATATAAGTGCATCTTAATTTTTTAACTTATATAGAGCCCTAGAGTACCCCAGAAATAAGGAATAGTAAATGAATTAATAAATTAATAGGGATAGTTCTAGATGTATTAATGTATTATGACATAATTGAGAATATAAACAAGATAATTTTTAGTCTTGAAGGAACTATCTTACTAAGTAAAAATGTTAATGATGGAAATAAATATGGGATAACATTAAATCATGGTTAATTAAATAATATGGAACATGAATCATGTATGATTTTTTGAGATATAAACCTTAGTAGTGGTAGATGGGGTCATGTGTGATGATTGTGAAATATGATTTTAAGATTAGGTTGTTTCCCTTAGTGTCGATGTGCATGATATTATCTATATTTTCTATTTTCATATGTTACCCCACCAGTGTTGGTAGGGAAACTAATGCCCAAATTTTTTGAGGGGGTGTTTTTTTCAATATCCAGGATGGTGAGGGAACGAATGTTGGACTTCTCCCTCTCTCCCACTTTCCCTTTTTATGTAGTATGAGTGGGTGTATCCTATTCTATAATGGATTATAGTATAGATTCCTTCTCAAGATATGAAGACTCTTAGTTTTACTATACATGTATGTGTGGGATGTAACGGATTAAGGTATATTACATACTTATGTCTGGACATAGTGGTTATGGATTCCCATGGGTGTAATTACAAGGGTAGTTATGTCTTGATGTATAATGAAATTACATGGGTTATGGAGACTTCCATACTAATACCTAGTGACTATTGAGATGGTTTCATGAGGCATGGGATGGGATGATGATATAGATTTATGTACTGATGTCAACATGAGTTGTTGGGTCCTATATATGATGAAGATAGGAAGTATCAAGTCCCAACTGCCATTAAGGATGAATTTAATTATATAAGGTATGAGTATAGGATGTGTAGAGTTGGATCATGTATAATGAACCAGTCCTAACATACATAGACATTACATCACTTTTGCATAAAACATAAAATATGAAAAAACATATGCCCAAATATTTTATTAGTTTAGTGTCTTTGGAAACATGGAAAAAAATTCTAACTCAGTGAAATATCTTCAATTCTTTCCAAAAAAATCTTCCCCCTTAGTATTTCAACTTAAGAACCTTTCTTCATAACCTAGGAAGGAAAAAATAAGAAAGTGGTGAGATAAAATGCTCAGTAAGGGTAAATGAAGGAACTGCATAAGCATATCATGAACATAATGGTATTAGAATGTGATCATGATCATTATAATATCATACCCTTCATATAAAAAATTAGAAACATGAATCATGGTATAAATATTTGAAGTTCATAAGACATGAATCATAAGGAAATAAAGACCATGAGCCCTGAAAGCATAATATAATAATAAGACTTGGAATTATGGTAGACACCAAAAAATATAAGAACCCTATTTCAAGGCTACCTAACAAGACCTTTGTAACATGTTAGTATTTGGTTAATCATATATGTAACTACTTTGGTCGTGGGATTCCCTCTTTCTTAACCTCTTGTTTCATTCTTGGGGTGTCCTCCTGTGTACCCTCTTGTTTTAGGATTTGGATGCCCTCATGTTAACCCTCTTATTTCATGTTGGGATTCCCTCTCATGTACCATTTAATCTCATAGAATATTTATCATTACCCAATTCATTGAAGGGAGATATAAGTCCTACCCCATCTCATAATGAAGTCATATATATATGTACCACAAAATCATAAACAATCATATCATAACCAATGAAATGAAATGGGTTTCATAAACATATAATCATATCTCTACCTCTGAAAAAGATACCGGTGTCATAATAATTTCATCAAAGCATAACCCATGAAAATTAGTTGATTTAATAAGAATATAACCCAGGAAAGAGAAAAATATTTCATAAACATCATTCCATAAAATATAAACCATTCATAGAACGAATATGAATGGAATCATTATATCATTTACTAGGAAAGGAATGAGCAACATAAATTAATGTTATCTTAGATGAAAAATACTTTTTTAAGATATTTAAAAAATACATAATGAATAAATTATTGTTTCTATTTTTAAAAATAATTTTTAAAACATAAAATCTTTTGAAAACTATTTTCATGAAAATAAAATTGAAAACTTATCAAGGAAACATTGGAAACATTTTGAAATACTTGTTCCTTTGAAAACTATTAGAGGATCTTGAAATTCATTTGAAAACCATTTCTTTGAAAATTGATTTTAAAAACCTTTTATTAAATATTAAAATTTTGAACATGAAAAGAAGGCTTCAAATAATTGATGGCGCCTATATCTGTACATGTTGTATGAGGTAAAAATAAAATTCCTTTTTCATGGTAAAAATGTTAGAAAAATGAATCATTCCGAAAGCGGAAATAATATTACTTTAAAAACATTTTTAAAATAAAAAAAGGATAAAAATTTATTTTAATGATCATAGGAGATTAGTATAATATTTTTGTAATACCTTTTTGGTAATCATGGTTTTGAAGGAACACAGATTTCTGACCGAAGAGAGAGGCAAGGTCATATTTTCCTAAAAAAAATTATTAAGTATCTTAAGTACCAAAGAGTGGGAAAAAATGGTACTAATACATGAATTCATAAATACTGACCATATTATAAGAAAATTCACGAGTTTTCTTGAATTATGGATCATAAGATTTCAATAAGGAAAACATGATCATAAACAATTTCAATAAATAGAGATATAGTTTCAATAAACTCTTACCACATGGTAACTTTGAATAATATTCCCAATGTAGGAAAATAAAATTACATATAGCTTTAAAATATCATGAAAATAATTAGATTCATTTTATAACATTTCAATGGTAGTTTATACACCTCCTATAAAAATATATGTGTATAACATGACCTGTGTCTCAAAGGAGGAAAAATTGAGACAAAATTACTTAACCAATTTAGTAACTTTTGAAACATAAACCCCATTATATAAAGAACATAAAATGGTTATGTAAATACCCATATATTTAATTATAAGATTCATATAATACATTCATGGTTTGTATATACACCACACAAAATAAGTGAGTGGTGAATAAGGCATGTGTCTCATGAAAAAAAGAGTGAGATGAAATTCCATTGCCTTGAGTTAGACTTGTCTCATGTGTCTTTGTATTCATGAATAATAAACTTATTTTGATTAATTACTTTATTCATATGATTTTTCAAGTTTATTATTACTTTTACGTCACTTATTACCATGTTTTACATAACTACTTAAACAATGAAGTCTAAGTCTGGTGTTTTGACAAAATTTGGTTCTTATGTTGAAAACAACTTTGGTTGGTCAAATTTGGTCAAAGGGGTCATTATATAAACATATAAATAATAATAATCATGAAATAATTATAATATTTTCACATCATTTATACTTTTAAAACCAATAATTAAATGTGGTTGTGAAAAATGAATCAACGTTATAATAACAGAGATGGTAGGTCGTATGTATGCATGACTTACATTCCCATTTCTCAAAGACTATTATTGAAAGAAGGTAATTAAAATTAATATTTACAAATTGATAATTATATCATAAATACCATATTATTTAATCATATATACTTATATAACAAACTATTGTGGTGTAAAAATAATCACATTGTGTCGAGAAGGTGGTAGTCAACACGTCCACGAACGATGTTATCACTTTTTTAAGTGTGTGAAAGGGTAATAAAGAAAATGGTATATATTATATTTCTAGAAAGTTAGTTACATAAGTAATATCATATATTATTTATTTATTTTTCATATTTTTAATTAAAACCATCCTTTATACATTTCAGGTAAAGTGTGATCAAATCATATTGCTTTTAGAAGGCGGTAGTCCACACTTCCACAAACGATGTTATCATGTATTAACATAAGGTAAAGAATAAAGTAATCTATTATAAAATAATTAAATAATAATAAATACGTTATATATATCATATATATCATATATAAATATAGTTACCACTATAGTTCCCAACCTTAAAAGGTGGGAAAGGAAAAAAAACAATCGTCGTTTTGTGAGGCGGTAGTTTTCCATACATGAACGGTAAGTTCATTACCAATTAGATGGAGTTGTTTGTAAGTGTAGGTAGAAATATTAGAATAAAATAATATCAGTATATTTAGGATACGTGTGTCACTACCCATCCCACAGGGCCTGGAAGTGACTACCCCAAGTCTGCCTTTCATAGGCCAGGGGTTGGTGACTAGCACCTGAAGGCTTTTCCCAAACAGGGAAGGTATTACCTTAAAGATCTGTACACACTCAGAAAGGGAAACTGAAGTAAACAACCAACAAAAGTAATTTATAACCATGAGAGTAAAGTAAAACCACAAGTATAATTGAAAACTGAAAACAGTGGGTCAGAATACAAGCCCTAGAAACTGAAAAAAAAAAAGTAAATTGATGTCGCATCTGCCCTGGATCTCTACCTAGAGGGTAGTAGTTGTCAGTATAAAATCGAAGAAGAGGATCTCGAATGCTCCCATAACACCAAGATCCACCAAGTACCAAACCTCCAAATTATACCTTGTAGTTTCTGTAGTCTTCACTTGACACACACGTGTGGGTAGAGCCCGCGCATGGGTGAGTATAACAATGCAGTAGGGGACCCCAAGACCCCTGAAGGTCTCTCAATAATCCAAAATGGAAAACATTAAAATAAATACCACAAAGTTAATATCACAAGAATTATCTAAATCATAAAGCATAAAGAAAGAGAGATAGTTCACTCTAATGGTATAACTTAAAGGTTATTGGGATAGGTATGACTAGTCATAAATCTAGATGATCCTATCCGTAGTAACTCTACTACTAACCTGTATAGGTTACTGTATGTGACCCGTATTAGTCACTAGATACTGACCCGTATTGGTCGCTGGTGTTGTCCCGTATTGGTCATTGGTGCTGACCCGTATTGGTTACTGGTACTGACCGGTACTGGTCGTTGGTACAGAGGTAAGGATGATTATTCATACAACTAGATCATCCCACTCAAGAGTTTCTGATGCTGACCTGTATTAGTCGCTCTTCTTCTTCATGTCACAGTCAGCCATTAGATTACTACACGAAGCACACATGATCTCTGAAAGACTCTACTCCTTAATCCATCATTCATATTTCAACTGGTATTAATTCTTGCAAAAATCATACCCAAGGTACCACCCCATCATAGGGGTCCCAACGTGATAGACAGTGTGTAGATCGGATGCCCGGTCTGTGAGATATGGGAACTTTTGTAAAAAGGGACCAATTGGATTCAAGAATGATCCAACCCAGTTCGCATGTAAAAATCCATAAAAACTCACTTATAGTGTCTTCATGGGATTTCCATGCCACAAGGTACCTTATTCCATAGACGGCGTGTCAATCGGACACTCAGTCTGTTAATTACACCCCTTTCCGTGAAACAGGGGTGATCACACCTCAGTCCAGCCCAGTTCGGTCGGGCCCACAGGAATATGCCAAAGGTACCGCTTCCCAAAAGGGGGTCCCAAAACCATTGATGATGTGTCAAAGGGGCACTTGGTTCATCTGTTACAGGTGTTTCTTTATTCAGTGGTCGGTTTGGTCTGGACCCGGTCCAACTTGGTCATGTCGGCCCGACGCAACGAATCCTGAGGTCTACCTGACCCCACCCAGGACCATCCCATCGAGATCAGCTTTCCTAGTTCGCGGGACCCGTCTACGGTTGGCATGGCCCTACGGGTGGGGATCATCCCACATGCACTGGCCTACTGGGCTGCAGGTCCGGCCTCATGGGCGGGTCCGGCCTGTTTATCCGGCCCTTGTCCTCCTAAAGGCATACCATGACTCTAGTTGGCCCCGCAGACATGGGGTCGTTTTATCTAACCAGTGGGGTGCTGCCCCACCACATAAAATGGTTATCCAGGTGGTCGACTGGTCTCCATCCAACGTAGCACGGCGCGGGGTCGCGCCTCCCCCGCCTGTCGTAGCCCGCTAGTAGTCGCTGCTGTCGTCGACGGTGCCTACGGGCACCGCCCTACTCCCATGCGGTCGGTTCGGACCAGGGACCTCTCTCCACCATGAAGCGCGATGGTGCACTGGCTTCCCACCACCCATGGTTGGTTTCCACAGGCCTCCTCCAGCAACTGCTGGCTTCCACCGGCATGGCGGACCAGCGGTTCTTTCCACGGGCCACTGGACGTGCTCTAGTGGTCCGTTCTTGGTTCTGTCTGCACATACGAGACTCTCGGGTCACCTCTGCCACTCTATGACCCCTATCTATATCTTCTTGTCACATTTCCCAGCCGTACATAGGAAACACAAGAACAAAAACATCGGCGCAGGGTCTGGGCCTTGTTCGGATTGGCATGCGTCCTCCACGTTATCATTTTAACAAGGGTTGTTAGCAACAATCAGAGAATTTAGAAATAACTCCTGACTTGTAACCATGAATCAACCTCTCATGTTTAAATAATGATCCTTGAATCAATCCATTGGTCAGCTGATCCACGTTCTTCATATAAATCAATAATGGGGAAGGAGTAATATCACAATATTAAAAAAAAACCCTACCTGGATGAGACGTCCACTGATGGTGATTGACAGAACATCCATCGTCGTTGTTGTTGGTTCATGATTCGTTGGCGCTCGTCATCGCTCACTGAATATGGTCTCGTCCTCCATGGGGTTCTTCGTTGGCATCCATCATTATTCATTGAGGAAGAAATCTATCAGCATTTCTTCAGATGTTCTCCCACGTTTATTCCATTCATTCACCAATGAATGGTCATAATTAAAGAGAAACCTCCCAACATTGTGTTCATTAATGTGGAAAATTAATGAACTGCAATTAATAGGGTGACATAACTACATGAGTAGTGCGATTACATAGTCAAAGGGTAACGGTTCATTTATTGACCCGTAACCGTTCTGTCACTAGACTTCCGTTATGCAACATTTCCTCTTAGTGGTTATAGATAATAAAATAAGTTTATTTTATTTTTTATAAAAAAGGTCTGAAAAATATCTCTCACATTCGACCTTCACTGGCCTAATTTAGGTCCCCCTTAGGTGAAACCTAATAATCTATATTCAACAATGCCCTCAGATTTTCAATCTGGGCACCGGTTCAGAAGTTAACAAAACCCGATCACACTTCTACTGAACTGTACTTAAATAAAGTTCAGAAAAGTATTCTTGGGGCCCCAGTCCTCGGAATCACATGTCTTCTTAGATCCTGGTCTCACATTCACTTCAACAAACCGCAAAAAAATTTATTGAAAATTTTGGGTTATTACATTCTCCCCACCTTTGGGCTTTATGTCCTTGAAATCCAAATAGATATACACAAACAAAGAGGGAAACTAGGAATTTATACAAGCCTCTCACTCCCATGTGATCTTCTGGAGATTCATGTGCTGCCACAAAATGTGCACTAAAGGTATCGACCTCCCACAAAGGATCTGCTCTTATCGATCCCCTATCTCCACTGGGTACTCCGCAAAAGTCACCTCATCGTCAATCTCCACCTCTCCATGGTTGATGATGTGAGATGGTTCATGAACATATCTCCTCAGTTGGGATATATGGAAGACATTGTGCACCCTCTCCAACTATGGTGGTAGTGCCAAGTAGTACGCCACCTAGCCAATCCTTTGAAGTATCAGGAATGGTCTGATAAACCTCGGTGAGAGTTTGCCGCCTTGGCCAAATCTCCATAGTCCTATTCGAGGGGAGACTCACAAGAATATGTGGTCCCCCTCTTGGAACTCTAGTGGTCTTCGTCACCTATCAGCATAAGACTTTTGTCATCTCTCTGCAGTCTTCATCCACTCTCGGATGACCTGCCCCTTTTCAGTGGTATCCCATATCATCTATGGGCCCAAGAGTGCTAACTCTCCTGGATCCATCCAGCACAAGGGTGATCTACATGGTCATCCGTACAAAGCCTAAAAAGGGTACATAAGAATTGTGGAGTGATATATGTTGTTTTACAAAAAACTCCGCCAAGGGTAGGTGGTCCTCTTAACTATAACCAAAATCAAGGACACATGCACGAATCATTTCCTCCATGGTCTGGATGGTCCACTCACTCTGACCATCTATCTGTGGGTGAAAGGCTATGCTCAAGCAAAGATGAGTCCCAAAATCCTCCTATAATCCTTTCCTCAACTGGGATGTGAATCATGTGTTATGGTCTGAGACTATCATTAAAGGTACCCCGTGATGTCTCATGATCTTCTGAATGTAGAGATATCCCAAGATCTCTACTGAACCATTCTCTCGAATATAATGGAAGTGGGCTAACTTGGTGAGTCAATAAACGATCACCTAGATGGTATCTTTCCCTATGGACGTACATGGTAACCCTGTCACAAAGTCCACCGATATACCTTCCCAATTCCACTCTGGTATCTCGAGGGGTTGGGTCAATCCTGCTGGAACCTAGTGCTCGGCCTTCACTTGGTCGCAAAGTGAGGCATCTAGAAACAAACTTTGCCACATATTTCTTCATCCATGGACACCAGTACTGATGCCGAAGTTCTTGATACATCTTCATCACACCTGGATGTACTGCCAAGGGGGATGTATGGAACTCCCTGAGCACCTCCTCCCGTAGAGTCACTGGTAAAACTATACATCCTCTAAAAATGATAGTGTGCTCCCTACATTTATAATACTTGTCAGGTGCATGGACTAAGGATATCTGAGCACATGTAGTCTCGTGGCTCTTGTCTCTGAGTTGCACCTCCTTGACTTGATGAAGGATTGGAGGGGAAACTACCATTGACTGGTGGTAGAATGTCTCATATCAATCCATGTAGCATATCTAAAGCGAGGCTAACTACTTAGAAGACTCATTCAGTATCTGCGAACTTGATCTATGGCTAAGTGCATCTGCCACTACCACTTTGGTATCTCAAGGGGTTGGGTCAAGCTTTCTGGTACCTGGTGCTCGTTCTTCACTTTCTGGAAAGTAAGGAATCTAGAAACAAACTCTACCACTGTTTTATTCATCCCTGGACACCAATACTAATGTTGGAGGTCTGGATACATCTTTATCATGTCTGGATGAACTTCCAAGGAAGTGTATGGAACTCTCTCAGCACCTACTCTTGTAGCACCACTGGTAAAACTATACATCCTCTGAAAAAGATAGCGTGATCACTAACTTTAGAATATCTACTACCGCATTGCCTGAGGATATCTGAGCACGTTTAGTCTTGCAGCTGTTGTCTCCGAGTTGGTCCTCCCTGAATCACTAAAGGAGTGGAGGTGAAACTACCATTGATTGGATGTAGACTGTCTCATCTCTATCCACATAGGATATCTAAAGTGAGTCTAACTACTCTGAATCCTTGTTTAGTAGTTGCAAACTTGATCTCTGGCTAAGTACATCTACCACTATGTTCCCCTTACCAGGAGTATAGACTATCTCAAAGTCATAGTCTTGGAGAAACTCTAGCCAACGTCACTATCTCATATTTAGATCTTTTTTTGTGAAGATATATCTAAGACTCTTATGGTCTAAGTAAATAATGAATTTCTCACCCATCAGGTAGTTTCACCACATCTCTAGTATGAAGACTACTGCTACTAACTCTAATTCGTGCGTCACATAATTCTCCTCATGAGGTATTAGCTATCGTGATCCCTAAGTAATCACTACATCATTTGACATCAGGACACAACCGATTCCAGTCCCTGATGCATCATAGTAAACCACATAGTTAGTGCCCTCCTCCGACAACCTTAGGATGGGAGTACTAGTCAAGATCTACATCATTCATTGAAAGATCTGCTAACATGTCTCTGACCACAGGAAGGGTTTCCCCTTCTTCTTCAAGGAAGTAATAGGTACTGCTACTCTGGAGAAATCGGTAACGAACCTCCGATAGTGTCCAGCTAATCCAAGGAAGCTCCGCATCTCAATAACACTCCTAGGTGACTCCCAAGAAATTATTGCCTTGATCTTTGTTGGATCCACTGCAACTCCAGCCTATGAGATGACATGTCCCAAGAATTGGACCTTCCATATCCATAACTCACACTTTGAGATCTTCCTATATAACCGGTGCTCCCGGAGTGTGTCCAGAACTATCCTCAAGTGTATAGTGTGCTCTTCCTCAGACACTGAGTACACCAAGATGTCGTTGATGAAGACCACCATGAAGAGATTGAGGTATGGCTAGAAGATCCTATTCATGAGCTCCATGAACACTGCTAGATCATTGGTCATGCTGAAAGGAATTACCATGAACTCATAATGGACATAACGACATCTGAAGGATATCTTTGGTACATACTCATGTCATACCCTGAGCTAGTGATAGCCTGATATGAGTTCTATCTTTGAAAACCAATGAGCTCCCTTCGACTGGTCATAGATATCATCGATCCTTGACATAGGATACTTGTTCTTCACGGTCACCTAGTTTAGGTGTCGGAATTCCACGCATAGCCTCAAACTTCCGTCTGCCTTCTTGGAAAACAACATCGGGGATTCCAATGGAGAAACACTGGGCCTTACAAATACCTTCCTCTATAAGTCCTCTAACTGTACCCTCAGTTCCAGAATCACTGTATGGGACATCCGATATGCTGGTGTAGATATCGGTGTTGTTCCTAGGTACAAGTTAATGTGGAAGTCTACCTCTCTACGATGAGGTAGTCCTAGGAAATCTTCTGAAAAGACGTCCTCATACTCATCCACCACTACTGGGAACTGTGCACTTGCCTCTTCCAATCTGTCGAAGGTCATGTAAGCCAGTTGATATATAATCGGCTGCACCCTCCTAAGTGAAATTCCATCTCATGCTGCTCTATTTTCCTTCTCACCAACAAATAAAAACTGGCCTCCATCTCTGCGTGTACATCACATTGTACGTCTCAAATAGTCAATTTGTGCATGAACTTCTAATAGCCAATCCATGCCTAGAATGATGTCGTAGGGCTTCAACATCGCTACTAAAAGATCCCATCTAAAACTCTCTCCTATGAGAGTAAGACCACACTTTTGGCACCAGTGTGTGACAACTGAATCTTCTCTTGTAGGAGTATCTGAATGCAAAGGTCGAGCTAAAAACACAGTCAGAATCTCAGAGTCCCGAACTAAGTTTGCTGCAAGGAAAGAATGGCTATCATCTATGTCGATAAGCACTAATGCTAAAGTATAGAAGATACATATTGTACCTCGTATCATCTCAGGGATGTCAGGACCATGATCCTCTACTGCCTATAGCTCGGTTTTTTCCCATCCACCTACTCCTTGAGCTCATGGTGGACCACCTGGGGGTGGTGGTGGTAGTGCCTGGTGACCCTGACCACCTCCTGATGCACGTCATGTTCCCCTGCCTCGTCCACTGCTTGGCTGAAGCTCATTATACTATCGCTACCACTGCCATGGTGGCCCCTCCATCATCTTTCGATCATCTATATAGGGAGTCAGATAGTCACAAGCTCTGTGACCCTGTCTGCCGTAGGAAAAATAGATCATGCCTCGTTGGTGGCTCCCTCGTCCTCTCGATCCTTGCACCTTTGACCCTGCGTCCCAAGTTCTCCTCCTGAAGGTCTATCCCACTTGGGCTTCTATGTCTTCTATCTACTGTCAGCTGTAGATGACTCTGCTACCTATCGTCCGATAGGGGCTCTCATTGTCATTGTTTTCTCAGCAAGGAGTCTCTCCATCAACAAATCTCGCTCTATCACCCCATCCTGTGTCAAGATGATAAGATAAACTATTGCATCTCTGATCTCTTGTCAGATCCCCTACTCAAAGGTCTGGAACATGATGTATGGGTCTCATACCATGTCAGAGTAGTATCGAGAGAGGTCAATAAATCTCTCTGAGTACTAAGCCAAAGTCTGGTTTCCCTACTGCAGATGCAGCAGCTCCTGATTACACACAGATTGTAGTGTCGCTGGCATGAACTATGCCCTGAAAAGGATCTCAAAGTCTAGCCAGGTGAGAGTCATCTCCTCATGCACCTGGAGCATCGAGCTCCACCATCATCCTTTCAATCCCTGAAGAAGGCTAGAGACCAAGATCGTCATTTGTTCGGTGGGTGTCTATACTAAGAGAAAGACCTGAAAAAACCTCCTCAAGCTATTCCTCTACTTCCTAGGGGTCTATATCGCTTAAAAACCTAATAGGCCTCTATCTCCATAACTCTTGAAATGCGCTCAGCCAGCGTGCATGATCCACTGATATCAGATACAGCTAAACGGGTGGTGGTGATGCTGGTACACCACCTGAAGGTTCCATGACTATGAGTGGTCCCTGTATTGACGCCTCGTTTCTCGTTGGGACACTGTCACGATATATAACTGGAATCCTAGCTGGCTATCTTCTTGGAGGCATCCTAGAAGAAATAGATGATCCACAATCAATAAGTTGTACCTGGTGATATGACTCAAGAAAGACTAGGAAAACTTTTCAAAACACTAGAACCTGGTTTTTTCATGTATCGAGTTGGAAAATAGAATTCAGGGTCCTAGTGTATAGATACTTCAGACACTGCACCCACACTAGACTCCTTGTACTGAAACCAAACTCAAGACATTATACACTATTGCCTCATTAACGGTAGACTCTTAGTTCTTCTAGTAGAATCGATCGCCCTTTGATACGACTTTGTCACGACCCATCCCACGAGGCCAGGACGTGACTACCCCAAGTCGGTATTCCATAGGCCAGGGGTTGGAGACTAGCACCTAAAGGCTTTTCCCGAACAGGGAAGGCATTGTCTTAGAGGTTTGTACACACTCAAAAAGAGAAATTGAAGTAAACAACCAAAAAAAGTTAGTTATAACCATGAGAGTAAAGTATAACCATAAGTACAAATGTAAAGTTAAAAAAGTGGGCTAGAATACAAGCCCTAGAAATTGAAAATAAAGTAAATAGTTGTTGCATCTGCCCTGGAGCTCTACTTGCAGGGTAGTAGTTGTAAGTATGAAATTGAATAAGAGGATCTCGACTGCTCTCATCGCACCAAGCTCCACCAAGTCCCTAACCTCCTATGTCTTCCTCGGAGCATCAGTAGTTTGCACCAGACAGACATGTGCGGGCAAAGCCCATGAAAGGGTGATTATAACAACTTAGTAGGGGACTTAGAGACCCTCATAGGTCTCTCAGAAATCCAAAAAGGAAAACATCACAAGAAATACCACAAATGTAATATCACAAGCATGATCTAAATCATGAAGCACAAACTAAGAGAGACAGACCACTCTAACAGTATAACTTCAAGGTTACTAGGATAGGTATGACTAGTCGTAAAGCTAGATCATCCTATCCATAGTAACTCTACAACTGACCCATATATGTCACTGTATGCTGACCCATAATGGTCGTAGATGCTGACCCATATTGGTCGCTGGTGTTGACCTGTATTGGTCATTGGTGCTGACCCGTATTGGTCTTTGGTGCTAACCCATATTGGTCACTGGTACAAAGGTAGGGATTATTAGTCGTACATCTAGATCATCCTACTCTATAGTTTATAATGCTGAGCTATATTGGTCACTCTTCTTCTTCATTTCATAGCCTGTCGCTGGATTCCCAAACGAAGCATGTCTGATCTCCGAAAGACTCTCCTCCTCAAGTCATCATTCAAATTTCAACAAGTAAGAAGCACCAAAAAAATAATTCACAAGGGACTTCCCATAATAGGGGTCCCAACGTGACATAAGGCGGGTCGATCGGGCACCCGATCTGTGAGATATGTAAACTTTTGTAAAAAGGGCCCAGTTGGATTCAAGTCTGATCCAACCCAGGTCGAACGTCAAACTCCGTAAAAACTCACTTAGAGTATCTTCAAAGTATCACCATGTCACAAGTGTCCTTATTCTATAGATTTCGTTTCGATTGGATGTCTGGTTAGTTAGTTACACCCATTTCTGTGAAATGAAAGTGATCTCACATTAGTCTCATCCGGCTCGGTCGGGCCTGCCGGAATATGCCAAAGGGACTGCTTCCTAAAAAGGGGTCCTGAATCCACTGACAGTGTGTCAAATGGACTCTTGGTTCATCATTTACAGGTGTTTCTTTATTCGGGGGTCGGTTGGGTCTGGGCCCAGTCTGACTTGGTCAGGTCGGCCCGACACAACAGGTCATGGGGTCTACTAGACCCTATTAGGGTCTGACCCATTTAAGGTCAGCTTGGTTCACTGGGTCTGGACCTTCGGGGTTGTCCCGAATGGTTCTTGGGCCCAGGTCGTGGTTGGCCCGGCCAGCTAGGTGGGGCTCGACCCACCCGCACTAGCCCGCTGGGCCGCAGGTCTGGCCTGTTTGGTCGGCTCGCGTCTGGCCTGGTCTGCCTGAAGGCGGACCATGACTCCAACAAGCCCTGCGGATGCAGGGCCATTTCATCCGAATGGTGGTACACTGCCCCACCCCATGAAATGGTCGGCCAAGTGGCCAACCGATCTCTAGCCGACGTGGTGTGGCATGGGACCTCACTGTCCCCTCCTCCCACAGCCCGCTGGCCGTAGCTGCTGCTGCCAGCGGCGCCTGCGGGCACCACCCTTCTTCTGTGCGACTGTCTCGGGCCGGCCACCTCTGGCCACGATGACACGCGATGGCGTACCACCTTCCCACCACCCGTGTTCGGTTTCCACAGGCCTCCTCTAGCCACCACTGGCCACCACCGTCTTGGCACACCGACAGTTCTTTCTCCATGCCACCGGATGTGCTCTGGTAGTCCATTCTTGGTGCCATCTATGTCTACGAGCCACTCGGGTCACTGCTACCTCTTCGTGACCCCTATCTCTATCTTTTCATCACATTGCCCAGACACACATAGGAAACACAAGAACAACAATATTGGCGGAGGGTTTAGGCCTTGTTCAGATTGGTATGTGCCCTCCACGTTAGCGTTTTAATAAGGGGTGTTAGCAAAAATCAAATAATTTAGAAATAAATCCCAACTTGTAACCCCGCATCAACCTCCCATGTTTAAAGAATAATATGAAGATCAAACTGTTGGTCAGTTGATCCATGTTCTTCGTATAAATCAAGAATGGGGATGGAGGAATATCACAATATTAAAATCAAAAACCCCTACCTAGATGAGACATCTTCTAAAGATGATCAATGAAACCTCCTTCATTGTTGTCATCGGTTCATGATTCTGTGGAACTTGTCACTGCTCGCTAAATCTGGTCTCGTCCTCCAGGTGGTTCTTCACCGGCATCTGTCATTCTTCGTTAAGGAAGAAATTCATCGGCATTTCATTGGAAGTTCTCCCATGTTTATTCCATTCGTTCTCCAATTAATGGTTATAATTAAATAGAACCCTCCCAATATTACATTCATTAATGTGGCGCATTAATGAACCACAATTAATAGGGTGACATAACCGTACAAGTGGTGCGGTTACACAGTCAAAGGGTAACGGGTCATTTATTGACCTGTAACCATTCCATCACTGTAATTTCGTTATACAGTGTTTCCGCTCAGCGGTTATAGAAAATAAAATAAGTTTATTTTAATTTTTTATAAAAAAAGGTCTGAAAAATATCTTTCCTAGTTGACCTTCGCCGACCGAAGATAGGTACCCCTTAGGTGAAACCCAATATTACGGATTCAATGGTGCCCTCAGATTTTCAATATGGGCACCAGTTAAAAAGTTAAGAAAACCCGTTTGCATTTCCACTGAACCATACTTAAAGAATGTTCAGAAAAGTATTTTGGGTCCCTAGGCCTCAGGATCACGGGTCATCTTAAAGCTTGGTCTCACATTCACTTCAACAAACCACGAAATTTTTTTATGGATGATTCCAGGTTAATACAACTTGATTTTTTTTTAATAATGGAATAAGGAGAGTGTAGTATGTGGAGAATTAAAATAAAAGAAGTGAGCTTAAGGAAGGATGTTACCTCTTATTTGGGTAACCCTTTTTTGTTTGTACTAAAGGGATTCCATGGATGGATTTATTCCAAAAGGGAGGATTAACGGAGTAAGGGAGGGAATTTTGGTAGCTATTTCGTTTTGATTTTGGTTGAGATAAAGTGTCTTGAGAGGTGTTATGAATTGGGAGGAGAGGAGGCCGTTTATAGTGGAGCAGTGGCACTCCTATAATATTTTGGAAAAAGGGAACCTCGCCCACATTTTTCTTATTGAAAGTGGATCCAATAATGGTCCAAAGTATAAAAAAGGGGGTATAGGATATAAATATGGCTATAAATGGATTTTGGAGAAGTTTATAGGTTTTTCTGGGATTTAAGGTTATGTTTTAGTCCCTTATTGAGCTTAATTTAACCTTAATCGTTGTAAGTAATTTTAATTACTTTCACTAATATTTTTGGTAAAAAAACTAATTTTACCTTATAATAACTTTTAAATTATAATGATTCCAAATATTTAATCCATTTTTTAAAATTCTAAACACAATATTGGAAGAAATTTATTTAAATTTAATATTGCATATGGGACAAAAAATCCAGTTTTTAAAGTAAAAATGTTCAAAAGTTTTCTAGGTTCTTATGACCAATTTCATTGTGAAATTGATTACAATTAACTAAATTGGATAAATTAAAAAAATATATAATTAAACTTTAAAATCAATTAAAAATATAATTTAACCTTATAAATAAATTATATTAAATAACAGTTTTGAGCTAAATTTCAGTATTTTTTCACTATTCATTAAAAATGAAACTGCACATAAAAATACCAAAAAATAATAATAACCTAATTTTTATATTTTTATTTCAAAAATTAAGTTTATTTTTGACATATAAAATTTAAAAAAGTTCCAAAATTTATATTTAAAATTGGTTCTCCATCAAAATGTGGTAAAAGTGCCTTAATAAAAATATAGGTTTTTATGTGTGAAATTTGTTTTGTTCTTATCATGTACCTATAAAATCTATTGGATTATTATAAAAAAATTGATTTATTATAATATATATATATATTACATTAATATCACTTACTAATTGTAATTAATTTAACTTATTATGAAAAAATCATTTTCCAAAAAAATATTCCTTTTATATTCAATTGGTTCTTATATTCATTGTAACTACTAAATTCATTTTATACATGTGTAAACCATGATTTTTCATAAGTTATTAAACACTATTAATAACTGATAACATAATTTTTAGGTTAAGTCTTAATGTATTAAATAATAATATTTTAATAATATATTGTTTTTTTGTAAAACTCAGCCTTACGTGTTATGAAATCCATCAAGGAAATTCAGTATTTCATTAACATAAGTTAACATTAGTGTTCTTTGTAGATAAAGATAAGCTTTATATTATGTTTAATGCATGATTAAATTGGTATTGTGCAAGCTAAACTTAGTGATTTAATATATATAAAAATATATATTCAGTGTTGTGTGAAATGAAAAAAATATCCAAGAGATTATATTAATTCAAAAAAATCACAAAATCTCATGGTGTTACATTCTTCCCCCGTTAAAATGAATTTCACTATATAAATTCATATAGGTTATAAAATGTTTAATACGTTAAAGTTCCTTTCATGGAAAACCCACATCCTAAAAAAATGAACACTAAAACATCCTTTAAAAAAGAAATTTGGAACCATAATGGTTACCAAGAGTGACACATAGTAGGGTTTCCAAGTAGGAGAATATAAGTTTCATGTGAAAACATGGACATGGAAGAGAAATATAACTATAAATTTTTAGAGGAGACTGATAGGGAACCTGGTACATAGGAAGTTAACAATCACAAAGACATAAATATATGATGACCTAAGGGACCATTTGGTACATTAGAAAATATGGTACTAGGATAACATTTTCAGTCTTAATATATTTTCCCTAGGGTTATAGAATTTTCTTGGGAAGATGTACTTACTTGATTCAGTACAATATCATCCTTTTTTGTGCCTTGATGAACTTACACTTCATCTCTTATTCCAGGAAATGAAGGTGGATTTATCATTCCTAAATCATTATTGGGTCATTAGATCCATAAATATAATTATAGGTTATTCCATATATCTTTTCATTAATAAAGGTTAGAACAAGTTATCCAATATGTATAAATTCTCAAGTTGTGAGATAACACTTTAATCTTACCAAATTCATCATAAGTTTAACTTAAACTTTCCATAAATGGTTAACCTTATAACCCTTATGAAACATTAAAATACCAATATTTATAAATAATGAAACAAAATAATATTAACATTGATCACCCATATATCACAAAGTTTTTCTTGGTTGTCACATTCCAATCATGTGAATACCCTAATCGTATATTCTCTTGAAACATGGTAATAACCTGAATTACCATAAATACTTTTGTAAAACATTCATGATTCCTTATTCCAAAGGTTACTGGATATATTCATTAAATTAAATAATCTTTATACTTCATACATGATGACATATACCACTTTTCAAAAAATCAGTAATCAGATCCAGGGTAATCAGTGCTATAAAGTTTACTTTATCCAAATCAATAATCTCTCCATCCAAGCTAAACACAATTTTATCAACATACTGATCACATTAAGGGTTACCTTACCTTAATCAAAATATCACATTTCTAAGTCTTCATCACCATTATAAATAGCAATTTCAGTCCTTAATGGAAACTTATACTAAAAATACTTATATATTTCATGATTCATATAACATAATCTTTGAATTCCAAAACATAAGTACTTCATTCATCCAACTTTATTATTAAACCATTACTCAGTCTTCATTAACTTATTCCTTAATACCTCTTTCCTAGAATATCAAATATGAATCATGTCTTAAGGTTCCTCAAACCCAATATAATCAGGATTGTTAGGATTGATGCAAACAATACTAGAATAACATCACATACCTTTAACATGCATTTTTTGTCTATTTATCTTCAAAAGTATAACCAATACTCATACCACCTTCCTGATTATCTTAATGAAATTTTCACTTGGGAAATATAGTTTTATAATGGCCATAATTTCCACATTCAAAACATTCAATGTTAACCATGTTCCTTCTAGTTCTCTCTATAGACTAAAACCAGAAATCATAGTGTGAGAAATATATATCATAGAAAACACTTAATCATGAAAAAGAATTATGTATAATATATCTAAATCATGGAATATAATTATTTAATCTATAAAAAATTTTATTTATCCTAGGTTATTCATATTTATCCTCTATTCACATCCTTCATGATGGTTTGTGAAGAGTTTGTGAGTTTCCAAATCATATCCCCTGGGAGTGTCAAACCAGGTGTGCATCAAGACACGTTGTCATGTACCAGATTACCTAGAGTTAGGCCCAAGACATGTTGTCAGAGTTTTTTCCCCTAGGTACATCTTTTCTAGATCTACATCCACTTAAAATATCTAGATAGGGATGTATTTCTATAAAAACACTCACTCTATCCTTTACCAAAATTCCAGGATATTTTCCTAAACATTAACTCATCCTTATACTTATCCTTAGAGACATCCCTATACACATCCTTAGAAATATACCTAGGTATCTCAATAAATTTTTCTCATCCTAGTTTCCAACGTTTGTCTAAACCTTTACTCTCAAACCAACTATAACGAACTAGTCCTAATGTACATATACATTATATAAATTTTACGAAATACATAAAACATTACAAAAACAAACATCCAAATACCATATTAGTTTAGTGCCTTTGGAAACATGGAATAAAAATATTCTAACTCAGTGAAATATATTCAATGCTTCCCATAAATATCTTCCCCCTTAGTATTTCTACTTAAAAACCTTTCTTTATAACTTGGGAAAGGAAACATAATAAAAGGGAGATCTCAAATGCTCAGTAAGGGTAAATAAATGAAATGCATAAGCATATCATGAACATACATGAACAATATCATTACAATATCATACCCTACATATCAAAAATCATAAACATGAATCATAGTATAAATATTTTCAGGTCATAACATATGAATCATAAGGAAATAAAGAAAATGAGCCATGAAATCATAATAAAAAATAAGACTTGTAATTGTGGAAGACATATAAGGATATAAAAACCTACAGCAAGGATTCATACCATGACCTTTGTAACAAGTTAGGCGTTTTTTAATCCCCTGTGTACCTGCTTTGGGCTTCAGATGCCCTCCCATGTACCCACTTGTTTTGGGACTGGGATGTACTCTCATATAACCTCTTGTTTCAGGCTCAGGATGTCCTCCCCTATACCCTCATGTTTCAGTCTCGGGATGCCCTCTCATGTACCCTTTTTTATCATAAAACATTTATTATTACCCAATGCATTGGAGGGAGATATAGGTCCAACCAATATCATAATTAAATCATACATACATATGCCACAAAATTATACACAATCATATCATAACCCATGAAATGAAATCGGTGACATAAACATGTAATCATATATAAACTTGTGTAATAGAGACATGTTTCATAATAATTTCATCAAAGTATAACTTATGAAACGAAGTGAATTTCATAAACATATAACTCGTGAAAGAGAAATGGATTTTGTAAACATCATTCCAAAAAATGTAGCCCATTCAAAGAAATAATATGAATAGAAACATTATATCATTTCCACAAAAATGCATGAGTAACACCAATGAATGTTATCTTATATGGGACATAATTTTGAAAGATATTTTAAAAACACTTCATTAAAACATTATCCTTTCTCCTTTGAAAATTACTAATAAAATGTAAAACCTTTTTAAAACCATTTTAATGAAAATAAACATAAAAACTTATAAATGAATCATTTAAAACATTTTTAAATACTTTTTACTTTGAAAAATTTTAGAGGATCTTGAAAACCTTTTGAAAACTATTTTTCCATGATAATTTATAAAAGAAGCTTGAAAACCTTTTGAAACCCATTTCATTGAAGATATATTTTAAAAAAACATAAATATTAACCTTTTAAACATGAAAATAAGTCTTTAAAGAATTAACGACGGGTAAATTTTTACACATTTTATGAGGTAAAAAGAACATTCCTTTTACACATAAAAAAGGTTAAAAAAATTCCTCGTTTAGAAACAGATAAGAAGATTCCTTTGAAAACATTTATAAAATTAAAAAAGGGTAAAATTAACTTTAAATAATCATAGGTTATTAATATAATATTCCTAGAATCCCTTTTTTGAAAGCATGGTTTTGAAGAAACATAGATTTCCAATCGAATAGACAGGTAAGGTTATATTTTCCTAAAAACATTTTCATATTTATATTAAGTACCAAATAGTGGAAAAATGGCACTAATACATGAATAAATCAGACCTAACTAAAGGAGAATAAAATTAATGATTCTTCTTGAAATATGGATCATAATATTTCATTAATGAAAATGTGATCATAAACATTCTCGATAAATGGTGATATTGTTTTAATAAACTCTTACCACACTGTAACTTTGAATCATATTAACCATATAGGAATATGAAATTACATGGAGCTTTAAAATATCATGAAAAGACTTAGATTTTTTTTATAACATGTCAAAGGTATTTTATACACCTCATATAAAAATTTTGGTTTATAACATGGCATGTGTCTCAATGGAGGAAAAATCAAAACAAAATTACTTAACCGATTTGGTAACTTTTTGAAACTTAAACCCCATGATAGAAAGATCAAAAAAATGGTAATGTAAATAACCATATATTTAATTATAATAGTAATATAATACATTCATGGTTACTATATAAACTATACAAAATAAGTGAGTAGTGAATAAATAAAATATCTCATGAAAAAAAGAGTGATATGAAATTCCCTTACCTTGAGTTTGACTTGTCTCATGTGTCTTTGTATTCCTAAATAATAAACTTATGTTAATTAATTAATTCCTTAATAAAATTTTTCAAACTTATTATTACTTTAACTTTACTTATTACCATATTTTATAAAACTACTTAAGCAATTAAGTTTAAGTCAGGTGTTTTGACCAAATTCGGTCCATGAGTTAAAAACGACTTCTGTTGGTCAACTATGGCCAAATAGTAATTATATAAACATATAGAGAATAATAATCATGACATAATTATCATATTTATATATCAATTATTCTTTTAAATCCAATAATTAAACTTGGTTGTGAAAAATCAATCAACATTACAATCATGGAGAAGGTAGGTCGTACGTACACATGAGTAACGTTCCCATTTCTCAATTATCATTATTGAAAGAAGGTAAGTAACATTAACCTTTCCAGAATGATAATTATATAATAAATACCATATTATTTAGTCAGTTATACTTATATATCTAATTATTGTGATTTAAAAAGAATCACATCGCGTTAAGGATGTGGTAGTCCACATGTCCACGAATGATGTTATCACTTTTCAAGGGTGTGAAAGGGTAATAAAGAAAATAGTATATATTATATTTCCAGAAAGGTGATTATTTAATTAATATAATATATATTTTATCTATGTAACATATTTTTAATTAAAACCATCCTTTATAAATTTCACGTATCATGTGATCGAATCACATCGTTGTTAGGAGGCGGTAGCCAACACATCCATAAACGATGTTATCGTGTTTACAAATAATGGAAAGAAAAAAGAAATGTGTTATAAAATAATTTAATAAGTATAAATAAATTATATATATTTCATATATATCATATATAAATATATTTTCCATCATAATTACAAACATTAAAATGTTGTAAAGGAAAAACAAACAATCATCATTTCTTGAGGTGGTAGTTTTTCGTACATGAATGGTAAGTTTGTTACCCATTAGATGGAGTTATCTGTAAGTTTAGTTAGAAATATTAAAATAAAAACATCTCAGTATATTTTGGATAATTTTTTTATAATAATGGAATTAGAATAGTGGAGGTTGTGGAGAACAAAAATAAAAGAAAAGATCTTGAGGAAGGATGTTGCCTCTTCTTTGGGTAACTCCTTTTGGTTTTCACCAAAGTGCAACATTGGATGGATTTTTTTACAAAAGAGAGGCCTCAATAAATAAGGTAGGGATGTTGGGGATATATTTTTAGAATATTTTGGTCAATACAAAGTGTCTTGAGAGGTGTGAGTAAGTGGGAGGAGAGGAGGCCTTTTATTGTGGAGGAGGAGTGTCACTCTTGTAATATTTTGGAAAAAGGGAAACACCACCCATGTTTTTTTATTGTAAGTGGATCCCATAATTGTCCTAAGTTTATAAAATGGAGTATAAGATCTAAATATTTATATAAAATCACTTTTGGAAAAGTTTATAGTATTTTTTGGCATTAAGGTTATGGGTTAGTCACTTATTGGGCTTAATTTAACCTTAATCATTGTAATTAATTTTAATTAATTTCACTAATATTTTAGGTAAAAAACTAATTTAACCTTATTAAACATTATAAATTATGATGATTCCCAATATAGAATCTATTTTTCCAAATTCCAAACATATATGTGTCAAAAAATAATTTAAATTTACTCTCATAAATGGGATGACAAAATGGATTTTTAAAGTAAAAATGTTCAAAAGTTTGTAGGTTTTTATAAAAAAACAATTTGAAATTGATTACAATGACCTAAATTGGATTAATTGATAAAAATTTGATATAATTAAACTTTAAAGTCAATGACCATGTGTCTGAGTCTGATCACGGGGAGGTCTCCTACAATGAGATTCTGGTGAATGGTGTCTACTAGCTACTGCAGACGACTCATCTTTGTGGTCCCCACTACCAGCTCCAATTATCTAGAATGCTTCTAATACAAATATATCTTTCACCAGTGACTAATCTTGAACCCCTTAATATTGGGGTATTCACAAGGGCACAACATTTTCTGAGATCTCTTGATAGAGTCCCTACTCGAACTACCATGCTTGGAAGTAGCCATCCCGGATTGTGTCAACATAGTAATGCATCAGTTGTGTAAAACTTATTGTATACTCAACCAATATCCTCCCTCCCTTCTATAGATCTAGATTCTCTTATATCCAAACTAATTTCAAATAGCAGGGTTAGTGGTTCTCATGAAACTTCTTCTACAATTCGATCCATGAGAGTGTCAACTCATCGTGCATCTACGTAACAAGGCACCACCAACACTCAATTGCTCCCTAGAAAAGGTCATATTTCAATGAAACCACCAAATTCATTAGGTTATAAACAATCCTGAAGACAAGAACCATCTAATATAGACAATAATTTACTACCTAAGTATTTGGATCACCGCAGAACCCCAACGGCCTCTATCACTAGAACTCATGAAGCATTATAAGCTTGTGTACATCCTCAACCTACTCTGCTAGGATGATCTATTTCTCAATAGCGGGAGGTGTTTCTACCTACCCACCTCAAGGAAGTGGGTCATGGGATCAACCCTAAACTGAGTCCACGTCAATCATTGGGTCATCATCATAAACCGGAACAGGTATCCTGGCTAGCTAACATCACAAAAAAATCATGAAATTTATCAAGGAGTACCATAGTCTGATGAGAATATATATACAAAATAAGAGATAAATAAGGAATGGAATTAAAAGGCACAATCATATATGCTGCATGTGCCATTTAACCCTATAACAAATTTCTTGGTATACTAATTCCACAAGAAGCTAGTCAAGGTCCTGGTGAATGGATACATAGGTTGTTGCACCATCACTAGATTCCCTAGCCTAAGAGCCGCACTTGAGACACTTTGAAATTGTTTCAATAAACCCAGCCAAATAATCTTAAGGGGATACATCTGAAAAACATCCCAAGGAATGAACTTTCTCTGATACCAATATGTCATGAACATTCCCAAGAAGGGGCTTGGGTGGAAACTACCCCAAGCCCGCCTCTATAGGCTATGGGTGGTGACAAGCACCAAAGGAATAACTAACTCAGGGAGGTCTTTGCCTAAGTACATATACACACACGCATAGCCATCTTGATTAAAAATTGAAAAGGGAAAGAATAAAATATACAACACTTCTATAAAGTAAACCAAGCATTCATGAATCTCTAGACAGTACAAAAGTACAGCAATGTAAACTGAAAAGTAAAGGGGATAAATAGATTCCCAATAGAAATATGTCCCAACCTAAAAAATTGGAATAGTAAACAACTAAGAGAGTCCATCTCCTGAATACCATGCTACGACCACCATATGTAGTCCAAGAACCTAGTATTCCTAAGCTCTAATGAAATCATGGTTGACCTGTCTATCGTCTACAAAAGACATGACACAAGTGAGTGAATCCCATGTAGGTGTAGTATATACGTACCCCATAGGATGCCTCCAAAGTTGAAAGGGGGAGTATTAAAAGATAAAATATGAATATAATGATAGTATATAGAAAAATTTATAGTGAAATATTATAGATCAAACCAACGAAAAGTGAAATTAAACACATCAAAACACAAGGGGATCAATACGGTGAGTAGATAAACTACCTGTCATGTCTTCGCCACCTATAGTAGAAGAGTATACTCATCCAACCATGAGAAGCTAAAAATAGAGATCACATGGAATACCCTGTGTGGTTTCATCTCTCCTGGAAGGAGGGTAACCAAATCCAAGGTTTGAATACAGAAGAATATATATATTATCAGTCAAAAGAAACAAAAATGAGAGAGTAAAGGGATCTCCATCTCACATTTAAACCCAAGAAGAAGAGTATCCAACAGTTCTAGAAGTCTATCAGTGATGCCCAGCATCTCATTCATCTTACTAGAAGTTACTATGTAATGTTTTATATTCATCATTACAATGATTCATAGTAGAGGGTCGAATAAATCAATGTATAGGACTCATTCCCTAGTACGTAAAGGGGGTTCCACTCTCTAAGTATACTTAGAGGACCCGATCCCACACCAATTGGGGTTCAACTCTAGTGTCATAGGGACCCATGACCTATACTGATAGGGGGGTCCACTAATAAGGTAGAGGACTACCACCCAGTTTAATGGAGGTTTCCACTATAAAGGTCAAGGACCTATGCCTTAGTGTGACAGGGGGGTTCCACTCTAGGTCATCAAGGACCCCCTCCCTATCCGACAGTGGGTTTCACTCAGAAGTTGAGGACTCATGCCCTGGTATAATAGGGGGTTCCACTCTAGGTCATCAAGGACCTACACCCATGATGATGGTGGGTTTCACTCAAGAGGCATCTATAGAGGACCCACACCTAATACGATGGGGGTTCCACTCTAGGGGTTGAGGAACCATGCCCTGATGTGATAGGGGGTTTCCACTCTGATCATTGAGGACACATTCCCTATCCAAGAGGGGGGTTCCACTCAGAAGACGCCTCTGGTGATCCTATATGATAAATATCATCTTCGGGTATCACCTTAGTGGTTTTCATGCCCATAACATTCAAAATTGTGTCTTTAAATCAAAAAACTAGAGAACCATCACGTTGTACACAGAAAAACATTCAAGTTTGGATACTCACAGGACAAAATCTGAGTCCAAAAGAAAGAGGTATGAAAGGATAAAGTTTTATAAAAAGGAAATTAAGGGTACACAACATTTGAGGGGACCCACACAGTGTGTGGTCTCATTCCACCACCTAGTCATGTCACTGTATGGAACACGTCTTTATCCCATGTAGTATTACATGTTGTGTAGGTGGACTACATGGCATGTCTAGGATAACCGGGACCAGGATGTGTCCTTCTCATCATGTCTTTATACCAGACCCTTTGAATATATACTCAAGTACACATCTTTGTACCTAGCCATATACTTCAACATGATTTTATACCCTTGTGATCCATCACATGGGTTTACATACATGGAAATGGGATACTGTGTGTAGTAGAACTACACGTTGTTTCATCCTTAATGTTTTCTAAAGCCCTAGCCACCACCGCTGAGGGTGTTACACATTGTGTGTCCATCTTTGAACAAGGCATGTAGTCAAGATATTTCTATAGATTCTAGATCCAAACTTTTTCCTTGAATCAATCCACTCCACCTTTTATTTTAGACTATATCCATTCGGAAATGGTAGATCTATTTGTGGTTTGTGGATCCCAACCATCACACGCTGGAAAACATCCTTCATTCATCTACAGAGATTTGTCTCATGAACCGCACACCACCTCACTTTCAACCTTAGATTCCTTGATCTCAAATCATCAAAAAATCATACACAACTCATAAACAATCCCTATTTGTGATAATATCATCGATCCAATATTTATTTCGTGATACCTCTATGAATACAGGGGTCTGATCAAGATCAGTACCACATAAAAATTGTCGAACTGGGAACTAGGGGTTCAACCGATGATGAATGTGAAGAAATAAGGGGGAAAGTACAAGAATAAAGTATTAAACATCATTGGACAAGTGTTATTTTATAATGATCAAGAATAGGAAATCGGGGTTAGAAAACACTTGAAAATTAATATGTTTCTGTACCCAGTCACATGAAATCATCCAACCATTGGTGTAGATCCAATAACAACAATGGATATACTCAAAAAAATTAATTAAAGATTGTAAATCACCAATTAAAGATACCTACCGGGTTTTTTATTATTATTTGATGAAGAATGTGTATTCCAATGATTTTTTAGGAGCCATTTCATCCTGATCTAATTTGATCTAGCGTTCCATCTTCATCCGATGAGAATCACCAATAGAGGAGGAAGGAAGATCTCATGATTTCCCCTAGGGTTTATATGGATAACCATGGAGAAATTAGTTTGTAAATAATCTTATAGATCATTTTTCTACCTCAAAATAAATAAATAAATAAATTTAATAATTAATTAACTCACTAAACATATGTCCAATGAGTGAGGAGTCTGAACTCCCAACACCAACCCATTTAATATCATTCCTAGTGTAAGCACCATATTTCGGTCTCAACTATGGTCTCAAATTTTTTATCCGAGCTTACTTTTAGGATTTGTTCCATTTTCTTTAAGAATTTATGCACACGTAATATAAAATATTTTAAATATTTTTATTACTCTTATTTCATGAAAATAGAGCCTCAGAATCGCATGCCATTTTAGCGCCTAACTCTGGAAATGTATATATAAATATTTCAAATTCCTATAAGGAAAAAATCGGGACTCTATAGATAATGCATTAAAAATATGATAACCCATGAAGTAAAACTAAATAATAATAAAAAGGTTGATAAAAAAATTAAAACAAAAAAACATTCCATCCTTAAGTCTTAGAAAATATTATATTAATAAACCAAAGAAAATTTACTGAGAGTGTCCAACCAAGTGTGCAGTAAATGACCACTACTCATTCCCTGGGTGAAGATGAAATTAAAAGTCCAACCATTCCATTTTGAGGTAATAAACTTGAGGTGAATCTTCCCCATAACCACATCCACTTGTTTGTATCTAGATATATATGTCTTTCTTAGAGTATTACACTCACTTTACTTTACCAAAATTATGAAAAGTTTGAAAACATTCTTTAAAAGAAAATAATTTATATTGAAAATAAATTTAAATTTATAAAATAAATGAAAAATTCTTCAATCTTTCTAATGCTAAGATATAATTATCATAAGATAATAATACCCAAATCACCTTTAATAAAGTTAACGTAATCAAGATCAAGGGATTTAGGGAAGATATTGGCAAGTTGAAGGTTATTGTAAACAAATTCAACAATGATATCACCTTTTTGATAGCTATCTCGAATAAAGTGGTGTCTAAAACCAATGTGACTAGCATGATAGTGATAAATATGGTTTTAAAAGATACAAATCACACTAATGATATTATACATTATAGATATGTAATCATATGTAAGCCTAAATTCTAAGAGACTTATTTTTGTCCAAAACAATTTGGCACAATAAATCCCAATGTCTATGTATTTTTCTTCATCTATAGAAATATAAATAGAGTTTTTCTTCTTTATAGTCCAATATATAAGGTATTTTCCTAGTAGGTGGAAAGTCCCATTAATTATTTTATTATTTTTTTGGAATCCTCTAAAATCATAATAAAAAAACAATTGAGTTCAAAATAAGTTTCAATTTGATAAAATAATCCATGGTTCCTTAAAAATATCTAAAAATTATTTTGAGAGCTTTTAAATGATATTCCTTTGGGTTAGATTTAAAATGAGCACAAAGTCATACACTAAACATGATATATTAATGGGTCATAGTAAATAAAATTTTACTTCCAATCACACTTCAATAAATCTTGTTGTCAACTAGTTTAACAGCTTCATCAAACATTAACATATAAGTTATACTCATGGGAATTATAATTTCTATATCTTTATTTGTGAAAAACATTATAAAATTTTCATTAGTTTATTTACATTGGTTTATAAAAGTTCCATTATAATTTTGTGAAATTTTAAAAACAAGGAATAATTTCAGTTCTCCCTTAACACTCATTTCAAATTATGTATTCATTAAATTGTAAAATTAATTACAAATAGGTTATTTATTTGAGACAAAAATAAAATCATTAGAATATATTGGAACAACTAATAAAAAATTTAAAAAAAATTTGAGAATAAAGTGGAATTGGAAAATATTTTGACAAAAGTAATTTAATTAAACTTTTATAACAAGCCTAGTAATTTAATTAAACTTTTATAACAAGCCTGAGGGGTTTGTTTTAAAATGTAAATAGCATTGGTTAACTTGTAAAAAATATTTTTTAAATTTAGTATTTTCAAAACTTAGTAGTTAATCCATCAGAACATTTTCAAAAATAAAAAAAAATTAGAAATGAACTTTTGAAATCCATTTGATAATTTTTAAAATGAAAACGATTTTTGAATTCCAATATGATAATAATGGATTCTATCGATGAAATGTGTAAAAAGTTTCACCATAATCAATAAATTATTCTTGATTATAGCCTTTAATAATAATTTGAGACATGTTAAGGGTGATATTTCATTATTAATCGAGTTTTTTTAATACACTACTTGGTGCCAATAATTAGATGATTATCATGTCATTCTATAAGAGTTCAATAATTTATCCTTTTAAATTGGTTCATATCCTCTTACAAGGGAATTATAAAATTATTATCATTAACATCATCATTATGGTAATTATGTTCAAGGTGAGAGATAAAATCTTGATGTTCAACTTCATTTAAGATTCTCCTATAGTGTGATTTCTAGATTATAATTATCTAATAAAATTCTCCCAAGGATTGTCTTTGTATTAAACTCATTCCTTGGTTAAATGGGTAGAAGGGGTTCTTGAAAATCTGTAATTTCTTTAGAATATAGAGGTTTAGGTAAGGTCAAACAATATTTTTCTACATTAGCAACTATTTTTGGATGAGGTTTAGGAATATTCTCATTAATTTTGATGTGAATTGACTCTTCTAAGGTCTTTTTCATCTTATTTATTACATGGTGGGATTTAATTGAGTTTGAGAAACCAAGAATTATGTATTAGATTTAGGTTAAAACTTTCTTAGATTTTCTTTTCTATTAATGATAAATCATTTACAATTGAAATCATTAGAGAATCCAACTTTTTCAATTTTTCCTTTATAAATTTCATAAGGGGTTTTTCCAAAGATGGTTCTTATAAGAACACAATTAATGATAAAGTAAGAATTATTGACTATCTCATCCAAAAATAACTTAAGAATATTAAAATAATTCAATATATTCCAAGACATTTTATATAGGGTCCTATTTTGTATTTCAAAAACCCCATTTTTTGAGGTTTTCTTGGTGTGGAGAAAGAATAATGATAACGTTGAGAATAATAAAACTCATCAAATTCTTGGATATCAAATTCACTACCATGGTTATTTCTAAGTGAAAATATATTGCTACCATTTTCAATTTCAATTTTCCTTAAAAAATTTAGAAATACTTTATAAGCCTCATTTTTATGAGCTAAGAAGAATACCCATGTAAATCAATTATAATCATCGATATTTAAAAAGGTGTAAGATTTACCTATGATATAAGAAAAATTATTTGGTACAAAAATTTCAAGGTGGAATAGTTATAAGGATTTATAGGTTGAAACATCCTTTTTATATTTTAAATTTTATTTTTGTTTATTTCCATGTTGGAAAGGTACACAAACTAAGTCATCTTTGGAATAAAATTTTGATAAATCTCATAGTAGTTGGTTACAGTTGATATTGAAAAGAGAGACGTTGTTATAATTATCTCGGAACCATTACTAAATCCAAGATATTGTTCACTTAAACACTTAAAATTTTATTTTTAAGATATTTTGAATCTATAATATAAACATTTTGAAAGTGATATGCGGTAAACACAAGTTTTAATTTATAGTTTAAAACTTTAGAAAATTAATTTCTAAAAAAAATATTAAACTTTTAATCACAAAAATAACTAATACTTAATAAATTATATTTCAATACATTAACAAATAAAACATCTTTAATTATATTATTTTTTTAGTAATAAATCATAGAAATACTAGTGATTTTAACTTTATAAGAATCTTTAAATGTGGCTTGTCCTCTGTCAAATTTTTTAAGATGATTAAATTTAGACAGATCACCACACACTTGCCGTAATAACCTTCATCCATACAAAAAGTATCTTCTAAGGTTTTTATTTCAAGACCCTTTTCCTATAAAATATTAAGATATAAATTTTTTTGGTACCCATATCTTGGGTCCACTTAAGTTATCCAATAGACTTTGGGATCTAATTTTTTTTAGAAAAATATTTTCCATTTGAAATATGAGAAGTGAGATTAATGATTTTTTTCTACTATATCTATAATTTTTAAAATTATATTCATAAATAAGATTTATAAATTTCTTATAATAATTAAAAATATATATTTTAGGAAGTTACCTTTATAAAATAAGTACTTTTATAATTTTTAGGAAAACCATATTGTTTTCAAAAACCAATTCCATAATTACTTTTAACCACATATTAAGATCCCAAAATCATATTTAGATATTTATCACCATGTGTGAATTGAGAAATTTTTTTAATATATTTAGTTTGAGATTAAAAATTCACAAAATTTGGATCCATAGTTTGTTTTAAATCCAAATAAACTTTTTAAATTTGATATTTTTCTGAACTAAATGGATTATAATTAGATTTATGAATTTCAAATTTTGAAGAAAGTTAAAAAAAACCATTATGAAGCTGATATTTATCATAAATAATATCTTCATAACAGAAATAGGTTGTTGAATAAGTACAATATAAATAACCAGATCATAAATAACTTACTTCATTACATACCTTGATATTTTCCATGAGGCACTTAGGACTTCATCACTTGATTTATATATTAAAATTGAATCCCTGATAGAAATATGAGTTAAAAATTTTAGATCTTTCTTAATTTTTATATTATCTTTAGACTTGTTCTTATTCGAGGGACAATATGGCTTGATGTGACCCTTATTTTTGAAACCAAAGAAAGTAAGTTCCATTTCTTTATTTTCCTTTTTAAATCAATGAAAAGATCTTTTCTTTTTCATGTACTTATTCATCTTTTTGGAACGATACATAATCTCTGTTTCTCTTCAAGATGTTTCATCGTTGATTTCCATGAAATTAATTCCCTTTTTAGTATCTTTGCACTCCTTTTCATCCTTTTTAACCTGTAGTTTTATAATTTTATCATATGTTATAAGAGATATGTTGATCTTCTCAACCAACATGTTCTTTATGTCTTTAGCTTCATGAATCACTGCAACTTTGGCTACCCAAATTCTTGGTAAAACTAAAATTATTTCCTTTAATAAAGTCTCTGTAGAAAGAGTATAACCAAAATCCTTTCAACCATTACAAATTTCAGTGAATTGAGTAAACATTTTTGTAATTAATTCACTATGATTCATAGAAAAACTCTCAAAGTATTGTATAAACAAATCTAATCTAGTGTCTTTGACTTTTTCTATTCCTTTATTACTTACTTCTATGTATTTCTAGATTTCATTATCCATTTTTCATTTAGAATTTTGATTAAATTAATTTTCTTATAAACCACAATACAAGGCATTAATTTCTCTATCTTCTAATTCAAAAGAATAAATATCATCAGGATTCCATTCATATTCTCTTTAAATAGTAGTAATATAGCCATGAATAACTATCTTCTATAGTGGATAACCAATAGATATACGAAAGCTAGATATGAAATTTTTCTAATAAATATAAATTGAACCATTAAAAATAGATCATGGACGATAGATTATCCTACGAGGGAACCATGGGTGTTTGAAGATCAATTTAAAAAGAAACTTTCTTGAAAAATAAATTAAATTTTTTGAAATAAAATTAAACATTAAAAGATTTTGAAAAAAAAATTAATAAAGAAATGAAATCTCCCTTCGAAATCAAATGTAGGTTAGAGTAGGGTAAAATAGAAAGAGGGGTCAATTTCCCTTTAAAATAATAAAGTAACAATAAAAGTCTTAAAGACTAAAAATATATTTTTAAAATATTGATTAAAATTAAAACCTTTTGTATAATTTAAGAAGAAAAATGATACATGTAAATTAATAGAGTTAGTACAATGGAATAATTATAAGATATTATAAAAGATGAATCATATAAGAACAAGTGATTTGTAAATTGAATGATTGAGCATATTTATATATGAATGTATAAGAAAAATGATAATAAAAATATAAATAAATAAAGAATAAAACAAATAACACTATTTGATAAATGAGTTCCATTAAAGTGCTTTGATGAACCTCTATGTCTCCTACCCCAATTACTTTAGGGTTTATTGTATTAGTCCCTTAGATTTTGCAGTATACAATATACAAAAACTTACTTTATTTTTATGTTATGTAAAGAAACTATAATACAATCTACCCTAGATTTTTAACATTTGTAGCTAGAAATCTTAAAGAGAAGTAATCCCTTTCCTTTTAGTAGTTTTGGAAAGAAACCTGAGTCCCTCACTTTAAAAGTTAGTGAAAACCAAAATACAAAAAAGTAGGTAGGAGAAAATATTTATAGGTAAATATCATTTAGGAATGGTATTTATTCTCTAAAACAGATAATAAGAATCATTATGATAGAATGGTAAAGACGAAGGAGTGATAATAATATTACAATAATATAAAAATCTTGTATAGAGAGAGAGTAAATTTGAATTGAGATCACATGAGAGAAATTTTAAGATTATAAAGCATTGGTGTTGTCAATTAGATGAGAATTTATGTTTCCAAGCCCTTCACGGGGTTTATTTATAGACTTAATGAGTATTTTAGAAGTCTATGATTGAGTCTGAAATTTAATGATGTTGGTGCCAAAATATGTGCATGGGAAAGATAAGAAAAGGACGCAATGGTGAAAAAAGAGTCTTCTTCATGAATCACCTTCATGAATCCCATGAGCATCGCAGCCGGCACAATCCAAGGCCTTCTTTATTCCCACCGTAGAGGAAGGTGACGGTCGACTCTGCGGTTACGACGAACATGACAGAAGTCTTCATGCTATGGAGTGAATATGATTGCCTCTGATATTCCATGGAAATTGATGAAAGCCTCTGCGACCATCACGAAGGGAATGAAGGAATCCTCTATGCCTTGGAGGAGATTATGGTCAAATTCATGGTTATGATAAACTTGATGCAATCTTCCTCTAATTGTGAAGCACAAGTGGATTCACGGCATGCCCTCAGAGAATTGTGCCCCCCTGGTGCCTATAAATACCCTACAGCCCTCACTCAAAATGGTTCAACACCCTGACCTTTCACCTTCTAAACACCCAAATCACAAATTACCCTTTGCTCTGTGAACCATTAAAAAAATTAATAATCTGAGGTACTTGAGCATTGAAAAATCCCTTTCCCTTTACTCAAGTTTAATTCCTCTTTAGGTAGGGATGCCCTTCCTAGGGCCTATGGGTCATCTCCAATGAAGGAGACCCCTTTGGGTACTCAGGACATCCTGAATCACCCCAGCTTCATGAAGCACCCTCCAAAAACATGTGTACTCAATGCTGAGTCTAAGACTCTATGTTTCTCAAAGTTATCCTCT
This sequence comes from Viscum album, assembly GCA_963277665.1. Classification (NCBI taxonomy): domain Eukaryota; kingdom Viridiplantae; phylum Streptophyta; class Magnoliopsida; order Santalales; family Viscaceae; genus Viscum; species Viscum album. The sequence continues at coordinate 1,212,551,563 of OY728121.1, forward strand.
TTGCAAAGTGATATTCTCTAAGAGCCATTGTGCTCTGTGAATCCCTGTGCTCTGTAAATCCAAGTGCACTACAAGCCCGTATGATATGAGGTCCCATGAGCTCTGTGAAGCCCTAAGATCTGTGAAGCCCTTTGCTCTACGAACCATTACGCTTTTTGAATCCCCTCTCTATGAGACCTCTTTCTTCGCAAACCCTCTTTCTGTGTGTCCCTACAGGATTTTCCGAAGTGATTTCAAAGTCCCTTGGGAAGTGCTTCATGTTGAGTTACTTTGCCTCATGCTTCTTTGAAAATTCACACAAATGGATATTTCTTCTTTTCAAAGCCACAATAATGTTATTCCCTCAATGGATCACTCCACAAATCCATTTTGATAAGAAATTGTTGGTGCCTTCCCTTCACAAAGGGTTAAAGATCACTTGTTATATAAGTACTAAGGGTGAAGAGTGAACCCTTACTGTCTAAGCTATAGGACATTAAACTTCCAAGCACCCACATCCTCACCAAAATATGTTAAACTATTATGGCCTCATGTGTGGTAGGTCCAAGAGGATCAGAGAGGGAATGGGAATTGGTTCCCCCCCCCCCCCGCTCACTCTTTCCCTCTGAGCTTTTTCTCCATGCACACCTCGAGCAATCTCCATGTAATCCCTGAAACCCTTTGATGGGATGATTTAGGTATGACGACCATATCCTCCTCATAAATCATAGCACCCTCCCTTATCGTCGATTCTACCCTCTAGAGTAAGCCCCTATTTCCTATTTGGAACACTAGCCATGCGTAAACCCCATTCCATTCCTCATATACACACTTTTCACGACATTATCGTTAGGCCTTTTTGCCTCTTGTTTCTCACACCGAGCATGACTCATGTGGGCTTAGAGTAAACATCAACCATGACACCCTCTTAGGGCCGCTAACCATTCATAATCCTCAAGCCTCAGCACCATCTGAACTACATGGACTTTGATCCTTTCCCCTTTTCAAGTAAGGTACATAGGAAGCCTCTTTGAGGATCAAGCCCATCACCCATCGGCCCCAACCACTTCACGTTGGTTCACCCTCATCCTGCATGATGTTAAACTGTATTCCCCTTCTATCTTGGATGATGTTAAACTGTACCCTTTCAAACTACGTGGTTTTTTATCTCTGTCTCTTAGATAGGGTAGGTAGGAAGCCTCCCTGAGGTTCAACCCCAAACACTAGTAAACTTCAATGTCCCTTTTGTTGGGACCCACATCCTTGGTCTGTCCCTTAGGGGCATCAGACCAGCTCACGAGATACTAACCATGCTTATTCACCAAACTAAATTCACACCCCTTCAACTAAGAGTGTCCCTATTGCGATGGGATTCTAACCACATGAAATTCCCAACATGTATTTGGGTCGTTATCCTTTATGTACACCCCAATTCTGTGCCCCATTCTTAACTATGTAGACTTTGATTCCCTTCCACGGGGATATGTAAGAAGCCTTTATGAGGTTAAATCCCCTCACTCGTGTCCCATCCTAGTCTCTTTCCTAAGCCTTTGTGTTCTAGGAAGGTCGTGCCCCAACCTAGAGGTCTTACTTCCTTCGGGTCCCATTCATCTATCCATTCTCACTGGCCGCCTCGTTAGGTGTCCCATCACCCCAACGAACTATGCGGACTTTGATTCCCTACCACGGGGATACGTAGGAAACCTCTCTAATGTTCAAGCCCAATATCACTATCATCTTCATGTCAGTTCCATCCCATTCCTCCCATCCACTTCATTCAAACATCCATCATCCATCATGATTCCTACTCAAGCCACCACATCTTGGTGGGATCATGCCACTTCCTTGGGCAGCTAACCATGCATAATCCCCACACAATCCATAACCATCCAATCAAGAGTGTTCCTCTTGTGATGGTCCGCTAACCATGCATAAGCCCCAACATTTCTTTGGTTTGTTTTCCTTTATGTACACCCTGATTCATCCCCCTCTTGAACTACATGGGTTTTTATCCCTTTCTTCTACATAGGTTACGTGGGAATCCTCGTTGAGGTTCAATTTCATCCAATGGTAAACCTTGGTGTCCCCTTTGTTAGGACCCAATCGTCTTTGAATCTCTCTTCATGGGGCGTTTTGATCCACCCATCTAGAAATCCTCCCAGGTGCTCCCTATTTGGGAAGTACCCATTTGATCCACTCTCATTAGTGTTATGATCAGTCTGATCTATCTCCACTAGATGTTAAACTCGATGCATACCCTATGTTAAACATGGGAAGCTATGGAAAACCTTATAGACATGCCTCTGGCATACAATTCCCCACACTCAACATGGGATGCCTCATGCTTCTGTGCCCTTGAGAAGCCCTGTCATAAGGGAAACAAATCCAAGTGTACAACTATTTTAGTGTCCAAATATGCCAGGAATGTCCAACATGACTACTCTCCTGACTGAAGTTTTCTTCTCTGACTTGACCCCTTGGAATGTCCTGATAGAAGTAGTGTAATTAACTAGCGTTCACAATGATATGGCATTGGGAATGAGATTCATGAACAAAAAACTAGATCTATGAGGGAGACCCAGACTAGAAGACGAATTCTGAAGAGGAATCCATGAAAGGAGAGACCAACATCCCATCATCCTATTTTGATCAAGGAACACACGTCCCTGAATAAGTGATGGATTTCACCCACCTTTGGAAAGCGTGAATGTGGGGAAACAACCAGCGTGTCACAGCATGACAATGTGTGCCCCAACAAAATAATCATAAATATAAATGGTGAAACCAACAAGAATGTTCTCCTCATTTTGGAGATTAGTAGCATTCGACACATCAATAGATAAGCATGTCAATGGATCCATATATCTGGAACTAGGTCCAATTAATAAAATAGTGGTCCTAGCATGAAACTCACCAAATTTTGGGGTATTTAATCGTTGGGAATTCCGATTTGGGACATTTTTAGCGTGGATCTTCTTATACCTTCATGGAAGACTAAAACGTATTGGGAAATTGTGCATCTCTTTCCTATTTTCTATAATAATTAGTGAATTTTCCTACTTTTCCTGACCCAAGATCAAGCTATAGGAAACTGATCACCTCCCTCCCACGGATGAAGGGGCATGGACAGTATGAATGTGTCAATTCCCCATGGCTTAATCTCCTCTATGATGGCTCCCACACCCAAGCCTACTGTGTGCCCACGCCCCCTCTCACCCTCTGAATTTATTCATGAGAGGGTGATTGAGTCTCTTGTTTGACAATATGAACATGAATGGGTCATTCCGATGAGGTACATGGCCCACCAAGACATGGAGGCCTTGGTTCCCCATCAATGCTGCCACCCCCAAGGTCCATGTAGGGAGTTGCTACTCCCCACTCTGACCTTCAACAGCTTCAAGATCCTATCCTCGGAGCACTCCTACAACTCACTCCCTTATGCTGATGAAGTAAGGGATGTCAGAGTCCACCTAGCCAGGACTTCAGATAGGGATCCACCGAAGAGGGCACCCACTAGGATTCATCATTGTTATCATACGGTTCTACAGACCGAAGAGTAGGCAGTTCGTCCCCTTACACAGCCATCTCCAGTTCGGCTGACCCATCTTCAATGTTGGGTGCAAGCTTAGGAGTATGCCCACCAGGGGAATTATCATCTACGGATTTAGTGGCCCGAGACACCACCGACATGAGCTATCAACCCACTATCATCATTGGGAAGGGGAACCTCTCAGTTACAGGATAGGGGCACTTCAATGCCTGGACAAATTTGAAGCACCAGTCACCCTGTGAGAAGGTTTAACTGGCTCTCCTGGTTACTAGGGAAAGAAGAAGCCATCACGAGATAACCCGCGATGATGAAATCCATTAAAGAGGTCCTCCCTATACCAGTATCAGATAGATTGGAGGTCCACCCCACTAATTCATTAAGTATGGAGGTCCTCCCCATTCCACTATCATTAACTCTGGCAGAGTCCCTCCCCGCTTCAGTAACATTCAGCATAAAAGTCCTCCCCATTCTCTTGGCCTCAGGTATGAAAAGTTCCTTCACATACCAGGTTCTCAATGAGAGGGTCTTAATTTCCCGCTCACCCAATAGCATGGAGGCCCTCCCCATGTGCTCATCAATTCTGGAAGGGGTCCTCCTTATGCCAGCAATCACCAAAGTGGAGGTCCTCCTGGCTTCATCAATGGATAATGCAGAGGCCCTTCTTGGGACCAGTATAATAAGTACGAAGGCCCTATTTTCACTACTACTAATAGGGATGACTAACACGAAAATCCTACCTGCACTATAGACGACCACCATGGAGGTCCTCCCCATGTGTTTACTCTAGCTCCAATGGAGGCCCTCCCCACTCCAGCACTATCAAACATGGAGTTCCTCCTCGTGTTCCATTCGACATTTTTCTGGGTTCCCCTCACACCCCAAATCATTAGAGAGGAGGTAATCCTCACTTTAGCAACATCTGATGTGAAGGCCTTCCTCATATCCCATACAGTGTAGGAGAAGGTCCTCCCAACTCTAGAACCAATCTACACAGAGGAACTCCTCGTGTCAAAAAACTAGCATGTCCTGAAGAATCAACCTGGGGTTGGAGGGTGGGTCACTACTACCAAAGGAAGAATCTTGAGAAGCTTCAAACCACATTCAAACCCATCTAATTTTCAGATTCTAAGGAATAGTGTGATTCAGTGGTGGAACCCTCATCCTGATCTTCTATGTCAGAGGCAGGGGCAGGAACAAGTTGTATAAGCCTCATGCTTTAGGAAGGTGAGGACCACTGGATCCTTGAATCCCTTCGAAGATATATATAGGAGGAGTAATATTTTCCCCCGTTCTAGGGCATGGTCATGCAATCCTCTTTATCATCAACAGGACCATTCTCCACCTCAACATGATATCACAGAGAGTTTTTCTGGGGAATGATAGAGGACGAGCAACAACATGACCCACCACCAATGATTATAGCCCCTAAACCGGAAGCAGTGGTCGTTAGTTTATATTTTAGGTATGTGGGGGGAAATCAGTTCATTCTTCGGAAGATGTCCTGACATGTGAGGGATTGTCAGCCTGCGTGCCATACTCTCCACTGGCTATTCTATCATTGCAACAATCCACTTCAGTTCCGTTATCGGTCCCTTAATCACCTCTAGTCAAAGAGTGGGGAAAAAAAGGACTGGATCCTGAGTCTGATCCAAGAATTTTGTGGGACATTCACATCACAAATAACCTCCATGAGATTTTCTGGCCCATTATAATAGCAGGTTTCAGTATTTTGGAATCTCTCACCTGAGAGGAGGTCTTGTGCTTCCACCAAACTCTCTGGGAAACACACTTACATCTCTGGCATCGATGGGTGTCTTACCCCAAGAGCCAGAAACACTTCAATAATATCAGTTAGCAATTCTGCATGGTCAACTTGGTTGCACTCCCCATGGATCAGTGCTTTGAGTCACCCGACCTCCATCATAACCTCCAACAACGATGCATCTAGAGCTTTAAAATGATTTTCATAATTATTAAGGAGTCTTCTCCCCATGTCCAGATCCATGGTTGGGGGTAGGATGTTTCCCTTTATTTATATCCTATCTAGTGCCATCCTAGCTTGCTAGGTGATATTGAGGATATTCCTCCAGTAATAATCATAGTTAACATGGCCGACCAATCAAATGAAGAGACCGATCTAGGACTCATTGAAGATAACTTATCCCCTGGGGTGGTGCCACAACTGTGGGATCTTTTGGGTAGGGTTACTCGCCAACCTATAAATTTACTGGACCTTCATGTGACTTCTAAGTTAGTATCCTTCAATCGGAACCCCAATAAGGGTAAAGAGAATGTTGGGTCCGTCAAACCCTCAAACCCGTCTGGCTTAGTGCAGAAGATGGAATATGACCCTAAAAATCCTACATTGCATCAATAGCTCGTGGAACATAAAAAGATCATTGATGAACTTGTAACAACCCAATGTTTTTAATGGAAATTCCCTTCTTATAAATATGCCATAAAATCACATAATAATGAACTACTAAGAGATAAGTGACCTTTAAACATAATTTTTTCACTTATGTGTTTGGAATTTCAAAAATCAGGCATACATGGTTGTGTTCAAGATGTTTTTTGGAGTCTGATAAGAAAAACATAACTTTTTAGTCAATATTAACATACCCTTATGAATAGTGATATACCCTGATGAATAGTAACCTCACCTATGATAGTATAAAAATAATATTCAAGTTGGAAGTACAATATACCTATGTTTTAGATTGAGTTAATTCATGTTTTAAATCTAGTTTTTGATAATAAATTATGATTTTAATTAAATATTAAAATAATAATATTTAGAAACTTATTTTTGAAAAATGGACTTCATTTTTGGATTCTACATGTAAAAAAATGGTTAGGGTAAATTTTTTAGATTTTTCTGAAATACTTGAATTTTTTATAAATAGTAAAATACGGTAATTTACCTTATGTATACATTATAAGCTAAATAAACTATTACTAGAATCATGGATGATTTCACCACCCATGGTTCGAATTCACATGACCCATTTATTATTCTTGGTCATGGAATACTTACTATTATTTTTCTTGGGAAGAAATAATAAATTAATGATTATTATATTAAGAAATCCCTCCTCTCCTCCACTATAAAAACCCCCTTCACTACCTCTTCTCTCCACTCCTGTCAAGCTCCAAGAATTCTCTAAATTATGCCCAAATCTCTCCCCAAGGTACTCACCCACGTCCAAAAGATCTCAGCCTCCTCAAAATACCAAAACCTCTCCCCTTAAGAGGTTCCCAAAGGAGGAAGTCTCAGAAGGTAAATTCCTCTTCCCAAATTTCTTCTTTTCTTTTAAGTTATTTTCTTTTTTATTTCCTTTCCTCGCCTACCTTCACCATAATAGTATGATAAATCCAGTAGAATATGTGTACTATAATTTATTCATGCTAGTGGTATATTTCATTATCTTCTCTCTTTTCCCTGCCCTTTTATTTGAAAGAAATGAAAGCACTGTTTGAGATGTGCTAATTTAGAACATTCAAGGACAACAGTTTATCAATTTCTATTATTATCATTAATTCTGGTCATAAAACCATTTGTGTTAAGGTTGAACTGAATTATTATATATTTAATATATCCTATTTTTGGTTATGTTATCCTTTGGTACAAATGTAATTAAGTTATAAATCAAAACACATTCTTTGTAATCAAATCCTCCGATCAACAAAAACGGTTATCACTATGGTTATATATGTATAATAATTCAACTTCACTCTAAGTAACCTAATTAAAATTAAAACCATGTAATATCATGGATATGAAATAAATAATATAACTTCAATTCTAGACAGCCACTTCCATCTAGCCTATAATCCAAACTTAAATATAAGTGAACATGTCTTTAAAGCCATGTAAACAAATGAACTCGAACAATGAAATTAAACCTTATAACTAGTCAAAAAGGATTTTAATGAACTAAAAAGGGTTATAATAAATAAATTACATATAGAAGAGGTTATGGAATTATTAATTAATAATCCTAATTTGTTTATTCAGGTCATTAATAACAAGTGGAGAACACCACCGGATTTAAGGTAAGGGATCCTCTCCTTTTATCTCTTAATCAAGATTGTCCTCTATACGATTCCTTTATATGTGTACTAGAAAATGATGGGGTATGTTTAAGAACCTACCCCATACTTCCTTTTTGATTTATAAATGATGAGAAACCCCATTTATCTCTCATCAATCCCTCTTGGTCACACCTGACACCATGCCGATAAAATCATAACGAATTCTACCCAAACTTTCTTTGTTCTTTCAGGTTGCCTTATCTTTCTTTAAAAATGGTGTTATCTTATCTATATATGTGAGTCTTATGAATTCTGGTTATTTGTACAAGATTATTATATCAATACCCTTTCATTAATTTCTTTCGGTGACTTACATGTTTTTGAAAGATTCCCTCCTTAGAACTTTCCGATAAGCAAACCTGTTTTAAGGGGACTTCCCTAATTTTTAACCAAATTTCAAGTTCACTCTATCCTTTATTTTAAGACACCATTGTCTTTATAGAATCTGTATTTTTATTATGAAAACCTTCTTGGTTTAATTCTGGTTTTATATAAAATAATGTCCTCTTTTCTATTTGAAAGTCTCTATTGTGTTTTCCTTAAAACCACACAAAAATGTTTTAATGCTAATGTTTCTAAAATACATTTCTAATTGGTTGTAATTTCTATTTGACACCACTTACAATTTTATATTCCTATTTAAACCTATTAATTTCCATGTATGTTCTAATCCTTTCCATTCATGGACACTTTCATGATACACCCATTGGATATGTTTTATGTCATGACTGTGGTACCCAATTCTTTCCATGGGTACCCTTATGTTTGTGTATGGTTGATTATGTATGATTGTATATGTGGTAAGAATATTTATGTAGCAAGAATATTCATGAAACTTTTGATATTGGTGTGCCCAGATAGATCTTCAATTCATTGGGTAAGGATATGTCTCATGAGATGTGATGTGAAACGGGATTGGCGGTTAGCCTTGACCCATACTAAAGATATGATTTATGATTCTACCACATTAATATGACTCCATGATTATATGATCCCATGATTATATTGAATGATTTCATAAGTTTCATGCTTTGGATATCATTATTTCATGCCTCTTAACTCATGTTCTTAAGATGTATCCTTATGTTCATTCCCATACTGGGAATTTTTATCTCATCCCTTTGTTCATGTGTTCCCCAGGGTACCCTATACATATGTAAGTGCTCATAGGAAGTTAAGAGCTCATTATGGAGATTAAATAAAGAAGTGTTTTTTTAGCCCCATGTTTTATGTTATATGTACCAAGCCTTCCAAGACACTAGACTTAACGATCCTTAGCTTGTACTCTGATGATTAATTATGCTTAAAATCATGAAATGTTTTATGTAAAAGGCTTGGGTCACTATAGTTAGTATCAGAGGATGGTCTAGTTATTTTTGGATATTAGGAATAGAGAACCTTAGTTATAACCTTAAGGATGAGACTAAGTATAAGGAAACAGTCCTAAATTTTGGTGAGTATAGAGTAAGTGGTTTATCAAGAAAATACATCCCTGTCTGGATAAGAGCAGATAAAGGCAGCTCTGGCACAGATGTATCTAGGGGGAAAACCCAAAAACAACGCTTTGAGATAGACTCTAACGGGAACTGGTGAACGATAACGGGCCTTGCTACACTCTTTGTTACGACACTCCCAGAGGATATGCTTCGGTAGATTCACGAGCTTAGTACAAACCATTTTTAAGAAAAAAACCCATAAGAATATCAGTTAAGAAATAGATCAAGGATAACCTAGATATAAACCTAAGGAATCAAAAGTTAGGATTTACTTCTTCTTTATAAGTTCATAATTTTATGTTCAAAGTTTCTATTTATGCCCAATAGATAAGTATTCAAGACCTCTAATTATACGTTCTTTTTCTTGGTTAATGGCGGGAAATAAAAGAACACATTCCAATAAAAAATGTGATAGGAAATGTAATGATTTCTCTAATGACATGCCTGATGTGACGGAAGAGGGTGCTCAAAACTTCTTGACCATACTTGCTCAACTGGCTCGAGTTATGAATAATAACTTGAATCAGGTCAAACGTCCCCCTCCTCCAAGGAAAGAGCAAGTTGTCGTAGAAGCCTTTGTGTGGAAAAGGACTCCCATGTTTAGTGGTTCTTCTAATCCCCTCCTCGTAGAACAATGGATTAACTCCATTGAAAATATTTTCTCTGTCCTCCAGTGCTCGGAAGAAGAAAAACTTGTACTGACAGTCTATCATTTTGATAGGGAAGCTAGTCAGTGGTGCACACTGATCAAGAATATGATGTCCCAAGAAGAAATTGATTCCATAGAATGGGAGTAATTCAAGAGTTTGTTTTTCAACAAATATTTTCCTTGAACCCTCTGTCTCAAGATGGAAAGATAGTTCCTTGGACTCAAGCAGAAGGAAGATGAGTCCATCGGGGTGTATGAAGTGAAACTTACAAGGCTTTCAAGGTACGCCTCTGGCTTTGTCATGAACACTGAAAGAAATGTAGATCTCTTCTTTATTGGACTAAAGCCAAGTCTACGAAAAGTGTTTGCAATTTGAGACTTTGACATCTATGAAGAGATTGTCCGTTGTGCCCTCAATGTTGACATAGAGATTGGAGACTCTCAGTGGTCTCATGGGCCTAGTGACAATAAGAGGAAAATGGAGAACAACATGGGTGGTTGATCAAAAAAATCCTATGATGTAAAGATGCATCACTTTCCCCTTTGCTATAATTATGGGAAGAAGCATCTTGGTGACTGTCTTAAGGGAACTAAGAAGTGCTTCAAATGTGGAAAGTTTGGTCATCTGGCCAAGAACTGCTGAAGGGATATGAAAAATCCCACTAATGTTGAAGAAGAACGGAAGGATTAGATCAACACTCAGCCTGCATTGCAGTGTTTTAACTGTAAGGAGCTTATGCATTATGCGATCAATTTCTCTAAGTCGAGGATTGTCGGAGGCAATCAATAACAACCTCCATGTAAACAAGGAAGGGCTTATGCTATCACTACTACTGAGGTGGAACCGGAAAATTATGTGGTGATAGGTATTCTTTTTATTCATTCAATAATAGAAAACATACTATTTGAATCTGGTTCTACACATTCTTTCATATCATGCAATTTTAGTAGAACTATTCAAACACCACCTCAAAATTTTGAGGAAAAGTTATCTGTGAGAACAGTGAATGGGAAAATTATCACATCCATGGTTTATAACTTCTCCTTGGTTAATGTTTGTGGACTGAACCTCCCAGAAAATCTTGTCATACTTCCTTTAGTGGAGTTTGATGCTATCTTGGGCATGGATTTGCTATCATCATACAAGGCCAACATCAATTGTCAGGAAAGGGAGATTACTCTTCACATCCCGAAGCATCCTCCGATTCTTTACAACTGCAAGGAGGAAGATTATTCTCTTTTAGAATCTTCGTCTCAATTTTGGATATTTATTCCTTATGATCATGTATACCTAGCTCAAATGATTGAGACAAAGGTGTGAATCATGCTTGAAGACATGCCCATTATGAGGGGTTACACTGATGTATTCCCCAAAGAGTTGCTTGGTCTTTCCCCTGACCGAGAGGTTGAGTTCTCAATTGAACTTATCCTTGGATCTCTTCCAATCTCAAAGACACCTTACAGAATGTCCACTGTAGAGCTAGAAGAGCTGAAGAAGCAGTTACAGGAGAATATGGAGAAGGGTTTTATATGCCCGAGTGCTTCACTGTGGGGTCCTCCAGTCCTCTTCGTCAAGAAGAAGGATAGATCAATGTGACTCTACATTGATTATCGTGAGATCAATAAAATCACTATAAAGAACAAGTATCCCCTTCTACAGATAGATGAAATGTTTGATCAGCTTCCTGGGGTAGTTATTTCTCTAAGGTGGACCTTCGGTCAGGATATCACCAACTAAAGGTGAGGATGGAAGATATTCCCAAGACTGCCTTTCGAATGAGGTATAGACACTCTGAGTTCATAGTGATGCCTTTCAGACTCACTAATTCTCTATAAATTTTCATGGATTTAATTAATATAGTCTTGAGAGATTACCTCGACAAATTTTTGGTGGACTTTATTGATGATATTCTGATATACTCTAAGAGCAAGGAGGAACATGAGGAGTATTTGGAAACTGTTTTAAAGACTTTGTGAAGGGATAATTTGTATGTAAAGTAAGGTAAATGTGAGTTCTGGATAGAGAAAGTATCATTGTTTTGGCATCTTATCACCAAGAAAGGGATATCTATGGACCCTTCCAAGATGAAGGGAGTTGAAGAGTGGCCGAGGACAACTTCTGTAATAAAGATCCGCAGCTTTTTAGGTCTAGCTGGGTATTATCGAAGATTCGTGAATAAATTTTCATGATTGTCAAACCCAATGACCAAGCGGACACGAAAGGGAGTAATGCTCTTCTGGATATAGGGATGTGAAGACTGTTTCGAGGAGTTGAAAAATAGGTTTATCACTATGTCGGTACTCACACTCCCTTTAAGTGGAAAACTCTTTGTGGTGTATAGTGATACTTCTAAGAAAGGTTTAGGTTGTGTGCTAATGCAAAATGATAAAGTGATAGCCTATGCCTCAAGGTAGCTGAAAATCCATGAGAAAAACTATCCCACACATGAATTGGAGTTAGCCGCTGTGATCTTTGCCTATAAAATCTGGTGGCATTATCTATATGGGAAAAAATGTGAGATATATACTGACCACAAGAGTTTCAAATATATATTCACATAGAAAGAGCTTAATATGGGCCAACAAAGTTAGATAGAGCTCATCAAGGATTATGACGGCTCAATCCACTACCATCCCGGTAAGGCAAACAAGGTGGTGGATGCTCTAAGTAGAAAGGATCCTGCATCTTTATCAATGATGAGAATTGAAAAGGATCTGATCTTCTTGGATTAGCAAAGGATGGACATTGGAATCATTAAGGGAGGAACATCATCAATCCTTTCTCAAATGATTTTTCAATCATCCCTCTTGTAGAAAATAAAGGTTTTTCAAATAAAGGATGTGGAAATTTAGAAAAGGGTGGAAGCTGTTAAAAATGGGAAATCCTCCGATTTCAAAATTTATGAGGAAGGAGTTGTAAGATTTAGGACACGATTATGTGTACCATATAATCCAAAGATAAAGAAGGAGATATTGAATGATGCACATAGCTCGGCCTTCTCTATCCATCCTGGGAGTACCAAAATGTACCATGATCTCTGAGAACACTTCTAGTGGGATAACATGAAGAAGGAGATTGTGGAATATATATCAAGGTGCTTGGTATGTCATCAAGTTAATGCTAAGTGACAAAAGACCAAAGGTATGATACAGCCATTGCCTATACCCATGTGGAAATGGGAAAATGTTACTATGGACTTTGTCACGGGTCTCCTGAAGACATCTAAGGGAAATAATGTGATATGGGTTGTGGTTGACCAACTCACCAAGACATCCCATTTCATCGCTATTCGGGAATATATCTCACTCGAACAACATGCAAAGTGATATGTGAAGGAAGTGCTGATACTGCACGGTGTTCCACTCTCAATTGTCTCTGACCATGATCCAAGGTTCACATATAAATTCTTGAGGAGTTTTCAACATTATTTGGGTACTGAATTGAGTTTCAGCACGGCCTATCACCCCCAAACTAATGGCCAATCTAAAAGGACTATTCAGATGCTTGAAGATATTCTAAGATCCTACTCTCTAGAATTTAAAGGTGGTTGGGATCAGCATCTCCCATTGGTTGAGTTCTCATACTACAATATCTTCCACTCAAGTATTCAGATGGCTCCATATGAAGCTCTGTATGGAAAGTGATGTAGAACTACAACCTATTGGGATGAAGTTGGAGAAAGAAAGCTACTTGGACCTGATCTTGTTCAAGAGATAACAGAGAAGGTTCAAGTCATCCAGAAACACATCAAAGTTGCTCAAATTCAGCAAAAGAGCTATGCTGACAACCGTAGAAGGGACTTGGAGTTCAACGTTGGAGATAAAGTCTTCCTTTGATTTTCTCCATGGAAGAGAGTCATGCGATTTGGGAAGAAAGGGAAGCCAAGCCCAAGGTATATTGGCCCCATTGAGATCCTTGACCGCATGGGATCTGTGGCCTATCGGCTTGTACTTCCACAAAATATGGCTCGATTTCATGATGTTTTCCACATATCACTCTTGAAGAAGTACATACCTGATCCCTCACATGTACTAAACTCATAGGTGGTGCAGCTGGAAGATAATCTCTCCTATGAGGAGCAACCAGTAAATATTATGGATCAGAGAGATATGGTTCTATGCAACAAGACAACCCATCTTGTCAAAGTGTAGTGGAAGAACTATAAGTTTGAGGAAGAAACATGGGAATTGGAGGAAGCAATGAAGGATAATTACCAACATCTATTTTTGGCCTCGAATGTAAAACGAAATTTCGAGGGTGAAATTTCATAAGGGGGGAAGAATGTAACGACCCAATGTTTTTAATGGAAATTCCCTTCTTATAAATATGCCATAAAATAACATAATAATAAACTACTAAGTGATAAGTCACCTTTAAACATAAGTTTGTCACTTATGTGTTTGGAATTTCGAAAATTCGGCATGCACAGTTGTGTTCAAGATGTTTTTTGGAGCCTTATAAGAAAAACTTAATTTTTTTGGTGAATAATAACCTACCCTAATGAATAGTAACACATACTTAGGAATAGTGATATACCCTAATGAATATTAACCTCACCTATGATGGTATAAAAATAATATTCAAGTTAGAAGTACAATATACCTATGTTTTAGATTGAGTTAATTCATGTTTTAAATCTATTTTTTGATAACAAATTATGATTTTAATTAAATATTAAAATTATCATATTTAGAAAATTATTTTTGAAAAATGGACTTCATTTTTGGATTCTACACATTGAAAAATGGTTAGGGTGAATTTTTGAAATTTTTTTAAAATACTTGAATTTTTTATGAATAGTAAAATACAGTAATTTACCGTATATATACATTATAAGCTAAATAAAATATTCCTAGAATCGTGGATGATTTAACAACCAATGGTTCTAATTCACATGACCCATTTAATATTCTTTTTCATGTAATACTTACTATTATTTGTCTTGGGAAGAAATAATAAATTAATTATTATTATATTATGAAATCCCTCCTCTCCTCCACTATAAAAACCCCCTTCACTACCTATTCTCTCCACTCCTGTAAAGCTCCAAGAATTCTCTAAATTATGCCCAAATCTCTCCCCAAGGTCATCCCCCACGTCCAAAATCTCTCAGCCTCCTTAAAATACCAAAACCTCTCCCCATAAGAGGTTCCCAAAGGAGGAAGTCTCAAGAGGTAAATTCCTCTTCCCAAATTTCTTCTTTTCTTTTAAGTTATTTTATTTTTTATTTTATTTCCTCACCTACCTTCACCATAATGGTATGATAAATCAAGTAGCATAAATGAACTGTAATTTATTCATGCTAGTGGTATATTTTATTACCTTTTCTCCTTTCCCAACCTTTTTATTTGAAAGAAATGAAAGCACCGTTTGAGATGTGCTAATTTAGCACATTCAAGGACAACGATTTATCAATTTCTATTATTATCATTAATTCTGGTCATGAAACAATTTTTGTTATGGTTGAACCAGATTATTATATATGTAATATATCCTATTTTTGGTTCTATAATCCTTTGGTACAAATGGAATTAAGTTATAAATCAAAACACTTTCTTTGTAATCAAATCCTCTGATCAACAAAAACGGTTATCACTATGGTTATATATGTATAATAATTCAACTTCACTCTAAGTAACCTAATTAAAATTAAAACCATTTAATATACTGGATATTAACTAAAGAATATAACTTTAATTCTGTACAACCACTTTCATCTAGAATATATTCCAAACTTGAATATAAGTGAATTGATCTTTAAATCAAAGTAAACAAATGAGCTCGAACAATGAAATTGAACCTTATAACTAATCAAAAAGGATTTGAATGAACTAAAAAGGGTTATAATAAATAAATTACATATATAAGAGGTTCTGGAATTATTAATTAATTATCCTAATTTGTTTATTCAGGTCATTAATAACAAGTGGAGAACACCACTGGATTTAAGGTAAGAGATCCTCTCCTTTTCTCTCTTAATCAAGATTTTCCTCTATACTATGCCTTTATATGTGTACTAGAAAATGATGTGGTATGTTTAAGAACCTCCCCCATAATTCCTTATGGATTTATAAGTGATGATAAACCCCATTTCTCTCTCATCAATCCCTCTTGTTCACACCCGACACCATGCCGATAAAATCGTAACGAATTCTACCCGAACATTCTTTGTTCTTTCGGGTTGCCTTATCTTTTTTTAAAAATGGTGTTATATTATCTATCCATGTGAGTCTTATTACTTATGGTTAGTTTTACAAGATTCATATATCAAGACCCTTTCATCACTTTCTTTCGGGGATATACATGTTTTTGAAAGATTCTCTCCTTAGAACTTTCTGATAAGCAAACCTGTTTTTAGGGGACTTCCCTAATTTTTACCCAAATTTCAAGTTCACTATATCCTCTATTTTAAGACACCATTGTCTTTATAAAATCAGTATTTTTATTATTAAAACCTTCTTCGTTCAATTCTTGTTTTATATAAAATAATTTCATCTTTTATATTTGAAAATATCTCGAGTGTTTTCCTTAAAACCTCACAAAAATGTTTTAATGCTAATGTTTCTAAAATACATTTCTAATAGGTTGTCACTTATATTTGACACCACTTACCATGTTATATGCCTATTTCACCCTATTAATGTCCATGTATGTTCTAATACTTTCTTTTCATGGACACCTTCATGATACACTCATTGGATATGTTTTATGTCATGATTGTGGTACCCAATTCTTTCCATGGGTACCCTTATGTTTGTGTATGGTTGATTATGTATGATTGTATATGTGGTAAGAATATTTATTTGGAAATAATATTCATCAAAATGTTGAGATGGTTGTGCCCAGATAGCGCTCCAATGCATTGAGTAAGGATAAGTCTCATGATATGTGATGTGAAACGGGATTGGCGGTTAGCCTTGACCCATAATAAAGATATGATTTTTGATTCTACCACATTTATATGATTCCATGATTATACGATCCCATGCTGATATTGAATTATTTCATAAGTTTAATGATTTGTATATCATTATGTCATGCCTCTTAACTCATGTTCTTGAGATGTATCCTTATGTTCATTCCCTTGCTGGGAATTTTTAGCTCATCCCTTTGTTCATGTGTTCCCCAGGGTACCCTATACAGATGTAAGGGATCAAAGGATGTTAGGATCTCATTATTGAGATTAAATAAAGAAGTTTTTTTTAGCCCCATTTTTTATGTTATATGTACCTAGTCTTCCAAGACATTAGACTTAACGCTCCTTGGCTTGTAATCTGATGATTAATTATGCTTAAAATCATGAAATGTTTTATGTAAAAGGCTCGGGTCTCTATAAACTTCTCTCCTAAAATGCACCAGAACGGTGGCTAGATTATGGTAATCCTACACTGGGGAAATGGGGGCAAGTTTAGCCTCCCCCCGGTGCATTTCCTCCTGGTGACCTTGACCATCCTGTCTATATGGACAGGGTAGAGGATGGAGTTTATGGAATGAGGGTGTGATATGAATCACTGAATCCACTAGAGTTTCATGATAACCCTCTTCAGGACCCAATTTAGGTTCCCCCAGTCGCTCCACAAGTCGTTCCCCCAACAGTCCTTCAAGTCATCCCATTGGCCGCTCCACAAGTCATTGGTCCTCTTACCATGCGGAAGAACCTTCCAAAACACTGGTGGTCATAGATCCTCATCAAGGCAAGAATCCCCACCAAGATGATCCAATAGATTCTATCATTTCCTATCTTGAGGCTTTGGAAACCCGACAAGTGGAACTCCCTCTCAACGGTAATCCATATCTGACATGGTTGGATGATATTCCAACTCCCCTGAGTTTCGGAAATCCTACCTTCTCCCCTTTTAATGGGATGGGTGATCCACTATAGCATCTGGCCCACTTTATTTCAAGGTGTGGACCCATTCTGGGAACTCCAGCATAGTAGGAGGCCGCCAAGCTCTGGTATTTTGTGCAGACACTGGAAGGGCCCGCATTTGTCTAGTATATCTAGTTACTCATTGGATCAATAGCTAGTTGTGAGGATCTTTATAGGAATTTTGTTTACCAGTTCAGTTCCACCACCTAGAAGACAAGCATTGTTGACCTCTTAAAATACAAGCAGAGGCCTGATGAGAAGGTCACAAATTTCATCGCTAGGTGTAAGGGTCTCATCTATTCATTTGATATGTTGCTGACTTAGGAACATATGCTAACAATATGTGTGTGGAATTTCAAGAATAAATTGGTCCCTTCTCTCATCACTCATAACTACCCAGGGGGATTTTTGGAATTTTTTGACAAAGCCCATCATCTAGAGGAATCCTTATAGCAAGCCAAATAGGAACATCTGTTTCCCCCTGTAGTTCTTGTAAGAAGATCCGCCAAGGTCGAGAAAACTATTTTTTCATAGTTATAAGCCCCTATAAAGTTGGAGTTATTACCGGAAGAGCCACCTCCACAGCATCACTAAGGTCCACCACCCTAGGTGCAGCCTCTGGCAAGAAACGCTCGCCTTAGAATAGATAGGCACCTGTGCATAATGAGTCACTGCCATCTAGGTGGTATAATCACATCCCTCCTCCTAATTAGGCTTCGCTAGCCCCTCGTCAGGGCCAGGCTCCCAGATATTTTTTTCTGAATTAGAAAAATTGGACCTACTCATTTAATTATTCTCATGTCCCTGGATATTTCTGAATCACCTTGGATTAGGGAATCTTACTATTGCTGGAATGCAAGATGCTTGAAGAGGTAGAACTCACTGATCGCCCCCAACTACTATCTCTATCACTAGATCATTAGGAACAACCTAAAATAATGCTCTGTATTTAAATATTGTATCCAAGACCAGGTCGATAACAATATATTCAGGTTGGTTTCATCCCCGGCACAGGTGTAATGTGTGTTTATAAAGCTTAATAGCGACAGCAAGGGTGAATGGATGCAAGTTTCTAAATGTGGGTCTTAAAAATACAACAACTAGATAGCTTGAAAGGTAGTCACCCATGCCCATGGTATTATCCATGCATGTTTGAATCGACCCGATCCTTCATAAGTTTCTGCTTTACTTATAGCCACTACTTCTGTATCAACATATCAACCTTCCTCTTCCCTGAAGGGCAAGCATAGATGGTGTAAGGGAAAGAAAAGTCCCTCGCTGATGCCATCGTCATCCCATACTATCGGTGATTTCATGCCCCTGGAGATGGAAATTTCCCCCATAATCCACCCAGTGATGGAGGATTCTTCAAGTGATGATCATGGATACACTTTATTCAATACTTTCAATATGGTAAACCCTTACATGGTTCCTGATGATGATGACCACCAGGGGGACCCCCCCAATGCCCCCAATTGATGCCAATGACAATGGATCTGTGGTTATGTGAATTTCTAGAATGAATTGGTTAGTGCTTCCATCTAAGATGTGCATTCCACCGAGACCAGAAAGCAGGACTAGTGCAGATCTTAGCATGTGCACCCTTCTCATCTTAGTTCATTGGATCTTCTCCCACTACCGTTTTTGCTACTTGATTAAGTAGATCCACCTAGACCATGCTATGGTCAGTCATGTTATATCATGGATAGAACTCAGTCATCTGGACCTCATCTAGTGGTCACTCTATGTGATTCGACTAGTGAGAAATGGACATTCCCAACACCAGCTAGGATCTATCAGTTCAACCAATAGTTCCCTTCCAACCTCCTACCACAGATCGATCTCCTATCAGCAGAAGTATATTCCTGGCATAGAAGTATGATATACTCAGGCATCTAGCTATCATTCCTGTGAATTTCTCTATCCTTGAGGATCTCTTCCTGTTAGCAGATATTCTTGAATCCCTTGAGGAGGCTTTAAGAAGCCCCCTCTAGTTTGAGATAGAGGTAGTAGCCACAAAAGCCTTTTGTGCTAAGATAGTCGAGCATGCGGAATTTTAATCCATCATCTCTTTCTCTAGAGAAGATCAAGGTTATCCTATATAGAGGCACATCCTCCCATTGTACATCACTTTCCATTTCAATGGTGTGGAGGTCTTCCATTTTCTGGTCGACACAAGCTCTAGGATAAACCTTATCCCAACCCAAACACTACAAAATATGGGACTGTCCGAGGTGGATCTAAGTCCCTCTAACCAAAAAATTCAAGGTTATGATAGGAAGGAGCAGACACTGGTTGGAAAGGTTCACCTGAAGACCTAGTTTGGTGGATGAATTGTCAGAACCAAGTTCATTGTTATTGCACAAGACACTGCTTATAATGCATTGATGGGTAGTCCATGTCTCCACCTATACGTGGTAGTCCCTTCCTCATATCACCAATTCCTTATGTACTCCCTTAACGGTCGAGTCGGTGTACTCCAAGGTGATGTGTCTCCCTTTGCCTCTTATGAAGCCCACTACTTGGTTGCCAACTATTACAAGATAAAGGATAAGCAGATTCAGGATAACAAGGTTGAATGCACTACGGCTGCGACCGACCCATGGACAAACTTGGATGAAACCTACAATTTCCTGATTCATAGATTGGAGACCAGGACCCCAGACTTGGGTCAATGCTTTGTTGTATTTGGAATGAGTGGGAAGCCCATTACCAAGTCTAAGGAATTCTTAAAGATCACCTTGTATTCCTACACTAATCAGGCTCTGGTGATCCCAAATCCCCCTACTCCTATAAGATATCAAGATGTTCGTCTTAGGGAAATGAAAATATGTCATAATTGATTGTTTCACTGGAATGGGATAAACTGGATCAAGCCAACACACCACTATTTCTTTGATATCATCAAACATGGCCCCTTATTTTGAAGTCTATATGGGATCGGGTTGAAAACTTTCGTCATTATGGTTTCAACAACATAGGACTCCCCTGATGAGGTGTCCATCACCGCCCAAGATGGCACCAATGTCCCATCAAGATCTGTCGACTTGGAAGATTTTCTTTTTATCGATGATCCTATCACTATGGATGAAGAAGAGGATTTGAAAGATTCTCCTCCCATATACGAAGAGGGTATATCCACTATAGTCAATGAATTGATACAGGTGAACTTTGGTAATGAGATGGATCTGAAACCAACATTGATCAGTGTTTTTATGCCTATATAAGAGAAATAGTGATATGTTGATTTCTTAAGGTACCATATTGATGTATTCACTTGGAGTTATGATGAGATGTCAAGTCTAGATCCTTAGGTCATAATCCACTATCTCGTTCTCCTAGAAAATCATCGTGAGTTCAAACAACCACCTAGAAAGATGCACCCTTCTCACAGTGTCATGGTCAAGGCCGTGGTTGATAAGCTCATCCGAGCTAGCTTCTTAAAGGAGTTCTAGTACCCCAGGTGGTTAGTGTTGGAACCACGACCATTCTATGCAGGAAATAGAGTTTTTTTTGTGTTTGT
Source organism: Viscum album (assembly GCA_963277665.1). NCBI lineage: Eukaryota > Viridiplantae > Streptophyta > Magnoliopsida > Santalales > Viscaceae > Viscum > Viscum album. The sequence goes on from OY728121.1 coordinate 1,212,572,726, forward strand.
TTTCAATCCTTAATGGAATTTTAGAATATTTTCTAGGAAAGGGATCATACAGTTTAAGCAGACAGCAGTACTAAAAGTGGCATCGTTTTCAAGATTTTTCCAAATTTGTGGGCCTGAAAATCAGAAAATGGAGAAAAGTGTGTTTGGAAATGTAATTTGTGTGAGAAATTGTAGTTGTTATGGAAACTTTCATGCAAGCCATGTTTCAGGATCAGAACATCGAAAAATAGGAAAGGCATGAGCTTCACAAAAAATCTGGAGTTCTGTGAGGAAAGTGATTCCTGCATAAAAAATTTTGCACATAGAATGAGAGGTTTTTCATCACATGGAGGGATTCACACATAGGGTTCAGTGATGCCTTTAAATAAGAGGTGACCACCCTCATTCGGGATGGCAGAAGACTTAGAGAAGATCTGAGTTCTGATACATATAAAAGTTGCGTGAAAAGGGAACTATGTGGAAAAGCTGAAGTTGCACAGAAAATTTGAAGTTGCACGGAAAAGTTAAAGTTACACAAAAAATTTCATGTTAAATGAAAAATTTAAATTAGCACATAAAAGTGGTATTTGTGAGAAATATTTTCTGCTCAAAAATAAAATCTTGCATGAAAAATAAATATCTTGCGTGCACAGGGTAGGTGTTGTGCACAATTGTCTGTGTAGGATGAATTCATTTTCTAAATATTTGGTTCATTTATTCAGTGCTTTCAAGTGCATCAATACCAAACTTTGATGAAAGTATTTTCTCATGATGAATAGAGACAAAGGATTCAAGGAAAATCAATTTAAGTGACCTACAATTTGGTAAACTGAGTTTGACTTATCTCAAGGCAGTGATCTAGGGGAGTCGAGGGAAGTGATCTGAGGGATGTAGTGAGCTATCCATGAACCTTTGTAAATGCAGTGTGTTTGGAAAAAATTGGTTGTGACCAAATATTATAATCCTCAAACTAGTAATGATTATTGGATTTAGGTATGACTGGCACACTACTGGCGATTTCTCCTTGGATGTATCCCTTTGTGGTAAACCAAGTAAAAGTGTTGTGTCATCTCCCTGCTTTAATTTCTTTGAAAGATTTAACAAATTACTACCAACATGGGAACAATATTGACAATATTTAAAAGAAAAATTTGACACCTTGATTCACCCCTTCCCTCTCAAGGTGTTCTGGGGTCCTTCAAGTGGTATCAAAGCAAGGTTGCTGGTGCTTGATCTATCTTATACCATCATGGAGAATTCATCCAGTGTTAGGGGAGTCCCCCTCTATAATGGAATTAATTTTCAGATTTGGAATAACAGAATGATATATCATATAAGATCCCTTTTAATGGAAGTCCTAGTTTCTACTGTGCAATGTATACAAGTTACTGATCCAACAGATCTGGCTATGACTGATGTAGATAAGAAAATTATTGATGAAAATGCTAAAGTGCAGAATGCTCTCACTGTAGCCCTTTCTGATCAGATCTATCTAAAGGTGATGATTTTCACCTCATCAAATTACATATGGGATAAACATAAAAATATTTATTAAGGAGATTGAAAATTGAAGGAGGTGAAACTACAAGTCCCGGATAATAGGTTTGATGATCTGAAGATTCATCCTTATGAGAATGTAGAATCCTTCTTCAATTGAATTACTGAAGTGGTTGGAGCAATTCGGGGTCTAGGAAAAGAAATAAAATACGTTGACATTGTAAAGAAAATATTTAAAATACTTCCACCCCTATACAATTCAAAGGTGTCAGTCCTTGAAGAGAGATATCATTCCAAAATTTCTCTGGATGATTTGATGAGCAGCCTAGTGGCATATGAAATTAGATTCAAACCAAAAGATGCTAAGACTCGAGTAAGAAATGAAATGGCATTAAAATCCATGGAGAAACTTAAAATTTCAAAATATAGTAGTGGTTAAGATGATGAGGAAAAATAAATTTCTTCTCTCATTTCCAAGAAGTTCCATAATGGAAAATGTAAATTCAAAGGGAAGTTACCTCTAGTTTTCTTTCATTGTGTAAAAGTTGAGAACATCTCCTATCAATTATTAAGAAAGATTGATTATGAATATAGTGAATCTAAAAACATTAAGAATCCTCAAAAAAGGTTTTTCAAAAAGGGAGACTTTAAATATAAAAAGATAGTACTGAATAATAGTTTTGTCTATGAAGAGGAAGATGATGATAATGAATTCTATGAAGAAGAAGAACCAGAATTTAAAATTGGAACCCATGCTTCCATGATGGCCACTATTGAAAATCAGAAGATATTAGTGGATACAATCATTTGAAAACTAGTACCAATCCCGAGTTGCAACTTTAGGATTCTGTTAGTATTCTTAAGATTAAATGTGAGAGTTGAAATAAGTGGAAATCAATTGTAGAAGAATCATTTGAATATGTTGATCAACTCGAAGCTGAAATTGAACAACTAGAAGAATTTGTGAAAGTATAATCTAAAATTCTTGAAAGTAATGATGATGTAGTGTATCTAAATCTTATAATTGAAGAGTATAAAAAGGTCATAAATGGCCTCACCTCCAAACTATAAGAAAAGTCCAAGACTGTTGAGGGTCTTGAGGAGGAAGTTGTTACTCTTGGGAGTAAACTTGAGAGTGAATCAATTTCAAAAGAATCAAGGAAGAAAATACAGTTTGGAAGGTTCCTAGATGTTGAGTTGTTGGAGAGAGTAAAATGTATCTCTAATGGAGTTAAAAATATTTTGAATGATCAAAAACCTACTTTCATGGGAAATAGTGGAATCAGTTGTGAGGTAGAATCATTAAATACAAAAAATAAAGGTAACCAAAATAAAGGAAAGATGAAAGTGGTTCATGTGTAAAAGTCACCTGAAGTGATGAAAAAGAAACCCCTAATTAAATTTGAAAGAAAAATAGAAGACTATCCTTGAGCCTCCAGGAATAATAGACACTCAAACTATTATCCAATGGAAGAAGGAATGAGGATAAACAGAAGTGAGAAGACATTTACTCTCATGAAGTTTCAGTTCTATGGATATCTTGGCCATACCATGTTGTATTGTGAAGAGGAAAGAATCTATTTTAATGGAGAAGATATGGGAGTTCAACAAATGATAAAAAATTCATATCATATTTATTTTAGAAGAAAAAATTTCTATGGATATTGTTTTGGTTGTTCTAACTATGGTCATAAGGCCGTTGATTGAATGCAGAGGAGGGATATGGACACCTCATACTGGAGTCTGAGACAATTTAAACCTCTTCAACAAGATAGTGTTTCTCTTAAAAATAGGTTTTCTCCTCTGGAAGAATATTTTGGAAATGAAGAACCCATGTACATGGAAGAGAGAATTGAAAGGCCATAAGTGTTCTACACTCAATCCAATGTCTCATGGAAAGAAAAGAAGACAATTGATAAGTCCAACCTTGTAGAGGTAGCTCTAAAAGATACAAAAAAGCAATAGAACCTAGATTCTAAATAGTGGTTATTCATCTCATATGATAGGTAATGTAGGCCTATTAACAAATGTCAAGAGGAAGGTTGATGGAACAGTACAGTTTGGTAATGATGGAGCTCTGAAAATCAAAGGTAGTGGAAGTACTGAACAAGAAAATGGAGAGATAAAGAAAACTAAAGTCCTTTATGTAGATTGCCTACATCATAATATCCTCAACGTGAGTCAACTCTGTGACTTAGGAATTATAGTTACTTTTAATAAAAAAGGTTTCACTATCAATGGAAAGATAGGAAATTCACTTATGAAGGGATGCAGAACAGAAGGAAACCTATATTAGGTCGATAGTAAAGAAAAAAATTTCTACATGAATATTGAGGAAGAAAATATCCTACGGCATCATAGATTGGGGCACATAAATCAACAGTACATGGAAAAAATATCAAAATAGAATATTTTCATAGACATTACCAACTTGAAGTGTGAACGTGAAAAGTATTCTAATTCTTACATTCGGGGGAAGCTGGTCTGCAGTTCGTATTGTCCGAATAAGTAAAGGGAATATCATCTTCTTGATATCATTCATACAGATGTATGTGGCCCAATAAATGTTGCTGGAACTCAGGGATAAAGTTACTTGGTCCTTTTCATATATGATTAAAGTATAATGACATGTGTAATGTTTATACACAAGAAACATTAAGTGCTCGACTACATAAAAACATATCAGAGAATCGCCAAGAATGATACTGGACGAACAATCAAAGTGCTGCGATCTGACAATAGAGGGGAATACATGTCCATTGAATTTAAAAAATACCTAGAGAAGCATGGGATACAACATGAGGTATTTTTTGTGAGAACTCCATAGCAAAATAGAGTTGTTGAGCACCGGAATCAATAGGTGAACAATATGGCAAGAACTATATTCATTGAGAGTCGTATTCCATGACATTACTAGAAAGAGGTCGTTCAAGATATAGTTTATATTCAAAATAAAACAGGGATTTATATGGGTGAGATGAAGACACCATATGAATTGTGGCATGTAAGGAAGCCCTCTTTGAAGTAATTTCATGTTTTTGGAAGTAAATGCTTCATTATAAACAAAGAAAGAAATCAAGGGAAGAATGGTGACAATGCAGATGAAGGAATTTTCCATGGATAATCAATGAACAGAAAAGCCTACAAGTGTTTCAATAAGTACTTAGGAAGGATTGTGGAAATCAGTGATGTTAAGATCATTAAAGATAAAACCACAAATGCTTTAAGGATTTAATATGCTGATGTGATATAAAATGAGGAAGAAAGTTAACGTGGTGTAAATGGAAATACATAAATATAAGAAGATCTACAAAACACTTAGGATTCAAGTCATGATGTTGACTGAAAAGAAGAATTTGAAGAGGAAACCTTGGCTGGAGAGAGTGTAGTTGAATCTCAAATGAAGAATCGAAGAGCAGAAATCAATCAATCTAACATTATTGGGGATTGGACTGCACCCACACAAACAAGTAGAATGGGGAATAACACACAATCTACATTTTTTTCAGTTCTGGAACTATACTCATTTAAAGAAGCTGAAAAGGATGAATCATGGGTGAAAGCCATGAATGAAGAGTTAGATCAGATTGACAAGAATCATACATGGGATCTAGTAAAGAGACCCAAATGTCACAATGTGATCGGTACAAAGTGTATTTTCAAGAACAAGTTTGATGAGCATGGAAGTGTTATCAGAATCAAGTCATGACTAGTATGTAAAGGATATTCACATATTGATGGTGTCCATGTTGAAGAAACCAATTCTCTAGTGGATAGACTGTAATCAATTAGGCTTTTTCATTCCATGGAAATCCAAAGAGGATATAAATTATATCAAATGAATTTCAAGACAACATTCTTGAATAGTTTTCTTGAAGAAGAAGTCTGCATCGAACAACCAGTGGGTTTTCTTCTAGGTACTGATGAAACAAAGGTTTTTAAACTAAAGAAGGATCTCTGTGGTTTGAAGTAGGCACCACGAGCATGGTATTTCCAGTTGGATTCTTATCTCAAGATGGTGGAATTAAAAAGAGGAGTATATCACAATCTCTATGTAAAGAATTCTCCAAAATATAAATTCATGGTTCTAGTTTATATTGATGACATTATATTTTGTGGTAGAATACAGAAATAAGTGGATGAATTTTCCAATCACATGAAATAAGAATTTGACATGTCTATGATTAGGGAACTCATATATTTCATAGGGATGCAAGTGACTCAAAATAAGTATTATACTCTCATTTCTTAGGAAAAGTATGCAAGAGAGCTATTGAAGAGATTTAATATGCATGACTCTAAAACAATATCAACTCCGATTGTAGTAGTTGGAACCAAACTTGGAAAGAATGAGGTTGGGACCTTTGTAGATTCCACCATATACAAGAGGATTATTGGAATCTTACTATACCTAATGGAAACAAGGCCTGATATTGTCTTTGCGACTTTCTTAGTGGCTCAATTTTAGAGTAATCTGAAGGAAGAACACATGAAAACAGCAAAAAAGAATCATAAGGTATATTCAAGGTACTCATAATTATGGGTTATACATTTCTATAGGAAGGGACAGTGAATTATCAGTGTTTTCTAATACTGACTGGGCTAGAGATATAGTGGAAAGAAAGTTCACTAGTGGTGGAGAATTATATATTGGGAAGAAATGTGTTGTCTGTTTGAGAAACAAACAAGAAAGTACTTCTCTTAGTACTTATGAAGCTGAGAATATCTCCTCTATAAAGGCATTCACTCAACTACTATGGATGAAGAAATAATAGACAGATATTGGTGATGAGGTGAAACAACCAATGGTTATTTACTATGATAGCAATAGAAAATTGATCTTATGAAGAATCGTGATCATCATTCTTGTATAAAAAATATTGAAATAAGATATCATTTTATCAAAGAAAAATTTTAACAAGGAGTGATTAAAATGGATCATGTGGGAACTGATAAGAAAGTGGCTGATATCCTGACTAAGCCACTATCAGTAGCTGTGTTTGAGAAACATCGATTGAACCTTGGTGTTCAGCCACCTCCTAGTACATAAGGAGGTTACGAAATTCCCCTCTCCCCAGTTATGTTAACTTTTTTTAATCTGTTTGTGGATGTGAGGTAGGTTTATGGGGGAGATACTATCCAGGGGTATTTTGAGATATTCAATGAACATTTACCTATCTTTGGGTTTATTTTCAATGGGGGAGAAATGAACAAATTCAGGATTTAGGATTCAGGACATGTACATGTAAATAACATATAATTCTTCTGTGACATGATGAGAATTCGGTGTTAGTAGGAGAAGGAATACACGATGAGAATTCAGTGTTTGGAGGAGAATGAATACACTCGGGATATGTAATGATTTTGTGGCATAGTAAGAGAATATCTTGGGTGGTGTATTTAATAATTCCAAAATATGGGATCCCAATTCATGCATCCCCTCTTGTTTTCTACACTGATCATTTCTCATGTAGACTTAGAGTGTTGGATGAGTTAATTCTTTCATTTCAGGTTTTCTTGTGGTTTGTTCCCTGTTGAATTTATCTAGTGATTTCCAACAAGCCCAAAGGGGGTATTGCTGGAACCATGACTATTCTATGCAGGAAATGGAGTTTGGTTTGTGTTTTTTTTAATCTTTATTAGAAGCTTAGAATATTTTCTTGGAAAGTGATCATACAGTTCAAGTGGACAACAGTGTGTTTAGAAAATTAAGTTGCACGCAAAATTGTAGGTGTTAGGAAACTTGTGTGCAAGGAATGTTTCGGGATTAGAATGTTGAAAAATAGCAATGGCATGAGCTTCGCAAAAAATCTGGAGATGTGTGAGGAAAGCGGTTCATGCGTGAAAAGTTTTGCACGTATAATGAGAGGTTTTGTGCGAAACAGTGGGTTTTACGCATGGGGGTCAGCGATTCCTATAAATAAGAGGTGACCCACCTCATTTGGGATGACTGAAGACTTATATAAGATCTGAGTTATGATGCGTGTAAAAGTTGTGTGAAAAGGGAGTTGCATAGAAAAGTTGAAGTTGCGTGGAAGAGTAGAAGTTGCGTAGAAAAGATGAAGTTACGCGGAAAATTGGAAGTTGTGTAAAAAAGTTAATGTTATGAAAAAAGATAAAGATGTGTACAAAAGTTAAAGTTTCACATAAAAGGTGTAGTTGCATGAAATAATTTCCACGTGAAAATCAAATCTTGTGCACAAAAGTAAAACCTTGCGCGCATAGGGGAGGTGTTGCGAGCAATTGTCAGTGTAGTATGAATACATGTTCTGAATATGTGGTTCAATTATTCAGTGCTTTCAAGTGCATCAATATCAGACTTCAATGAGAGCAGTGTCTCATACTAAATAGATACAATGAATTCAATGAAAATCTATTAAAGTGACTTATAAGTTGGTAAATTGAGTTTGACTTCTCTCAAGGTAGTGAGCTAGGGGGATTCAAGGGAAGTGATCTGAGGGATGTAGTGAGCTATCCCTAAACCTTTTTAAAGGAAGTGTTCCTGGAACAATGTGAATGTGACCAAATCTTGTAATCCTTAGATTAGTAAAGATTAGTGGATTTAGGTACTAACGACACACTATTGTCATATGTTCCTTGGATGTAGCCCTTTGTGGTGAACCAAGTAAAAGTTTTGTGTCATCTCCCTACTTTCATTTTTTTGACAGATTTAACAAGTTCCTACTAATGTGGGAATAAGATAGAAAACTTTAAAAAGAAAAATTTGACACCCTAATACACCCCTCCCCTCTCAGGGTGTTCTGGGGTCCTTCAGTTAGCCAGCATTGTTCTCGTTAGTAAGAAGAACGAACATATCATAGTCTGCATTGACTTATAGGATCTCAACTGTCACTGTCTGAAGTATGCTTTTTCCCCTTCCTATGACAGAACTATTTATTGATTCCACTGTTGGGTTCTAGGATCTTCCCATCATATATGGGTATTTTGGGTATAATAAAATCAAACTGGCCCCCGAGGATGAAGATTCTACCACCTTCAGGGTACCACAAGGTACTTTCTGCTACTAGGTAATGCCTTTCAGTCTAAATATTGTAGGTTCTACATATCAGCATGCCATGCACCACATATTCAAGCCAATACTAGGGACATTGTTGGAATGCTACATGGAATACCTGGCAGTTAAATCTCTCTAGCATCAGGACCATCTCAGAGATCTTTATAAAGCCTTTGGCTTCCTATGTTCCCACTATCTAAAGATGAATCCCTTGAAGTGTGCCTTCGAGGTCACCTCTAGAAAGTTTCTCGGCTTCGTTATTAGATACAGAGGCATCGAGATTGATCTATAAATGATCATGTACATCATCCCAATGTCTCCTATGAGCAATATTTGGGATCTTTGAGACTTTCAAGGCCACTTAGCCTATATACATTGATTCGTTGAAAATATTACTGGCAAGTGTAATCCTTTTTCCTGAATCATGAAGAAAGGTTCCAAATATTAGTGGTATGAGGAGTGTCATACTACTTTTGAATAAATAAAGTAGTACCTACTACAGCCTCCCATTCTAATGCCACCTATTTTTGGAAATTCATTGGTCCTCTATGTGAATGCTCTGTAATGGTCCCTCGATGCCCTTCTGGCCTAGAAGTACAATGAGGGAACATAAAAGAGTTTATACAATCTCAACTGCATGCTCCTTGATACAGAGGCTTTAAATTCCTATATCAAGAAGAGCTACCTTGTGTTGTTATTCGCAATGCATATATTGCATCATTACTTGCAGCACCATGAGATACAGCTAGTGTATCAAGTGGATCTGCAGAAGTACATCTTAAACCACCCCATGTTGATTGGTCGTCTAGCTCGGTGTGTAGTGATCCTTGAATAGTTTGATATCAAGTTTTTTTTCCAGAAAGATGTCAAGGTATAGGCATTGGAAGACTTTCTTTCCTCCCATCCATCCCCTATATAGTAGGCTTTGGATCTTGACTTTCTAGATGAGGCAATCCTCTCAGGGGATCAAACCATTCTGTATTGGAAAATTTACTTTGATGGTTCTTTCTAAAGCCCTAATAGAAGAATACTCAATGATTCCATACTCAACAGAGTGGGCCTAGGTATCATCTTCATCACACCTGTACAATCTATCCTACCATATTCATTTCCTTTGTCATAAGGATGCACCAAAAATGAGGCAGAGTATCAAACTCTGATCACTAGTCTCGAGCTGGACCTTGAGATTGATGTTCCCCATTTTCATGTGAAGGGGGACTCCAAACTAGTCATTAATCAGATCAATGAATACAACATCTCCAGGAAACCCGATATCACACTGTTGTTAGAGCGTACTCACCAGCTGATGGACTAGTTCCCATTTTGTCCAGAAGTTACTCATGTCCCTCAATCGTAGAATGATCAAGACAATTCCTTGGAAATCCTATCTACATATCTCACATATACTAACTAGGATTATTTGATTATCCATGTGGAACATCAAAGATTCATCACTCTCGTCACTACGGATGATGATGATAGCCCATAGGTAAGACACCTTACTAATGATGCCTCCATATTGGGACCTCTAGGTCCCCCTACCACGGTGTTGGAAGAGAATCCTGATCGAAGGACCCCATTTATTAAGTATCTCTAGCATAGTAATCTCTTAGAAGACTAAGTTGAGTGTGAGTGAATCCAATGATGTGTAGTGTAATTCACCATCCAGAGTGGTCCCAGTATTGAGCAGATCCTCTACAGACATTGGTTTTATGGAATTCTCCTTTGTTTCATTCAAGGAGGTGATATTTCTCAGATAATTAAAGAAGTTCAAGCAGGTTCCAGTGGGGCTCAATAGGCAGGGCCAAAAATTTCTTATCAGATCTAAAGATTGGGATACTTTTGGCCCACTATGATCAGTAACTATATCAAGTTTTCTAAAAGGTTCCATGCTTGTTAGATCCATGCTAATTTTTTACATGGATTGCTAGAACCTCTCCATACTACCAATTACTCTTGTCCCTTTGTGGTTTAGGTACTCTATGTCATGGGACCATATCCACCATCAACAACTCACCAGTACAGGCTCATCCTTACTACTATAGATTTATTTTCCAAGTGGGAAAAGGTTGTTCTACTCAAGGAATTCAAGGAAAGTTCTATTGTTTCTTTTGTGATTGTTTCCCTCTAGAATTGGGGATGACCTCATTTATTGAAGGTTCAAACATTCCAATTGGTTTCTAACAGGTTTGTTCATAGAACCGGAAACATCCAATGATTCCATATCCATTTGGACCTACTTTCCAAAGGTAGGTGCTTATTATTTGTGGGCTAATGTGGCTTAGGAATTTGAATTGGTCGAGAGGATGGAAGGTCGGACTCATCACACCTTTTTGAGGGGAATTATTGTCTACTCCAGGACTCTCTTTATAGAATTAAGTTATGTTTGTGAATCCTTATTACATTACCAAGTATAAAATGAGCTTTCCTTTAGTCTAACAATCAATGATTGATATGTAAGAAATTCATAGACTCTTTTATATGTATTCGAGGTTCTTCATCGATGAAGAATCATATGTATTTGTTAGAGATTCTTAGTTTATGGTATCCTTAAAATATATAAAAGTCTCTTGGTCATTATGATGACCATACTAGTTTTAAAGCCACTCAGTGGGGCACTTGAAGTTTATTGTCATTCAGGAGGACATGGATTATTTCATAATTGGGATCGTACCCACTAATGGGCTACCTACGTATCCTTTGTTTTGGAAAAGGAATCAGAACCCACGTAGTTTGAATAAGGGAGTATGATGTTTATGATTGATGGCTCAAATAAAGATGTCATAATTACTTTTACACTCTAAGCTCACGTGAGTCATGCTCGGTGTGAGAAACAAGAGGTATTGGTAAATCTAGACAATTGTTCCATGAAAGATGCAATCATAAGAAATGATGTGGGGCTTATGTATGTATGACTGACCAAAATAGATGAGGATTAATATTTACTTTAGGGAAGAAATCCAGGAACAGGGTCCATAAAGGTATATGTACTTTATAGAGATTTGGATACTCTAATCATGGGACTTACTCCTAAGGAAGATGCCCAAGTTAGGAGGGGACTTATGATTGGGTTTTATTCCTGAGAAGGAAGCCCAGATCAAAAGGAAATTAAGACTGGGGCTTACTCCTAAAAAGGAGGCCCAGGTTTAAGGGATTTGAAAATTAAAGGGACTTGGGGCTTACTCCTAAGGAGGAGGCCCATATTTGAGACTAGGGCTTACTTCTAAAAAGGAGGCCCAGGTTAAGGGAATTATGTTTGGGGCTTACTATTGAGGAGGATGCCCATATTTGAGACTTTAAGACTGGGGCTTACTATTAAGGAGGATGCCCAGATTATGGGACTTATGACTTACTCCTAAAGAAGATGCCCAAATTAATGAGGACTTGGGGCTTACTTCTAAGGAAGATGCCCATATTAATGAGAATTTGGACTCGGGCTTACTCCTAAAAAAGAGGCCTAGGTTAAGGATTCTCTAATCTTAAAGGATGAGGTTTAATGAATTAAATCTCAATCTTTAGTGACATAAATATGTGTAAATCACTAGATTTTGATAGATGTTCCATGGAGTTCCTTTCAAATAAAGAATCCAAATCAAGAAATGATGCCATAAATGGCTTTGAACAGTGTCTTGAAGACTGAATCTTGAATAAGAGAGGTGGAATGGCATAATAGGGGTGAAATGGGTAGGAAAGGCACCCAAAAAGGTAGGGGCGCACAAGTCTTGGAAGGCGTGCAGGTACTGTGTGGGCGTGCAAGTCCTGGTCGCGCAGGTATACCTATGCGGCACATGGGTACTTACACGATTTTAAGCCCTTAGAGTAATATTTGGGTGATCCTTGATCAAAGACTTTAGAATCATCCCTAGAGGCTTTCCAGAAGATGGCGTGCAAGTTATGGTGAAGAAGTAGGGTGGCGCACAAGTGTGCCCATTTCCCTTAATGGTAAAACCACTTAGGCGCGCAAGTGTTAGTGAATTCTAACACTTAGACCTTACTCCTCTTGTTTAGACCTTCCATTCTAGGTAAAGAATTACCTTATAAGAGTTCGGAAGACCTGAAGAAGAGACTTGAGCGTTTAGAGATCTGTATGTGAATTCTGGGAAAATTCCTCTTAAATGGGGGGCCCACCAAGGGTATTTATAGGCTGGAGAAGACCCTGGGTGGTTTTCAAAGAGGGTGCACAAGTCACTTGCGTGACCATTAGGCGGTGCGCAAGTGTACTTGCACGATAGTGAGGGAACTTGCGCTACCCAAAGGGAAAAGAACCCTTGTTCATTCCTTTTTCAATTTTTGATGTTTTCTTTAAAGGATGAATCAATTTGGGTTCAAGGTATTTCCCTTTTCAATTCGTTAGACTCTATGACAGAAAGGAGCGTCAACAAAAGTCCCCCCTCAGAGTTGGATCTTGAAAGAAAAGAGGATTTGACTCTGAGGAATAAAGAGAAACCAGGGGTCTTTGTGGTTATTGGCAGTTTAAAGTCATGCATGTTGGAAATAAAAAGTATAATGTTTAAGGTTGAAATATCTTTGACCGAATGAATTAGAATTGACTCAATTCCTTAAAAATTTATCTGAAAACACATTACCATACTCATGAATGAGGGAAAATATTTAAACTATGACTTAATAATATTTGAATCTGAGGAATGAATGAAAAAGAGATAAAAGGAATTAGAAGAAGTAGTTTCCAAGAATGAAGTTACATTATTTAACAAACCCGTTAGGGGATTGAATTATGCAGGGCCACCTAAGGGTATTGGCTTCATAGTCAAATAAATAGCATCTTTTTTCTAACAAGTCTGTTATGTAGACTGTTTATGCAAGGCCGCCTAAGGGCATGTGCTGCATATTCAGGAAAAAGAACTCTCCGAAATTTACTTTCCTAGTGCTAAAAAGCCAGTGAATGTTTATGAAGATTCAAATTTTCCAAAGTATAGAGTTTTCTGTATGGAAAGAGGTACTTGAATATGGAGAAGATATTTCCAAACAAGATTATCGAAGAACTGGATGAATATCACTCCTACGAAGGTCTGGCCCAAATGTACGGAAGGAGAATATAAACCATAGACTTGAATAATTTCAGGTCATGAAAAGGGATATGGGACAAATATGTTAAGGATGGCTATTTTTTGCGGATCCCTGCATACTGTCATTTAAGACCAATAAGGACAAAATAGGATTTCTTCCCAAGAATGAAGTTACCAGTATCCAAAAAACCTATTAGGGGGTTAAATTATGCAGGGCCACCTAAGGGTATTGGCTGCATAGTCAGATAATAGTATCTTTTGGCTGAAAAATCTGTTTTGGAGACTATTTATGCAAGGCCGCCTAAGGGCACGTACTGCATATTCAAGTAAAAGAACTCTTAGAAATTTGACATTTTTGTGGATAAAAGTCAAGAAAAAGGTTATGAAGATATGAAAATATTTAAGGTTAGGATTATGACACATAAAGATGGGTATTTTCCAATGTATACAGAGATACATAGATCAATGATAACCATAATCATGTTGTGGCTGGGTCCTGAATTGAAATATTAGACTCCACTATGTATCCCATAAGGATGGGAATCAAGCCATACGTAGTTATTGAACTACAGTTTAACATCGTGTGGGACAAAAGGATTGAAGATCTTAGTTTAGGTTCATAGATCTTGGACCATTATAAGAAATACACAGTTTGTGTTTTTATGGGGACTTTTCAGCTAGGGGACTGAAAGAGGAATTTTGGGTTAGGCCCAAAAGACTTGGGGCTGGATTCTAGGGACACTCGAACGTTCCTACGTATCCCATAAGGATGGTAATCAAGCCCACATTGTTCTAGAACTAACCTCTATACAAATTTGGTTCGTACATGTGAAGGGTGAAAGGGGACTTTAGTGTAATAATGGTTTAACCCAAGATAAAAGGTTTGGGCATTGCCATGTATGCACATAGTCTTTGGAATGAAACATGATTGAAAAAACAATGTAAATAATGGTTCCCTCTCAGGTGAGGGTATCAAAGAATATTGTATTTTTATAGTCGTACAGGACAAAAATTGTTTTACAGTTTAACGTCATATAGAAAGGACGAAAGTGAACCAATGTAAAGATATTGATTCTAGGGGAGGTTTCACAAATCAGCATCGTATGAGATGTAGGTGAACCGATGTGAAGAGATTGATTTTGGTCTTAAACCTTGGGAGGTTGCCTACATACCCAGCCTAGAAGGAAAGGATCAAAGTCCACGTAGTTCAATTAAAGAATGAATTAATGATCAAGTTGTTCTTGGGGACAACGACCTAAAAAATGATGTTGTTGGGACTTACACATGGTTAGTAGCCCAGAGAGAGTGTTATGGTTGAAGTTTTCTCTAAGATCACGTGAGTCATACTCGGGGTGAGAAACAAGAGGTAACAATAACCTTAATGATGCACAGTTTAATGTCATGTAGGACATATAAAGGGACTATGCAGTTTAAAGTCTTGCAGTTAGGATTATTGGTGTTGCACAGTTTAGTGTCATGTAGCAGGGACAAAGTACAGTTTAATGTCATGTAGAACGTATCAAGGACTTTTTGTATAGTTTAGCGTCATGTAGTTAGAAATATGGGGACAATATAGTTTAACGTCATGTTGGATGAAAGGGGGACTGTGCTGTTTAATGTCATGCAGTGAGGACAAAAGAGTACACCATTTAACGTCATGTTGGACGAATTATGGACATTTTTCATAGTTTAGCGTCATATTGGACAAAAGTAAAAAGAGTTTAAGGTCATATGTATGGACCGTTGTTGTATATTTTAATGTCATATAGGAAGGACGATGAAGGGGAAACAGTTTAACGTCATGTTGGACGTATGTGAAAATAGTTTAGGGTCATATGCATGGACCGTTGATCATGTAGTTTAACGTCTTTCTGGACGTAAGGGACTTGAAAATAGTTTAGGGTCATATGCATGGACCGTTGGTTATGCAGTTTAACGTCTTGCTGGACGGTGGTGCAGTTTAAGGTCATATCGGACCATTTATGATATATTTTGTGTTTATACAAAATACTTCTTCAAAACTCTGGCATTGGTTGGAGTAGTGACGAGTTCTCCATCCATCCAGATTAATAAATAAGCTCTATTGGAGTAGACCCTATGTATTGAGTAAGGTCCTTCCCATTTTGGCTCAAGCTTGAGAGGTTTCTTTCTTGGTATCATTGGAGTTCTGAGAACTAATACCAATTCTCCCTGAGTGAATGAACGAAGATGAACTTTTTTGTTAAAAGCTCATGCTATTCGATTCTGATAGACTTCCAAGTGGTGCAAAGTGAACAATATTTTCTCATCTAACCGTTCCAATTCATTCAATATCTTTTGAGATTACTCATCTGTAGATGACTGGTCACAAATGGCTACTCTGAGCGAGGGTAATTGAACTTCAATGGGCAAGATGGCTTCCGTTCCATATACCAATGAATATGGAGTTGACCGTGTTGCAGTGCGGGTGGTAGTCAGATAATCCCATAAAGCATGGAAGAGTTTATCAGAACATGATTTCTTATCTTTATCCACCATATTTTGAAGTATATTTGATAGAGTCTAATTGAATGCTTCTATCTGGCCATTGGCCACTGCATGATACTGAGATGAATGGTTGGATTTGATGTTGTATTCTTGATACAATTTATTTACCTCGGATGAACAGAAGTTGGTGCCATTTTCCGTCAATATGGTATGAGGGACACCAAATCTGGTAATGATGTTAGACTTGATGAAGCTAACAATGCATTTAGAACTAACTTCCTTGAGAGGTGTTTCCTCTTCCCATTTGGAAAATAAATCAGTAGAAATAAGAATATACTTAAACTGCTTGGCCATAGCTAAAGGGTAAGGTCCCACCACATCCATTCCCCATGTGGAAAATGGCTACGAGTATTTAGCTGTATGAAGTAACTCTGGAGTTTGATGAATGAAGTTGGAATGTACTTGGCATGAATGACACTTCTTTGTGAAATCAACACAATCTTGTATCATTAAAGGCCAAAAGTATCCAATCCTTTAAATCTGATCAGACAGTCTATGTCCAGACTGGTGGGCACCACAGATTCCTACATACACTTCTTTCATGACAACCATTGTCTCTTCACCATCAATGCATCTGAAGAGAACTCCATCAAAACCACATTTGTAGAGAATTTTCTCTAAGTGATCTGGGCTATCATAAAGAGTAAAATTGACCACACGTCGCCAGATTTGTTATTTCCCAGCTCTATTAGGTGGAAGTGTTCCATTTTGAAGGTATTCCCTGATAGGTGACATCCATCCTGTAGTATAACCATATGGTTCAGGAATGGGACTAATTTCATTAATTTTCTCTATTCTAATTCAAACATAAGGTGAAATTACATGATGGTGGGCAATACTGATGGTTGTTTCATCTCGATTTGGATCTGCTAGAGTTGTGGCTATATTAGCCAGTGCATCAGCTTGAGCATTTTGTGATCGCGGGACATAAGAAAATGTCGGTTCTGAAGGGAATTCCACCATTAACTCTCTGACTTAATCATATAAAGGGATTAGTTCTTCTTTTCTGATGGCATAATCCCCATTGACTTGCTTGATTACCAGGTCTGAATCACCTTTCACCTTTAAGTGATTCACTTTTGCTTGAAGCACCAATTCCAAGCCTGCGATGAGAGCTTGATATTCTACTTCATTATTAGTACCACCTTCCCACAATAATAAGGAATAAGGTAACACTACCTTTTCTGGAGAAATGATCAAAATTCCTAAGCCAACTTTTTTGAATTTAAAATTTTCCATTTTCCTCCATGTTGGACTTCTGGAAGCACCATCAAAATACATTTCCCATGCCTGAGTACTTTCTTGAATAGAGAAGACTTCCTCATCAAGGAGTTCAATATCTGAAGATGTGTCTTCCACTGAACGGTGTTCATCTAGGAATTCATCCAAAGCTTGGCCCTTTATTTCCTTTTGAGACACATACTGAATATCAAATTGCTGCAAAATAACTACCAACCTTGCGAGACGCCCTGTAAGCATTGTACGACTAAGGATAAATTTGAGCAGGTTATTGTGAGATACCAATTGGACCTCGTGATGTTGCAGGTAGTGTCGCAACTTCTGAACTGCAAAGATTAATGCTAGGCAGCACTTCTATATACTTGAATACTGGGTTTCTGCTTTAATCATAGTCCAACTGAGGTAGTATAGGTTGTTTTCATTCTCAACATCATTCTTCTGAGTAAGAAAGGCACCCAATGATCGCTCTAAAGCTGTCACGTAGAGGATAAGTGGTCTTCCTTCAATAGGTGTCATGAGTACCGGTGGACTCAAGAGGTATTTCTTGAGAATATCGAATGATTCTTGATATTCTTCAGTCCACTGGTATGTGACTCCCTTCTTCATGAATTTGGTGAAGGGTAAACTTTTTCCTGCCAAATTGGTGATGAAACGCCGAATATAGGCTAAGTGTCCTTGAATTTTTCTTAACTATTTCAACTTTTGAGGAGGTGGCATACCAAGGATTGACTTTTCCTTCTTAAGATCGACTTCAATACCACGATGGCATACAAAAAATCTGAGAAATTTTCCTGTGGTTACCCCAAAAGAACATTTTAAGGGGTCCATCTTCAAATTATGTTGTCGAAGCTTGTGGAATATGACTTCCAAATTAGCCAAGTGATTAGAACGTTGTTTGGATTTAACCACCAAATCATCTACATAGCATTCAACAAACTTCCCTATAAATGGTTTGAAGATACGATGCATGGAATGCTGATATGTAGCGCTCACATTCTTTAAGCCAAAGGGCATTACCCGGTAGCAAAACACATCCTGAGGGGATCTGAAGGCTGTGGATTCCTCGTCTTCTGGTTCCATTCAGATCTAATTATATCCAGAATATCCATCCATGAAGGAAAGTGCTTCATAGCTAGCTGTTGCATCAATTAAAAGTTCTGTAATCGGAACTGGGAAATCATCCTTAGGACAATGCCGATTGAGATCTCTGAAATTGATGCAAAATCTAATTTGTCCATTCTTCTTCTTTACAGGGACAATATTATCCAACCACTTGGGATATTGAACTTCTCTGATGAAGTTAGCTTTGATAATCTTATCCATTTCAGCTTCAATTTTGGAAGCATAAGTTGGGTGTGTTCTTCTTGCGGCTTGCTTAAATCCTCGATGTTCTTATGGTAAACCCAAATGATGAGTAGCAACATCAGGATCAAGCCCGGGCATTTCTGTATAGTTCCAAGAAAATATGTCTCGATTTTTCTTTAAAAAAGAAATATACATCTCTTTTTCTTCAAGAGTCATGGACACACTGATTAAATTGGGGCATGGATCTTCTTTTGTACCCAGATTTATTTCTCTGAGTTCATCCACGGTGGTAGAGATACCCTCTTCAAATGTTGGAGGAGCATCTCTAGGATCTTCCTCCATTTCTTCAACATGTGTTCTTTATTCCGTTTCTACTTGCATAGTATATGATGAAGCAAAATTTCCATGATCAGAAGAGATGTTAAAATTTGAACATCTTGAAGAAGAAGCTTCCATTTCTGACCCAATTGATGATGAAGGGTCTTCCTTGGGAAATAAAGAGGAGATGATAGATTGAGAATCAGCATCATTGTTCACCTCTGATGTTGCTATAACTTCTTCTGGCCTGATTGGAAAAGTATAGATTTGTTGGATTTCAGAAGATGAAATGAAGACGTCACCATTTGGGCTTTCATCATTGCTTGGAGGATCACCAATTTCTTCCATGTTGTCTGGCTTGATTGTTGTAATTGACATTATGGATCTTTCTATAAGAGTATTTTGATTTGGGTCTATCCTGTCCATTTGACTGATAGGCAACACATAATATGTACTCACATGCACAAATGGATTTACTGGAATCTTCTCCAAACTATATAGAGCATTAATTTTGGTAATCTCCTTTGTTTTGGATTTATCCTTTTCTTTCTTGTGATATAATTCCACGTCAATTTATTGAGACTCACATGTATTGAACGGGTCCTTATCACCATATAATGTCCCAACTTGACCATAGAAACAATATTTGCGACATTGATGGTATGATGAAGGGACAACCGCATGTTGATGTAGCCAGGGTCTTCCAAGCAAGATGTTGAAAGCTGAGTCTTGATCAACAACCATGAAATCTGAATTGGATAAAAGATCTCCAAACTGAGTTCTAAGTGTAACTTCACCCAATGGTTCTTGTTCATTTTTATCATATCCTTGTAACATCATGGTAGAAGGAGATAAATCAGATTTGGTGAGGCCCAATCGACAAAGTGTACGAATGGGCATGAGGTTGACTCCTGAACCATTGTCAATGAAATCTCTTCAGACGTCTACATCATTGACCTTTCTAGATAATTACAAAGGTCTAATATTTCCATGCACTACATCATCTTCATCTTCATTTGTGAAAGATATCACTGCATGGTATTCCACAGGATTATTCTCTATGTGATAGACTTCAGCTATATCAATTTCAGTTTCAAACTCATGAGGACTTGACAAAGCCTCGATGAGTGCCTCCCGAAGATCCTTTGACATATTCAAAGCATCCAAAATTGATAACTTGGCCGGTACATGGGCCAGGTGTTTCAATACATCATACTTTTTATCCATAGGTCTGTGTTTCCAAACAGGAACATGTGGTTTAGCAAGTGCCTTGGAAGTTAATGCTTTGGAATTTGATGCATCTTGTACCAGGATAGGAGTTGGTAATACTCCTAGCTTTGGAAGATTAGACCAATTAGGTCTACTTACTTTATGAGAGGAAGAAGATGGAACCTTCAACCAGAATTCCAAAATAACTGTGCCAGGACTGAATTTGTTATTGGTGGAAGAACTTGTTTGTTCTTGTTGATCTCATTGAAGGGCTCTACCACGAGTTTCTGCTGCGTACACTGTTCTAGCAGGGGTAGAATTGTAATAGTGGATTCTGAAAGATCCATGTATTCCCATGTATCCTAAGCCTCTAGAACTTTCTATGATTCCTCTGTTTGATACAGGGAATTCAGGCTCATCGATATTGAAACTGCGATTGGCATATGGATCTGTTAATTGAATCATATTAACAGAACCGAAAATCAACTCTTCATCTGATGAAGACTCTTCCTAATTAGCCTATTTAGGCTGTGTCATTTGGTGGGACGGTGCTTGTTGCTTCGAAGTAGACAGCATGAAGTCTTCCACAGTCAAATACAACTTAGGCTTTGACACATACTCATCTTCTTTTTATTGTTCCTCCTTCTTGGAATTATGCCGCCTCTTTGAGGATTTTCCCTCTAATGAAGATGGTTTTGCTGCGGCATTCATGGTAGAAGGTGTAATTGGTTTCTTCAATTGCGTTCAAAAAATAGCATGATTTTGGTTGATCATCTTTCTGACCATCCAATCATCATATTTTTGTGCATTTTTGTTCTTAACTTCTTCCCACTCACCTTCCTCCTCTGGAACTGTAGTAGTAACACATGCTCCCTGAGCTGAAGAACCTTTTAATTTGACTTGTCCCGAGTCGACCATATTTTTTAGGAGGTCTTTGAATACAAAACACTCTTGGATGGGATGTCCCAGCATCTGATGAAATGGGCAATAATTGGGACGGTCTTCATCTCCTTCCTTGTTTGGCCTCTTGGGCCTTGGAAGTTGAACCAAATTATTCTCCAGGGCTGAAATGAAGTAACCGAGAACTTTTTCATTTCAGAAAGAATAAAATTTACTCTGCAACTCATAAAACTATTTCCGTCTTTGATCTCGTTGATCGTCTTGACGAAACGGCCTTTTTTGTTGACGCTCAGGGGGTGGAACCCTTAGAGAAGATGAAGGTTTTGAGGTAGAAGCATGTACAGGTGCTTGTTTAAGCATAACTGTAGCAATTTCTGCTTTACCCATTCTCCTTCCTGGAGCTGATGGAATTACACAAGATTTATCCTTAGTCTGTATAAGAGAATCTTCAATCTGTTGACTGATTTAGGTAAGGTCTCGAAACCCTCCTGTGTATTTTACAGGGATCAGTGGTCTGCGTAATTCGTCACGCAGATTTTCCACACAGATTGGAAACAGTTCCTCTTGAGGAAGTTCTAAGCTCAGGGAATATGTTAATCCCTTCCAGCGAGCAATGAAATCAGAGACTCATTCATTCTCCCTTTTCTTACAGTTTGTAAGATCGAAAACTGTTGTCTTTGGCAAAGTTGAGCTGAACTGAAGAAGGAATTTTTGGCGAAGATCCTCCCATCCGGTAATTGACCGGGATTGGAAGCTTGTGTACCAAACAAAAGTTGGTCCTTGCATGGTTCGCATGAAGAATCTGAGTTTCACTGCTTCTTGCTACTCTGGAGTTCCCATCATAGGATCGCAATAAGACACATAATGTGTCAAATGCTGTTCAGGGTCTCTTGATCCATTGAAAATAGGGAATAGAGGGTTCCCAAAACTTGGTGGGGGAGAGACTGAATCTACCCATTCAGGGTAAGCTTTCTTTTCTGGTTGAACCTGTGCACGCTTCCCTTATATAGTCTCTAAACGAGATATTAATGACTCAATGGTAGTTATTAAATTTTGAGAAAAATCCAGTTGAACATGGACTTAGGCATGTGCAATGACTGAAGTTTGAACAGGTATGGCAGCTGGTACTGCAACTGATGGTAGCACTACCAATTGTTGTTGCATTTGACCCATAAGATTAGACCTGTGAGGGTGTACTGATAAAGGAGGATAGTCTTGATCCATCTTAGTAGTTGTAACAAACTCCCTTGGCTGACTGAATCCAACATGTTTAGGAGGAAGACTACCCTGAATTAGTTCTGCATTCAACCTCCTCAATTCCTTCATCTCTTCCTCCTGTTGCACAAATCTTTTCTCTAGTGAGAGCGATTGGCATTCTCTAGAGGATGGATATGTAACCTAATTCTTTCCCTTCCCCTTGTTTGATCCCTTTCGGAGAGGGGGAAGTGGGTTACTTGAAGGAAAAACCATATTCTGGGTAAGACTTTGATTTCGTGTACGCACACCTTCTTCATTTGTGTCTGTGTGTACAACTTCTTGAGCAGGAATCTCTTCATCTGATCCCTCTGAATGAGCCTTATTTGGTGGATCAGCAACAACAGAATTGATGACATTGATTGATGCATAATGCATCACATCCCTTCTATCAGCATTTCTATGATATTGTCATCTTCTATGTCTTTTATTAGACATTGCCTTTTGTTGATTCAATCCCTCTGGAACTTCTTGAAGAACCGTAATTTAGAGGGAATATCCTGATAATTTGGTTCTTCGTTCCTCTTGGGGATTCTTCCCTAATCGAGAAAATACTGACTTTCTCTGAGGACGGGATTGATGAATTGAAAAAGTCCCCAGTCCGGTGGACTGGGGTTGTTCCTGTTGTTCTCGCTCAACTCCTCGAGTTCTATTTGTTGATTCCGAGGGATGGTTTAAAAGAGTCCCCAGTCTGGAAAGATGGGGTGGCTCTTGACATGCTACGTCTGAGACTTTCTTAAAAGCTATCCTGATCTTGCGGACCTTAGTCCAAAAATTAGCTGGATGAATTAACCTGTATCCACTTTTATCACCCGGTTCAAAAGACCGTTGGATGATTTACGACACTTCTATCACTTGATGATGTGCTTGCTCCATACGAGATGCTTGTTCAATATTCTCGTTTGCTTGATTTAGGAGTAATTCAACAACTTGTTCTCTGTATTCTTGATTTTGAGAAGAACTAGTTGAGGCCTATTCTGGAGAAAGCTTTTGATTACAAACAAAACCCGTTGACTGTGGCCGGCCACAGGAAATAACATTGCATGAGACCATTTTCAGTGGGCTTTGCTGACTAGAGAGCACCGTGAAATGTAGTCCTCCATGAACACCCCATCCTCGGACATGAATACCAGATGGGGAATAGGTAATTAACTTGTGCAATATTCTTAGGGAGCCAAGGCATGAACGCTGAAGGGTTCTCTACTACTTTTCATCCTTCAGATATCGAGAGACTGATAGAGATGCCAAGTCAATTTGACGTTATAGCCCTTCTATTATATTAACATGATTTTCATATTAATCAAAATATAATACTTTCTTTTTCAACATACAAATTTTTTTCCATATGTTGAGACGAATATCATGAATTCCATCTTCCGTCAACATATCTGGAATGTTATACTGAGAGTCATCCAGAGGCCAAAACATGACTGGCACTTCACCCTTTTCTAGTTGTTTTATCATGTTCATCATTTCCTCTTTATCATTTAATGAATATTCTTATACCTGATTTGACCAGATCTAGTGCTTCCTTGTTGTTTCATCGGATTCAACAAGATTGGTAGAGAAATAAATGATCAAACTAGAAGATGCATGACTTAGGGGTGGTTCAGAGAATGACATACACCCTAGGCTATCTTCTGATTGAGAAAGTATTTCACCTGCTAGAAATGAAGCATCAGACATGACTGGTTTCGCATTTTCAAGTGCCTCAAGATAAGAGTGATTTCTCGGCACTACATTGTCCACTGGAGCATTTTCTGGGCAATGTGCATCACTACTACGGAGAGGACTTTTGCAGCGAAATTTATCATCATGGGGAGGACCACCATGGTGGGTTACAAAAAAAGATGAGATCTCTTACTCCTTGGTCTTCTGGCCATAGAGAGGGTTATTGTAGCTCTCATTTGAAGATGAAACTTCAAGATTGACCGAATTTTCATGAAGCAAGCCTTCATGAGGAAGTGTCTGCTGAAGACCTTCAGAATTAATGTTCCCACTATTGGGAAATGAGGGAGTAAAATCTTGGATTCCAACAGATAATTGTCTGAGGGCTTCAAGAACTCCAGCATTGAGCAAGGCCTTATTACAGATTGGATCTTGATCCCTTGACTGTGTTGGGCGGATCTTCTTCTTAGATGCCTTCTTACTCGCCTTGGAAACCACTTGTTGATGAAAGTGGCTGCTCTGAGCAGGTGTATGTGCCTGATCAAGAGAGATGGCCAGGTTAGGCTGACGATCTCGACTCAAATCAGGTGTATGTGCCTGACTTGGTTTTCCATATGATATGGGGGAGTATTCTCCACAACCCTATTGGACTGGAATAGATGTGTGTGTCTATTCCGGAGTGAACTGTTGATGTGTCACTCCACTAGTAGGGATAGATTAACATTTCTTTCCCTGTGATGATGCTGAAGCCATTATAATATCATGTCAGACATCCATAATATGAGTAGGGATTTGCTTCGGCTCTTTCACCATTGATAGAATATACTTGGTGACTTCAGCTGCCGGAACGGGGATATACGTCCATTCCGTGCTTGGAGTAGGTGTATGTTCCTGATCCTGTTCTCCTTTTCCTGTCAGTGAATCCTGACAGTACTCAAGTGTGGGAGCAGAGAGTTGAGTCTGCCTCCTGTTTGTCACCGGAGCTTTCTGACTAACTTCTCTGAATGCTACAAAGTGAGACTGTTGGTAGGCTTGATCAATACTAGCTGGTGTATGTGTCTGCTGATTGCACTTCACCGAACGTGGTTGACATGCTCCATCATATGTAGTCAGACGAGCCGGATGACTAGCTGATGATGTATAAACTGGTGTATGTTCCTACCTATAGTACTCCACCAGAATTGCCTGGTGGGATTGGCGTGATGCTGCCAGACGAGTCTGCTGGACAACAGAATTAAAACGGGTAGGTGTGTGTGCCTGCTCATTGCATGTCACCAAGTTAGGTTGGTGGACTTCTCCGGAGATGGCAGAGATGATAACTTACTCACTGTTAACTGGATTTCACCTCTGGCGATTCGTCTTGCATGCTCGGTTTCGAGGAACCTGAGTCGAACGCCTGGAGTCGACACCCTCATCATGTTGAGGGTGCACTGCCTCACAAGTCTGGTAGCGATTGTTGATGGGAGCCCTTAGGAAGGACTCATGCTTCCTTGAATTAAGGCCCTAAGGGACCTTCTCATTCACCTCCCCAGAATATTGGAGTAAATGGTGATTGAGTTCTAGGGATAACGACCCAAAATGGTTGGAGACGGTAGTTAGCACTGCCTGCTTCTTGATCACTGGTCGTCACTATCCAGACAACCAGGGTGAATTGTTCACTTGGAGGGCTTGTCGAGCAGCCTCCATAATTGGAATGGTACCGTGTTGACGGTACTTCTTAACCAGTGCATTTGATACCCTGCGTTGAAGATGCTGAGTAGGTGATTTCATCCTCAGAGCGAATGACGATCCAACAGGAGTAGCAGTAGTGGTATTCGCAGCAGCAGTATTCACAGGTGTGAGCTTGAAAGCAACCATTTCTTAGAATGCATAAAATCTTGGAAAAGAGTTCATGTTTGATATAATAGACGTAATCAAGATAAATTCAGCCACTACATCTTCTGGATGAGCACATATGTCCATGATTGTGTTTGTTTTCCCTCTCATTGAGTTTTAAAAAGGGGCCTAACAAATAAGTAAAACATCATTTTCACTTGGTTAAGGATTCACGTTGGGTTCACCATTTTTTGTTTCCCTCTGGAATCGGGGATGACCTCATTGATTGAAGGTTCAAACATTCCAATCAGTTTATAACGGGTTTTTTCTTAGAACCGGAAACATCCAATGATTCCATATCCATTTGGACCTACTTTCCAAAGGTAGGTTCTCATTATTTGTGGACTAATGAGGCTTAGGAGTTTTCATTGGTCGAGAGGATGGGAGTTCAAACTCATCACACCTTTTTTAGGGGAATTATTGTCTACTCTGGGACTCTCTTTATAGATTTAAGTTATGTTCATGAATACTTATTACATTACCAAGTATAAAATGAGCTTTCCTTTAGTCTGATAATCAATGATTGATATGTAAGAAATTCAGAGAATCTTTTATATGTATTTGAGGTTCTTCATCGATGAAGAATCATATGTATTTGTTAGAGATTATTAGTTGATGGTATCCTTAAAATACATAAAAGTATCTTGGTCATTATGATGACCATACTGGTTTTAAAGCAACTCAGTGGGGCACTTGAAGTTTATTTTCATTCACGAGGACATGGATTATTAAAGAATTGGGATCGTACCCGCTGATGGGCTACCTACGTATCCTTTGTTTTGGAAAAGGAATCAGAACCCACATAGTTCGAATAAGGGAGTATGATGTTTATGATTGATGGCTCAAAGAAAGATGTCATAATTACTTTTACACTCTAAGCTCACATGATTCATGCTCGGTGTGAGAAACAAGAGGTATTGGTAAAAACAGACAATTGTGCCATGAAAGATGAAATCATAATAAATGATGTGGGGATTATGTATGTATGACTGCCCAAAATAGATGAGGATTAAGATTTACTTCAGGGAATAAATCCAGGAATAGGGTCTATAAATTTATATGTACTTTATGGAGATTTGGAAACTCTAATCTTGGGACTTACTCCTAAGGAAGATGCCCAAGTTAGGAGGGGACTTATGATTGGGTTTTATTCTTGAGAAGGAAGCCTAGATCAAAAGGAAATTAAGACTGGGGCTTACTCCTGAAAAGGAGGCCCAGGTTAAGGGAATTATGGTTGGGGCTTACTCCTGAGGAGGATGCCCATATTTGAGACTTTAAGACTGGGGCTTACTTCTAAAGAGGATGCCCAGATTAGGGGGCTTGGGACTTAATCCTAAAGAAGATGCCCAAATTAATGAGGACTTGGAGCTTACTTCTAAGGATGATGCCCATATTAATGAGAATTTGGACTGGGGTTTACTCCTGAAAAAGAGGCCCAGGTTAAGGATTCTCTCATCTTAAAGGATGAGGTTGAATGAATGAAATCTCAATCTTTAGTGACATAAATATGTGTAAATCACTAGATTTTGAGAGATGTTCCACGGAGTTCCTTTCAGATAAGGAAGCCAAATCAAGAAATCATGCCATAAATGGCTTTGAAGAGTGTCTTAAAGACTGAATCTTGAATAATAGAGGTCGAATGGCATAAGAGAGGTGAAATGGGAGGGAAAGGCACCCAAAAAGGTAGGGGTGCACAAGTCCTAGCAGGCGCACAGGTACTGTGTGGGCGCGCAAGTCCTGGTCGCACCGATATTCCTGCGCGGCACATGGGTACTTACACAATTTTCAGCCCTTACAGTAATATTTGGGCGATCCTTGATCAAAGTCTTTATAATCATCCCTAGAGGCTTTCCAAAAGATGGCGCGCAAGTTCTGATGAAGAAGTAGGGAAGTGCGCAAGTGTGTCCATTTCCCTTAAGGGTAAAACCACTTAGGCGTGCAAGTGTTAGTGAATTATAACACTTAGACC
This sequence comes from Viscum album, assembly GCA_963277665.1. Lineage (NCBI taxonomy): Eukaryota > Viridiplantae > Streptophyta > Magnoliopsida > Santalales > Viscaceae > Viscum > Viscum album. The sequence goes on from OY728121.1 coordinate 1,212,600,507, forward strand.
TTACTCCTCTTGTTTAGACCTTCCATTCTAGGTAAAGAATTACCTTATAAGAGTTCGGAAGACCTGAAGAAGAGACTTGGGAGTTCAGAGCTCTGTATGTGAATTCTGGAAAAATTCCTCTTAAATAGGGGGCCCACCAGGGGTATTTATAGGCTGGAGAAGACCCTAGGGGATTTTCAAAGAGGGCGTGCAAGTCACTTGAACGACCATTAGGCAGCGCGCAAGTATACGTGCACGATAGTGAGGGAACTTGGATGACCCAAAGGGAAAAGAACCCTTGTTCATACCTTTTTCAATTTTTGATTTTTTCTTCAAAGGATGAATCAATTTGGGTTCAAGGTATTTTCCTTTTCAATTTGTTAGACTCTGTGAAGGAAAGGAGCATCAACAATGATCCTCAATACCATCTACTGATTCAGATTCCCTCATGACATCCTCACTGATAATGACACTAACTATCGAGCAGTTGAGCTGAAGAAATTGTATACCAACTAAAATATTTGTTCTAATCATACATATTTCTGCCATGTGTAAGAAAATGGATAGATCTAGGAATTCAATAAAACCCTCTCTAACATCATGCAGAAGATAGTTGGGAGGAACAAGAAGAGTTGGTCATAAAAACTCCCAAATTCTCTCTAGTCTTACCAAACGATGACTTGTAATTCCACTCATGTGACTCTATATTCCCTAGTCTATGAAAAGAGAGTCAGTCCTTACAATTGATATTTTTTTACCCTTATTACGCATAGTCGTCTATGATCAACAAACACCAGAAAAAGTATCCTAAATCCATCTAGGTGAACTGAAAGCTCTTGATGAGAATAGGCTTCATGCGTTGCACAATCTGGAGAGGCATCAGAGCAAGATATCCAGGGATTTCAATAAGAAAGTTTGCCTCTGCTCCTTCTTATAAGGTGACATGGTATTGGCCCTAAAAATTCTAATGATACCTAGTAGGAAGCCACTGAAGCTAGATCCCAAATGGGAGGAACCTTATATCATTCACAAGGTTTACCCAAATGGAACATACTCTCTGGTCACCATCAATGGTGAGATTATTACTCCACCCACTAATGCTAAATTCCTTGAGAAGTATTTGTCTTAAGAGTACCTCTATCGTCTTCACCACACGACATTAAACTGCATGATTCGTCTAGGTTGAAGGACGTAAAACTACCCAGCACTCGTCCTTCATGATGATAAACTACCAAATGGTCAGATTTCTATGACCTTAAACTAAGACCCCTTAAGCCCCATATGATGTTAAATTGTATTATTTTCCCACATGACATTAAAATATATTATCATTATGGTGGATGTTGAACTTCTCATTACTATCCTGGCGGATGTTAAACTACCTATCCTCATCCTGGTAGAGTTAAACTGCTCATCCTCATCCTGTAATATGTTAAACTATAAATGGTCTAAGCTCTATAACCTTAAACTAAGATCTCATATGTCCTTGTCGCATGACATTAAATTGCATGACATTTTTAGAACTATGTATGGCTTGATTCTCATCCTTATGGGATTTGTAGAAACACCCAAACCTTTCATCTATGGCCCAGCCCTAGGTACCTCAACCTTTCGGGCCTCTTGTCCCAATTTCTCACTTAATATTGTGCGGTGTGGTATGGAATCTATGTCCTCGTTCACATCAGGCTATTTTTTCCACACAAAACACATCCCCTTGAGACACTCTTCTTTTCCACATCCTTGTCCCAGGACATTAAACTACACAACATTTTCAGAACTACATTTTGCTTGATTCCCCTCCTTATGGGATACGTAGGAATGCTCAGACATTTCTTCTTTAGGGATAGCCCAACAAATCTCTTCACCCCATTCTAGTTTAGTTCTCTTCGATGGATTGTATATGGTGTAGAATGTGGACTTCTTTGGTCCCCATTCATATAGAGTTTACAATGGACGCATCATGTTCCCCTCCTTCAAGAACATCATTCATCCACATCTTTACTGTATGACGTTAAACTACACAGAGGTTTAAGAACTACATCTGGATTGATTACCATCCTTATGGGATACGTAGGAATGCCCAAACGTTTCATTTTTGGTTCCATACCAGGTGTATCTATTCTTTATCTCCACCACTTGGCCTGAGTTCTCTCTTAGAATTATGAATGGTGTGTCATATGTGGGATTATGTCCTCATTCATGTTGAGTTATTTTCCATGTCATACACATTCTTCCTCAAGGTACCCCTTTTCTATGTCCTTGCTGCATGAGATTAAACTGCACGACATTTTCATAACTATGTGTGGTTTTATTCCCATCCTCATGGGATATGTTGGAATGCCCTGACATTTCATTTTTAGTTCCAACCCTATCTTTTAGAAACCTTTTATTCCTTCTAGCCCCTTGGCCTAAGTTCACCTTGGGGTGTGTGGTGTGGTGTGGACTTATGTCCTCATTCATGAAATCTTTTCAATAACCACATCGTGTATCTCTCTCTTGAGAGCTCTCCATTCCCCTTTCCTCCACTCATCTCTTCAAGTAATCTGATCTCAATTGGGCCCCTTGACCCTTTTTTGAAATTCACCAATGATCTCAGATGCACTATGGTTTAGGACCTAGAGTGTTAGATTATGTATGGACATGCTTTCATCTATTTCCATGATTTATTTCTCCCTTTATTTGGGTTTCTATCATCTTTCATATCTGAAAGGACCTACAAATGGTATAGATGCTCAGCCTTGTGTCTTGACTACTGCTTTGGGCCAAAATCTCATAAGATTTTGAACGACATTATGTGACAGGTTCTAGGTTTCAAATATAGTTAATGTTCAACCCTCATTTGTTGTTCCCTTTTCAGGAAAACATGATGTGGGTGCTGTGTTTCGAACATGGTTAACATTTATCCTCCATCGTTGTGCCACCCCCATTAGGCCCTAGATATTGGACTCATGATTCACATCCCTTTCCACTCCATCATGTTCAATTGGAATTCTGACACCCTTAGTGTTATTCCTCTGTGTGCATTTTCACGTTAAGAGGATGAATCAAAGTCATGGTGTCATCCTTGAATCTGAATCGTTCCTCATTTTTTTTATTCCATGTGTTGCAAGGATCTTCTCTACCCTTGTTTCCCACATCGAGCATAAATCACATGGGCTTAGGGACTTGGTCAAGGTTTATGCCCATTTAGAGGAATATCTTTTCTTTTGTTCCAAGCTCTACGACCTTAATCTAAGACCCCCATTTTCCCTACCGCATGACATTAAACTGCACGAATTTTGAGAACTATGTCTGGCATGATTCCCATCCTCAGGGGATACGTAGGAATGCCCAGACATTTTGTCTTCAGGTCCAGATTAGGCTCTACTAATTATCTCTTCTAATCCACCTTTTGGACCTGATTCTTATGGGATTTTGTTGTGTGGTGTGTGAATAATTATTTCCTCATTCACATCAGGTCTATAATAGCCTCACCACATACTTCCCCTTATGGGAAAGTCCCTCTCATCTCCATTCTTACCACATGATGTTAAACTGCACAAGTTCTATAACTACAGACAGCTTGATTCCCATCCTCATGGGATATGTAGGAATGTACAGAAATTTCATCTTTGGGTATATCCCCATGACCTTTGATCTTTTCTAGACCCTTGGCCTGAGATCCCCTCCCTCTGAGATTGCGCTCGGTGCAGCATGGACTGATGTCCTCATTCACATCAGGTATGATTTATCACACCATGTGAATTTCATTTAGAACCACATTCTTCTGTATAAGTCCAATCAATATGATTTTAAACTATGTCTCTGAGTCCCGTGTGTATTTAAACTATTGAACATATGATTCACGATGTTAAAACACATGGGATTGTCCTATCATATGACCCTAAACTATGACACTATCATCCTGGCCGCACCACAAAAAATGGAATTGCATTGTGGGTTCCTCGCTTGAGGGTGAATCATGTTTGGTATCATTCATCCACCATGCCATTGTTCAAGTCCTACATATGTCTTGATTCCAATAGTGTTTCCCAGATTCTTCTTCCTGGGTTTCTTGTTTCAAAAAAACACACATCAATACTAAAGAACAAACAAGATTCATCAGATACCGCTTCTTTTGGTGCATGGTCTAGACCTGCATGATGGTATTTCCCCTGGAATTGGTACCCTACAATTCCATTTTCAAGAACTATGTGTGTCTTGATTCCCATCCTCATGGTATATGTAGGAACACCCAGACATTTCTTCTTCGAGTCCGGCTCCAGGTACCTTAAATCCTTCCATCTTTTTGGCCCCTCAGCCTAAACTCTATCAGAAGCACGTAGTGTGGTGTATGTTGAATTATGTCCTCATCCACATCAGGTTTATAATATTCATTCCATTTAATTCCATTATAGTATCTCCCTTTCATTCTCCTTGTGTTCTTACTGCACGAAATTAAATTGTATGGCATCTCAAGAACTACGTACGGCTTGATTCACATACTCATGGGATACATAGGAATGCCTAGACATTTTGTCTTCGGGCCCAACCCTATGTTCACAAAACTATTTTTCCCCCTTCTCATTTGGACTTATCAACCTCTATTATGCCTCACCAACGTGATCAAATTCACTGTGGTTTATAACCTAGAGTGTTAGATTCCACGTGGACATGATGTCATCCATTTCCATGCTTCACATCTCCCTTTATTTGGGTTTTCATCATCTTCCACATCTGAAAGGACCCTTGAATGGTATGGATTCTCAGACTTATGGCATGCCTACTACTTTGGGCCAACTTCCAAGAGGATCTCAAATGACAATTTGACACAAGTCCCACATTGCAAATATGGTCAATGGTCGATGATCATTTTTTGTTCTCATTTTAGGTCACACAATATCGATGTTGTGTTTTGAACATGGTCAGCATTTATCCTCCATCGTTATGGCACCCCCATTAAGCCTTAAATATTGGTCATGTAATTCACATCCCTTTCCACTCCATCATGTTCAAGTGTAATTTCCACCCCTTGGTGTTATCCCTTCGTGCACCTATGTGCATTAAAGAGGGTGAATCAACATCATGAGGGTCATCTTCAACTCTATACCATCTTTCCCAGATGTGTACTTCATGTGTTGAAAAGATCTTCTCCGCCCTTGTTTCCCACATTGAGGATAGCTCGTGTGGGATTTGGGATATGGGTAAGGTTTGTGCATACATGGAAGAACCACACTTATCTTGGTCTGAACTCTACAAACATAAACTAGGATCTTCAGTCACTTAGTTTGGGAATCATGACATTAAACTGTGTGTGTTCTTACGGAAATTTATAGTGTGGTGTGGACTATTTTGTCCTCATTCACGTCAGGTCACTTTATGGAACCATGTCCCATATTTACACTTCAACAATCTTCCCATTTTTGGTCCAATCACTATAACCATAAACTAAGATCTCTTACATCCTTATCGTGTGGTTTTAAACTGCGTTTTCTACACCCAGGCTGTGTAACGATAAATTATAGAGTCATTTGATGTTTTAACTCAAGAAGATGCTTCCCCTTTTTGTATTGTCTACCTATCATACCACCTTCATGAACTACGTGTGGATTGATTCCCATCCTAATGGGATACGTAGTGACACAAAAAAAAATTCTATGTTACAACTGCATCACCATGAACCCTCTTATGCCACTTCGACCTGAGTTTTCTCTACATTATGTGGTGTGGTGTGGACTTACTTGGTCCTCATTCATGTCAGGTTTATAGTAACCATTCCACATACCTCTCTCGAGAGTTCTCCATTTCTCTATCCTTACTGCATGAAAATAAACTGCACGGGCATGTCTCATGCACACGACATTAAACTGGGCACCTTACGGCCCGAGATCTACAACCTTAAAACCAATATTCTTACATTCTATGTTGGAACAATGTTAAACTGCATAAAAATTAAGATATTACACTTTAAAGGAGGATATCTCTCCCTTTAGGTATTGGCCTCCTGCCATACCACCTTCAAGAACTACGTGTGACTTGATTCCCATCCTTATGGGATACGTAGTGACACCTAGACTTTCTGCCTATGGTCCAGTTGCAACCACTTTCACCTCCCTAACCCCTTCTAGCCTGCATTCTCCCAAAATTACATGGTACGGTGCATACTTCTTCAGTCATCATTCATGTTGGGCTTATAATAACCACGGCATGTCCACCCTTTGAGATTACCACTCTTTGTGTTTGTCCACCATGATGCTTAAACTGTGTGGGTAACATTCATGTTTTTTAAATTCCTTCATTTGGGTTTTTCATTATATTTCACATCCAAAGGGACCCCCTAACGGCATGGATTCTAGGCCTTAGTGCTCTCCTACCATCCTAGGCCAATGCCCCAAAATAATTCAAACAACAATTTGATACAAGTCTCGCGTCTCGAATATGGTTAGCAGTCGACCCTCATTTGTTCATTCCAATTCTAGGCAAACGCGAAATGGATTTTGTGTTTCGAACATGGTAAAAAATTATCCTTCATCATCACACTACCTCCATTGCATCCTCAATATCAAATTTTGTGAATCTCATGATCAATTTCCCTTTCTATTTTATATATCCTCAACACCCCTAGTGTTGTAACTTCATGCATTCATGCACGTCGTGTAGGAATGTTGGTTCATCTACGATTTTACCCACCCGAAATTCCCTTTATTACATTTCATGCTCTCATTAGATAGGGAAGGCCTTAGAATGATCCTTGTTTCTTACACCTAGCATGGATCACTTAGGCTTAGGGGCTGTGGTAGGTTAATATCCATGTACGAGATAGTGTGACCCATTGGTACCACCATACATCCTTAAATTTTGACATTATCATCCTCGTTGTATGATGATAAACTTCATGCTTATTGTCCCTATTTACATAACGTAAAACTATCGGTCACCCTAGGTCCTTGATAGAGAGGTCCCTCCCAGAAGTAGGCCTGATCATGATTCAGACTGCTATTCTCACCTATTGTACTTTAATCATGGTGGTGCAGTTTCAAGAGTGTTGGACTTTATCCAAAAAGCACATAATTTTATCACCATGCTTTTTCCCCCTATTTTGGATCCCCATTCCCTTCCACGTCTTAAGGAACCCCTTAATGGTCCGGATGATCAACCATAAGTCTCGCCTACTGTCATGGGACAACGTTCTAAAGGACATCAGACAACACTTCGAGTTTGGACCCATGTTTTCTAATAAGGTCAGTGGTTGGCCCTCGTTTGTTTGTTCCCATTTCAGGCTAATGTGATATGGATGTTGTGTTTCAAATTTGTTCAACAACTATCCTCTGTTATCATGACATCCTCACCATATTCTGAATTTGGGGTATCGTAATTCACATTCTTCATTCCCTGTGTTCATATTTATTCCGACACCCTTGGAATTATCCTGATCGTGCACTAGATCATGTTGGGAGAGGTAAGTTTGGCTGTTTTGAGAATCCCATTATCTGACCATGATCCCCCCTATTCTTCCTAGAAACTCAGAGTGGTCATTCAAACCCTGTGTGTCCAGAGATTGGTTGGAACTCTCGTATTAAATCGGAATAATGATGCAGTCATCCCTTGTTTATCACGATTGGGAACGACCCACATGGGCTTAGGGATTGGTCGTTGGATATTTCATAGGTACGATTGAGATGCAATAATCAAAGAAGATAACAGGACTCATGCATGAAACCAAAATTAACAATAAATCATGAAAGTAAATTTTTAAGTTCACATAAATTACAACGTCCTTGGATTGGCCCCTAAAATAGATGGGTTAACCTCTTCAATGAAGCATCCCAACTCCACTACACTCTATAACGTGACATATAGGATCTTTTGTTGCTTGTTAAGATCCTGATCCTCCTTGATAGCAACGGGGTACAATTCTTCAGCCTTGATTCGGGCCTGGTCCTCATCACCTTGGATAATAGGCATCTCTTGAGAAGGTTACATCATCTGTTCCTCATCTTCTATCAAATGTACCTTTAGTCGCAATATGAGTCATGAATCTACATCAAGGAAAGGATAATGATCGTTTTCCCACGCCCTTAAGTGTTGGATCTCATGATCGGCCTCCTAAATCTTCTTGATGTTGACAGACTTCCTCCGCTACCATCCCACATAGAGGTTGTGGTCATGTTCCTATATTTTCTCTACCATGTAATCTCAAATGAGCATATGAGGACATTGGGTAGCCATGCCTCTAACACAAAGTTCATGTAGTTGAGAACTAATCATCTCTATATGGCTTATCCATTCTTATTGTGGGGTATCCTTGATGAAGTGCTTGATCAATTTCCATGATCGATGATAGAAACCCTTATTATCCTTGTCATTAGAAGCAGTCTCATCCTGGTCCACGGGGTCGACAGGTTTTCATGTGGGGAATGCCTCCAAAAATTCCTCAGTAGGATCTTCTTTTGGTGTTTGGTTGGGTAGGTCGGGTCCCATATCGTTGGATTGATCCTCATTGTCGGACTCTACCTCAATGATCTCAGGTTCCATCTTACCAGTGGTCCTATATGTAATCATGATTGTTGTGGTTTGGTCAGTATGGGTGTCTACTTCCATGAAAATTGGTGTTCCCCTGGGAAAGGGAGTGTCAGGAGTCCCAACCATTCTTGCCGATGTAGCCAATGGCATTTGAAGAACTGTGCGTATAGAAACACATAGATGTTAGTTGTCCTAGTTCAATGAACAATAGTTATGGATTATACGAAGGAGATGACTTAAAAAGATTGAATAATTGGTCTCTCCCTTGGGATACTGCTTCCATAACCCTGAGGCATGGTCCCCCGTATATGGTTGGGAAATCTGAAGACTTCCGGAGAACCACCATGGGTTTCGCAGCCCTACTAAATTCAGTAATCACCGTTGTCATTGGTGAAAACCCTAAAGCTACATATTTTGTTGTGTGGGAATGATTTTTACATATTAAATTCTCTGGTACAGGGAAAATTTCAGTTGATAAGGCAAAAATTACCTGAATATTGGCCACAATGAAATGGTTTAGGGTTTACCTCAAGAACCTCGACAAACTCTTTTAGCTCTGATTTTGAAACCTCACCTTACTCTAAGGGTCTCCCCCTGCCAGCCTCTTCCACACAAGAGGACTCTTCTGATTCATTGGGTTAGGGGAATCACTCCCTCAATTTAGAAGAAGACAACTACATAGGGATTGTATGATTTAGTATCACTTTCACCCGGTCCTTCATCAGACGTAGAGTGCCCCGAGAGTTCACAAAGTCCTCTAGCTAGGTGATGTACTACTCCCCTTCCACTTGGGACACCAAAAAGTTATCCTTGGCATGGAAGATCATCGATAGATCCAAATCTAGATAGTTAAGATAGTGCCACATCTTGGAAGGACTGAGTAATTTTTTGTTAACCCTCCCAGGTGTCCCAATCCTTCGAAAAAATAGTTTCCTTAGCCATTTCTATGTGTAGCTGCTTCCTCAAAGCCTGAGTTGGTGTCATGCATAACCCCCTGGGCGGCCTTCCTTCCTGCTGACTCTACTCCTCTAGGACCGTGGGGTCCACCGCTGGTGCTTTCCTCTTGATCGGTGTAGGTCCCAGAATTATTCGATTTATCACTACTGCAGCCCCACCACCATGGTGTCTTCTCACCACTTTTTGGACTCATTCTCAAGGTTGAAGAGGCACCCCTTCAATAGCACGAACAGTTCACCGCTTCAAAATTTCCCCTCAGTAGGATATCTCCCAACACTTGGCATAATCCTTTACTATCCCATAGAAAGATGTGGGTAGTGGCAGATCATTCCACATCTTCCATCCTCCCGCATGAACATGAGTCACATCTGCCTCATCAGGCATGGATGGTCCTCATGGAGTACACCCAAGTAGACTTGTGGGTCCAACCTCTACATGGACCGAAACTTCCTCACAAAGTAGTGTAGGGTGTACGGCTTGTAGATATTCTCACGATCAATCCATGCTACCAAAACTCCACCCCAAAAGTCCAGGAGATTGGACTGATACTCCTCAGTTCTTTTTCCTTCATCAGTGAATATACTTGTTGGTAATGGAAATGGATGGAAGTTGAATTCATCCTCCCTCCAGATTCGGTTCATCGCCATTGGTGCAGTTATTTTGGTCAGAATTCTCCCCACCACATTCAAAATAGCTAGTCGAAAGTCTGATCCAGGAGGGGAAATATGATTCAGATATTCATAATCTCCCATGTGTTCCTCTATCCATTCATAAAAAATATGGAATGGTTTGCACACCCTATGAGGCTTCTTCACCTCACTGATGTGACACCTCACCTTGAACAGTTTGGGAAGCACTGGGATCCCCAAGTTGACACGCTCCCCCATCACTAGCATAGATTCCATAATGAACATGCTCAAAAATACACCTATATTTGTGTCCTGGGATAGTAACATCCATCTAGATATAAGCGTAGAAATAAACCAGCTATCCTAACCACCATCTCCTGCTCGTTGTTGATACTATACCCCCAAAGCTTCCATTTCCTATCCTCTAGGGTTCTCCAATAATAATTCTCTTTACTACGCTAGTATCCCTTTGGACTGGTGGGAGTCCTAATCAGTAGCTTCCTAGGTGCTTCCTCCACTTCAATATAAGGCCTTGATGGGATGTTTATGAAGCTCTTAAACCATAACTTGAAGTGTACGTCCCCTACAGACTTCTTATCCTCACCCGGAACTAGATCCATCAGTTCATTTTCCAATAGCAGAATCTTCTCTAAATCCTCCCATGTATTCTTGGCAGGGAGGAACTTTTCATAGACCACCCCTAATATCGGAATCCATGAGATCTTATGATGGTCCTAGAGGCTGATACTAACCTCCCCGTAGTGAAGATGAAAAGTGTTGGTCCTTGATGACCACCTTCTCATCAACTCTGGAATTAGTTGTTTCAGCTGGTAAATGTGGAATTGGGAGGCCAATGCAGCTTCATACAGCCCTACTCACTTCATCTCTACCTCAAATTCCTCACAAGACACACAGACCCAATAAGCCCAGTCCTAATCCTCTATAATTTTTTTCCATGGCACAGGTCCAAATAATCATTCCACCCCTTCTACAGGTTCCCCAAAGCTGCCTTGAGAATGGTGTGTTACTGTGGATGAGATTCTTATTGCTCCAACACCTTCCCATCAACATTGTTGACATGATTATATGGGAATTCAGCATTGATGGGTTGGTGATCCTCCCATGTATGACCATTGGCATCTCTAAACCACTAGTGCTAGCATGGAATACTCTTAAACCAATAGGCTGGTTTATCCCTACTTACTTCAGGAATGAGGACATCATCCCTCATACCAAAGTTGTATAGAGAAAATATTTTCCATAGAGGATAGTTATTTTTTATTTCTGATAGGATCCCCACAAGGGATCCATAGTCTGAATGGCTTCACACACATTCCCTGATGACCATATTATCTACCATCTCTTCCCTCTATGAAATATCTTCAAGGAACCCCCCCCCCCCTAGAATATTCTTAGTTATCCATTCCATCCCATGAATTTAAAATGTTTCTATTCTGGTTCACAAAGCTTGATCATAAAGATCGATCACAGAGCTCGATCATAGAGATCGGCCACAGAGTTCTTCCATAGACCTCACAGACACAACTCACAGAGCGCCAAATTTCAGAGTCTAAAGACTCGTTGTGCGGTACAGAGCAAAAGAGAGCCCGGTTCGCAAAGAGGGATCACAGAGCACACAAAGATTCACAAATCAAGAGCTCAAACACAAAGCTGCGAAGATAGGTAAGGAAAAAAGAGGGGTCTTCCTATCCTATTTATAGATAAAAACCCCTAATATTTCTAGTGTGTCTTGTCGAGGCCAGCTTCTTGGTGTCCTCATCCCACGCATCACTTATCTGCATTGCGACCCTGCTTCGCAATCTCTCCTCACAATATGCCTAAAGTTTTGGTGATCTACCTCATAATTTTACCCTCATTTTCTCCTGAACTCCAATTATGAGGGGGGAATTTTTTGGAACCAAAATATGTGTGTGGGAAAGATAAAAAAAAGGAAAAAATGGTGCCAAAAGAGTCTTCTTTATGAAGAACCTTCATGAATCCCATCAGCACTACGGCATCCACAAATCTAAGGCCTTTTCTATGCTCACCATAGATAAAGGTGACGTTTGACTCTACAGTTACAATGAACTTGACAGAATTATTCGTGTCGCAGATGGAATACGATTGCCTCTGCGATTCCATGGAAAATTATAGAAGCCTCTATGACCACCACAGAGGGAATTAAAGAAGCCTCCACACCTTGGAGGAGATGATGGTTGACTCTGCGGTTAAGAAAATATTGATGAAATATACCTTCAATGGTGAAGCACAAGTGGCTTTGTGGCATTCCCACAGAGCATCGTACCCCCTGGTTCCTATAAATACCCTAATCCCCTCACTCCAAAGGGATCGACACACTAACCTTTCGCCTTCTAAACTCCCATATTTCAATGTACCCTTTTCTAAAATGAATCATTTGAGGTACTTTGGCATTGTGAAATCCATTTCCCTTTACTCATGTTTACCCTCTTTTCAAGTATGGATGCCCTTCGTAGAGCCTATGGGACATCTCCAAGGAAGGAGACACCTTTGGGTACTTAGGACATCGCAAAGCACCCAAGCTTCACGAAGCACCATCTAAAAACATGTGTACTCCATGCTGAGGCCGAGACGATATGCTTCAAAAAGTTCTCCTCTTTGAAAAGTCATATTATATGTGAGTCGTTGTGCTCTATGAATCTCTATGCTCTGCGAATCCAATTTTTATGCGATCCCTTGTGATTTTCAAGCCCATGAGCTCTCCAAAGCCTTGAGCTCTGTGAAGCCCCGTGCTCTATGACCCCTTTAGCTTTGTGAAGCCCCTCTCTGTGAGACCTTTATCTTCACAAACCCTTTTCCCATGTGGCCCTCCAAGATTGTACGAAGTGATTCAAAAGTCCCTTGGGTGGTGCTTCATGTTTCATTACTTTTATTCATGATTATTCACATTGGAACTCTAACGAATATTGCTTCTTGGAATAGCCAATCTAAAGTAAGCCCCTCAATGGATCACTCCACAACCCCATCTCCATACAGAATTTATAGTGTCTTCCCTTCACCAAGGGTTAAAGCACACTAGTTATGTAAGTTTTAGGGGTGTGGAGTGAACCCTTACCATTCGAGATGTAGGATGTTAAACTAACAAGAACCCTCATCCTCACCATAAGACGTTAAACTGTGATCATGGCATGCATGGTAGGTCCAAGAAGATCAGATAGTGGATGGTCATGGGTTCCCTCCCTCTCTATCTTTCCCGTTGAGCTTTGTCACCATACGCACCTTAGGAAGCCTCCACGTAAGCCTCGACACCCTCTGATGGGACAATTTAGGTACAATGACCATATCCTCCTTGTACATATAGACACCCTCCCTTCTCATTGGGTCTCCCCTATGGAGTAAACCCTTTTTTCCTCTTTGGGCCGATAGCCATGTGTAATCCCCACTCCATTCCTCACGAATGTACTTTTCACGATGTCATCGTCAAATATTTTTTACCTCTTGTTTCTTTCACCAATAATGACTCACATGGGCTTAGAGTAAGCATCGACCATGACACTCGCTTAGGGTTGGTAACCATGCAGAATCCCCAAGCCTCAACACCATTCTAACTATGTGGTATTTGATCCTTTCCCCTTTTCAAGCAAGGCATGTAGGGAGCCTCTTTCCGGTTCAAGCCCATAACCCATCGATCCCAACCACTTCACATCAGTTCACCCTCATCCCACATGATGTTAAACTGTACGCCTCTTCTGTCCTACATGATGTTAAATTGTACCCTTTTTAACTATGTGGGTTTTTATCTCTACCACCTAGACAGCGTATGTAGGAAGACTTCCTGAGGTTCAACCCCAAACACTAGTAAATTTCAGTGTCCCTTTTGTTGGGAACCACATCCTCGGTTTATCCCTTAGTGGTGTCAGACCAGCTCCTGGGCTGCTAACCATGCATAAGCCCCACACTCAATTCACACTCCTCCAACCAAGAGTGTCTGTAACGACCCAAACTTCTATTAATGAAAATACCTCTTGATCTAATTAAATATCTTATTATGTACAATGGTTATATAACATATGATATTCCTTGGTTTTTTTTTTGGATTTCAAAATACCATTAATAATTTTTACCATTTCTAATATATCTGTTGAATAGTGATCAATTGATTAGTATAAATATAGGTCTGTAACAAATCTAATTTACTCAGACAATGGAAGTGATTGCCTCATCCAATATAATTTCTCCATACAAAGCCCATTTATTGGAGCTTGGAAAGGAGGTGGCATCACTGGGATTTTCTCTTGACCAAGCCCAAGCTAAGATTCAACAAGTTAAGCTCGAATAGAACCGCCTATGAGAGAAGTGGAAGTTGATAGAGATTACCACCCGAGTGATGTTATCTGAGCCACCCCAAGAGTTTGTCACCATCACAAACCTTACCCTTAGGTATTATGCGGGTGTTATAAGGGTATATTTAACAACACCCTAGTACCATGACTATGTAATTTTTTTTGTATAAATAATATACATTTATTTCATTGTCACTTTGTAAATGGTTTTAAAATCACAAATAGTATTTTTTTAGTTAATATTTAATTAAGAGATATATTTGGTTGAATTAATGGATTTTTGAATTAAATAATATTTTAATAAAATATTATTACTAAATTTATTTTTATTAAATATAAATGATCGTATAACTTTTATGAATACAATTGTAATTTTTATTAAGGTTTGAAATTCTTTTTTGTCAAAACCCATGAATTTTCAATAAATGTCAATTTTTATTTTAAAAGTAAAAAAATCACATATTTAGATAGTTATTTAGGTAAAATGAATATTATTTTTTGAATCATGACATCAAAATTATCCAATGGTGAATTTTTCATAATTTTCTGAGATAGTCAACTTTTTGGGTAAAAATTAAATACTGTTTTAATGTATAATGTGTTTTATGACATCATAATGACCCAATAGTTATGTAATAAAATACTATAAATTTTATGTTCTTCCATTATATGTTTTATATTTAAAATAATGTGATTTTATATTTGTTTGATTAATTTTATGGTGCCTTAGTGGACCCTTCAAGACTTATAAAACATTTTAACTTTTTAAGTTGATTTCCTTGAGAGTATGACTCACCTACACATAAGAAAGAATAATATTTTAACAATTTAGTACATTGAACTTATAAAATAATGTTTTCCACTCCCCTTTTTCAAAAACCATGGGCAACAACCATATTATGGTTTGTGGTTTTGATTATTTTAATGTGTAGTGTCCAAAACATAAAAAATAAAGAATTCCCTCTCTTTTCCTATATAAACCCACCCAAGATCCCACTTACTCTTCACTAAAACCCTTTATAGATCGACCAAACTCTTCCCCCCTCCCTCTATAATCATCCCAAGTTTCCCCAATCTCCCAATAATCCTCTCTCAAGCCTCTCCCAAACTTTTGGTATCACACTTCCAAGTAATGGATTTCTTCCTTTCTCATTTGTGTCCAAATTTCATTATGTTGTTATACCATTTTTTCAATTAAAAATGTTGGGGTATGATTTATCACCTCCCCCATATTTTCCTAATTATGTTTGAATAATTATAGACCTATTTATCTCTCATTAATTCCTCCCTTTTACACCTGTTACATGAAAAAAATCATTAAGGAATTTCTCTCTTTACATTTACATTCAAGCAATTCTTTTGTATTGTGAATATAAATTACATTACATATATTGGAACATGTATATATATGGCCCCCTTACTATCTATTTCATGTAAATATTATGAGACACCCCTTTATCTCTCATCAACCATTTTAATTAATTCTTATGTCATGTCGTTATGCTGCTGAAATTGCACCGCGCTTTTACAAGACAATGTCATTATGTAGTGAGTACCATTCCCATTTCTATATCAAGGGTATTCAACTTTATACACATTTACTGATTTATTATAGAATCTCATGCATTAATTCCAAATTACTTTATCTTGGAATAAATGATAATGTTTAATGAATCCATGTTATATAATCCATGTGGCACACTTATGCATGAAATGAAATGATTAAGAAGGGTATGCCCTGATAGTGCTCCAATGCATTGGGTAAAGATTATTATCATGATACATCAACTAAAATGAGGGTTTAATCATGATAATTAAAGTGAAATTAGGGTTTAATTTTGATCCACATTCAAGTATCCTTGGCTCATGCTAATATCATGTTAAATGTTGTTGTCACATTTCCATGTTATGATAATCATGCTATATAAAGCCTTTATGTTCATGTTTCTCTTATGTAGCATTGATATGACTATTTCCTAACATGTAATGTATTATTCATGTTATTACTTGGTTAATAACTTATTGGGCTTTATATATCACCCTTTTCTTAATCATGTCCTCAGGTTATCCCATGCAATGTTAAGTGTGAAGGAATGTGTGTGGTCATGTAAACGATGTTTTAAATAAAGATGTGTATTTCATGTTTTAAGTTGTTATGTAATGTTTATAAGCCCCAAATACACTAGAAATATTGATTTTCTATATAGTATCAAGTGAAGGGTTTATTAAATAAATTATTTTTAAGTTTGAAATAAAGAGCAGGCTTGTTATAGGGTATTAGAGGATAGGTTTAGTTATTTTTGGGATTAGGATTAGAAAACTCTAGTGAAAGCCTTAGGGATAAGACTAAGAATAATAAAAACATCCCTAAGTTGTGGTGACTATTGATTAAGTGTTTTATCAATAAAATATATCCCTTTCTATATATGAGCATGTATAGGCGGATCTGGCGCGTATATATATAGGGGTAAAACCCGAAAACACCACTTTGAACTAGAATCGAACGGGAATTGGTGAACGAAAATGGGTATTGCTGCACTCTTAGTTAAAACACTCTCGGGGGATATGATTTGGTAAATTAATAATCATATTATGAACCATTTTTAAGGGAATAAAAAAATGCCCCTAAGAATATTTTTTGGGAAGTAGATCATGGATAACATAGATTGAAGCCTATAAATTCATAAGTTAAGGAAATAAAAGTAATTGATAAGTCATCTCTTTTTGAATTTGGATTAGCCTTTATGTGTTACCCCTAACATTCCTTTAAATTCAACCAATGGTCAGTAATAGGAGGACTTAGTCTAACAACCGATGTGAAAATCATTGTGATGACTGGTCTAATGAGATGCCCAATCTGATGGGAGCAGGAATCGTGAACTTTGTCATTATACTCTCTCAGTTAACTCAAGTTTTGAATATAAACATGGGTCAAGAGGAACTTTCAACCCCCCTAATAAAGAACACGTTGCAATTGAGAACTTCATGAGACAAATGACTCCTATTTTTAATGGATCATTTGATCCCTTAATTGTCAAACAATAGATCAAATCTAATGAAAATATCTTCACCATCCTTCAATGTTTCAAATAAGAGAAGGTTCTTCTTGCTGCTTATCATATGTAGGGTGAAGCTAATCAATCGTGTACAATGATCTAAAATACGAATCTTGAGGAGGAGATCGATGTGTTGGAATGGAAGGATTTCTAGAAAAAAAATGATAAATATTTTCCCTGCACCCTCTGACTTAATATGGAAAGGGACTTCCTTGCCATTAAGAAAAAAAGACGACGAATCCATCAGAGCGTATGATGAAAACTTCACATGGTTTTCAAGATATGTCTCCGACTTTGTCGTTACCCCTAAATTCAAGGTTGAATGCTTTTTTGGTGGGCTAAAACCTAGCCTATGGAAAGCCCTAGTGATCCGCGACTTTGAGAGCTATGAGGAAATTGTTCGATGTGCCCTCAAAGTCGAAATGGAGATCGGTGAATCTCAGGGGTATCGTGGGGAAAAGAAGCATAATGTGGACTTTAATTTTGTCATTCTAATGGATAAATCCAATGGTACTAGGAAAATCTAGCACCCAACTTTCCAAAGGTGCAGAAAAAAGAACCCCAAAAATTTCCTGAAGGGGTCGAGGAAGTTCTTTAGGTGTGGATGATAATGGCACCTGGCCATTAACTGCCGACAAGAGAAACCCAAAGCTGCAATAGAGGAAAGGAACGCTCTATTCGACCCTCAACTCATTGTTCATTGGTTCAATTGAAAAGAGCCATGGAACTTTTCAAACTATTTCTCTAAGACAAGGGTTTTATGAGGCATCCAACAAACTCCAAGGTAGAAAGGGTGAGCTTTATCCATCACTACCACCGAAGTGAACCCCGACAATGAAGTGGTGATAGGTATGCTAGTTATTCATTCAATAATAGAAAACATACTTGTTTATTCTAGTTCTATGCATTCTTTTATATCTTGAAAGTTTAGTAGAATGATCCCAGCACCACCACAAATCATGGAAGTAAAGATTTTGCTGAGAGCGGAAAATGGGGCAATCGTTGCATCCCATGAATATAAATCCTCCCTTGTCATAATTTTTAGATATAAATTCACATCAAACCACTTCATACTCCCTCTTGTGAAATTTAATGCAATTCTTGGAATTTATTGGCTTTCTTTATATAGATCCAACATAAATTTCCATGAGAGGGAAATCACTCTCCATATAGAGAATCGGCCCCCGATTCTGTACAAGTGCAAGAAAGAGGATGAATATTCTTTAGCTCCATCATCTCAAGAAAGGATATTACTACCCTATGATCATGCGTATCTTACTTAGATGATTGATTCTAGGTAAGAAACCATCCTCGAATTCATTCATATTGTGAGGGAATTTGCTGAAGTGTTTCCTAAGGAATTTGATGATCATCCTCCTAGAATAGATGTTTAATTCTCAATTGATCTTTGTTAGGGCCAATAGGGGCCTATATACCCTGAGAGGGGGGGTGAATCAGGGTATGGATATTCTTTTTCAAAGTTATTCTCACCCCACTGGATCTTGACCTCTTTATTACAAGGGTCACTTTGTTTTCTCTTGTGTGTAAACTATGATCACTCCTTTACTTCTTTATCTAATGATGATGCTTTGAATGCAATGCAAGGAAGAAAACAGGCAGACACAAATATTTTTACTTGGTTCACCCTCACTGGGCTACGTCCAAGGAGCATATGCCGACAAGTTTTCGGTCGTACCAGATTCCACTATTCTTCACTAGATGTGGATACAAAGGTTCGGGATAGATCACTTTTATTCCCAGGCTCACTACCTTTACAATGTTTAGGGTCATCACACTGCTTCCCCAAGGGTCACTCCCTATTTCTCTCTCTCTGGATCACTACCGGTGGAGAGGATCACCTTCTTTATCTTCCTTTGCTCACTGCTCTTGGAAGGAATCCACTCACAGTTTATAGACCTGTAGGTCTCTTCATTTTCATGAAGGAATGCATCTTCCTCTGTAAGTAGATGCTCTGTTGAAGCCCAATTTTCACCCGTATATGAATATCTCTTTGCACCGAAGGAATCGGGAAAACTTCCAGCTTCCACACAGCCCGAAAATCACTGCTGTAAATAAACCTTACTTGGCCCGCAAGTCTAACTCGGTGTGCAAGTATCGTCGTGCAAGTCACAACGGGCGCGCAAGTCCTCCTCAAACACTTGCGCGACTCAAGCTTCCTCAACTCTAAACCTGCGTGACTCACTTCCTTTTACGCCCAATCCAATATTGGCACGCAACTCCACACTGGCGCGCAGCTTCAAACATTGGTGTGCAACTATCACCCTAGCGCGCAAGTCCCACCGGACCAACGAACAAGTCCGAACCCACTGCCCTTTTGTTCTTGGTGAGCGGAATGGCAGACGACAACAAAACGGGCCGTCGTGACGATTTGTTGATTCTGCAGTGAAGAACGGGACCCGGGCTGAGCTACGACGTAGACGGAAATAGAATCAGACCACTGGAGCAACTCCGGTGGCCCGCGGACTCCACCGGCGCCGTGGGTCGCCGACGCGCCGCCGGACGGAGCCGCTGCGGTGGTGGCCGACAGACCTACTACCGCGCGGGTCCGGCGAGACACGGGACGTGGCCCTGCCACGTCCTCTAACCAAGGGCGGCCCCACGCGGGGCCGCAGTGTTCTCACGCGGGGGCAGCACGCCCCCCGCGGTTCCCCTTGCTCGGCCGCTCGGCCGAGCCGAGCCAAGCCGACCCGCCGGCCGGGTCGCGCCCACGCCAAGCCGGGCCGCCCTGGCCGGGCCGGCTCACGCCCAACCGGGTCGGATCCGGACCCGAGTCGGGTCGCCCCGGTTCAGGCCGACCCGGGGGGGGGGGGGGGGTTGGGCCGGGTCGGTCCGAGCCCAGACCCCCCGTTTCCGGACCTTTTTGGTCTTTTGCTCATAACTTGAGCTACGGGCCTCCGAACGACGCACCGTCAGCGGTGATGCGACCCTTGGATCGAGACGGTAGTTTCGGTATACTACACCCAAGGTTTAGGAATACTTTGTGTTTGGCCGGGTTGGTTCGTACACGAAACCAACTTGGCCCTTGGAGCGGAAACACTCATATATTGAGCTTCGGACGTCCGATTGACGTGTCGTCGACTTTGATGAATTCCTCTAAGTGAGACGGATATATTGGCTTACTTGGACCGAGGTTTGGATGCAGGTGGAGTACGTTCGGGTTGGTTTTTCCTTAAAAACCAACCAGGCCCCTGGGACAAAAAAGCCAATAACTCTCAGACCGGGCGTCCGATTGACGCGCTGTCTGCGACGTTGAGTTCCTGTTGATGATACGGAACTTTTGGATACATCAGCTCTGGACTATGTGTCAGTTGATGTATCAGCCTCTTGGATCGTGGAGCGGACCCTCCCGAACGAGCTTACTGTGTGCGGGAACCCTAGAGCTGGCTGCGACTGCTACTGTGACGACGACGACGACTGTGCAGAGATCCTCATTGGATTCGACGGCGACGACTACAGCACTCAGCGATCCTTTGTGGGTCAGTGCTACCGATCCTGTATGGGTCCGATCCTGTGTGGGTCAGCGCTCAAGGGTCATGTGTGGGCCAGCGCCTACAGATCCTGTGTGGGTCTGATCCTGTGTGGGTCTTTGCGGGGGTTAGTTACCTATCGATCTTTTGTGGGTCAGATCCTTTGTGTGTCATTGCGGGGGTTAGTACTTATCGATCCTTTTTGGGTCAGATCCTTTGTGGGTCATCGCGGGGGTTAGTACCTATCGATCCTTTCTGGGTCAGATCATTTTTGGGTCATTGCGGGGGTTAGTACCTATCGATCCTTTGTGGGTCCGACGGCTTAGATGAATCAGTGGCAATATCTGGTCATCTTTATCGTCATTCAAATAAGTATACCTATGTGAGCTGAATCCTATTTTGCTTTCCTTTGTGGATTGTGTTGTACTATCTTGTGTGGATTTATGTTTTGATTTCCTGTGTGGACTGGGTTGTACTTGAGCTCGGATGTTGGAGCCGAGCGAGAATTGATGACTTAGGTATATGTGTGGGCATAAACCTAAGCCGTGTTGGATGTTACTTCGTGATTGTATATTTTCTTTGTGGTTTATCATTTTTGGATTATGGGAGACCTTCGGGGGTCTCGGGGTCCCTACTGAGTAGCTTATACTCACCCCTTCATGGGTTATGCCCGCACTACGTTGTGTTGGTTGCAGACGACGGACAGTGCTGATCATGGTGTAGGCTTGCGAAGCAGGACGATACCTGGAGGTAGACCACTGGGTGGGACGTACTCGGAGCGGTTGGCTGGACCCAAGGAGCAGTGGAGGCTATCTGTACCCACCCTTCAGGTGGGATTTCTAGTGGACGGCTCGACGTTGCAGCTTTACTTTTCAGTTGTTGTTTTCCCTTTTCAAGTTGTACTTTACTTTCAGTTTGGGTTTGTATTCTGGCCCACTTACTTTCCACACTTACTGTTGTACCAGTTTTTACTTAGTGTTTACTTCTTCTTGCTTAATCTGTGGTGTTTGTTGTTTGCTTTACAAAGGCGATGCCTTACCATTACCAGTATTTACGCCTTGGTGCTAGTCCCCAGCCCCTGGCCTATGGAAGGCGGGCTTGGGGTAGTCACGACACGGGCCCCGTGGACGGGTCGTGACAAATTGGTATCAAAGGAGTTCGGTTCTACCGCAGACTATGATCTTTTTCTATGTGAAGAAATAGTGTTTAGCATATTGGGTGTGGTTATCAGTCCAGGGAGTCCAGTGTTGGTGCGGCGACTGACGTATCCGTACACCAGGACCCTGACTTTTGATTTCTGACTTAATGCACAAAAACCTTGATTGCGTGTGTGTTTCAAGTTTTCTTTGTGATTACTTTGTGTCAGCTCACCAGGTATACTGTTCTGACCGTGGTGTATCTGTTTCCTTTTCAGTATGGCCCCACGATGGCAGCCAGCTAGGGTTCTGAGAGTTGAGCATGACGACAGCCCACCGAGCGACGAGGCCTCGGTGCAGGGCCCTTTGACCGCTTAGGCACCGGCGTTACCTTTACTCGCCGAGCCACCGATGCTTCCAGTACCAGCCGCTGACGATGCACGTCGCCTCAGTGCGCTGCATGAGTTCCAGCGCCAGCGACCGCCCAGGTTCCGCGGGGAGACGGACCCCCAGACAGCCGAGGACTGGCTGGAGGCAGTGGTGCGAGTTTTCCAGTTAGTGAGGACACCATCAGACCTCATGGTGATCCTCGCAGCGAGCCTACTGCACGCAGCAGCGGGCCGATGGTGGAGCTTGATGCTCCAGGTGCACGATGAGGCATCTCTTCTCTAGACGGAATTTTAGAGCCTCTTCAACTTGGAGTTCGTCCCAGCCACCCTCTGTGCAGTGCGCATCCAGGTGCTTCTTCAGCTGCGGCAGGGAAGCTTGACGGTCGCCCAGTACTCGGCGAGATTTACCGATCTCTCGCGCTACTCGACCGACATGGTATGGGACCCATTCTTCCAGGCCCAGACCTTTGAGCAGGGATTGAGACATGAGATCAGGGCATCACTGATCTCCCTCAGCATTCCGACTCAGGCAGGAGTACTGGAGCGAGCTCTTTTGACCGAGAGCTTTCTTGCTGAGACTTCTCCAGCGGTGAGACCTACCGCGGGGCGGCACGTAGCAGAGTCTTCCACAGCAGGCAGTTGACGGATGAATCAGGGGTCCAGGAAGACCAGACCCTCACGAAGACGACCTTAGGACACTGGATCAGCAGTGCGGGGCACACAGTGTGGAGCCAGTATTTTGAGAGGCAGGCAGTGCTACATAAGCGGCGGGCAGGGCCACATGGCTCGTGACTGCCCGACCCACCATGCCGAGGAGCAGCAGACAGTTTAGGGGACAACCAGGAAGAGGGAGAGGTTCGACCGTGGCAGTCCGCAGGGAGGAGGTGGACAGGGTAGAGGAGCTGGCCAAGCAGCAGGTGGTGGGCGACGCTTTGAGGCTCTACCACCACCACCACCAGGAGGTCCACCCCGACCACAGGGAGCTGGCGGGCAGAGACAGGCACAGCTCCTGGCAGCGGAGTCCTACGGCCACGGCGCGCCCGAGATGATTTGAGGTACGATCTATGTCTATTCCACCCTTTCTGTAGTTCTTATTGACACAAGAGCGAGTCACTCTTTCATAGACACTGCCCTTGTTCGGATCTCGGAGATTCCGACAGAGCTTTTAGCTCGATCCTTACGTCTAGAGACTCCTACGGGAGCAGACTCGACGATTACGCACTGGTTCCAGCAGTGTGAGCTCACTCTAGGAGGTGAGAGCTTTGGCTGGGATCTTCTTGTAGCGGCGTCGAGGCCTTACGACGTCATCTTGGGCATGGATTGTTTATCTACAGTCCATGCACAGATTGACTATATTAAGTGCAAGGTACGATGTCTACGCACCAACGGGAGTAGGTTCTCCTTCACCGGTGAGAAGGGAGCCTTCGCAACAAAGGATGGACTTCCGCAGAGGAGAGGAAAGCCCATCACTCATCAGTTGGCTAGCCTCATCCTAGGAGCAGTTGACGTGCAGAGTCCTAGTTTTCCTGCAGTCGTGGATCAGTATGCGGACGTCTTTCTCGACGACGTTCCAGGGATACCTCCTCGCAAAGAGGTAGACTTTTATATTGACTTGTACCCCGGGATAGCCCCGATATCAACTCCAGTGTATCGGATGGCCCCCGCTGATCTTCGAGAGCTACGGGTATAGTTGGAGGACTTGCAGGTCAATGGATTCATCCGACCCAGTGTTTCACCCTGGGCTTCCTCGATATTGTTTTCCAAGAAGGCGGACAGGAGCTTGCGACTTTGTGTCGACTATCGTCACCTAAACCAGGTGACGGTGAGGAACAAGTATCCGCTATCAATGATTGATGACCTCTTCTATCAGCTCAAGGGAGCACGGCGGTTCTCAAAGATAGACCTCAGGTCAGGCTATCATCAGCTCAGAGTTCGGGACGAGGACGTGAAGAAGACGGCCTTCAGATGTCGGTATGGCCACTATGAGTTCTTGGTTATGCCATTAGGCATAAAAAATTCTCCAGAAGTGTTCATGGGCCTCATGAACAGGATCTTTCAGCCATACCTCGATCGATTTGTCGTGGTCTTCATCGACGACATTTTTATTTACTCGACGACTGAGGAGGAGCACGCCTACCACTTACGGGTTGTACTAGACACACTCTGAGAGCACCAACTTTATGGAAAGATCTCGAAGTGTCAGTTCTGGATACGCGAGGTCCAATTCTTGGGGCACGTCATCTCTGAGGCAGGAGTTGCAGTGGATCCTGTGAAGATCGAGGCAGTGCTATCTTGGGAGCCACCCAAGAGCATGACAGAGGTGCGGAGTTTCTTGGGACTAGCTGGATAATATTGGAGATTTGTGCCAAACTTCTCCAGAGTTGCGGCAGCACTCTCATCTTTGAAGAAGAAGGGGAAACCCTTTGTTTGGTCAGACAGATGTCAGCAGAGCTTCCAGAAGCTGAGACAGAGATTGACCAGCGCACCTATCTTGAGGTTTCCTGAAGGGGGAGTATGGTACGTAGTCTACTGTGATGCATCAGGGATCGGTCTCAGATGTGTCCTGATGCAGGAGCGGGCAGTGATCACCTATGGATCACGTCAGTTGAGTCCGCATGAGCAGAACTACGCTACCCATGACCTGGAGTTAGCAGCAGTGGTCTTCGCTCTGAAGACATGGAGACACTATCTAATGGGAGAGTGCTTTACAGTCTTTTCTGACCATCAGAGTCTCAGGTAGATCTTCTCTCAGAAGGACCTGAACCTGAGACAATGGCGATGGATTGAGTTCCTCCAGGACTATGACTTTGAGATTTTATATGCTCCTGGGAAGGGGAATGTAGTAGCCGATGCGCTCAGCAGGAGGACGGGCATTCAACTTCTCGAGGAGGCGACGGAGCAGCTAGCTGCTTTGCAGATAACCTTCATGGATAGAGATGGAGCAGCCTTCCTTCAGTCTCTCACAGTCACCCCTCCACTACTACATCGGGTTAGAGAGGCACAACGTGGGGATGATGACTGTGAGACGCGACGTGCACAGATATCCTCAGGACAGGCACCTGATGGTTTCTCCTTTGGAGCAGAGAACGACGTCCTTTTCAGATGACGTACCTTAGTACCAGTTTCTTTACAAGAGGAGGTGCTGAGAGAGTTCCATACTTCTCCTTTGGCGGTACATCCTGGAGTGGCAAAGATGTACTAGGATGTCAGACGACAGCACTGGTGGCCGGGCATGAAGAAGGTTGTGGCAGAGTTTGTTTCTCGATGCCTCACCTACCAGCAGATGAAGGCTGAGCACCAGGTACCAGCAGGCTTGGTAAAACCCTTAGAGGTCCCGGATTGAAAGTGGGACGGGATATCTATGGACTTCGTGACTAGACTTCCATGCACTTCCAGAGGTCACGACTCCATTTGGGTGATTGTCGACTGACTCACCAAGTCGGCTCACTTCTTACCCATCAGAGAGCAGGGCTCAGTGGAGAGATTGGGGCGTCTCTATGTTCAGGAGATTGTACAGCTTCACGGTGTTCCATCATCTATTGTCTCTGATCGAGATGATCACTTTACTTACCGGCTTTGTAAGGGGTTGTAGAAGGTGTTCGGGACGCAGCTACGTCTGAGCACCGCCTTTCACCCTCAGACGGATGGTCAGACGGAGAGGACCATTCAGACTCTCGAGGACATGCTCCGCGTATGTGTCCTCGACTTTGGTCGCAGCTGGGAGGACCACCTACCCTTGGTGGAGTTCGCGTACAACAACAGCTACCACTCCACCATCAGGATGGCACCATACGAGGCGTTGTACGACAGACCTTGCAGATCTCCTTTGTGTTGGACCGACCCCGGGGAGTCAGCACTTGTGGGACCAAAGATGGTCCGGGCCACGACAGAGATGGTCCAGGTCATCCAGGAGTGGATGCGGACAGCTCAGAGACGATAGAAGTCTTATGCTGACCGGAGGCGGAGGCCACTAGAGTTCGAGGATGGCGACCACGTCTTCTTGCGTGTCTCACCTCGATGTGGATTACAGAGATTTGGCCGAGGCGGAAATTTGTCTCCATACTTTATCAGACCTTTCCAGGTCCTCAGCAGGATCGGTGAGGTGCCTTATCGCCTGGCTCTTCCACCTCAGTTACACAGGGTACACGACGTCTTCCACGTATCCCAGCTGAGGAGATACGTGCACGACCCGATGCACGTCATTGACCATGGGGAGCTAGACGTGGATGATGGGGTGACTTTTTTGGAGGTCCCGGTGGAGATCTAGGATCGACAGGAGCGAGTCCTACGTGGACGGTCGATTCCTCTAGTGCGCATCATATGGAAACATGAGAACCTCTAGGAGAGCACTTGGGAGCGGGAAGCTCAGATGCGTGCTCAATACCCACATTTGTTTCCCTAGTTTATGATGTATATTTATAGGGACGTAAAGACCTGAGGTGGGAGTGATGTAAAGACTCGTAAATTTCAAGGAATTTTATTTTTAATTTTCTTTGGAATTTTACAATAACGCAGTTTCTGAAAGCACCTGATTCCGAGGCCCGGTGTGCCCGGAATCAGTTTCTGAAAGTTTGGCTCGGGTACGTTCAGTGAACAAAGGAGCAGGTTTTTCTAACTTTTGAACCAGTGCTCAGAATTGAATTCCGAGGGTACTGATAGAATCGCAACACCGGTATTTTCTTATAAACGCCTCTTCTGGAGTTGCGTTTTCTCGATTATGGTTTTTAAATTTTTGGGGTTAAGTTAAGAAATAAAATAAAGTGTGCGACAACTTTATTTTTATTTCACTTAAAGCCACTTAAAAGCCACTTAAACCTACTTAAGCTGATTTTAAGCAGATAGGGTGCAATTCAAAATATCCTACCCTCTTGGTAGGATATTTGTGGGGTGGGGCCCGCACGAGCCCCTCCGTTTCTTTTCTGCTAAGTAACGCACCCGCGAAAACCCTTTTTAATGAAGTCAACTGACCCGTTTTCTAAATTCTTAATGCCCCTATTAATTGGGTGGTTTATTCGTTGAAATTAATTCTATGAATTAATTTCGTTCGTTTCTTAACACGTTTTCATTTTGTTGGCATGTTAATAAAATAAGACCAACACACCTTCTTCTTTGATGTTGTGTTAAACCTTTGGAGAATCTCTATAGATATTCATCCTCCTTCACGAAGAACTTGAAGAACGCAGGCCTTCGATGAAGGGCGATGAAGAATGCCAGACCCCCTGAGATCGACGACGTGACACCGACGATTCTCCCTCTGCGACGCTTCTTCCATGACGATCCATCCCCGCGACAATATTCGATCGGCACCTTGAGGTAGGGGATTGCAGTCCTTTTAATTCTTTGTGGATTATAACATCAATATGGATTTAATTGGTATAATTAAATTTGTATGTCCTTGATCCTTGGAGTTCGTCGACGCAACGCCATATACCGCGACGACGCGACGCCCTTCCGTGATGCGACGATCATCTCCTACCGCGACGGTCAATTCCGCGACGAACTTGCGTCCGACGATGACGAAGGTAGGGGTCGTTTTGGAAATGATTTTACCTATGCTTGTTTTCCTCCAAGTCAAGAATGCGGACCAACCAATTAACAAGTTGGACCGCAGATTATTAATGCGGGACGTGGTTTATCAATTTATGGGATTTATGGTCCTGTTTCCAACCGCTAACGCGGTGGGTGCGGACCAACGAATAATTCCGAACCCACCGCCCTTTTGTTCTTGGTGTGTGGAACGGTGGACGATGAAAAAATGGGCCGGAGTGACGATTTTTTGATTCCGCAGTGAAGAACGGGACCCGGGTTGAGCTACGGCGTAGACGGAAATAGAATCGGACCACCGAAGCAACTCCGGTGGCCTGCGGACTCCACCGGCGGCGCGGGTCACCGGCGCGGCGATGCCGACGGCCGGAGGCGGCGGCCGACAGACCCGCGATCGTGCGGGTCCGGCGAGACACGGGACGCGGCCCTGCTGCGTCCGCTGACCAAGGGCGGCCACACGCGGGGCCACGGTGTTCTCACGCGGAGACAGCATGCCCCCCGCGGTTCCCCTTGATCGACCGCTCGGCCGAGCCGAGCCAAGCTGACCCACCGGCCGGGTCGCGCCCAGGCCGGTCCGGGCCGACCTAGGGGGGGGGGGGTCGGGCCGGGTCGGTCCGGGCCCAGACCCCCCGTTTCCAGACCTTTTTTCTCTTTTGCTGTTAACTTGACCTACGGGCCTCCGAACGATGCGCCGTCAGTAGCGATACGATCCTTGGATCGAGACGGTCGTTTCAGTATACTACACCCAAGGTTTTGGAATACTTTGGGTTCAGCCGGGTTGGTTCGTACACGAAACCAACCGGGCCCTCGGAGCGGAAACGCTCATATCTTGAGCTTCTGACGTCCGATTGACGTGCTGTCGACTTTGCTGAATTCCTTTAAGTGAGACGGATATTTTGGCTTACTCCGCCCGAGGTTTGGACATAGGTGGAGTACAGTCGGGTTTGTTTTTCCTTAAAAACCAACCGGGCCCCTAGGATGAAAAATCCAATAACTCTCAGACCGGGCGTCCGATTGACGCTCCGTCTACGATGTTGAGTTCCTGTTAACGATACGGAACTTTTGGATACATCAACTCTGGACTATGTGTCAGTTGATGTATCAGCCTCTTGGCTCGTGGAGCGGACCCTCCCGAATGAGCTTGCTGTGTGCGGGAACCCTAGAGCTGGCTGCGACTGCTACTGTGACGACGACGACTATGCAGAGATCCTCAGTGGATTCGACGACGACGACTACAGCACTTAGCGATCCTTTGTGGGTCAGTGCTACCGATCCTGTGTGGGTCCGATCCTGTGTGGGTCAGCGCTCAGCGGTCCTGTGTGGGCCAGCGCCTACAGATCCTATGTGGGTCCGATCCTGTGTGGGCCTTTGCGGGGGTTAGTTACCTATCGATCCTTTGTGGGTTAGATCCTTTGTGGGTCATTGCGGGGTTAGTACCTATCGATCCTTTGTGGGTCAGATCCTTTGTGGTTCATTGCGGGGTTAGTACCTATCGATCCTTTGTGGGTCAGATCCTTTGTGGGTCATTGCGGGGGTTAGTACCTATCGATCCTTTGTGGGTCCGACGGCTTAGATGAATCAGTGGAAATCTCTGGTCATCTTTATCATCATTCAAAGAAGTATACCTGTGTGAGCTGAATCCTGTTTTGCTTTCCTTTGTGGATTGTGTTGTGCTATCCTGTGTGGATTTAAGTTTTTCTTTCCTGTGTGGACTGGGTTGTACTTGAGCTCGGATGTTGGATCCGAGCGAGAATTGATGACTTAGGTACATGTATGGGCATATATCTAAGCCGTGTCGGATGTTACTTCGTGATTGTATCTTTTCTTTTTGGTTTATCCTTTGTGGATTCTGGGAGACCTTCAGGGGTCTCGGGGTCCCTACTGAGTAGCTTATACTCACCCCTGCACGGGCTATGCCCGCACTACGTTGTGTTGGTTGCAGACGACGGACAGCGCTGATCGTGGTGGAGTCTTGCGGAGCAGGACGGTACCTGGAGGTGGACCACTGGGTGGGACGTACTCAGAGCAGTCGGCTGGACCCGAGTAGGAGTGGAGGCTATCTGTACCCACCCTTCAGGTGGGATTTCCAGTGGACGGATCGACGTTGCGGCTTTACTTTTTAGTTGTTGTTTTCCCTTTTCGAGTTGTACTTTACTTTCAGTTTGGGTTTGTATTCTGGCCCACTTACTTTCCGCACTTACTATTGTACCAGTTTTTACTTAGTGTTTACTTCTGTCTGCTTACTCTGTGGTGTTTGTTGTTTACTTTACAAAGGCAATGTCTTCCCTTTACCGGGATTTACGTCTTGGTGCTTGTCGCCAGCCCCTGGCCTATGGAATGCGGGCTTGGGGTAGTCACGGCACAGGCCCCGAGGACGGTTCGTGACAATCTAGAGGCGGTACAAAAAGAACAGATACACGGTGGCACCGTTTTCCAGTGTTTGCCAAATTTTTGGGCCTGAAAATCGACAAATGAAGAAAAGTGTTTTTGGAAAAGGGACTTGCGCGCCGAGGACTTGTAGTATAGGAAACTTGCACGCCATATGTTTTTCAAGATCAGAAGATCAAAATATGGCTAAGAAAACAGGTCCGCGCAAGTTTGGGAGTTGGTCGCGCAAGTTTCTAAAAGGACAGAAGACTTTCACGCCGAGACTGGGTCGCGTAGGTGAATTGCGCGTTGTCGCGCAGGGTGGTCAATTTGCTTATAAATACTGGACCACACCTCTTCATTCAGTATCGGAGTTCAACAATTTGAGAAATCAGAGCTCCCGTCGCGCAGGTGTGGTGGTCGCGCAAGTGGTGTGTGTGGTCGCACAGGTGGGACTTGCGCGCTAGGGTGATAGTTGCGCGCTAGTGTTTGAAGCTGCGCACCAGTGTGGAGTTGCGCGCCAATATTGGATTGGGCATAAAAGGAAGTGAGTCGCGCAGATTTAGAGTTGAGGAAGCTTGATTCACGCAAGTGTCTAAGGAGGACTTGCGTGCCTGTTGTGACTTGCACGCCGATACTTGCGCGCCGAGTTAGACTTGCGCGCCAAGTAAGGTTTATTTCCAGTAGTGATTTTCGGGCTGCGTAGAAGCTGGAATTTTTCCTGATTCCTTCAGTGCAAAGAGATATTCATCTACTAGTGAAAATTGGGCTTCAACAAAGCATCTACTTACAGAGGAAGATGCATTCCTTCATGAAAATGAAGAGACCTATAGGTCTATAAACTGTGAGTGGATTCCTTCCAAGAGCAGTGAGCAAAGGAAGAGAAAGAAGGTGATCCTCTCCACCGGAAGTGAGCCAGAGAGAGAGAAACAGGGAGTGACCCTCGGGGAAGCAGTGAGATGACCCTAAACATTGTAAAGACAGTGAGTCTGGGCATAGAAGTGATCTATCCTGAACCTTTGTATCCACATCTAGTGAAGAATAGTGGAATTTGGTACGACCGGCAACTTGTCGGTGTATGCTCCTTGGACATAGCCTAGTGAGGGTGAACCAAGTAAAAATCTCTGTGTCTTCCTATTTTCTTCCCTTCATTGCATTCAAAGCATCATCATTAGATAAATAAGTAAAGGAGTGATCATAGTTTACACACAAGAGCAAACAAAGTGACCCTTGTAATAAAGAGGTCAAGATCCAGTGGGGTGAGAAGAACTTTGAAAAAGAATATACATAACCTAATTCATCCCTCCTCTCAGTGTATATAGGCCCCTATTGGCCCTAACAATTGGTATCAGAGCGATAGGTTTATTTTATCAGATTGGTTTGCTTCAACTTGGTGTAGTTGATCTGTGTGGTTGAAGATACAGGTTTCTCTTATCTCAGTCTGCCATGGGAAGGGGAAAAGCATCAAAGAAGAATTAGAAGTCAGGTAATTTCCCTTAGTGTGGAAGTGTTTTTGGAAAAAGTGTGATTCAACTAAAAGAATAAAACAGCTTACTGAAGGAAGGTCTGGATGAATCTGATAGGGAAAAGATTGATTCACTCAATCATGATGTTGGAATGAGTGAAGTACATGAGCATCAGAGTCATACTGAAACAGAAGAAGAAATTGAAGTAAGAATAGATATGCGAGCTGAGTTAGAGGCTTCTCTTGAGGAGATAGATGTTTAGAGAGCTAAAACAAAGAAATCTAACAAAGTTGTTCACGATGCCAAACTCTATATGCAGTAGCAGGAAGAATAGAAGTCTGAGTTGATGGAAGAAATTGAGAAACTCAAGTTATCAACATGAGAGAACTTAGAATCAGTTAGTGAGTATAAGCTTAAGATTGAAGAACAGAAAAGGGAGATCAATGGCTTGAATAGAAAAGTGAAAGATCAAGTCAAGTGTATTGGAGAACCTGATATTTCAAGTGACGTTTGAAACACTGATGAAATTAAATATAAAGATATTTGGGTCCAAGAACTGGAAAATGAGATCAACAAGCTAAGAAGTTTGAATCAAAGGCTTATTGACGTAGCTACTGATCTGAGGGAGAAAAATGATTCTCAAGATGAAGAATTGCAAAAGAGAATTGCAAAGGTATAAAAAGCAACAGCTGATGTCCAGGGGAAGAATCTGAACACAGACGAGATTCAAAACATGAAATCTAAAAATGCTGATCTTGTGACACAGCTTTCTAAACTAGTTCAGAAGAATCAAATTCTACAACAAGAGAATGTATGTTTTTCAGATTTTGTTGAAGAAGAAAAATTGAAAGTGAAGGATAAAAGTGACATGGTGGAAAAGCTCACACAGGAACTAGAAGATGAAATGAATAGAGGAAGGAATCTCAGAAGAGAACTCAATGCCCAAATTGAATCAAGGGATATGAAGATTCAAATGTTGGAAGAAGAGCTAGAATCAGGGAAGAAGGAAGTGGAGAAATCCAATGCTAAAGGAAAGACCAAAATGAAGGATGACTTACACTTTCTATTTGATTATCCTTCGACAGGTGATGACGAAATGAAAAGAAAATTTTCTATTTCTGAAAAGAGGCAAGAACAAATTTTATCAACTCAAAGACCATAAAGTCTGGGAACAAATGGTATCGGATTTGATGAATCCCCTCCCGTGCAAGATAGAAAGAGAGCTGTGAACAGTTCCAGGTGTGAAAGAAATCCTATAGGTGCTGGAGATAGGCCTAAGAGGACAGTTACAAAAATTAGTTATGACATGTGCTATTTCTGCGGGATTCACGGCCACACATCAAGATTTTGTTTAGAGCCTCATGAATACATATCAGGCTATGAAAATAGAAACTTTTCTGAATCTGAGAATAAGAAGAAGCGTCCTGGGAAATTAGAGAGTAGAGTCTCTCAAAGGAAAGAATTCATAAAATGCTAATACTGTGGAAGAATGGGACACACCATGAATATGTGTCGGGAAGCTCAGAAGCTCAATGTCAGAGGAATAACTCTAGCTACATCAACATCTCGACATTGAAATGATGAAATGAGGTATTTCTTTGATGGAAGATGTTTCATATGTTCTGATCATGGTCATTTGGCCAGACAGTGCAACAAGAATAAAGCAGTGAAGGAAAATGAACCCAGAAAGAGAATTTCGACTCCAGTGATGCATAATGAAAAATTATACACTGGAAGACAAAGTGGTAAGGTGAAGAATAGGCTTAGAGTCTCAGGGGAGTCACATGGAGCTGAAAAAAAGGTGTATCTGTCACCTCCTCTATCACACTCACAACCGCCCTCTAAGAAATAACATGAACATATCTGGAAGAAAAAGGGAGGAAACACAATAGTTGTGAGTAAGGAGAATGTACGTTCAGTGGAGGACCCACCACCAATGAAAAATAGGGTGGAGACTCATAAATCTGATAAAAGGCAGATTAATAAAGAATGCATTGAAAAATTCACAAGTCATGTGCCACGGAAAGGACTGGAAGAAAAAGGAAAATCCCTGCAATGGTGGAATAAGCAAGGGAAGATGACAATCAAGGAGATTCTTGCTTAGAGAAATAATCAAGGAAAATGGAATTTTGGAAGAAACTCAAAGAAGGAAATGTGTACTAGTGGGTATATACCCCATGTGATGAGAAAGGTCAGGCCTACAGAATCTACATATCAGAAAAAGGCTCAGCATGTGGGTAATGAATGCTTAGTCATATGGCCAGAGAATTTGAATTTGTCCAGGCAGCTGGAGGAAGCAAGAAAGGAGTGTGATGCACTCCAAGAAAGAATCAAAGGGTTGACCCATCAGGATCAACCAATACCCTCGTCTTGAGGATTCAAGAAGAAGCCCCTCTCCCTATGTATATAAATTCTATTAACTGATGATTCATGCATTTTAGGTTCTAGGGAGATACGATCCAAGGGGAAGTGGCATCTAAGGATACGAAGTGGAGAAGTAATATTCTCTATAGTTTCAATTGATTCAAATCAGGTACTGGAGTTGAAGAAGAAAGGGAGCAACAGAGCACAACAGGAAGTGATTGTGTTATTGACTTTGTCTCTTGTTTCCTACACCGAGTGCCAACTCAGTAGGCTTAGAGAACATTAAATAGTTCATATAATATTTATTTTATTATTTTTAAAACCATTTATTTGGTTTATCTCTTAATAAAATAATTACTACAACATTTTTTTATAATTATTTAATATACTTATTTTTTGCATAAAAATTAAAAATAAAATCCTATGATGAATATAAATCTATTGCCTTTCACAATAATACTTTTACTCGAATTTATCATCTTAAAATCACAATATTTAAATTGTTATATTTATTAAATTATGAAGGTGAAAACTTTGGAATAATTTAAAATAAAATAATATAAGTGTCATAATCACTTTTATAAGACTCCAAACGGTTATATATTAGGTAATTGGATGATTAAGGTGTAGATATACACTACTAATAAGTTTTGGTCAGGTTTGTGGGCCTTTTAATGGGTATTATTATTTCAATAAAAACTATATTACTGATTTTTAACTTAATAAATAATTTCTACATCATTAACGTATCACCATTAATGACAATTATTTAATCCCTAAAAATTATAAATAAATTATCATGATGTAGATAATGTTATTATATTTATGTAGACTATTCATGTTCTAAGTTTTATGATTCTTATCACTAAATTAAAATTATTATACTTATAAGATTTAAGAGAGTGACATGTTGTCACTTTCTTTGGTTTTAATAATAATTAAATTATTTTCAAGGTAAAAAGTACATCATTTAATCTAGTTTCACAACATGTATTTTCCTTTCACAGCATGTAATGAAGTCATGACTTGTCCTATGTGGGAAATACTTTTTGAAAAAGTCATGACATGCAATGAAAATACATGATGTGTAACTGTTTCACTCCATTTTTTAGCTCTAATTCAACCTCTAAAATCTGGTGTCGCACCGTGAGTGAAGAAAAGTAGAGCGAAGTGTCTTTTAGCTACACCCTGAAATACAGAAGCTATTGAAAATAGTTAAAATTCCAAAATTGTTCCATTTTTTCTTTTAAGCTCAAAATAATTCAAAAACATCAAAAAGTGACTATTTTCCATTAAATAACACTATTTTGGGATTATAAACATTGAATTATTGTATAAAATATATGAAAATATTGGCTTCATCACTCCCCCAAACTTAACTTTTGCACTCTCGGGCAGTCATCATATATTAAAATCAAAATCCATATAAGAAAAAAAAATGAGAAAACAACAATTATTTTATCCAAAATAGAATTCCATCAAGTTGTTTATATGAAAAAAATTCCCTATCATTTTCATTCTTAAAATATAAATTTATGTAACCTCATAAATACATCCATGTACCAATAACAACCTACCTCACATTAAATTTTATGTCACTCTTTACTCAATAGAAATTGAATATGGAGTTACGCTCATACTTGGAAAGTGCATGTATCACCATAGGCTTTTGATAATTCTCATCTTTCTAAAACATGAAACATGAAAATATTTTCAATCATAAGGTCTTGTTCTATTTTATTTCTATATATTAGGGTTGGTGGGTAAACTTATTTAAGAATTTAAGGCTAGAAATAGGTGGCTGGAACCTTAAGTACAATACATGAATAATTCAAGTAAAAACACAGAAAATTCCTTCCTTGACCCCCATTTAAAATGTGAAACACAACACCACCCCCTTTTTATTACATGGTAAATCAGTCAATAAATTATTAAAAATATTAATATCATCTATTTTCTCTCCATTTTTTTATAAAGATCTATAAAGGAACAACTTTTTTTTCTTTTTTTTCTTTTTTCATGGAGGATGAGATGAAAATTGAATATATATAAGGAATGAAAATCATTACCTTTATTTTTTTAGAGGTACATGAGTCATAAAATAATGTAAAATGAGGAATTCAAGATCATATCCATTTTTTCATTTGTTTTTTAAGGAGAACCGGATGAAACAAATGAATTCTAATGAAATGATGACTCAAGACCAATTCTATTATTCTTCACTACCAAAAATTTTGAAAAACACCTCACATAACTCAAAAATTAAACACGTACCAAATAACTCACACAAAATTCTCTTCCCCTGCACTCAAACATGAAATATCCGTGCAAAAATACTAAGAGTGTGGGAAGGTAAGGAAAAATTGTCTTGTAATGTGGCTTAAACCTATAAAGAAATTCATGGAATCTAAGGGATAAAAAAGGATAGATGCAAGGGTAGGTATCAAGTTAATATATGGATATCCAAAGAAATTCCTCAATCATATCAAAAAAAATCCATGAAATCCAAAGCTTCAAAATAGAAAAATCAAAAATTCCGGTTCTCTCACAAAATCCAAGTTTCTCTCAAGAAAGTGTGGGTATTAAGAAGAATGTGTCAAAGTGGTTCAGAATACCTCATAGGATAGGAGAAATAATTTGGGTTAGAGTTTCATGGTAATGGATTTCAAAAATCATCCAAACTCATAAAAATTATTGAAAATCAAATTCAAGTAAAAAGTTTTTCACATCAAAAATCATTTAAAATCCATTTTTTTCAAAAATCATGATAATTTCCTCAAAACAATTGATGTGTGAAAAATTATAAGAATATTATTTAAAGATGAATAATCCTAAATATATTATAAACAAAAATAAAATCAAACATGAAGAAAACTATCATGTTGTTCCTCCCCCCACACTTTTTTTCAACTTCCCCTTATTTCTGCTCAAAAAAATATAAGGGTAGAAAAATTAAAGATAAGGAAATATACAACCTAATTTTATTTTCCAATGGAATCCATGATTTAATCTCCTAGAAACATCCAATTCACCTAAAAATAATTAAATAAAGAAAAACATAATAAAAATAATGAAAAGAAAGAGGAAGGGAAAAGACGATAGAACATTGTTTGGACCCCTATGTGGGTGTTAGGATTTTACAGCCCCTAGTCATGCAGTTATAGCGGTTTAACCAAAATATAAGGTGTATGGGGTTTATTTCTTATAAATAACCACATATTATTTCTCAAAACATACATATGTATATTATAGTAATTATAACCCCAAGAGAAAAGAAAAATATTCCCAACCCCTAGAATTGATGAAAAAAATGAGGTTCAGAGGGGGAGAAAAATGAATATTAGGGTGCTCCTTGTTTTGTTCCATTGGAGGAGTGTTGTCCAATAGTGTAGAAGGTAATATAATATAAAGTATCTTCTATTTTTTTTTATAATCAAAAAATTATTCATCAAGTGTTTATTATGTTGTACCATCATTTGCATTTGCACCAGTATACAACTCAACCATCTCCTCCATTCTCTCCTCAACACATGGAATTCTTCTTATTCTTCATCCAGGGCCTAAATTAATGGTAATGAATATATAAAATAAACACAAGTGATATTATTTTTCAATTAAGAATTAGTAATATTTTAATGAAAATAATTCATGGTAATTAAATCTCCCTCAAAATTTTCAGTTTCAAACTCTTTCTTCAAGAAAGGAAGTTGGGAATGCATTTTTTGGCGAGGGAAGTGGATCTTCAAGTTTAAATTCATCCTTAAAAATTTCTTATAGAAATTTAGGGGGAACAATGATTTAATTCTCTATATCTTTTCTTTTTTTCATTCCATCCATAAGACTTTAACTTCTTCAACTTTAGTGGCCAACAATGTAACTATCTTGCTTGATTTTTCGAGAACATTGAAATTCACTTAAAGCGTAAAGGTATTATGTTCCATTTAGATATTTAATTTCTCTTCCCTGATACTCTCACCATAAAAGTTTTCAATATTCCAATAATTATAGTAATCACCATAAAGATCCATATTTTCCATAAAAATAAAAAATATGCAATGAAGCTTTCTTTTTTTATTTTTTTTTTGTTTTTATTGTTTTCTTTGAAAAAAAAGTGTGATAAAGCACTTGGTCTCCCCAGAAATGGTGTAAAATTAATCATGAGGGTTCCAATAATTTTACTTGGTCAATATTTTATTTACCTAAGTATGAAATATAGTGTGCACACCCAAGGTTAATCACTCGAGGAGGCCTCTCACACACACTTTATTTTCTATTGTCACTATTTTAAACTAACTAATTTAAAACTATTAAAATAATATAGATGGGGGGTATGAAATGAATGAAACAAAGTTAAATTACATAAAATTATAATGAATAATAAATCTACATTAGTGATTATAAATCATAAGAAAACCATACTGAGGATAAGCTAAAGAAGGAAGTGGTGTACAAACATTGATCCTCAAGAACTCCCTTTATCATTATAAAAAATTGATTTCCAATTGAATTATCCAATGTTTGCCTCAAGAACTCATGGTATACACCTATTTTTAATAGAAAACATAATGAGACCTCAATTATGGGTGTTTATCAACTTATTAAATTGATTCTATTACCCAAAAACCTCCAAGAAACTGAGCCTAATTGACTTTATTGTGCTCAATGGGGAGACCTCACCCAAAGAAGTTTAAACAACAAGGAAATAATTTTACAGTCATAAGTTGATAAAAAATCTAGAAATAATAGAAATAATTTAAATAAAGAGATAAATATTCCCCTTTAATTCATTCAAACAAGTTCTAGGATTATTCAAAAGAAAATAGTTTACAATCAAGAACACAAACTCAAAAAGGGATACGCCTACAGAACATCAATTCCCACCACTACATGGAGATCAGACCTTCATGTCTTGACCACATCATGGAATTATCCTCTTCCGTATCATGTCTAAACCAGCACAGAACCCTCTGGTTTCCCTAGAATGTATTTTAAGGGTGACCTAGGGGATGTATTTATATGAAAATCCCATCAAACATCAGTCACATCGCATTTATTTTTCTACTCGCCGCTATCTTCATGACGTGTAACTAGGTTACACAACATTTAATCCTTTGGTCTTTAAGAATCGAAAATGTTTGTGTAATCTTCTCTGAAATCTTATCTTGATAATTTTCACATCGTGTAATCTAGTTTCATGACATGTATTTTCCTATCACAGTGTTTAATGAATTCACAACTTGTCTTGTGCAGAAAATACTTTTTGAAAAAGTCACAACATGTAATGGAATAACACTATGTGTCATTATTTCACTTCATTTTTCTAGCTCTAATTATTTCTCCAAAATTCGGTGTCGCACTACGAGCTAAGCGAAGTGATTCTAAGTGTCTTTTATCTACACCTAGAAATACAGAATCTATTGAAAATAGTTAAAATTATAGAATTAGGCCATTTTTTTATTTAAGATAAAAATACTTGAAAAACATAAAAACATGACAATTTCTCATTAAATAAAACTATTTTAGGATTAAAAAAATTGAATTATAGTTAAAATATATGAAAATATTGTCTTCTTCATGAGTCCTAGAAATTCGAGAGCGATTTCATCACCACCCAATGTCACAGCTTAGTGTTTGATCCCTATTAGGTCTATTTTCTTTGGTCATATTCTCCATTCCTAGTTCTTCCATTTAAATAGATTTTGGTTTTGATATTTATTTTGGAATCGTGTTGATCTTGTTTATTTTTGGTCTAGTTTCATTTTTTTGATCTTCATTGCCTCTATTCTTGTAGAGATTTCCTATTAGAAGCATTAGTAAATTGCCAGATAAAGGTAGAGGGTATAAAACCTAACCCTATGGACTTTTTAATTGTGAAGTATATGATATATTTCAATTGATATGATGTAATGTGTATCTGAATTAATTGGTTGATGAATACTAGTAAATCATGAATTTGATCATTAGTTATATCCCTTTGGTTAAAATGTTAATGCATCCTGGATTATGGTTCCCATTGGGCGAACGAACCTTTGAGTAAAAAGAACTTGGAAAATGGTTTAAAGTGTGTTTATAATGACTTGATATTATAAGTGATTTCTAGATATATAATCACTTTGGAAATAACTTATGGGCTATTGATATGGATATTGATAAATTTATATATAAATAAAACTGTAATTGAAAGAAAAATTGTAATTTACATAATTAACCATTGAGGCTTATGATGTGATATTGTGAAATTATTTTTTATGACTTGTTGAGTTGACATTGTAATGATTATATATAGGGATTTACCTGGTGATAATGAAATGCTTATATAGTGGTCAATGCCCAGTGATACATGCTAAAATTATAATATAGTGGGTTTGGACAAGTGATACATGATGAAATTCTTATATAGAGGTATTTTCCTAGTGATACATGATGAAATTATTATATAGCAAACTTGGCCCATGAATACTTGTTGAAATGCTTATATAGCGGGTTATGCCCAGTGATACATATTGAATTCTTATATAGCGGGCCTAGCCTAGTTGATGTTGAAATGATTATATATATAGGGATATTAACAAAGGCTAAAATTCTTATATAGATGGATCTTCCAAGTTATTTGATTATTCCATGGGTTATGGTTATGGTTGGTGTGGTTGTGCTGCATGCTCAGAGACATTCCAACATGGTTATGAAGAAAGTTGATTTATATAATTTATTAATTGGTTAATTAATACACTTATTTATCTCTTTATTACATGAACTTATTATTATAATAGTTTTTTAGACATAGTGGTGTCGGCCTACGGAGTTTTACTTACACCCTATCTGAGTAGTCATTTGGTACCTGAGTAGATTACATGGATGCATGTTTGAAAAATGGGAAGAGACCTTGTTGCTGATCTGTTGCTTTCTGGATGGGATGGAGTTTGGTTATGGGTCTGACATGGGGTTCAGGACCAAGGTATTTTGAGATTATAGTGTGTTTCGTGATTCTTTTAATTGTATTGTTTTCAGTTTTACATATAGATACATCTCAACTTGACATTACATGATTTGTCATTATTAGTTTATTGGTTTCTCCTTTACTTTCTAGTTGTATGATTTACGGTTTCCTTTTTTCATCATTAATCTAATATTATTATTATTTGATTATTTTTTTGTGTTATAAATATATACCTAGGGGTATATTCTCCCTTCTATATTCATTAGACCCCCCACTACTAGTCGGTAGCCTATGGCGTACGGGGAGGTATGCTTGAGGTCTTATAACTAACCTGTTTTGTACATGTGAGAGAGTGAAAGGTCAATGGATGTTACACATATTATACCCATCCTATATGTTAGGGAAAACACCCTCTAAGACTCTAGGTGTTTTTCAGGTCACTCGACATGGGTGGGTTGTCTAGAAAAGTTATAAAAGAATACAAGTATATAGTAGTATCACACAAGCTCATGCATATGCGTTCACACAAGAAACTCCACCATAACCACCATCAAGCCTCTACTAATATCATTCCACCAAGAACAACCTTTAATAAATAATAACCAAAAAAATAATTACACAAATATCCAAAACCTATGTTCCATTTCCCATTATTTTATTTAACAAAAATCAACCCTTATCTATTTTCATTTTTTTTAGTTTAAATCCACACCAATGAATTACTTTTCCAGAACCATATATATATACATAAAAATGATTCCATTTCAATGAAACTGATATTAATAAATCACCACATCAAGTTTCCATATCACAAATAAAGCCACCAAGTTGTAGAAAATAAAGTCCCCTAAAATGCACACCACCAAGGCCACTAATCCACATGCAAAAAAACAATCATAAAATAGTCATGTCAATTTATTATTTTCATTCACTAGTTTTAATTATTTAAATATTAAAAGGGTATTATCAAAACAATCCATCATTATAAGTAATAATATCATAACAAGCATATAATATGAAACAAAAACAACAACAACAATAATAATAATAAAAATCTCAAGGAAAACTAGTCACTATATACATATCTCACCATCCCCTTTAAATTTTATTTGTCTAGTTTATTATCTTTGTTATTAAAATTCATACCATCCACCCAAAAGAAATAAAAAGGATGATAATTTCATTTATATACATAAAAGGAAGATAACTAAAATATCATACCTCAAAATAATATTTTTTAATTCACTATGAAAATCCAAAGAAAGAGAGGATGAATTGTGGGGCCAAAACCACACAACAGATTCAGAAAATAAATCTAAAATGCAATGATTTCTTATCAAAATCATATCCCATAAAACCTATAACTCTAAATATCATATTCAATATAATATTCCCAAATAAACAAATAGGAACACATAGATATAGAGATTAATAACTCACTCAGAATCACTGATATTGAATCTTTAGAAGCTGAGGGTAAATTACAAATATCAAATGTTGTTAGGGATCCCAAAATAATCCGGTAATTGACTAAGTTCATGTGAATAAAAGGTAGAATGAGGTATTTCATATGGAGGATTTAATTTTAGACACACTAAAAATTACCTTATTCACAGTGTGAATGTCCAATTCACATCGTGAACCTCACATAGTTCACATTCACTAAAAAATCACTCAATCCAAAAAAAACTAGATGGATTTCATGTTGTGGGTATATAATTTCACATCATGAAACCTTTGAATACAGATCCTCAAAAAATACCACCATAAACATTAATGACGTGAAAAAAATTTCAGGCCATGAATTAGCCCAAGATGAAACTCTAAGACAATCTATGAACCCACCCTATGAAATATTACACATTGTGAAATGGTAATTCATAGTGTGAATCACCACATGAAGTTATAGATTTCACTCCAACTTCTCCTCTCATTTCCTCAAAACCATACCAAGGATCACTACAAACAAAACTCACAAATTAATGGAATGGAAGGGCTGATTCATTACATTAGATACCTATCAAATGATTATCATCCTTGAGAATCAACCCTAACTCTAAAAGGAAGGAACTAACTGTCAGAAACCACCAAACATTCCTTAGGAGATA
This sequence comes from Viscum album, assembly GCA_963277665.1. Taxonomy (NCBI): domain Eukaryota; kingdom Viridiplantae; phylum Streptophyta; class Magnoliopsida; order Santalales; family Viscaceae; genus Viscum; species Viscum album. Next base: position 1,212,643,751 of record OY728121.1, read on the forward strand.
CATCTCAAATAAGGATGAAGCTATATCTCAAAACATTGAAAAAAAATTAATATCCAACAAAAATTTATAACATCAATATAACTAAAATAATATGGAACAAATAATTATGGGTACTAGGGATGCATCTGGGAATCCCTCCCCCAAGTACACTCTTTCAGACTACCATGCTTCCATATAACTCAAACTAAAGAGATACCACTCTATCATGACCACCCACCCCCCTCCATTGGTACGCCTCTTGGGATATTAATGAAGATAATGAGTGACCAATGATAAGGTAATGTCATCTTATCTTTAGGTAAAACACCACCACTTACATATCTAAATCATTAGTGGAAAAGTTATGCTCTTGTGGGCATAACATCTTGGACCCATAAGAGATCCCATCCCACTTCTACATTAAGACAAACCCCATCCCCAAGAGGGAAGCATCACAGAACACATCAAACATCATTACCTAATTAGTAAACCAAAGAACTGGGGAACTAACAAACTTATACTTAATGTAATTTAATGTTTCCTATAACTGATTAGTCCAAATGAAATTCTAGACCTTCTTGGTCAGGGAGGAAAATGGTGTTGTGATTTGATAAAAATCAGATACAGACCTCTAATAATAACTAGTAAGACTAATAAATATATATACATCAGCCACATTCTTGTGTATTTCCCATGAAACAATTGCCTCAACCTTTTCTGAATCCACCAATACTCCCTATTTAGATAATATGTGTACAAGGAAATACACCTATCACATTCATAACTTACAATTGGATAATTTACCATATAACTAGTAGGGTTGAAGAGTTTACAAAATGATCATTAGGTTCTTGGAATGTTCCTCATCTGATCTTGAGAATATAAGGATTTCATCAATGAACACGACTATGAACTGGTCTAGGATATCATAAAATAGAGAGTTCATGAGTTACATAAACAGAACTGGTGTGTCCTTGACACAGAAAAACATAACTACAAACTCTAAGTACCCATATCGACATTGGAAAAAAATATTTGGGATATCTACCTCATTCAACCTTAGATGATGATATCTCAACTGTAGATTGATTTTAGAAAACTAGATAGATCCTCTCAATTGGTCAAAGAGATTATTAATTCTTGGAAGAGGGTGATGATTCTTGATCATCACTTGATTTAGCCATCATTAGTTTATGCACAACCTTAGACTACCATCCACCTTCTTGAAGAAAAAAATTGGAGCTCCCCACAGCAAAACACTAGGCCTAATAAATTCTTTCTACAATAGATTGTCAATTTAGATCATTGACTCCTACAACTCCAAGGGCGACATTTGATTAGGATCCATCAAAATTGGTGTAGCACCTGACTATAACTCTATTACAAACATGAAATCTCATCGAGGGGGTAGTGTCACAACCTCATCAGAAAAAACATCTAGAAACTCATCAACAACTCTAAGGGTCTCCGCTTCATGATCCCTTATTGTCTCTGACAATTAATCAGGCATCAAGGAGAGAAGGGGATTTTATCACTTATTTCCTATATTGAAACCCCACTCATTAGAAAAAACCACACATCACCCTTCCAAATCCTAAAACTTGACTCTCTTATAGAAGTAATCAACCACCATGTGAATGGAATACAACCAATCCATGGTGATAATAGAATTTTATGGTCATATATGTAACACAAATAAATCTCCCAATAAAAAAGGTTTCCCCATCATCAGTGTTAATCCCTAGAAATCATCAAATAAACTAGCATGGCCTATGACTATCATGGATAAAACCAAAGGTATATAAATCCTCTTCATATCTATCTCTAGTGAATAGAAAATGGTGGGTAAAATAAAGTATTATGAATCTCTACAATAAAACAAAGTAGAAATTAGGGTAGATGATAAACTGATTATACCTTGAACAACATTTGTCCCCTCTAGTTACAATGCCTCTATCATATACATCTAGCCTCAGTATGCTCCTTGGCCTCACAATGGAAGGCCTCCATATCTATGCTTTGGTCATGGTCCCTTATGGAAAGGTACATCGTGGTGTTTCCCTCTACCAAATCCACCTCACCCTAGCTAAGTATAACCATACTAAATAGGACGTTGAAAGAAATTTGAAAGTCCCTATTTTTGAAACTTCCTAGAGGGTATATGTTGTTGCTATTGGAAGGGATCTGGATTTTCCATACCATACTGACTATTTGGGGATGAAGGGAATTTTATCTAGTAATAAACATGACCCACATATCCAATGCAAAAAAATAGAAGAGCTCTTGCTAGATTTACAGGAACTTCCAACCCTCAAGAAATGTGTTGTTTAACTGTGTGGTCATTTCCTTTCCAATCAGAACCTCAATTTTCCCATAATCCATGAACTTCCATATAACATCCTACTCCTTTAAGGTCCTTTATGAATCTTAAATTGGGATTTTCCAGCCCACCCATTCACCTTTTACATCACTTATTCCTTATAATTCACCTCCAAATATCTAGAAAACACAAATAGGGAAACTACATAATAAAGGGTGGGGAACAAAACCACCTCAAAGAATTTTTCTCAAGACTCCTCATCCATAATAACATCAGAAGAAAATAACAGAATGTCCTTAAACATAATCCCCAACTCCTAAATTCTCTTGATCCCCTACTAAAGGGAGAGAAACTCCTACCACTTTATCACTTTTGTCATCATCAATAAGAAATTAATCATGAACTCCTACAGGAAATAATCTCATAACACATATTTCTCCTTCCACTCCACAAGAGAAAACATTTAGCATAGACACATTACTCCTCTCAACTAGAAAAATTATAGGGGAATTGAGTACTTGTATCATCACCAAATCAATTTGAATGTTATCTAAAACTCCTCCAACCCATTCTTTATCTCTTGATCATAGATTTTTCCCTCATACTTTTCTAGGATCGTATATTGAAAGGTGCACAACATATTCTACTAAAACTCATCATCCTAATAGGGATCTACCCTATGATGGGTAATAGGTCTAGCTTGTTGAACCTCTCTAACTCGAACCACATGAAGGTGGTATCCAACTATAATATCTACAAATAATGAATAAACACATAAATATTTTAGAAATGGATTTGTTTAATTCATTCAATAAATTCATTTATTATTTCCCATATCTACCTCATTCAAAAAAACTTAAGCAAGTTTGATACATTTACCTCTTCTAGGCCATTAACCTACAATCATAATTGTTATACCTAGTAAATTCTTATATATTAAGGTCATTATGTTAGATCATATGGAGGAATAAAATCCTATGTCCTGGATAGTCTCTCTTACTATAATCTCATGATAAGTTTTTCTAACAAAGTTTCCTTATCAACCAATGTAGTCCTCACTAATTCATAACTATATACTCTACTCTATATTTTAAACAAAAATTTTGATGCTGCTTTTTCATGACCCCCCTACTATTGATACCCCTCCTGGGATGATAGTAAAGAGAAGGAGTGACTCCAAAGTCCCGCCTTTGGGGTTGATAGTGATGATAAGGAGTGACCCATAAGTCCTTATTCTAGTAGGCCCTAGGTTGGTGACTAGAACTGAGGGTATAAAACACTCAAATGTGAGGCATTTCTCTCAATATACCTAGATTATAATATGAAACCACTAACCTTTCCACCAAGATATAAAATAAATAAACTAAATACCCTATAAGAAATAACCAATATGAATTAATATAATATTGATATAAATGTCTCCAATATAAAACGATGCCAAAATAAAGTAAAATCCTATGGGAACAACCGAAACAACCCAAGCTCTAAGATAGTACTATTCATCTCGATCACCAAATCCCTCATGGAAACATAAAAAAAGTTTTTGTGTACCTAGTGTGAGTATAAAATGTACAATTGATAGGATTACACCCAATATTTCTTGTTAAAACATGGAAAGATCATACTAATGCCCTGGTGAACAAACAGCAGAACTAACCAACACCTATATGTGTCAACTAGTCCTCCAACCTCATCATGGATCCCTAACCAAATAACACATCCAAGAGTAGAAATTATGATCATAATAATGTAGATAAAGTCACCCAAAAACCACTTCCACACACATTTATCTTTCTATATAGTAATGAGAATATATACTTTTATCTCATCCATTCCATATCACCAATAACAACACCAACTATATATCATCTCTCGTGATACCAACTGTATATCATGTATCACAGCACCAACCACATATTAAGTCTAATATAACCATCCACATATCTCATATCATGTAACTAGATAATTTTTGTATCATGAACATGTAATAATTCAACCTTGTGTTCTCCTCTAGACACACATGACCCCCCACCACATATCTAATCATCCACCATCGGTATCACTAGAAGCTACTGGTGAAGGGATGTTGAGGGAGAGGGGTAGTCATAAATCAATATCTTTTCTTTCTTAGATGTTAGGAAAACACCCCCAAAACCTCTAGGTATCAGTTAAATTACCCTAAATGGGTGGTGTGCATAGAAAATTCATAAAATAATGTTTGTATATAGTAGTATCACATAATCCCTTGCATATGGGTTCACACAAGAAACCCCACCACAACTACCATCAGGTTACTACTAATATCCTACCACCAAGAACTACTATTAAGGTAGAACAAACAACCAAAATAAGTACACAATGATCCATAACTAGATTTCAATTTCCCATTATTTTATTTAACAAAAAATAATCCATTAATCCTTATTAATTTAGTTATTAGTTTAAATTCACACCAATTAATTCTCTAGCAATAAGAATATTTATATATGTGCAAATTATTCATTTTCCCCCAAACCACTATCAAGAGACTACCACATCAAATTATCGCATCACAACTAAGACCACCAATCCATAGACAACCAAGGACACCAAGACACACACCACTAAGGCCACCAATCCACTCACAAAAAGTTAAGTATTAAATAGGCATATCAATTTAGTCTTTTTGTTTGCAAGATTTAATTAATTAACCATTTTAAGTTTATTCTCAAAAAAATCATCACTACAATAAATAATACCATAACAAGTACATAACATGAAACAAAAACAACAATCTCAATGAAAACCAGTAACTTCATACATATCTCACTATCCCCTTTAAAGTGTGATTATTCTAGTTTATTATCTTTATTATTCCAATTCATTCCATCAACCTAATAGAAAAAAATAATGATAATTTCACAAAGTCTCGTAAAAGGGGGAGAACACAAATACCCTTCCTCAAAATAAGCTTCTCAATTTGTTGTAAAAATCCAAAGTAATATAGGATTAATTGTGGGTACACAACCACATAAAGGGTCCTCGAATCAATCAAAAATGTAATGAATTCTTATAAAAATCACATCCCAAAAATCCTAAAACTCCAAACAACATATTCATTGTGATATTTCCAAAGAAACAAAAAGGAACTAATAGATAAAGATATAAATAACTCACATGGAATCAATGATAATTAATCTCATGAAGATGAGGGTGAATTCCAAATATTAGAGACCATATACCTCCTAAAATCACTTCGGAATCACCTAAAGATAGAGATAATTTAAGGGGGTTAAGGAGATTTATGGGAGGCTAGAAGTTATAGACATAATGGAAATTTTCTCATTTGTGGTGTAAATGGATTCATTACAAGCGAATTTATCACAATTAACATCTACAGAAAAACATGCAACTCAATACAAAAAACTTGAATGGATTTCACATTGTGAGTATATATTTTCATGTCCTGAAACATTCAAAGAGAAAACCTCTAAAAACTACACCAAGAACATTCATGATGTCAATAGCTTTTCACACTATGAATCATACCAATTTGAAACTCCAAGACAAGCCATCAAACTACCCTACAAAATATTACACATCGTAAACTGGTACTTCACGACATGAATCACCAGCTACAATTGTAGATTTCACTCCAACTTCTCTATTCCCTTCCTCAAACCCATCCCAATGACCTCAACACACAAAAATCATGAAATAATGGGCCATAAATCTCAAGACCATTATATTTTTCATGGTAAATAAATATTTGTTAACAATCATCAAAAAAATTAATCTTAATAAAGTGGATTGTTTCAGATGCATTTTTTTTATGATGCATGTTATGTGTTAAATCGAATTATATAATTTTAAATAAAATAATTTAACCTTTCTCGATATATGAAGGAAGCACGTTAATGATGGAAACTTAGATATCATACCTAAAAAAAATTAACTTCTCAAAATTATCAATTAGTTTAACATGAAACATGTTAAAGTTTTAATTATATTAGTGGGTGGATTATTTAAATTTTTTGATGAAAAATAAATTAAATTGGTTAACATACTAACAATTTGGATTATTTAATTAATAACTACTTTTTTATGAAAATTTAATTTGAGTATATTATCTTTGGTTATTTCCTTCATGTTGTGTGATAATATGTTTAGTAAAATTCATTGAGACCCACATGGAAAAAAATTAGTGGTAACCTATTTTATTAAATAAATGACAACAGTTATTTTATGAAACTTTTTTTTTATTTTAAAATAAATTTTTAAAAAAATTAATTGTGAATGTTTTTAAAATACATATATATATATATATATTGATAACACCATTTTATTAAGGATTAAAAGGTTTTCATTTAATTTTTTTCAAACCTTCCATGTTTTAAATTGTGAAGTAATAGGGAAACACTACACCAAAATCAGTTTTTAGCAGCAATTTTTTAAACCACCACTAATTTTTTTTTAAATAATTTAGAGGCGGTTTATTAAAAACTACTGTTAAAATTTTTATTTTTTTCCGAACCCAACACTTATCCCCCAAACCCCCCCACTCCCCCAACCCCCACAACCCCCTGAATCCCTACCCTCATTGTGCCTTGCCACTGGTCCCGAGCCTCGCCACCCCTCATCGCGCCTCGTCGCCAGACCCAAGCCTCGCCTCTCCTCACCACGCCTTGTCACTGGTCCCAATACTCACCACACCTCAATCCCTTTGATCATATATATTGTGTATTCTAACCTATTGGTTCATCAAAAACATATACCCATTAATCAAGGTACCTTCTTCTTTCTATTTTCCTAACCATTTTCTATTTTTTGTTTGGATGTTCATTCATGTGATCCCCTATATTTTGTTTGGATGTTCATTCATGTGAAACCCTATATTTTTTTGATGGAAATATAGAATTACATCAAAATAAAAACCTTAATAATTATGAAATTTAATGAATTTCATTTTTTTAGTTTGAAAAGTGGTATTGTGCATGCTGAAATATCATTTATATGTTTATGTGATTGATGCATTTTGTGTGCTTCATGTGGTCCCTGTGAGGATTTTACTATTAGTGGTGGTAATTGGGTTTGAGTGAGATTGTGTTGTTCAGTGAAAAAATGGTTGGTTGGAATGAGATGTGAAATTGGATGGTGTGTGATGATCATGGTTGTGGTGATGATGTGTGATGCTGAACCATAGAGTTGGTATGGGAATTATGTATGGGGTTTTGTATTGTCTTGGTTATTTCCTAGTATTTATAGATTGATTGAAAATTATCATTCTAAAATTAAATTAACTTCACATGTATTAAGTTTATTGGGGACGGAAATAAATATATGATAGAATAAATTATATTATGAATGTTGAAGGTGCATTATGTTTTCCTCTGGAACATGTTTATTTTTTTATATGAATAAATTATAATAATATATTATTTTGACATTAAACATGTAAAATAATTTAATATAGGGAATTTTTCTTGTTTTCATATGAAGAATGTCTATGGTTATGATGTAGATAATGTTTAGTGTGTAAATATGGAATTTTTTTTGTTTTTATATCATTAATTGGTTTTATTTTGATTACCTTAGGTTTCCTTATTTTAAATTTCATATGTATAAACTTAATTTTGTTTTGAACATCATATGAAACATTTTGGAATTATCTTATAGGTTTCATCTTGAAAATTGTCTAACAAAATCCACGTTCGGTCATCAGGTGCTAACTAGGCTACCCCAACACTTAACCTCACCTGTTTAGATCAATTCCAGTTATACATCTATTGTAGCCACAAGTCATTAGAGTTCCATCAGAGAATGGAATTTCAATATCTAGTACTAACCATAATAAAAATCATAAGGGGAGGTCATCACAATATCTAGTGCTAATCATATATAAAATCCATCACATATAACATGATATTTTAGGATAGAATCTCAATATCCAAACTCTATCACAAGTTGAATCATTACCTCTAGGTAGGGTCCCATGGAAACATCTCATATCCACTAATCAACATTGAAAGTAGTCAGAGGAGGGTATCTCAATTTCCAACCTCTCACTCAATCCAAACCATATCAGTATAAGGTTAGTCCCATGGCTATTTAGATACATATTGATCATTATTAGAAGTGGTGTGAGGATCAAATCTTAATATTTGACCTACCGTATGAGATAAACCACACTAACATGAGGTATATACCATAGATAAACACATATATATAACTCAAGAAAATATGAGAACCTAGGATATGTAAAGCTACACTCTGATCCTTATGTCTCCATTCCTCGTCCTCATCTCAAACATAAACATCTACTAGATAACATCAATAATGATCTCATGCCCATAAGTCACACTTACATCACAACTTGACCCTATGATCATACCACTAATTATGATCCTCATGGGTTTTCACTATCCTGATATCATAGGATTATTTTTCCCCTTCCCATCACTTACCAAGAACCAAGTCCATATATGAACTAACCAAAATCCACTCAATTCCTCCAAGGTGTACCCCTTTAAACACTATCTAAGTCTTACATGTCCTTTCACTACTAATTATTACTTATATAATGATTTATCCTCACTCCATCAGGATCCTCACACTCAGTAGAGACTATTCCCCCCAATTATAATCACCTAGTTACACTAAACACACCCAAAGAGAGTGACTATTCTCTTCTCTGATCCACCAATATAGATACCCCAAGACCAGTGACTTATCTGGGGCCATTAAACCCATTCCCACATCCCAATCTTCTCTCTCAAGGAGTTTCAAGATTCTAAGTCTATTTCTATATCTTATTCTATATAATTCCTATATACCTACACTAATTAGTATATTTATCAATGATAACCCCTTATAACCCATTCATCTAACTTATTATGGTTCATACCATTTCCAAAACAACTCATTCCACAATCCAAGACAATTTTGGTATCCTTTAAACAATTATATATATCACTTACCCTGTGGAATAGCCTCTGAGAAACTCTCAAATCCCCCACCCAATCAGGAAACACTCACATCACTACATAGACACTATATATCTTGTCTGGCTGTTAGGCCTTCAAAGTTCCTCACACCAAGGGCATAGTCCTTTTTGATTTAGAAATTTTTATATGATACTCCACCTATCAAATATTTCATTATTTACCATGGTTTCATGTCTTTTTTAGTCTATTTCAACTATATATCAACATCTTGAACATAACCTTCTTTAATGCTTCATTTTAGACCTAGAAAACATTTTATGTCATTTGTGTATATTTTATAAATGAAACAAATATTTGGATGGCATCCTCAAGAGAATTCTATACAACCGTTTTTAGTAAGAAGGAAATAGAAAACCTTATTTAAAATGATTCATTATTTATCATTGTTTTTTATATTTTTTTTGTTAGTACTATGCATTTTTTATCATTTCTAAAAAAAATTTGCATAAAGTTTTAGAATTACATGTTATAAATTTAATTTTATTTGATTAAATTATAGGAATTCCCAGGAGGAAGCGCTATAATATTACATTGACCACACTAACGGATGAAGATCCATCTATATCTCTCTCTACAGTATCTGAGACACCATATGTTTCCCCCCTGCACCATCTCTCACACCCTCCATGAGCATCCCATCAACAGCTTATTTGATGCCTTCCCATTCAACAACCTCAACAGTGAGGGAGCGGGGCACCACTCCTAGTTCTTCGTGGGGATACTGGAGGGTTAATGTTATAGGTACAAATTTTAATATGAATAAATTTATTACTCTTTTTTATACTAATTTTTTGTTCATAAAATATAGAAATAATGAAACTATGGAGAAAAATATGAAAATTTCAAATGTATGGAATCTGACTGAACTAAATATATTTATCCCATTTGATTCCTATGGGGTCTCTACAGATGACGTTGTTGGATTACTTGGCCATATTCTAGGTCAACTAGTCATGGATCCAGTTTCCCTTCCAATTGTGTATGATTATTAGATCCATATGCCTTCATCTTGGATGAATGAAGCTTTTGATTCACAAATAAAGGTAATTTTAATAAATTATAGTGTAATTTAATATCAGTATGTTATTAAATTCTAATATTTTCTAAATTAATTTCTATGTATAGATGTTTTTCCACATTACGGTTACTAATGTGCTAGCTTGAAAGTGGACATTAAAAAATCTGGGCAAGAAATGGAAAGACTTTAAATGGATATTATGGGGTGATTTCAATGATACTTCATTGGGAGCCCAACAGATGTATGAAAAGGTTCCCAATGGGGTACCTTGAGAGTAATGGAAATTTTTTATTGACAGACATCATGATGATAAGAACATGGTATTTAAATATATATTATTATATTAATATCATTTTACATTTATACATGTATATGAAAATGATATCACATTGAATACATTACTATTAAATTGTATTTTATTTATTTCAAGATCTTTCAAGGAATAATACATTGAGCAGGGCTAAGAAAATCATCCCTCACACTATGGGGTCAAAGAGTTTTTCTAGAAGTTGATCAACTCTGGTAATCTTTTCATTAGTTTAAATATTTATAAGATAGTATTATCTATTTAATATATTAAATTTTTGATTTATCTTTTTTTAATTAAGTCACAGAATTTAGGTCACCAAGCATCCCAAATAGAAGTGTGGTCGGATGTTCATAAAAATATGATGAGAGTTTTATTAGTGATTCAACCAAAGAAGTTTGGATATGAGTTCATTTTTCATTATAATAAATTATTATTATTTTTCACTATGTTAATATATATTGCTTCTAATATGACTGATATTTGCTTTATAAGTAAAAATTAGAGAACTATGGGATGTCAATCTCGCATATTCCTACTCAATCTCCTAGGAGGACCTAGTTAGTAAAGTGTTTGGGAAGGAGCATCCTTGTCAAGTGGAGGGATGGGTTTTGGGCCCTTACCATCTGAGGTATTTAGCGGGCCATTAGGGATTGAAGCTACATCTACTCCTGGTTTTAGTTGAGATTCTCAAATAGATTATGTTTCTATGAAACCAAAATTCAGAAATAGGGGGCTCAGATATTCGCTTTGCAGAAATCATTGGTCGATTTATATCATAAGATGATTGGATCTGTCCCTGGTGATATTGCATCGATGGCAGGTAGTGAGAAGGTAAATCACACAACTTCAAAATCATTTATTTTGAAAAAAATTATTTGTTTTAAGTTTAAATATAAATATATAACATTATTTAATTTTAAATATAATTGTCTTACAGTTTCCAGTAGCAGGAAGTGGAGATGGAAGTGGAGAGGGTGAAAAGCAGTGTTCATTATCAGACAGTGATTAGTGGTCTTGTTGATATGTTGGGTAAATATGGAAACAGATGGTTTGTTCATATATCATATATCATGTATCATGTATCATGTATCATTTATCATGTATCATGTATCATGTATCAAGTATCATGTATCATGTATCAAGTATCATGTATCATGTATCATGTATCATGTATCATGTATCATGTATCATGTATCATGTATCATGTATCATGTATCATGTATCATGTATCATGTATCATGTATCATGTATCATGTATCATGTATCATGTATCATGTATCATGTATCATGTATCATGTATCATGTATCATGTATCATGTATCATGTATCATGTATCATGTATCATGTATCATGTATCATGTATCATGTATCATGTATCATGTATCATGTATCATGTATCATGTATCATGTATCATGTATCATGTATCATGTATCATGTATCATGTATCATGTATCATGTATCATGTATCATGTATCATGTATCATGTATCATGTATCATGTATCATGTATCATGTATCATGTATCATGTATCATGTATCATGTATCATGTATCATGTATCATGTATCATGTATCATGTATCATGTATCATGTATCATGTATTATGTATCATGTATCATGTATCATGTATCATGTATCATGTATCATCTATCATGTATCATGTATCATGTATCATGTATCATGTACCATGTATCATGTGTGTCATAGAGTAGTCACCTAACATTTTCATGATTCCCCATGTTTGATAAAGGAATTGTAATTTGATATGGCTTGATGATTTAGTAAGGTAGTGAGTCTAGAATTGGTGAAGTATGAAGTAGGTGGAGTATTAAGTAATCTATGTTCCATATAGAAGATGGAGATATTTAATAGTTTCATTTTAGTTATTTTAGGATGTGTATATTAGTATTTTGGACTAACTATTATGTTATTTATTTGATTCATTTTATTCATGTTGGAGACACAAGCCCCACAATTGTGTCATTAAAGGATGGACCCCACAAATTTTGGATCGACCATTGAACACATTTGAAACATGTAAATGATCACTTCTCACAAGAGATCCTTTGAGGTGTGTTCCCTAGTTGGTAGGTGAGCCTATTTTGGCCATGCGCCATCACTATAGGGGAGAATAATACTTGGAGGATGATGGAGACCCAAATTGGGAGCCACACCACTATGTGCTTGAGCACATTGAGTGTGCCTATATATAAGACATATGGTCATATAATCATCTTCTTATCAACTATAATATAGATATATCCATAGTAAATTTTAATTTTTAATGGTCACTTCTGAGTTGCGGTACTCCCACTATCACAATTTCCTATTTATGCAAGACCTCAATGTTCTAATGGTTCTCCCAACACATTCAATATGTTACTTCAGAGGACATTTCCCCTAGTCCTCAATTTATTTGAAATGGTTGAAATCCAATTGACCAAGATCATATTTCTAACACTATATTTTTCTTTAAAAGCTCTCAAAAACCATAAAAATGCACCTATCTCAACCCACCATGTTCTTAAAGTGGTTCCTCACTGACCACACACTACTTTTAGAAATAACTCATATTGAACTTCTTTTGGTTGAGTTTTTTTTGAGAACACTCAAATTTAATAGTTGAAATCTCTAAATCCATATTCTAACATCTTTTATTAAAGGTACCCCAATATCACTTTGAGCATGCTCACCACTACTTGTAACCAACTTCCGATGACATCTCTTGATCTTACCAAATCTTACCCGTTTATGTCACCATTCCAAAAAATATATTATAGTGTATTCCCGATCCAACACACCTAGATAATCAAAAGGTATCCCAAGCCTAATGTCTAGACTCGAGCTTCTCCCAAGTATGTATTTGAACCAGTAATCAGCATTCACTATGGAATACAACAGTACCCAGTTCCAGTTATCAAGAAACTCAAAAACTAAAACAATCATCCAATGATTGATCCAACACTCACATGATTGTTACCATCCAATATTTGACATTTGTAATCCATATCTTAAGGCTTTATATTAATCAACCCTTGTGTAAAACTCCCATGGATTCCTTCAATCCAAAAAAAAGGCATTGGTTTTAATTATTTATCTTGGTATATATATGCTCTCCCAACATACTTGGGATGGTGTCAATATATTTGGAATGACTGAATGTAGAATAGTAGTAAACCAAGTTACTAAACATTACCCATTCCTGGTCCACAAATAAAAACATCCTAACATTTTTGAAAAAATATATTGATATGCCTAATTAGATCTTCTGATACACACTCTATAAAAACAAGTTATACTTTCCTTGAACCAACCCTTGATGCCACGTCTCTTGATGATGTGTGACTAGGTCCAGCAATGGTTCAACCACCTCAGTGCACCCTAAAACCCTCATTGTAATTCTATGGTATATCTTTAAAGGGTTACACCCCCAAAAATTTCACATCATATTTAACATGATGCATAGATGGAAGGCTCATCTCCCCTTGAAAATTTGATCACTGAAGTACCAATAAATCCACTCCAGACTTACTTGTTTAAGATATTCCCATCTTAATTGATGGTTTTTTAATTAAGGTATTGATCACACAACCTTATATCCCAATGATACCTTGTTATTTCATGCATAACCAAAAAATTACAATAATGATATCATCATTCAGAAATAGTTGGTTAATCAACCAACCACCTTTCCATCGTGTTTCCATGAATTCATAGACACACTATCGACCGATAAAACTCATGGATTTATTATTTATCTTGAAAACAAATCTATCATCCAGAATTAGTTTAAACTCAAACCTATGTTTTAAAAGTCATCGTCGTGTTTGAGATATGAAATATCAAATATACCAACACATCGGCTTCAAGAATTAATTTTGATGATTTCCAATTGGTCCATTAAAATTGTGTCCATCTACATGTAAGGACACGGTTTCCATAATACTCATCATTCTCTACACCTTAGGAATTTTCTGGGCAACATTTTATTGAAATAAAAAAATTTCCATGGCATGTGCTTCATCCACTACTGAATGTGGTTCTAGAACCAGGATAACATGCTTATATTAAACATCAACCTAAATTGAAAAAACGAAATCCTCTTACAAGTGTTATAGTATAGGTTTTCTCTTAGACGCATGAGTGATTCTCTTATTGAGTCATGTTTAAGAACATCATCTATATCAAACATAAATTTCAAACTAAAACTAATTAGTAGTTTTGTCGAACCCAATTCTTTTTACAATGTTATCCTGAGAACTGGGATAAAATATCCTTATTAGGATGGCTCAGGGATACATCTTATAAGATTTTTCTATGTAGTTTGAAGGCTTACAGCTCATACGTTGGTTATATATAGTTTAAAGTCTTATATTTAGATCTATGAAACATTGTTAGATGGTTGAGATTCTATGGTTTAGATTATTCTATTATATGTTCTATATACATGGTTTTTTTATGAAACATTATTAGATTGTTGAATACTAAACATTGTTATATGGTTTAGATTATTCTGTTATATATTCTCTACACATGGTTTTTTTCAGGGTACTTGTACTAGGTCTGTAGAGTCTTCTGCATTTATTTAATTTTAAATCTACATTTAGTGGTGGTTTAAACCACCACTAATGAAATGGACCATAATTCATGATGGTTTAAACTGTCGCTATAGTTTGATATTCTATTATCAGCGGTGGTTAAAAATGCTTCTAAATAAATGTGCGTTACTGTTTAGTGGAAGCTATGGTGGTTTAGCGATAGTGTTAATGTTAAAAAATTAACGGTGGTTTAAACCACCTCTAAATACACTGTTTTTTCACATAAAACCACATCAAAATATGTTTAGTATGAAACTTTCCAAAAACCACCACTAAATTGAAGAAATCGCTATGTGTTGGATGATGACAACCAATTTAGTGATGGTTTTATTTAACCATCATAAAATCATATGGAGACAGTTCAAACAACCACCATATTAAAAAAAATCCATTATGAGGCTCTTTTCTTGTAGTGAAAAGTCTAAAAAATCATGCTTTTATGTTTTAATAAATGTTGATATGAAATACTATTAAACTATTAAGTCAATTATAAAAATATAAAACCTGTTGGAATTCAATTAAAATAATGAATTCTTTGAAAATTATATTTATGTTTTGAACTCCTCAACCTGCATTACTTAAATAAATGTTGTGAGTATCATGTTAAATATTGATAGTAACCTTTTATATGGAAATTCTAAGGTATATTCTATGTTAATTACTATTTAAGTATTATGATATTTTTTTATTTAGTTGTTACAATATGATTTAAATTTATAGGTGATGTACTTGATCTTATTAATGAATACTATAAACAAATTGGTATAAAATCATGATAATCTACAATTTTCATGACATGTTAAGCACTAAAAGTTTTTATTGTTATGGATTAAATTTTATTCATGAATTATTATCCCACATTTTGACTTAGTATGAAGCGTGAAAGGGGAAAACATGTAAAAAATAAAAGGTAAATTAAAATCATGATACATAAGGATAAATAATATACATACTTCATTTTGAGAATGCCTAAGTAAAATTTTTGAGGTACATAATATGATAATTTCACTTAAACAAAGTCTTATGACATTTTTTCAAATTAATGTGAAGTGATTGTTTATAAAATGTGTTTCCTACTATAGAATTTTTTTTGTTATAATGATTTTTTTATTCATATGAATTTATTTTTATGTTTTTTAGGGTTGTATTTGTGACCTTTGTGTAAATTGGGTGAATTTAATAGGTAATGAGTGTTGTGAATTCACTCTCAGTATCCTAAATTTTTTAATTCATGATTTTGTTGAGATTGATTATCCTCCTTGATAAAATGTTTTAATGATGGTCATGAACTTTTTTGAGATGCATCTCCCTCATATGAGTGTTTTGAGATTGATTAATAATGTTGTGTGGATATACACTTTGTTACTATGGAGTGTTAATTATGTTCCTAATGTAGTGATATCCTTAAGTGGTATCTCTTGAGGTGCTTAATCACTCCCCTTCCTTTCTCTCTGATAAATAAGTTTGTTTTAAATTCTTGAGGATGAGAATTGTTTGATATGTATCTAATGTAAAGGTCTAGACTTTCTCCTGAGTCCTCCCTTTTCATTTGGGGGTGTTTGGTAGTTTCGAATAGTCTTTTTAAATTTAAGAGTTTTTTAAAAAAAAATTAAAATTATTAAAAGTAATTTAATTTTTAAAAAATATTTTTAAAATCCTGAAATTAATTTGGTTTTTTTAATGTCATTCAATTATTTTACATGTATTTTGGGAAT
Organism: Viscum album; assembly: GCA_963277665.1. Classification (NCBI taxonomy): domain Eukaryota; kingdom Viridiplantae; phylum Streptophyta; class Magnoliopsida; order Santalales; family Viscaceae; genus Viscum; species Viscum album. The sequence goes on from OY728121.1 coordinate 1,212,660,673, forward strand.
TATTTTGAATAATAATAAATCACTTTTCTTATTATTTATAACATTATTTTATTGTAATTTAATTAATTTCAAATCCAATCATACCCTTATGCAGATCTTGCTCCTTGTGTAAAGAAAAAGTGGATTTTTAATAGGTTTGGTAAGGTTAAGGTTATGTTTTAAAGAGCAGTGTAAAGGTGGGGTCATGATTTATTTTGTTATGTAAGGTTGGTGTGAGATTTATAAATCTCACATCTAGTTAACTAAGTTTACTTGAAGCTCATGTAAGGGTAGGGCTTAGGGATTGAGGCTCGCCTTAGTGTAATTTGAGCATTATATAAAGGTGGGATTACCTCGCGTCAAGGTAATGAGTTATTTCGTATAGGTTTCCTGGTGTGAATAATTACTCCCATAAGGTTAATGCATTTCTCTAAAAAAAAGAGTGTGTTTGGTTAAAAGTTGAGTAAATGTAGATTTATCTACCCTCACACATCACATGCTTCTCACATAGAGGTATTATATTTCATGTGGAATTTTTTTTTCCTTTCCCTTATCATTATGAAATGAATTTTCACAAAATGAAAGGGAAGTTTAATTAAATTGGAATATTTAAAACTAGTTATAAAAAGATTTTACTAAATATTTCACTTGACTTAAATTTAGGAGTGTTAAAATAGAAGTGTGATAGAATTAAATTAAGAAATAAATTAATAATAATTAAATGGGAGATCCGTATAGACCTATATGTAGATTTTTTTAAGAAAATAGATTTCCTCCATTCAATTTTTCTTATTTTATCTTGAATCTAGATGGTCTAAACATCATCATTAATTATCTACAAGCCTTGTTAGATAAAGTTTGAGTTCTTTCCTCTCATTTTCAATATGATCGTAATTTCACTATCCCTATTCTTGGTGTAGTAAATATTGAATTTTCTTCTAGGTAGGGGGTCTATAACTTCCCTTTTAATTTTACAAGTGTGAATTAATAATACTTTATCTTCTTTGTTTTTTTTAGAAAATTTATCTCAGAAGATCTTGAACTAAGTAAAAGATATGTTAAAATATTCTGAAGTTAGGCACCTTACATTTATCCCTTTGTAACATTGTAAGTATATCATTAGAGAGAATGCTAGACAAAATTCAAACCTCCTCATTTAGTCCCTTATTTGAAAGTGCATCCTCAAGTGTGTTGGATTCACAAAAAACATGCATGATAATGTATCTCATTGATGAAATATGGTCAAGGAAATTGACCCATTTTACATTTAGTTTCCAATAAAGATGGACCTGCCCAGTTTTGATAGCCTAGGTGATGGTTGTGGAATCACACTCGAACCAAATGTTGTTCCAGTTATTTTGCTTTTCAATATAGATGACAATTATTAGACCTATCATATCTACTTCCAAGGCCATTTCAATGACACAAGATCCATAATGGTGTTCAAGTATATCCCCATAAAAGTCCCTAAAGACAAGTCCATAGCCTGCTAGCCCTGGATTTCCCCTCATGGCCCCATCAGAGTTTCATTTTATCTAGCTGCAAAAAGGGGGAAACCAGGAAAATTCAAACATACTATGTGTTAGAGTATAGTTTCCATGAACCTTCATTCACCTCAACATAGTAATATCCTTCACTAAATTGTTTCAATATTCAGTATGTAGCATGTTAGAATTCTGTGTCACGGTCACAATATCAACAAGGGTGGATTTAGTGTTGAATTGGTTCTCTTCATAGATAGTTTTATTTTTTCCTCTCTATATTACATACACCAGTTCAACGCAGGATACCTTAAAAATATTGGCAAGCTACTTGGACATCTAGATGTCAAGCAGTGCGGGTAGGAAGTATCTAATAACATCTTCTCCTGGTGTATAAACCTCAAAGATATCAAAAACAATTTTCCATAATGAGGATGTAGTTTCAAAGCATAAAAAAGGTGGTCAAAATCCTCACAATGTTGGTGGAAAATCACACACCTTGAGCAACGAGAAATACCAACCTGCTGGAGGTTAGCATCAACATGAATTTTTTTGAAATAAAGCCTCCAAAATAGAGTAAACTTGGGAGGAGGTATCTATTTTTTGTTGAGATCACATATCCATTTTAGAGGTCCCTAGAAAAGATTTTTAAATAAGTCCTTGGAGTCAAGTTTCCCATTTAAGGTTGATTCCCATATAAGCATGTCTTCCTGACATAATAAGTCATAGCTTGAAATAGCCTATTTAATTTCATCTAGAAGAGCATTTAAATTGTAAATTTAGTCTTTGATATATATGCGATAGTCAATGCCTTGTTCCATGGTATCAATCCAATCCATGAGAGTACTTCCAACTCTATTATTATTCTAAAACTTGAGTGAGGAGTTGGAACTAACCAGTAAGTGAGCATGCCTAAATATCTTATGGAAGACTTCCTTTATCTTAATCTATATCAAGGACTCCATGTAGTAGTTATTCCCTATTTTCAATTTATCAATGAACCCAGATCGTATAAATTACAAGGAGTCTAAGGTGTTGTTGAGAATTTTCCATATAAATTGGACTTGTAGGGACTGATTGAAAAGGGATAGATTCTTGATATCGAGGCCCCTAATAGAATAAGGTATGAAACATTACTTCCATGAGACTATAACTGTTGGGACCACCTTGTGTTTGAAGATTGTATTTTTTTGTAAATAGTTGTCAATGCTGGTGAAAATGAAGAAGGATATGAAGAAGAACTACAAAGTTAATAGAGATCGGCTGAAGTGAGGTTGCCTGGAGAATTTTTATGGAATCATAGCATTGGATTTCATACTTGAGCAATTCTCTAATAAGATAAATTCAGACGATTGTTGAACTGATCCTAAGTTCAAAGAACTTGTGTCAAAGGTGACACATTGTTTACAACAATGAAGAATTGAGAAGTATCATCCATTTGAGGATTATTGGAGCAGAATGGTGAAGTATCATCTATCTAAGGATGGTTGAAGAAGAATGGGGATTTGAAGAAGACCATGAAATTCTTCATGATAGAAATCCATTCAAGAGATTACTTGAATAATTAAATCATATGATTTTCATGAAGTGTAGAATGATGGCTGAAGAAGAAGAGAGAATGTGGAAGGGCTTGGCATTCTGAGGTAGCCATGCATTTCGCATTATATCCAAATCAGACGATGCATTGCTGGTATGTATTTCACACATATCATGAGTTATGAGAACTTGTGATGCAATCCTTATGAAGGAAAGGGGGAGAAATGATGATGCCAGTCATATACAGTTTTGATTGGAAGGAGTGATGCTGCTGGAAGATAGGGAAGTTTTTGTACTTCCCATTGTGACTCTGACGATACTGGATCTCGTCTTTCAAAAGATAAATATCACGATAGTGGAATTCCTGATAAAAGTAGAAGAATGGTTATGAGAAGCAGTGAAGAGAGAAAATGACAAAGCAATGGACAATCTGGGGGCGGGAGAAAAGCATAGTTTAAGGTGGCGCCGTTTTCCAGTGTTTGCAAAATTTTAGGACCTGAAAATTGGGAAATGAAGAAATGTGCTTGGAAATGGATGTTGCGCGCAAAAATGAAGATGTTTTATATTTTCACGTGCAAGGAGTTATTCAAGGTCAGAACATTGAAAAATGACAAAGGCATGGAGTGCGCGGAAATTTAGGCAGGTTGCGCGAAAAAAATAAAGTGGTGTGCGAAATAGTAGCGGGTTGCACGAAATATTTGTGGGATGCGCGAAATAGAGAAATTATTTTTTCGTGCAAAAGATGTTTCGAGAACAAAAGCTCAAAAATTTAAAAAGGCATGAACTGCGCGAAAGATTGGAGCAGTGCGTGAAATATGATGTCGCAGGAAAGATTGGGTTTTCGCACAATATGGAACGTGGTGTGGAATTTTGCGCGCAATTGGTGCATTGTGATTAGAAATTCGAAAAATGACAAAGGTAAGAGGTGCGCGAAAAATTGGAGATGTTTGCGCTAGGTGCGCAGAACATTAGACCTGTGCGCGAGAAAATTGGTTGTGCGCAAAATTTTGGTTTGATGTTTTACGTGAAAGAGTGTCTTCATGATTAGAATGATGACAAATGGAAAAGTCATTAGGTGCGCGAACAATCAAGGAAGGTGCGCATAATCTGAAGAAGTGAGAGACAGTTTTATGCACAGGAAGGGGTTTTACGCGCAAGGTCAAAAATGCTTATAAATATGAGGTGAACCCCTCTCATTAGTAGAGACTCGACACATAGACAAATCCAGAGCTCTGACGTGCGGAAAAATTTAAGTATAGATTATTATGCGAAAAGAAGAAGTGTTGCACGAAAAAGAAATTGTTGCACGAAAAAGGGACGTTATGCGCGAAAAGGGTTTTTCGCGCCAAAAGGTGTTTTTACGAGCAAGGCTTGAATTTTACGTGCAATCCACCTAGAAGGTTGCGTGAAAATATTTGAGGGTCTCGTAGGCCTTCGATAGGTTCATAGCACTCTTGAAGAATCTTTGCGAAGAAGAAAGAACTGTGAACCATTTGGTTTCACAATGAGAAGTTGAACCGCACTCACACGACTGGTGTTTAACACTATCATTGTGCATTGTGAAGTGAAGAAGAACAAGATATGAAACTGAATTCATATCTGCACCAAGGAAGAATGTAGTATACCAATACACTCTTGTGTTGGTATTGAGAATTGAAGAAAGAGATTAGAACACTATAATTATATTGTGTCAAAGAGAAAGAATAGAAGAAGAAGAACATAGTATGCCCAACTGAAGGCTGACAATTATTTAGGGCAGTTTAATTATGATGATTCTAAGATGAGCTGGTCTTCATTGTTCTGATAATCACAAAGGGAGTTTGTGATTCCAGAAGATTGAAGTAGAAGCGATCTCAGTGTATCTGGTTTTGCACTGAAGAAGAAGGGGGAGAAGATTGTGCAGCTTTCAGGTTTTCTGTAGAGAAAAAAGTGGTTGTTTACCTGCATGTTGCTAGGCAGGTAATAATTGAATAGAGGAAGAACAAAGTAGCACTGTGACATCCAATAGATCTCAACAGGTGAAAGATTCTTTTGGTGTAGAAAACTCTTTTAATAGAGAGAAGACTGTCTTCAGAGGCAGTATAAAGAACCAGCTAGAGGCTGCAAGAGACTGTCTCCATAGGCAGTATAAAGAACCAGCTAGAGGCTACAAGTTGGACTAGGTCATCACCAGTCCAGGGAAGAGGATTGTTTCCCACCCCCCTCCAAAGTGTAGGGACTCACACTGGCTAGAGGGTTGTTTTCCTAGCCACTCCATTGTAACAGCATTTTACATTATAGTGGAGAATCCATGCACTGTTCATCCCCATGCATGGTAAGGACGTAACTACTCTTATTGAGTGGTGAACCTTGTAAAAATATCGTGTGCATATCTTTACCACTTCCTATTATTGCATGCGACAGGGAAAAGAGAATAAGAGAATCAAGATCCTAACAGGTCTACAGGTACAGGGATAAAAGTTGGAATTGGTTTAAAAATTCCCCAACACTGATTCACCCCCCTCTCAGTGTTAGGTATATCCCAAACTGGTCCTCTCAGTAACAATATTTATTTCCAATATAATTCCACTCCAAATGAATTTTCTCATCAAAGTTTTGATGGATTTAATTACCATGGCAGGCCAAGAGTACACTATGAATGAGTAAACCATCTTCACGATATCACATTCTTGACAAGGAAAGATCTTCCAGACATTGAAAGAGATTTACCTTTCTAAGTGGACATATTTATTCTAACCTAACTCATAATATTGATTAAGTATGATGCATAGGTTCTTCCCAAAAATATGGAAAAACTAATATGGATACAAGGAAAAGTGACCTCCCTTATTCCCAAATCATTGATCATACTAATATTTCTAGAGGTTGAAATATTTTTACCAAATATAAAAGACTTTCTCTAACTGAATTGCTAACCTGACACCCATTCATAGTGAAAAATGTACTTCTTGATGTTTTTGATATTCCTCTTATCTTCATGAGTAAAGATGGTGATATTGTCATAAAAAATAGATGAGTTGGGAATAAAATACCATGATCTACCCTGATGGTTTTCAATTCACCATTATTCACCATATAGAGTAAGATTCTACTGAGATAGTCTTTTTATATGGAATAATGATAGAGGATAGGGGGTCCCCTTATCTGACCCATATTGAGAACCTAAAGTGACCCTTTAGGGATCCATTAATTAAAATAGAAATGTGGGAAGACCCAATAAAGGATTTTATCCAGTTAATAGATTTTTCATTGAAGCCAAAACTCGAGAGAACATTGCATATAATGCCCTATCCATAGTATCAATGGATTTTTTGATGTCAAGATTGAGGGTAATGTTCCCTCCCCTTATGGACTTCCTAAAGTGATTCACACATTATGAGGAAGTAATCAAGAATTCTTGGATGTTTCTTCCTTTAAAAAATCCAAATTAATTTCAAGAACTGATTTTGTTCGAGATTCGATCAAGTATGTTGGTTAGAATCATTCTAATGATTTTGTGTATTGTGTTGACAAGAGAAGTTGGTCTGAATTGGATAATGTTTCTTGTATTCTCAACCTTTGGAATTAGGGAAATATATTTTTCATTAATGACTTGAGTGAAGGATCCACCTTTTAAAAAATTCCTAACAATTTTGTAAACATAAATCTGGATAACCTCCCAAAAATATTGAAAAATAGTTGGTGAATCCATATGATCCAGGTGATCTTCCATTGTTAAGTCCAAAGATAGATTCTCTAATTTCAAAGTACATAGTATTTGAGGTGAGAATAAAATCATCAGCCTCCACGAACAGTTTTGTAATGATCCCTTCCATTAGATACACATTCCCTGGTGGTCCATTGAAAATAATCTCATAAAAAGAAACAATGTGATTAGCAAGGTATTGCCTTTCATTTAGAATTTTATCTCCATCGTTCAAAAGGGAAAGATTCTTATTGGCCCTTATTTCCCTTTAGATAGAATTGAAAAAAATTGTGTTCTTATCTCCATCATTGATCCACCTAGCTTTGAATATTTATTTTTAAATTTTTCCTTTGAGCTTGATAAGATTTTGAAGTTTGGAAGGCATATATGCCTTTTGAGTAACTCCTACAAGTAAGTTTTTCTTAGTGATTTCCTCTCGAATGGAATGAAGAGAGTGTTTCAGTGCATCAATTTCTTCATCAAGGTGGATGAAATTTTTTTTCTCCAATCCTTCATAATATTTTTCAAACATTTTATTTTGGGGATGCAAGTGATTGGGTTTTTCATTACATTCGGGCCTAGCCCAAGTGTCTTGAACAATTCTATAGCATTCAGGGAGGTATGTACAAGAATTATTGAACCTAAAAGGTATGAGAAGATTTTTTTCATTACCAAGGAATCTCACCAGAATGGGGTGGCGACCAGAGTTATTCTTTTATATGGTGACACATGAAATAACTCTCTAATTTCCTAGAAAATCATCATTCACAAAAGCTCTATCAATTATAATAGCTCTCATGACATTAATATTTCTTCATTACCAAGTTAATTTGGATACAATGAGATTAACCATAGTTAAATTAGTATCCTCTTCATATAAAGTTAACTCCTTGATAGAGTTCAAACTGAAAATTTTCCCCATTTTTTCATCATCATATAGAATAGAATTGAAATCTCCAATAATAACCCATGACTCCATGATATAACTAAAAAGGCCCTTCATTTGGGTCCATAAATATCTCATGTCAATGTAGTTTTTGAAATAATAAATAACAATGAATAATATTTTCTTTTTATCCTTGGATAAATAGAATGTGATGAGTTTTTATCCTTACATTACCCTTATTGGAATTTCTGCTGAGTTTTTGAACAAGAAGCCAAAGTATGCCATGGATGGTGGAGGCCTGAGTTTTTTCTAGAATGGGATACCCACTATTATAAATAAATTTTTTCTACTTTGGGAGGCTTTATTTGGATCATCCACTCCAATTAAATATGGTTTATACTTAAATTTAATTATCCTTAAGGAAATTTTAGAGCCACGATTGGATATGCCTTGGCAGTTCCAGAAAATGATCCTCATTTTGACCTTGATTTGGGGGTGTTGCCCCCTTTTTATTTTACCTCCTATTTCTTATTTATTTTATAATTATAGACATTTTCTTTGATTCTAGAGAAGGCATAATATCTTTAGCCCTAGAAGCATCACCCATATGAGATGTGACTCTGGAATTATCTGTGATTACAATCTTAACAGGTGTTTCTCCTAATGTAGTATCGGATACCAACTGCACCTTCATCTATACAAACACTTGATTTATACCCATCATCTATTTGGATCCATCTAAACCATCGAGATCCAACTAAATGGTTGAAACTTACTTCTTATGCATCGATCCAGACACCAGATTTGTGTCCAACCTATGTTTGAATCCATCTGGACTAGCACGATCCAACTAAATGGATGAATTAATATCATATAAAATAAGTTCAACCAAGTATTCATCAGTTTTTAGAGAATATAAAATAGAGATAATTTCTGATGAGAGACATATAAAGTTATCACCACAAGTCTTAGTGCACTAATTATCAATCATAGATTGCATATTTTTGACTTATGTCTATTAATCCGATTGAAGTGGGGTTTTTTGCTGTTCCTCCTTTTCATCCAATTCATTCAATGAGTTTCTTGTGTAAGAAATATTTCCCCATTTTACACTTTTGACATGTTCAGGATGACCATTTCTGATATTTTCCACTAGTTTAGTCTTGTTTCCTTTTGAAACTTCCTTCCAAGTCATGATACTAAGGGCTAGTATTACCAGCTTCTGAACCACTCTGCAGTTTTTTATTTCATGTCCCAATATTTTTCATTGTTCATAGAAAGGTTAAAAATACTCAAATTAAATCTTGACCTCTAATTTATGATCGTTCTTGATAAGGGAAATTTTCTCTCGTGGAGGTGACTCCATGTTTATTTCAACAAGTACCATCGCATAGAGACCAAGGTCATCATTTAGGGTGTGATGATCAATTTTAAGGGGTGTTCCAAATCCATTGGCTAGGTCATTGAGAATTTTAGGATGTCTTTATACCCATGGAATCCCATGAATTCTATTCTACACCTATGCATTCGTGTGCTTTTGATTGTAGGTGTAGAATTTATCCTCCCATTCCAACAGACGAATAATACCAGGATTCAAGTTGAGGTTCCCTATTCTCCATACTGAATTGATTTCTTCCTGCCTCTCCAGAATGATATGAAAGTAGCCTTTACCAATTGGAATAATCCTCCCTTCAGTTATATTCCATCATTTTGAGATCATGTTCTTGATATTTTCATATGACCAAGGTTTAAGACCTTTCTCATAAGAAATGAAACCAATTAATGAAAAATTACAAAGATCCATCATTTGTTTAATCTCTTATGGATCAAAAACCACATATATTGTGCCATCCTATGATTTTTTTATAATGGTAAAACCAATAGATTCACTTTATGGTCTCACAGATCCAGCAAGGGCTTCCAAAAATTAAATGCCTTTGCAATCCGCAATGAAGGGTTTTCCCCCTGTACCATACTCATTGAGAGGGCATTTGAAAGTCCTTTCCCAGTCTGGATTGAATGAATCCATGGATCAACGAGACCTATATCAAAATGGAATTTGTATATTATCGATTCAAAAGTAGTGAGATCCTATGATTTCCATCCACCTCTATATATAATAAGGTAATGAATCTAGAAATTTTCTTAAGGAAGATAAAATTGCATGTTGTATATGATGAATATTATTTCATGATATTTTAGAAAATTTAAGAGAGGGTGAGAAATTAATATATCATGAAGTAGAATATTATTATTATTATTTCATTAATTAAAATAAAATGATTTATAATGAGGAAATGATTCATGCTTATAGTGAAGGAATGTTGATAATTCAATAATTTGAAAATTTTCATGAAGAATAATTATTTTATATTTGAGAAATTTATTAAAGAAGATGGAATAACATGACTAAGAATGTAAATTATTATTAAATAAATAAAAATATTATCATTTCTAGTTTAAATAATATATGATAATATGGAAATCACATATTGTTTTAATTTTTTGTTGAATTTATCACATGTTGTATAATATCTATATTATTATAGAAATTATATAATAAAGAGAAAATAAATATCCGCATGAATGATACTTGAAATTAAATTGGACTATGGTAATTAGATCATTGCATGTTGTAGTATTATTTGTTTAATACTTTATGATAAAAATTATAATTATAATTCTAGATATTAGGGAATTGAAATGGTAAAATTATCACATATTGAAGATAATTGATATTTCATGTTTTTGAGATTAAATAAATGGTTTTGATATACTTTGATCACGTGTGTTTTATGATATATTGATTTTATTTCTCTTGTTATTTACTGAATAGTGTTTTGTCTACATGTATTTGTTTGTTTTTGTTATTAACCATGGTTAAATTACTCAAATAGATAAGAAATATAAAGATAATAATATTATTTGATAAAATTTAGGAGGTATGAATAAGTTGATTACTACCCTCCATGAAACTGATGTATCATTATAGAAACAATGCATCTAGATTGTTTATGTTGATATTTAGTTATTTTTAGCTACTTATTATGGGTGATGTGTTGGGGAAATCTTATGCATAATGAAATAGTTAATTAAATATGGTAATTAAAAAGGTGTATTACAAAATATAAATGTCCAGCGATGAATAAGCATATCCTTGTTTGCGGGAGTCTTGATTGCCTCAATGCCATGTCCTTAGTTTCTTTTAATTTTTTATGTAAAATAAATTTAATATGTATATTTTATCTATTAATTTAGATCCATGATGTGATTGATTGAAAACCTAGTATAGTTGGAATGATTTGGTGAGTAGGGGGGTGGGATCCTAGGGTTGTAGTAGTGGTCGATTACAATGTGAAGGGATAGATTATTCTTTTCTTAATAGTGTGGTAATGACGCCAAGTAAGTTAAGAGGATCTCAGAGCTGGGATTTCTTATAGATACCTTTAATCTTTTTGGATGCTTTCTTTATGGATAAATGGCTAGATGTTATTTATTTGGTCAATTTCCAACTTTTTGATACATTTTGACTCTATACATGATAAGTTCATCTCGATGTGGTATTTTAGGTTGATTCCTAGAATACCCATATAATAATGAATGATAAATGAATTAATAAATGAATGAGGGGTTATTAATGTTTTAAAAGATGAAGACACACTTGAGAATATAAAAAATAGAATCAATATTCCTGAAGACACTATCTTAAAAGATTAAAGTGTTTATTTTTAAAAGAATATGGGATAATATTAATTAATGGTTAATTAATTAATTAATATTGAACTTGATACTTGTATGATTTTTTAAGATCTAGACTGTAGAAATGGAACTCGGGGGATCATGTGTGATAATGGAGACAGATGAGTCTAAGGCTAGATAGTTTCCCTTAGTGAAAATGTGAGTGATATTATCTATATTTTCTGATCTCATACATTACCCCACCAACATAGATAAATAAAATTACACCCAAATATTTTGGTGGGTTTTCCCCAATATCCATTATGTTGAGGGAACTAATGGTTTAATTATCTTTATCCCTCTCTCTACCATCATATGTATTATGAGTAGGTGTATCTCAGGTTATAATGGATTATGTTATAGGGTGAATTCAAACCCAGGTTTTGATGGATCTTGATTTTACTATACATGTATATAAGGGTTGTAACAGGTTTAGGTATAACATATACTTTTATCCAGAAGTGATTGTTATATATTACCATGGGTTTACTTTCATGGACTATAATGGATTCAAGTATAATGAGATAACATATTCTTTGGTGGATTCTAGAGTACTACTTTATTAATATTGGGATGTTTGTATGAGGTTTGATATGGGATGATGAGATGGGCATATGAACTATTACCAACATAAGATATTGAACCACACATTGATAAAGACCAGTAGGAATCTCTGTAAATAAGGAACCAAATTCCTATTCTTAGTAGAATAAAATTTATTTAATCGATTCACATAATTAAATTCACATTAATTTTAAAAAATATTATCCCAATTCAAATACAAGTGCAGTCATGCGTGATGTATATACCTCTCCTAGGTCTCTACCCTACAAGTAGCAACACTTAACTTAGCACTTTTGGAAAGCCTGAGGTCCTTGTGTCGAATCATAGGGGGGGCTAAAATATAGTTTCATCACCAGCCACCCATGCTCACATCATGAACTATGTTAAACTAAAACTATTTCCATACCAACCCATGTAATCCTCACTAGTTCCAAAATCAAAATTCCATATTAACTCTCTAAAAATTATTTGATACAAGCTTTTCATGGACTTCCCCCACTATGTACCCCTCCTGGGACTACATTAAAGGTGATAGTGACCCATGAGTCTCATCATTAGTAGGCCTCAATATGTTGACTAGCACTAAGGGTATATAAAATGAAAATGGGAGTAATTTCCCTCATATATCTGATGAAAATAATAAGAAACCATCAATAAATGAAATAATATAAGATAAACGAATCCAACAATAAACCAAAATTATTGATATGTCGAACCAATAAAAGAGTCTCAAAAAAATACCAAATGAAACTCCTAAGAAATAGCTCCACCCACAACTCCCAACACTGGGATAGTATTATCCATCTCAGTCACCAAACTCACCCTAGAAACCTGAAAATAGTTAATATATATGGGTTATCATAACATGTATACTCATATGAATCATACCTAATACCTCTCATGAAAATATAGAAGTATCATAATAATACATCAATGAACAAATAAAAAAACCAAAAAAACATATATAAAGTAAACTACCACCCAACCTCACCAAGGCACTTTCACCAATATCAAATCCATTTATAATAAAATAGTATTAAGGAATATAAATAAAGGCACCCCATAACCTCATCCCCATTAATATTTCTCTATCACGCCCCAATGTTAAATGTTTTATACTCCTAATCTCATCCACAGTTATTCTGCATCACACCAAGTATCATCTATGCACCTCATATCCAATACAATAGGGTATTATGATAATGAAGTACATCAACCATATTCCCTCTTCCAATTATGCATGACCTCCACTAAGTAATATCCACTCATCAATACCCCATACGGTCTTATAGTACACCAAGTATGTCTTCATCAATACAATTTAGGGTCATCCATCCCTCCTAGTACCTCATCATCAATACCCCATTGGGTATGATGAAACATCATCTACTACACCTTAATGGGAGAGAGGGGAAGAGGGAGTATCTATTCATACATTCTCTCACAAACATGAATGTCAGGGGAAAACCCCAAAACCAAATCACATTGGGAATCAGTAAGGGTGTCCAACTTGGGTGGGGTGCCACATAATGTGGTTGGTATGATAAAAAGTGTGTGTTCTCATTTAAAATTGTAATTTCAGTTCAAAGTGCTATCATGTTATCAAAACTAAATAAATGTGATCATATTGTCTTAATAATTTTAAAAAAAATCAGTGATTCATTTTTTTATATTTATGAATTAAACGAGCATCAATATGACTCACAGTGTGGGTGGTATGACTGAAAGTGATTATTTTCATTTAAAAGTAACATCTAAGTTCAAAACATGTGGAACATACTCAAAACTAAGAAATTGAAACCATATTGTCTTAATACTTTATAAAAATGGCCATAATTAATTTTTTTACATGAAGGAATTAATAACATGCCAATATGACACACGATATGTATAGTATGACAAAAAGTTATTATTTTCATTTAAAATTTACATTTTAGTTCAAAAAATGCATAAAATAATAAAAATTGATAAAATAGCCTTTGACTATCTCGATAAAAGTTGAGGTCAAAGCCTTATTTTATTCAGGGAAGGGGCTATAATAAAAATAAAATCATGAAACAGGCAGTACATGGATGAACTCGGTGAGACTCAAACTCAAGACCTCATCGAGACCCATAAGGGAATCTACCACTGAGCTACACCCTGGGGGAACTTTTATTGTATTGATATATTAAGAATAATATTGATAATTCATTTGTGAGTTATAGTAATTAACATCACATAAATATGACACATGGTGTGGATGGTATGACTGAAAGTGTGTTTTTCATTTAAATGTGACATTTTAGTTTAAAACACGCGTTAAATAATCAAAAACTATAAAAAATGATTGTATTTTATACATTAGGACTATGATTCATGATTTATCTATGATGTATAAGGATCAACCTCACATTAATCTAACACACAGTGTGGCTAATATGACTCAAAGTGTGTTTCTGGGTTGGTCATTATAGCCTTCTTTGCCAGCCTGGGGCGTGGTTCTTGGGATCACTTTATCAGAGGTGGAAACCGATTCCATAATCCTCCACAATTCCATACATGGATCCAGCGTCATCCCATGGTCTATCCACTACATAACCAGGAAATGCAGGAACATGATCAGTAGTAATATCAGCGTTGTTCACACTTGGCATGAGGGGAATAAGGTTGCGGATTACCTTGATTCCATTAATGTCCCAGGTCCAGCCCATTTTTGTTTTCACACTACTACCACCATGAAGCCAGACGAGGTCAACTTGGTTCGAGGGGATGCCCTCGGCCTTCACTATTTTTGGCCCCCTTAGGCCTCTTTTTTTTCTCCGGGTTCTTAGGGCCTATTTTTTCTTATGTTGCGCATGCTCCTTCGAATAAATTTACAGTATGATGATATAAATCAAAGTTTGTGTTTTTAGTATTAAAGTAACATTTTAGCTCACAACATGCATCACATAGCAAAAAATCGAGAAAATACAATAACATTGTCAAGATAATTAGGGAAAATGATCCATTATTCATTTGTGATATATATGAATCAACTGCACATAAATCTGACACATGGTGTATGATTTCAATATAAAAGTAAAATTTTTGTTCACAATGCATGTCACATAATCAAAACTAAGAAAACACCATCATATTGAATTAATACTTTAATAATATAATCATTGATTAATTTTTTTATGTGTAGAAATTAACCGTACATCAATCTGATACATATTGTGACCAAATTGATAGAAACTTCATGTTTTATGTTTAAAGGTGAAATTTTAGTCTAAAACACACATCCCATACTCAAAAAAAATGAAAATTCACTTGTTTTATCTTGATACTTTAGGGAAATTATTAGTGATTCATTTATGACATATAGGAATTATCCTTAGGTAAATCTGACACAATGTGTGACTAGTATGACTGGAAATGAAAGTTTTCATTTAAAATTGACATTTTAATTCTAAACGCACATCACATACAACAAATTGGAAAGTAAACTTTAATTTTATTGATACTTTAGGGGAAATTTTCAATAATTAATTTATGGAATATATGAATTAACCTCACATTTATTTGATACATGGTGTGTCTGTATGACTGGGAGTGTATGTTATCATTTAAGAATGACATTTTAGTTCCAAACTCACATCACATGGTTAAAACCAAAAAAATACACTTTTATTGTTTTGATACTTTAGGTAAATGACCTATGATTTATTTTTGACATGTAGTAATCAACCACGCATCAATCTGATGCACATTGTGGCTAGTATGACTCAAAGTGTTTGTTTTGAGTATAAAAGAAATATTTTAGCTCACATAATAAAAATAAATAAAATTTCATTGAATACTTATTATACATTTCTATAATGATATAAGATTAATTTTTGATGTGTATAAATCAATCACACACTAATACAGTACATGTTGTGTTTGATATGACTCAAAGTATGTGTTTTCAGTATAAAAGTAACTTTTTTTTCTCACAACACATGTCACATTTTCAAAACTAATAAAAAAATTTTGAATTGTGATATGTTGAAATTAATCACACAAAAATATGATACATGGTGTGGTCATATTAATATAAATTTATTTTTTTAATTTAAAAGTGACATTTTAGTCAAAAACATGTGTCACATACTCAAAACTAATCAAAGAGTATATATTTTGGTATACTTTAATATAATGATCTTTGATTCATTTTTGATGTGTAGGAATTAACCTCAAGTCAATTCTACACACGGTGTGGTCAGTATGAATGAAAGTTCATGTTTTCATTTCAAATTGACATTTTAGTTCAAACCGTTTATTCAAAATTGAGAAAACATGCTCTCATTTTCTTGATACATTAGGAATAAGATCGATAATTCATTTGTGATGTGTAAGAATTGACTGCACATCAGACTATTATAGATCAAGCTATTTTCAGTGCTAATTTTTATTAGTGCTAAATAAAAATTGTTGATAAAGGGGATACTTCTATTAGCACTAGTAAAAATCTCTAATAAAGTTAAATTTTATTAGTGCGGATAAAATGTTACCCTTTGTCTACATTTCTTTAGCTTTGATAAAGTTTTCGATTTATCATTGCTTTTCTTAACACTGAAAAAATCTCCACCTTTAATAGTGGAAAAAACGTTGTTAAAGGTTATAGTTAATAATTTAATTTATATATACATATTTATATGTTTTTAAATAAGATTTATATTACAATAAGTATATTTATGTAAATATAATATATATATATATATATGATTTATATAAATTTAAATAAAAAATTATTTTCAATCTTATTTTCATAATTTTATATAAAAAAATTATAAAATTTATATTATTCAATAAAGATGTTTAATACAATATCTATAGATATTAATTAAAAATTTGAATATAATTAATACAAATATGATTTATTAATATTTTATTTAAACAATTACATAAATATATAAATGAATATATTTATTTAAATATGTGATTTTTATTTGAATTTATATATTTATATTAAAATTAAATAATTTAAAATATATGTGCATGTATCTCTATATATATTTATTCATGTTTGTGTGTGGATGTCTATGTATGTTTTTATATGCATGTGTATGTATGTGTTGTGTGTGTTTGGAAGTATTGGGTTGTGTGTGTGTGTGCGTCCTTTGTATGTGTATGTGTTTGTGTGTAAGTGTGTGTGTGTGTCTGTGTGTGTGCTTATACATGTGTGTTTGTGTGTGGATTTACATGCATGTGTATGTATGTTTATGTGTATGTGTATGTTTATGTGTATGTGTATGTGTATGTGTAAGTGTATGTTTTTGGGTATGTGTATGTGTATGTGTATGTGTATGTGTATGTGTATCTGTATGTGTATGTGTATTTGTGCATATGACATGTGTATATGTGTATGTATGTGTATGTATGTTTATATAGTATGTGTATGTATTCATATGTATGTGTATGTATGCATATGTATGTGTAACACCCCAAGTTTCCATGGTACGTTTCCCTTTGAATAGTGCAATAGCTTGCACTGTACGCAACTTCGAGATTCTAACACATTGAGACCAATCAAACTAGCCGTTATGAATAGTAATACCCACTTTTTGAAATTTTATAAATTTTATCTTTCAAAATGGACTTCATTTTTTGATTCGGAATATTGAAATTTGCTTAGGGTGAATTTTTGGTATTTTTCTGAAAACTTTCTATTTTTGATAAATAGTGAAAAACACTGAGTTATTGTTCAAGACCAACTTTTTTATTTAAATAATTATTTATTTTATTTAAATTTATTTTAGGTAAAAATAAATACATATTACCTATATAAGTTCAATGTAATTAATTGGAGTCATTTGATAATAAGTTTAGACATATAAAAATTTTATTGAACATTTTATCGTCTTTTACCCACCTCCTAGAAGCATTTTCAAATTTTCATAAAACTTAATTTTACTACTTCTATGAGTTGAATTTGAAAAATCCAAGAGGCATGGTTAATATCATTAAGTAAAATGTGGTTCAATAAGATGAAAATATTTTTTTTGTGAATAGTAACTTTTGACTTTTATTTACCACAGTTAAAATTAAATAGGGTAATTGAGGGTAAAAATGATATCATAATTACCCTAACACATATCCTAATTCTATTGGATAAGTATAATTCAACCAAAAAAACCTTAGGAATAAAATTTTATCCTATTTGGTCCACTTGGATTAGATTATGACATTTATTATTATTTTATTTAAAGAAGAGTTAAAAGAGTTAAATTCAAGGTTTGATAACTAAACCGTTTTTAATCTAGGATTAGACACAACATAAATTTGACTATATATAGCGACCCGGCCTTTTATTACATTACTATTACATCATTTCAAAGATAAAAAACATAATAGTATTACACATGGAGGATCCAGAGGTTTAGTGTCTTGGGAAAACTAGGACTACACATAACAAGTACAACATCAAGCATAAAAATTCATTTAATCTCGTCTTCTATAGCTTCTTAGTAGCACTTGTCCTCTCCTTAGTACATGTAGCCACCTGAGGATATACATCAAAAGGGGTGAGATAAAATCCCAGTAAGAGGATAGATAAGAACAATATAGCATGGGGTGAGCATAATCATGACATAGGAAGAAGATCTTGAACATGAGAGGAGCATAAACAATAAACTTGAAATGTGGCAAAGCATAAAAATGAAACATCATGTCTTAGTGGTTAACTACCACACATAATTGTGAACAAAGCTAGCATCATGTTCACGCATCATTTCACATTTACTCATTAGATTCATCACTTTACCCAATGCATTGGAGCACTATATAATTCCGGGCGCACCCGTCACATTTAAACATTCATATTGCGCTATATAATTCCGGGCGCACCCGTCACATCATAACATTATCATTATCATGCTTGCCACATAGAACACATATCAAACATGTACATAAATAACCCATGGAAAGTAATGGGTTTCATCTCATAATAACACATTCATAATCTTTGGGTTCCCAAAAGAAAGAGGGAACAACATACTTGATATAAGAACCATTAACCTTGAATGAGAGGTAAAAGGTGAGATCTTGAAAGAAGAGTTCTTTTGGAAAACATTTTGATGGACATAAAAACCAGTGACAAACATGTATATCCCAGAAAAGTAAAGGAAAAGAAGAACAAAAGACCTTTGAGGAGTAACCATATCAAAAATGGAGTGAAAGAGGGAGAACCCGAAGGAAGAAAATTGGGTTCGAGATTTCCCCTTACCTTGTACTCGAATTCCTCCTTCTACTTAATGTCCTGTATAATGACATTATATTCATTAATTAGAAATCCAGAACCATGTCTATATTAATAGGGTTCATTCTGGTTTCATTATGTTATATTATGTTCCTTTGGATGACTTATAGAGTTTAAAAACATTGTTCGGGGATGTTCGTTTTTATGGTTTTCTTGAGTGGTTCACTTGTATTCTTAAATTGATGTTTGGGTAGATCATGGGTAAACATACAGAATTGATATTACATGTTATTAATAATATTACAGAATCTTGAATTATTTTATAATGAGTTATATTATATCCATGTGGCCGAATCATTAGATAATAATTAAATGAAGATTATTTGGGTTAATTTGAGCGGTTTTTGGATCACAACGAACTCATTTTAACTTTTCACTTAGTAATATGGCCATAGGTTATTTCCAGAACTTAAAATAGAACATAATACATATAAAATATTCTGGTTCAACCATAAAAATGGTTTCATGACCAGATTGAAGATATAAATGGAAGAAGAGAGCATGTTGTTTTTGAAGGTGATAAATTATCACCACATGAACAACGTTCTCTTTAATAAAATAAAAGGAAGAGGGAAAGGGTGTGGGGTGATATAATATAACATTAGAATCATAATATTACAGTATATATATAATACTGGATTTACAGAATAATTTGGATGAAGATAGTTTGGGAGAGATCAAGAAAGGAACTTGAACTTGAAAGGAAATTAAAGGAGAAGAGGGAGCGAAATCACCTTTTGGATCCTCCTCTTGAGAACCTCCTTAAGGGCCTAAGCTTGGTCTTTTGATGAGACCAGAAGCTCTTGGACGTGGGGGAGAGGCTAGGGAAGATGATTCGGCAGAGATTAGATAATTCTTGAAGCTTGAGAGGTGTGGTTTGGCAAGAGGAGGGGAAGGGCTTATTTATACATGAGGTGGGAGGTGTTTTTGGCATAAAATATTAAATAAAATAATATATCATAAGTTAGACTTGTAATAGTAGTTTTTTGACATACTAAATCATATATTAATATAATAAAATTAGTTTTAGGCTTTAACTCTTCTTTATAATTCGAATTCATTAATTTATTAAAAGGAACGTGAAAGAAAGAGAAAAAGATACTTTAAGAAATCACTTTTTGACTTTTGGGTTTGGAAAGTTCATTTTAGGTTTGAGAATTGGATTTATTGTGTTTTAAGAAACCATTTATGAAATTTAATATGTTTTGGCCAAAACTAAAGTTCTAGAATGTTTATGTCATCATTACATCATTAATGATGCAATTTAGTGTACACTGATTATGTGAAAAACTGTATTTTTTACTATTCACCCGAAAATTTAAGTATTTCAGAATAAACCCAAAACTTTACCCCTACCATTTTTCGACGTGTAGAATCCAAAAATGATGTCCATTTTTTAAAAATAATTTTCTAAATATCATTAATTTAATATTTAATTAAAATCATAATTTACTTAAAAAAACAGTTTTTAAAATTAAAACTGATTTTGTAGTTCTTTTAAAAATTACTTAGGGTCATATAAAATTATCTAAAAACTATTAGACATTGATTCAATAATTTATGAATATATTTTAGGAAAATAAATATTCTTTTAAATTAATTAATTAATTATATTTAATTATTTATGACTTATAAAATACCAAAAACGTTTACTAAGGTCAAATTATCACTTTCTAAGATGTCTAAATTTTATTTTATTATTCAGAGGTAATGTTATTCTTATTTACTATTCATAAGGGTAGGTTACTATTCATAAGGGTAGGTTAATATTCACCAAAAATTATTTTTGTTTCATTAGACTCCAAAAACTATCTTGAACACAACCGTGTATGTTAGATTTTTAAAATTCCAAACATAGGGGTGACAAAATTATGTTTAAAGGTCACTTATCACTTAGTAGTTCATTATTTTGTGTTTTTATGTCATAGATATAAGAAGGGAATTTTTCCATTGAAAAACTTTGGGTCGTTACATTCTTCCCCCATTAAGAAATTTCGCCCCCAAAATTTCACTTTACACAAACAGGTGAGGGTACTTCTCCTTCATTACCTCTTTCGGTTCCCAAGTTGCTTCCTCAAACTTTTGGTTCCTCCACGACACTTTGACAAGGCGGGTTGTCTTGTTGCGTAGAACCTTATCACTTCGGTCCAGAATTTTTACCGGCTTCTCCTCATATGAGAGATCATCTTCCAACTGTACCACCTCTGAGTTTAGTACATGTGAGGGGTCTGGAATGTACTTCCTCAGTAGTGATACGTGAAACACATCATGAACTTGAGCCA
Source organism: Viscum album (assembly GCA_963277665.1). Classification (NCBI taxonomy): domain Eukaryota; kingdom Viridiplantae; phylum Streptophyta; class Magnoliopsida; order Santalales; family Viscaceae; genus Viscum; species Viscum album. The sequence continues at coordinate 1,212,682,088 of OY728121.1, forward strand.
TATTCGGTGGAAGTGCCAGTCGATAGGCCACGACTCCTATACAATCAAGGATCTCAAAGGGGCCAATGTACCTTGGACTTAGCTTCCCTTTCTTCCCAAATCGTATGACTCTCTTCCATGGAGATATTCGAAGGAAGAATTTATCTCCAACGTCAAACTCCAAGTTCCTTCGACGATTGTCAGCATAGCTCTTTTGCCAACTTTGAGCAGCTTTGATATGTTTTTGGATGACTTGAACCTTCTCTGTCATCTCTTGAACAAGATCGGGACCAAGTAGTTTTCGTTCTCCAACTTCATCCCAACAGGTTGGAGTTCTACATCGCTTCCCATAAAGAGCTTCATATGGAGCCATCTGAATACTCGAGTGGAAGCTATTGTTGTATGAGAACTCAACCAATGGGAGATGCTGATCCTAACCACCTTTGAATTCAAGAGAGCAGGATCTTAGCATATCTTCAAGTGTCTGGATATTCCTTTCAGACTGGCCATCAGTTTGGGGGTGATAGGCCGTGCTGAAATTTAATTCAGTACTCAAAGCATGTTGGAGGCTCCTCCATAATTTAGAAGTGAACCTTGGATCACGGTCAGATACAATCAAGAGCAGAACACTGTGCAATCTCACTACTTCCTTCACATATATCCTCGCAAGTTGTTCAAGGGAGAGGTCTTCCCGAATAGCGATAAAATGGGCAGTCTTGGTGAGTCGGTCAACCACAACCCATATCGCATTATTTCCTCTTGATGTTTTCGGGAGACCCATGAAAAAGTCCATAGTAACATTTTCCCATTTCCACATGGGTATCGGCAATGGCTGCATCATACCTTTGGACTTTTTCCGCTCAGCTTTAACTTGCTGACATACCAAGCACCTTGATATATATTCCGCAATCTCCTTCTTCATGTTATCCCACCAGAAGTGTTCTCGGAGATCACGATACATCTTGGTACTTCCAGGATGAATAGAGAAAGTTGAGCTATGTGCATTATCCAATAGCTCCTTCTTTATTTCGGGTGATGAAGGCACACAAATCCGCGTTCCAAACCGAATCACACCATCATCGTCGATATGGAACTCTTACAGCTTCCCTTCCTTTACTGTATTCACCCTCTTTTGTATCTCTACATCATCCCTTTGTGCTTCCTTAATCTTCTGTTAGATGGATGGTTGCGCAATCATTTGGGCAAGGTAGGATGTATCCCCTGCCCTTACGATTCCCAAATCCATCCTTTGGATATCCAAGAAGATATGGTCTTTCTCAATCCTCAACATGGATAGAGTAGCAGGTTCTTTCCTACTTAGAGCATCAGATACCTTGTTCGCCTTTCCAGGATGATAGTGAATAGAGAAATCGTAATCCTTGATTAGCTCTAACCATCTCCTTTGACGCATGTTGAGCTCCTTATATATCACAAAACTTTCTCCACTTTTCGGTAGAGTGAGTACAGGTGCAGTGATTAGCCTTCTCTTTAGCTCCTTGAAGCTTCCCTCACATTCTTCCGTCCATACATACTTTACCCCTTTCCTTGTTAACTTAGTTAGCGAGCCTGACAATCGTGAGAAGTTTCTCACAAAACGTCGGTAGTACCCAGCTAATCCAAGAAAACTACGGATTTCTGTGACACTAGAGGGCCTGGGCCATTCTTCAATTGCCTTTGTCTTTGAAGGGTCCACATGAATTCCCTCGCTTGTGATCACATGTCCCAAGAACGTGACTTGATTCATCCAAAAGTCACACTTTCTGAACTTGGCGTACAACTTCTCCTTTCTCAATGTCACCAACACAAGTCTTAGATGTTCTTCATGTTCCTCCTTGCTCTTGGAGTAGATGAGAATATCATCGATAAACACTACCAAAAATTTGTCGAGGTAATTTCTAAAGACTCTATTCATCAAATCCATGAAGATTGCAGGGGAATTAGTAAGTCCAAAGGGCATCACCAAAAACTCATAGTGCCCATACCTTATACGGAAGGCAGTCTTCTGAATATCTTCCTTCTTCACCTTTACTTGATGATATCCAGAACGAAGATCCACCTTTGAGAAGTATTGAGCTCCTCTTAACTGGTCGAACAAGTCATCAATCCTTGGGAGATGATACTTGTTCTTTATGGTGATCTTGTTGAGTTCCCGATAATCGATACACAGCCGCATGGTACCATCCTTCTTCTTCACAAAGAGCACTGGCGCACCCCAAGGTGATGCACTAGGGCGTATGAACCCTTTGTCCAGATGCTCTTGCAGCTGCTTCTTTAACTCCTCCAGTTCGATAGGAGCCATCCTATAGGGGAACTTCGAGATAGGAGTAGCTCTGGGTATGAGTTCAATTGAGAACTCTACCTCACGATCCGGGGGAATTTCGGGTAACTCTTCGGGAAATACATCGCCATATTCCCTTACGATGGGCATTTCCTCAAGGTTGGAACTTTCCTTTGACTCAATCATTTGGGCGAGGTATGCTTCTTCATAGGGAATCATCACCCACACCATTGAAGGATTTCTCAAAGGAGATTCATGATCTTCCTTTCATTTGTAGAGGAGCATGGGATGGTTTGGAATATGAAAATATATTTCCTTTTCCCGACAGTTGATATGTGCTCTATATAACGAGAGCCAATCCATTCCCATTATAGCGTCAAATTCCACCAAGGGAAGTATTATGAGATTTGCCGGAAGAATCTTCCCACATACGTCAACAGGAGAAGAATCAAACACTTGGGTTGCAATGATTGCACCACTTGGTGTTTTTACAGATATCTCTACTTCAAGGTTTCGGGGCTTCGATTCTATAGTTCTAGCAAACTTGCAAGATATAAAGGAATGCGTAGAACCAGAATCAAATAATACTTTTGCCATTCTTGAGTGAATAGGAAGTGTACCTTGTACGACTTCATTATCATGTTCCACCTCCGCAGTAGTGATGGCATAAGCCTTCCCTTGTTCCTTTGGCTTTGGTGGTTGTTGGCGCTGATTACCCTCGAAAGCTCGAGGTTTAGTGCACTGGTTTGAATAGTGCCCTAGCTCCTTACAGTTGTAGCATTGAACCACAAGTGGTTCTCTCCTTTCATCGGCTACATTATCCTTCCTTTTCATGTCTCTTCAACACTCGTGAGCTAGGTGTCCTTCTTTCCCACACTTGAAGCATTTCCCCGTCCCTTTGAGGCAGTTCCCATTGTGCAACTTCCCACATTTTTGGCAAGTGGGTCGTTGTGTTTTCTTCCCATCTTTATCACTAGATCCACCAGCTTGAAACTCCATATTTCTTTTCCTATCACCATAGCCATGGGACCATTCTCCAAACTCCATCTCCACTTTGAGAGCACACCAAACAACTTCTTCATAACTCCCAAAGTCTCGAATTGCAAGAGCTTTTCGAAGATGTGGTTTTAATCCACTAAAGAATCTATCAATTTTGTTATCATTGTTGATAACAAAACCTGAAGCATACCTTGCAAGCCTTGTGAAATTTGCTTCATAGGTCGTGACAGATTCTCCTTCTCTTTGCTTGAGCTTTATGAATTCTCTCTCCATCTTCGTGCGAAGAGTTTGTGGGAAGTACTTATTAAGAAACATTATCTTAAAGTCTTCCCATTCCATCTCTTCAATTTCATCCCTTGGCTTGGTGTTCTTAATCAAAGCCCACCATTGATCAGCTTCTCCATCTAGACGATAAACGGATAGAGTCACCTTCTCCGTCTCGGAACAGTGAAGAACAGAAAAGATCTTCTCCATGGAGTTGACCCACTGTTCTGAAACTAGTGGATCGGAAGATCCACAAAACGTCGGTAGTCGTTAACGCATAAAACATTCGATAGCTAGTTTCTCCCTCTTTGGTGAAGGATGACGTTCCCTATTATTATGGTTATTGTTCATAACCCGGGATAATTGGGTAAGCATCGCCATGAAGTTTTGAACACCACCTCCAAAATCATTGGGGATGTCGTTCGGGCAATCGTTGCATTGGCCTTCGCAAGAGTTGTTGGCCTGATTTCTCCTGGTTCCCACCATTTTCTAAAATAGAAAAGGTTAGAACAAAACATAAGTAAACAAGTCATGAATAACTTATCCTTTTAAAAAATTATACCAAAAACATAACATATGGTATCCCTAGGTAATTATCATTGTGTGCATATTTGTACTTAGTCTCATGCTAGAGGTTTTCTTTAGGGTTCACTAATCCTAATTCCCAAATTAACTAAACCTTTCCTCTGATACCAACTATAGCGACCCGGCCTTTTCTTACATTACTATTACATCATTTCAAAGATAAACAACATAATAGTATTACACATGGAGGATCTAGAGGTTTAGTGTCTTGGGAAAACTAGGACTACACATAACAAGTACAACATCAAGCATAAAAATTCATTTAATCTCTTATTCTATAGCTTCTTAGTAGCACTTGTCCTCTCCTTAGTACATGTAGCCACCTGAGGATATACATCAAAAGGGGTGAGCTAAAAGCCCAGTAAGAGGATAGATAATAACAATATAGCATCGGGTGAGCATAATCATGACATAGGAAGAAGATCTTGAACATGAGAGGAGCATAAACAATAAACTTGAAATGTGGCAAAGCATAAAAATGAAACATCATGTCTTAGTGGTTAACTACCACACATAATTGTGAACAAAGCTATCATCATGTTCATGCATCATTTCACATTTACTCATGAGATTCATCACTTTACCCAATTCATTGGAGCGCTATATAATTCTGGGCGCACCCGTCACATTTAAACATTCATATTGCGCTATATAATTCCGGGCGCACCCGTCACATCATAACATTATCATTATCATGCTTGCCACATAGAACACATATCAAAAATGTACATAAATAACCCATGGAAAGGAATGGGTTTCATCTCATAATAACACATTCATAATCTTTGGGTTCCCAAAAGAAAGAGGGAACAACATACTTGATATAAGAACCATTAACCTTGAATGAGAGGTAAAAGGTGAGATCTTGAAAGAAGAGTTCTTTTGGAAAACATTTTGATGGACATAAAAACCAGTGACAAACATGTATATCCCAGAAAAGTAAAGGAAAAGAAGAACAAAAGACCTTTGAGGAGTAACCATATCAAAAATGGAGTGAAAGAGGGAGAACCCGAAGGAAGAAAATTGGGTTCGAGATTTCCCCTTACCTTGTACTCGAATGCCTCCTTCTCCTTAATGTCCTGTATAATGACATTATATTCATTAATTAGAAATCCAGAACAATGTCTATATTAATAGGGTTCATTCTGGTTTCATTATGTTATATTATGTTCATTTGGATGACTTATAGAGTTTAAAAACATTGTTCGGGGATGTTCGTTTTTATGGTTTTCTTGAGTGGTTCACTTGTATTCTTAAATTGATGTTTGGGTAGATCATGGGTAAACATACAGAATTGATATTACATGTTATTAATAATATTACAGAAGCTTGAATTATTTTATAATGAGTTATATTATATCCATGTGGCCGAATCATTAGATAATAATTAAATGAAGATTATTTGGGTTAATTTGAGCGGTTTTTGGATCACAACGAACTCATTTTAACTTTTCACTTAGTAATATGGCCATAGGTTATTTCAAGAACTTAAAATAGAACATAATACATATAACATATTCTGGTTCAACCATAAAAATGGTTTCATGACCAGATTGAAGATATAAATGGAAGAAGAGAGCATGTTGTTTTTGAAGGTGATAAATTATCACCACATGAACAACGTTCTCTTTAATAAAATAAAAGGAAGAGGGAAAGGGTGTGGGGTGATATAATATAACATTAGAATAATAATATTATAGTATATATATAATACTGGATTTACAAAACAATTTGGATGAAGATAGGTTGGGAGAGATCAATAAAGGAACTTGAACTTGAAAGGAAATTAAAGGAGAAGAGGGAGAGAAATCACCTTTTGGATCCTCCTCTTGAGAACCTCCTTAAGGGCCTAAGCTTGGTCTTTTGATGAGACCAGAAGCTCTTGGACGTGGGGGAGAGGCTAGGCAAGATTATTGGGAAGAGCTTAGACAATTCTTGAAGCTTGAGAGGTGTGGTTTGGCAAGAGGAGGGGGAGGGCTTATTTATACATGAGGTGGGAGGTGTTTTTGGCATAAAATATTAAATAAAATAATATATCATAAGTTAGACTTGTAATAGTAGTTTTTTGACATCCTAAATCATATATTAATATAATAAAATTAGTTTTAGGCTTTAACTATTCTTTATAATTCGAATTCATTAATTTATTAAAAGGAAAGTGAAAGAAAGAGAAAAAGATACTTTAAGAAATCACTTTTGGACTTTAGGGTTTGGAAAGTTCATTTTAGGTTTGAGAATTGGATTTATTGTGTTTTAAGAAACCATTTATGAAATTTAATATGTTTTGGCAGAAACTAAAGTTCTAGAATGTTTATGTCATCATTACATCATTAATGATGCAATTTAGTGTACACCGATTATGCAAAAAAACTGTATTTTTTACTATTCACCCGAAAATTGAAGTATTTCAGAATAAACCCAAAACTTTACCCCTACCATTTTTCGACATGTAGAATCCAAAAATGATGTCAATTTTTCAAAAATAATTTTCTAAATATCATTAATTTAATATTTAATTAAAATCATAATTTACTTAAAAAAAACAGTTTTTAAAATTAAAACTGATTTTGTAGTTCTTTTAAAAATTACTTAGGGTCTTATAAAATTATCTAAAAACTATTAGACATTGATTCAATAATTTATAAATATATTTCATGAAAATAAATATTCTTTTAAATTAATTAATTAATTATAATTAATTATTTATGACTTATAAAATACCAAAAACGTTTACTAAGGTCAAATTATCACTTTCTAAGATGTCTAAATTTTATTTTATTATTCAGAGGTAATGTTACTCTTATTTACTATTCATAAGGGTAGGTTACTATTCATAAGGGTAGGTTACTATTCACCAAAAATTATTTTTGTTTCATTAGACTCCAAAAACTATCTTGAACACAACCGTGTATGTTAGATTTTTAAAATTCCAAACATAGGGGTGACAAAATTATGTTTAAAGGTCACTTATCACTTAGTAGTTCATTATTTTGTGTTTTTATGTCATAGATATAAGAAGGGAATTTTTCCATTGAAAAACTTTGGGTCGTTACACTATAAATATTCATTTGAAATATAAAAAGGTTTCCTACATAATGGTATTTTATTTATAATTTTTAGAAATTAAATAATTTAATTTATTTATGACACAATGATGATGCAGTAATTACCTTATTAATGAAAGATTAAAATAATTGATATTATAAATATCCCAATAAATGGAATTTGAGACTTATGATGAATTTCACTAATTTTCTAGGTTATTATGACATGTTAGGGTTGGTTAAATAATTTTTTTGAAGTAATCATGCTGTTATGATTTTCACGAAAACCAAATACTAAATAGTTTCAAACATGACATAATTAATTTTTTAAAACAAATGAAATATTATTAATTGATATAATATTCCAAAAAATATAAGTTTCAGCCAAAGTACATAGATAAGGTTATATATATTAATAATTAACCACTTGGGGTTCTCTTTTCTTGTTATAGTAACTTTATTAACCATATAATATAAAAATACAAAAAGACATGGTGAATGTCAAACTATTTAATTAAGAGTTAAATCTAAAAGATAAGGTTAATATAGTGACCTAAACCTATCTAAAACATATTTTTTGAGATGTTTTAGACCCATCCCCACCTTATACTATAAATAAATTATTTTGTATCCATTAGAAACTGAAAATTATTTTATTATAAAATAATATTTCAAAATTTTCCTAAAGTGACCCTCACCTCTCTTATAAAAGGGTACTTCCCCTTATCTTAATTTCACACCTCCAAATCCATTTAGCTCGGCCAACCCCTGCCCAAATATCCTCCCAAATTTCCTCCATTAATCCTAGAGTCCTTAATTTGTTCATAAATCCAACCTAATGATCCCTTTTGATCAAATCAAAAGGAAGAACCCGAAAAAGAAGTTAATATTTCATCACCTCTTTCAAGTTATTTTCTTATTCCACTTCCTCTTTCATTGTTATTTCAATTAAAAAATAATAAATCCAGTATCTTCTATATACTGTGATGCTATTATAAATATGGTAAAACCATATTCATTTTTCTACTCATCCTATAAATGGCAAAGTCACCATACGTGCGTACGTATGGCTTACCGTCTCCACATTGTGGTGTAGTTTGTTATTCAAACACTTCATTATTTTGGATGAGTATAATAATGAATATAACTGATTTAAATAATAAATATAACATGTTAATGATTATTTATATATGATATACCATCCAATTACATATGATTTCACCATCAATATAATGATATTTTTGCTCGTGCATACGTACGGATTACTGTCTCCACGAACGTGATGAGATTCATTCCCCATCGTAATAATTCAAGAATAATTTTCATTTTATGATTAAAAATAATTTTTATGAACATAATTTCATTATATATATGAATCAAACACATCTTATCCATAATAAACATGGCTTACGTAACCAAGCATATAAAGGAAAACGAATCAATTAACACCTAAAACGATGATACTACTAAAATATTATTAACAAAGCAATATTATAAGATCATATATGATATCATATTTATGTATATTATTCTTGTATAATTTAATAAAAAAATTAACTATTATACAAGAGGTTAATATACAATCTACTAAGGAAAAGTATAAGGTAAGGGTTAATTTCACAATCTCTTTATTATCTGAGGTTGTTTTTATGTAAGTATACACTGGGACATATTTGTTATCCATGTCCATGTTTCATAAAATATTTTTCAAAGGTATTATTTTTAAGGGACTTTGTTACTAAAACATCAATTTAAATGTTTTAAAGATTAATTCTTATAATCCTTTTTCATTAATGTCCATGTTTTCAAAATCGTTTTAAGGATTTATTTATATGGACATGAATGTTTTAAAATGTTAATTACTTTCAAAAGTTTCAAAGTGTTATGGGAAACTTTGATTCCAAACTATCTTTTAAATTACTTCCTTTATAAATTTTCTGACTTTTAAATGATTTCATGAAAAAGGGATATTTCTCTCAAATATTTTTACTGATCATTTTAAACTATGTCAACATCCTTTACGGGAAATTATTCTTGATTGAGGTTGATTTATTATTATACAAATATTATATATTGTATTGAAGGTTTTGTGATATGTTTGACTATGGATGTATTATTTTTATATCATTCGTGGTTTATAGATAAAGTATTGTCATTTCATATTCTAGTTTTAATACATATGTTTATGTTATGTTTAAACCTTTTCATACGAGGAATGCATTGGACTTAGTAAGTGATGGGTGGAGCCTGATATAGCTCCTCTATGTATCAGTAGGTCTCATGAGACAAACTAGTTTCTTAGAACAAGGCCTTGAAAAAAATTTATTTGTAGTCATGGCACAAGGCCTTGACTATGTGGTTATGAAGTCTAGAATTATGCATTCCATCATTATGAAATTGGATATTGATATTGCATGTGAGTATTCAACTAGCAGAAAATCCATGTGAATAAGTAAATGGAATTATTTGATTTACATTGGCCATATTATGCATAATTTTATGTTTAAAAGGATTATGTTTTAGTCTTATACATTGCCTTAAATGTTTATGCTTATTTATGAAAGTTTCCACTATATTGTTATCCTTACTGAGCATCTGATCTCACCCATTTCAATGTTTTATTTTTCCAAGGATGTGAAGAATTATATTATGAATGGACAATAGGGATAGTCTCAGGGATATTAATGTGTTCAATGGATACAATGTTGTTGTTGTTTTTCATTTTATAATTTAATGTAACGTTCATGTATGTAATATATTTTCCAAGACTGCTAAACTGATCGGTCCTTCAGGACTTGATTCCTTGTAATCATGCCAATGTATTAAAATAATGCACTAAATTTGGGCTTCTAGGGTTGCGGTGTTACAGTATGTGTATGTATGGAAGTTTAGTACAAACCTTGGAAGCTAGATTTAGAAAACTCTGATTAGAGAACATTACCCTAAGATTAACTTTAATGATTAGTATATAATAACTTCCTAGAATTTTGGTATTGTAGAGATTTTTTGAGTTTTACAAACAATACATCCCTATTTGGATACGAGCAGGTAGAGGCTTCTTTGGCACAGATGTACCTAGGGGTAAAACCTGAAAACACCACTTTGAGCTAGACTCAAATGGGAACTGGTGCATGACAACGTGCCTTGCTGCACTCTTGGTTACAACACTCCCGGGGGATATGCTTAGGATAATTATCATTTTCTTTACAAACCATTATGAAGGGTTTATGAGTATATACTTCCTCAATGAAAACATTTTTTTGATTATGTATTATATCCATAAACTATTCAATTTATGTTAAGTGTTTTACAAGTTTGGAATTATGTATTGCAATTCATAAACTAATATAGTGTATTCCATTTTTTAGAAATGGTGCCTAGTGGAAGGAATGGAAACCATATCAACTCATTTAATCCATGTAGGGATTACCCTCCTACTCAAGATAATTATAGTGGAGCTGGTGAAGCAACTGGTGCTGATCAGCTTTTCACCATACTGGGACAACTCACTCAGGTTATGAATAATAACCTTACCCATAAGAAGCACCCTGATCCACAATGCAGAGGATCAATGTTAGACCACTTCATGAGTAAACAACCACTAACATTCAATGGGAGTACAAATACATTAGTATTTGAGCAATGTATAAATTCCTTAGAGAAAATATTTCATGCTTTGTGGAGTAGCGTAAGGGAAAAAGTTGTCCTGGTAGTTTATTGCCTCACGAGAGATGCAGATCAATGGTGGTCATTGTAGAGACCTGAAGCTTGACGTACGTGGACATTACATTACTTTTGCGGAATACTTGGTACATAACAAAAAAATAAACACACAAGGATCGTAATAGTTTAGTGTCTTTGGAAACTCGGAACGTAATCTTCTAATCGTGGTGAAAGATCTTCAATATCTCCCATAAAGATCTTCCATTTTTTTTACCTAAAACCTTTCTTTATATCTTGGGGAAAAGAAAACATAAAAGGGTGAGCTCAAATGCTCAGCAAGGGAAAATAAAGGAAATAAAAATCATATCATATCTTTTTGAAAATCATAACCTGCAAAAGAGATCATAATATCTTAACATGGAACAAATAATAAAAGTGAAAATGAGATCCCCATAATCATAACATGAAACTTGAAACTTTGTGGCATGCACACATAATCATGGAAAATCATTTCTTGTTAGTCATGACTCATTTCCAAGACTATCTTAGTGGACAAAGTCCCTTTCTGAACCGAGTCACCCTCGTTCCAGTCCTGTTTCACTAAACCGGTATAACCTACCGTTCCAGCCATGTCTATCTCATGAGATATAAAATCTTTACCCAATGCATTGGAGAGAGATATAGGTCCCACCCATCTTATAATGAATCCTTTCTTATGTGTGCCACATAATCATAAACCATACATCATAGCGTAACCCATGTAATAAAAATGGGACTCTTAAACAACATGACATCATAAAACAATTTATATAAGATAAAGGAATTCATAAAAATATTTCCATCACAACATAATCAAACCAATGTAATAATAGGGATAAAAACAGAACCCTTTTATTATCTTAGATGGAAAATAATTTTGATAAAATGCTTGAACTCCATTCTTGAGGAAAATATCCTTTCTACTTCAAAAACATTTTTCCTTTCATAACATGTCATACGACTTTAAAATAAAAGAAGTTGATTAAAAATAAACTTGAAAACTTGTAAAGGAAGTTTCTTAAAAATCCATTCATGCCGTATAAGTTAAAAAAAACATTCTTCGTACTTTTGTCGGAAAAGTCAAAAAGTACCTCGTACGAAAAATGACAAAAGATTCCTTTCATACATATTACTAAAAACTCACCGAAGGGTAAAAATGGATTTAAACAATTGTAGGTGGATGGAAATAATATTACATATTGATGAAACATGGATGTGGATGATAAAATACACCCCAGTAAATACTTACGAATAAACAATCTCGGATAAAAATGAGATTGTGATATTTCCCTTACCTTAGGTCCGATTTGCTTTGTACGTGTCCGAAGCTCCTGTATAATGGTTTAAATAATGTTATTGACTTATTCCAGAATCATACATATTGATATTATATCATATATGGTCATATTCTTAGCTTCTTATTAGTAATATTTCATTGTTACTTGTTACTCGGGTCTTTATTGCCTTTTGTTCTTATGCGTGTTTTGCCGAATAAATTCTTATTATACTTTTAAGGTTATAGATACCTTATATCCAGAATGGTATTAGTGTAACATATATCATATTTATTCATTAAATTCATTTATATAATTACTATGTAATGATGATCATGTAGAACGAGTCGCATCACATCGTGGAGACGGTATTCCGTACGTATGCACGAGTGATGATATCGTTCCTATGATCGTGGAATTGTATTTGAGTATATATATATTATTTAAGTATCAATATTAAATTATAATAATCATAAATAGTTACTCATTACACCATTATACCCATCCTTGTAAGGTGGTGGTGGAAAATAGATTACACCACGGCGTGGAGACGGTATTTCGTACGTACGCACGCGCGGTGATTTCATTTTTCCGTAGGATGGATAGAAGGTGAATTAGGGTTGTTTAATATTTATAATAACATATCAGTATGTATGTAATACTGATGTTATTACTTTATCATGAAACAACTAAAGAAGAAGAAGTTGAAGAAGAAAGAAATTGAAAAGATCGGTAATGGATATTACCTCTTCTTTGGAATGCCTCTTTGAATCCTCCACTTAGGGAACTAAGATTGGTCTTTCAAGAAGACCAGAACCTCTAGGATTATTCTAGGGAAGTGGAGAGGAGAAAATGGCAGGGGTTTTCCGAGCTTGAGTGCTCAAATTTGTGTGAGGAGGAGGGGGAGGAGGTGCCCTTTTATAAGGGAGGAGAGGGGCACCTTAGGAATATCTCAAAATATTATTTTATATTAAAGTCAAAATCGGTTTATAATGGTTCCAAAGGGTCTTATTTTGAAGATAAAGTGGGTATGGGTCGAAATCCTATCAAACAATAGGATTTAGACAAGTTTATGTTATTATTTTAACCTTATAAATTTGATTTAACTTTAAGTTAAATAATTTAACTTTTACCGTGTCTTTTTGTTTTCTTACACTATATGGTTAATACACTTACTATAACATGACAAACTAACCCCAAATTGTTTATTATTAATATATATATCATTATATAAGTCATTTGGCCGAACATTAGATTTTTAGGAATAAAATAACAATTAAAAATATAATATTTGATTTAAAAACTATTTTGTGTCAATTTTGACACTATTTGATATATGATTTTTGTGAAAGTCATAACAGAATTATATGTTCGAACCAAGTTGATTAAATCAACACTAATATATCATAATAACCTAGAAAATTAGTGGAATTCATAAAAAGTCTCAAATTACATTTATTTGGGTGTTTATAACATCAATTATGTCAATATTTCATTAATAAGATAATTACTTCATCATCTTTGTGTCATAAATAAATTAAATTATTTGATGTCTAAAAATTACAAATAAAATACCATTATGTAGGAAATATTTTTAGCTTTCTAATGAATATTTACAATCGAATTTATCTTATGTATAACCCTATATTAAAAATGTTTTAGTAAATAAACTTTGATTTTAACTCTTTTAACCCTTCTTTAAATAAATTAATAATAAATGTCCTAATCTAATCCAAGTGGGCCTAAATGGTCATATTTTATTTCTAAGTTTGTTTTTGGTCGAATTACACTTTTCCAATAGAATTAGGACATGTGTTAGGGTAATAGTAATATCATATTTACCCTTAGTTACCCTATTTACTATTTACCGCGGTAAAAAAAGTAAAAAGTTACTATTCACCAAAAAATTACTTTTATCTCATTGAACCACATTTTACTTACTGATATCAACCGTGTCTGTCGGATTTTCGAAATTCCATTCACAGAAGCGGTAAAATTAAGTTTTATGCAAAATTCAGTTTTTAACCTACCACTTAGTGGTTTCACTATTCATCAAAAATTGAAGTTTTTCAGAAAAATGCCAAAATTTCACCCTAAGATATAATTGATTTTCCGAATTCAAAAATGATTTCTATTTTACAAAATTCCCAACATATAAGTTGCATTAATTAATTTTATAATTAATTTCGGCTGTCACAACAAATAGCGTGTTTTTAAGAGATAATAACTATCAGAAGATTAACACTTGTTTATGTCTGGTGTAAATGTGAAATTACATCCAATGACCAACATTGTATTGAATATACTTTAAAACCACTCAAATTAATAATTTATCACTATTAATTATTTTGATTAAAAAAGTTGTTTTTAATTATAATTTAGTAATTTTCATTATTCATCAGAATATGAAAGTTATCCGAAAAGTACCAAAATTTCACCTTAGGATAAATTCGATACTCCGAATCAAAAAATGAATTCCATTTTGAGAGCTAAAATTTCTAAAATTTTAAAAGGTGGTTATTACTATTCATAACGAATAGTTATAATAATATTTTAATAGCATATTGTTGTTTAGTGAAACTCGGTATTGCGTACTACACACGCTATCGAGGAAGGTCGCGATTGCGTGTAATGCAAGGCAAGTCAAGGATGTGTGTTGTGCAAGCCCCTTTTGGTGTAGTGTACAACACAAGACATTAATAAAATTAAAAAGTATATTTTTCATAAAATCTCGGGCTGTTGCAGTCATTAATCCAAAATGGAAAGGAAGATAAAGAAGTATCAAACATGGAACGGAGGGAGTTTAAAGAAATTTTCTTAGAAAAATACTTTCCTCATGACCATCAAGCAGATATGGAAAGACAATTTCTGAGTCTGAGGTAACAGGAGGATGATAATGTCGTAAAGTATGAGTCTAACTTTACAAGGTTATCAAGGCATGCAGCAAATTATATACGTAACCTAAGGATTAATATTTATTGATTCTTTTATGGGTTAAAACCATTTCTCCATTGAGCACTAGTCTCACAATCCTTCTCATCATACAAAAATATAGTCTCATGCGCTATCAAGACAGAAAAGGAATTCTCTAAGTCTTACAACTTTAAAGAAAAGTAAGATAAAAATAGATCTTATGAACACTATGGAAATGGAAATAAGGGAAATAATGGAAAATTTGAATATCCATCCTGTGGTAAATGTGGGAAGAAATACCCTGGTACTTGCCTGAAGGGAATGGGATCCTGTTACAAGTGTGGTGAAAAAGGATACCAAGCTTGTGATTGTATGGGTAAGAAATAAGCTACCAATATTCAATTATACAATTGTAGGGAGATGGGAAATTATTAAAATTAATGTAATAAGCATCAGGGAAACTTACCTCAGAAAAGGCCAAGGGATCAAGGCCAAGCTTATGCAATCACTACTGTTGAGGTTGAAGCTCTGAAAGATGTGGTGGCAGGTAATTTAATGGTTTCCTCAAGTTTATCCAATGCTTTATTTGATTCTGGATCATTTCATTGTTTCATATCTTCCTAGTTTACTAAGAAAAATAGATATTTTCAATTTGAATTAACAAGGGAGTTGTCAGCAAAAACACCTAAGGGAAGTATCATCACAACAAAGTTTTGTGAATTAGTTCCCATTAGGGCATATAAATGTTCTTTATCTACTGATCTCATCATCATACCCATGATTGAATTTGATATAATCCTCAGAGTGGATTGGCTTTCGGACCATGATGCAAAACTTTATTGTAAGAAGAAGGAGGTTAGAATTTTCGATGATGATAAGGAGTACCTTATCTTTAGACCAGAAACGCCACCACTTGATTCTTATCTAGATCCACCCCTAGTAGCTCTACTAAATTCAATTATTGGGTTGTAAGAAAATGAAATAACTATGGGTGAGTAAAATAATGTTCAAATAGAGGACGTACCTGTTGTGCCAGAATATGTTGATGTGTTTCCAGAGGATTTACTTGGACAGCCTCCAGAATGATAAATTAAGTTTTACATTGATTTAATTCCTATTTTAAGTCCAATATCGAATACCCCTTATAGTATGACCAATGTGGAATTAGTGGAACTAAAGAAATAACTAGAGGAATTGAGTAATAAGGGATTTATTCACCCTAGTGTTTCTCTATGGGGAGCTCCTGTTCTTTTTGTTGAGAATAAAGATGGATCTATAAGGTTGTGCATTGATTATAGGGAGATAAATGCCATAACAATAAAGAACAAGTATCCCTTACCTCACATTGATGATTTATTCAATCAACTTCATGGAGATAAATATTTTTCAAAGATTGACCTTCGATCTGGATATCACCAGTTGTGTGTGAAGAAGGAAGATATTCCGAAAACCGCATTTCGAACCAGGTACGGGAATTACAAGTTTACAGTAATGCCTTTTGGGTTGACTAATTCACCCTCTTTTTTATGGATCTAATGAATAGAGTTTTTCAGGAATATCTTGATGAATTTTTAGTGGTATTTATTGATGATATCTTTGTATACTCCAAAATCTATGAAGATCATGAAAATCACTTGCACATTATCCTAAGGACTCTTAGAAGAAATGAATTATATGGGATGTTTAGCAAGTGTGAATTCTGGCTTCAAGAGATTTCTTTTCTTGGCCATATTTTCTGTAAATATGGATTCTCTATTGATCATTCAAAGACCAAGGCAATCCAAGAATGGCCAGCACCAACGAGTATAACTGAGTTACACAGTTTTATTGGTTTAGTAGGTTATTATCAGCATTTTGTCCAGAATCTTGCCCGATTGGAAAACCCATTAACCAAGCTCACACATAAAGGGGTTAAATTTATTTGAAAAAAAGAGTGTGAAGAATGTTTCGAAGAACTAAATAGAAGATTAGTCAATGATCCTATATTGAATCTACCATCAGGTAATGATGGGTTTGTTATTTATAGTGATGCTTCAAAGAAAGGACTTGGTTGTGTCCTTATGCAGAATGATAGAGTTATTGCCTTTGCATCATGACATCTAAAAATTCATGAACAAAACTATACCACTCATGATTTTGGGTTAGCAGTTGTAATCTTTGCTTTGAAGATATGAAGACACTATCTCTATAGTAAAAAATGTGAGATATATACTGATCACAAGAGTTTAAAGTATATTTTCTCACAGAAAGAACTCAACATGTGTAAATACCCAGAAATTTCAAGGAATTTTTTTTAATATTTTGGAATTTTACAAGTCTATAGCTTCTGACGGCGCTTGATTCCGAGACCCGGTGTGCCGGGAATCAATTTCTGAAGTTTAACTCGGGTACGTTCAGTGAACGAACGAGTGGGTTTTTCTATCTTTTGAACCGGTGCTCGGAATTAAAATCTGAGGGCACCAATTAACTCGCAACACCGGTAATTTCTTAACGTGGTCCTTACAGTAGTTGTGTTCGCAATAGAGGAGAAGATTTTTATTGGGGGTTTATTTAAGAAGTAAATAAAAATTATCGGAACAATTTTTATTTCATAAGGAGGTTATTCCCTCCCATGGGTAATTAAGGGTGGGGCCCACAGCCACCTAAATACCCAAGTGTGGATGTTAGAGAGGTGGGGCCCACATGAGCCCCACCATTTAATTTCCTATAATCTCATTAAAAACCCCTCATTAAATTGGCAACCCCCCCTTTAAATGCCAATCTCTCCACCTCACTCCACTAATTCATGTCAAACCATAATTTAATGAGGAACATTCCTCTTTTTCCCCCTTTTTATTTAATTTCCAATGCGTTTAATAAATTGTGACCTTCCCTCTCCCTTCCTTAATTGATTGTCAACAAATTTTATTTAATGTGGTGATTTAATTTTGGGAGAGATGCTTTGCGTGTATAATAAATAAATAGGAGGAGCCTATTATTTTATTAAGGGGGAGATATTTCGTTGTGTGAGGAAGATCAAGAGGACTCTTGTGGTTTTGGAAGAACTCCGGCCTCCGACGAATAATGAAGAAGAACGTTGGTTCCTCTAAGAACAATGATGTGCCACCAATCCTCTTCTCCGCGACAAGAGAGGAGATGCCGCTTCCTCCTCGGTGCACTCCAACGACGCCTACGAACCCTTTCCTCGCGACACCGTCTACCACGACGCCGACATTTGTCTTCAATTATTGAGGTAGGGGAATTTTTATATTTCTTTATGTGATTTATACCCTCGGCATGGCGTGTAATGGTTGGGTGATGTTTTGAACCACTAACACGGTGGGTGTGGACTAACGAACAAGTCTGAACCCACCGCTATTTTTTTGTTCTTGATGCGCGGAATATTTGGCAACAACGAAGCGGGACCACAATAGAAATTGGAGGCCTTTGCAATGATTTACGGGTCCCGATATGACTGCAGGCGCAGACAGGAGTAAAATCGGACCATCGGAATGACTCAGGTGGCCCGCGAAAGACCCCATAGGCGTGGGTCGCCGACGCGGCGGCGCCGGTGGCGGCCGGCACAGGCTGCCCCCCTGGAGGCAGCGGCGCCCCGGCGTGCCATCGGCAGAAGCCCACTGCGGCTGAAGCTGCAGCGGCGAGGGCAGGATCCCGCGGCCGCGCAGGATCTATCGGAGACATGGCGCCAGCCTGGCGCTACCTTCGTAGAACAGAGGGGGGGACGCACCCCACCGCTCGGCTCGCTGGCCGAGCCAGCGTGCCCCCCCCCCCAGCCGGGCCGGGGCGGGTCACGCAGACCGGGCCGGACCCGAACCTGGGTTGGGTCGACCCGGTTCGGGCCGACCTAGGGGGGTTGGGCCGGGTTGGACCGGGCCCAGACCCCCACTTCGGACCATTTTCGGTCTTTTGCCCATAACTTGAGCTACAGACCTTCGATTGATGCACCTTTATTTGTGTATAAATCCTTGGATCGAGACAATCGTTTCAATATATTACACTCGAGGTTTTTGCAAAGTTTGGGTATGGTCGGGTTGGTTCGAACCCGAAATCAACCGGGCCCTTGGAGCGGAAATGCTTATATGTCAAAGACCAGACGTCCGTTTGACGTGCCGTCAACTGCAGTGAATTCCCCCTGATGAGACGGTCCTTTTGTCTTACTCATCTTGAGGTTTGGACACAGCTGGAGTATAGTCGGGTTGGTTTTAGCTTAAAAATCAACCGGGCCCCTAGGACGGAAAAGCCAATAACTCTCAAACCGGGTGTCCGATTGACGCACCGTCTGTCGCGTTGGGTTTCTTTTGACGAGATGGAAATTTGGAATATATCAACTCTGGACTTCGTGATAGTTTATGTATCATAGAATCTTTTTTTCGAGGAGCGGACCCTCCCGGAATCGAGCATGTTGTGTGCGGGAACCCTAGAGCTGGCTGCGACTGCATCAACTACTGTACTGGAATCCTCCGTGGGTTCGACAGCGACGACTACCATACTGGAGTCCTCTGTAGGTTCGATGATGATGACTACTGTTCTTGTATCCTATGTGGGTTTGGTAGTATTGACCTCTGTACTTGTATCCTGTGTGGGTCCGGCAGAGTAGCTGGTCTTATATCCTGTGTGGGTCCGACAGCTTAGCTAGACTTGTATCCTGTGTGGGTCCGACAACTTAGATGAATCAGTGACTACATCTGATCATCTCTATCGCTACACGAAAGATGTATACTTGTGTGAGCTGAGTCATGATTTCAATCATTATCATCGATGTGATTTTCTTGCTTTCCTGTGTCGACTGGGTTGTGTTTCCCTATGTAGACTGGGTTGTGCTTGGGCTCGAGAGCTGGAGACGAACTGTAACTGATGACTTAAGTATATGTGTGGTCATATACCTTAGTAGAGTCAATTAATACTTAGTGATTGTATCTTTCTTTTTTAGTTTATCCTTTGTGGATTCTGAGAGACCTTCGGGGGTCTTGGGGTCCCTACTGAGTATCGTATACTCACCCCTGCACAGGCTATGACCGCACTACGTTGTGTTGGATACAGAAGACAAACAGCACTGATCGAGGTGGAGGCTTGTGTAGTTGGACGGTACCCGGAGGTGGACCAATTGGCAGGACGTACACGGAGCAGACGGCCAGACCCGAGGATCTGAGGAGACTATCTATACCCACCCTTCAGGTGGGATTTCTGGAGGACGACTCGGTGTTACTGTTTTACTTACTGCTGTTGTACTTTCCTTTCATTTGTACTATACTTTCAGTTGGGTTTGTATACTGGACCATTTACTTTTCAGCACTTACTTTGTACCCAGATTTACTTAGTGCTTACTTCACTTTCATACTCTGTTGTGTTTTTTTTTACTTTATAAAAGGAAATTCCTTCTTTTTTTGGGATTTACCACTTTGGTGCTAGTCACCATCCCCTGACCAATGGAAGGCAGGCTTGGGGTTGTCACAGCACGGGCCCCGAGGACAGGTCATGAAAACATGAGGCAAAGATGATGGATTGATCTACTCAAGGATTATGATTTCACTATACACTACCACCTGGGGAAGGAAAATAAGGTGGCAGATGCTTTTAGTAGAAAGGATCATGGAGTTTTGAACAAGATGATAGTTGAAAGGGATCTAATTTTCATGGATCTAGTAAAGATGGATATGGGAATAACCATGAAAGGTGAAACATCAATACTTTTTCAAATGGTTTCCAAACCATCTTTACTAGAAAGGATAAAGAGTTCTCAGACTGATGATGAGGAGTTTCAAAAAAAGATTAAAGTTGTGAATAATGGGAGATTGAGTGACTTCATATATGAAGATGGAATTTTGAAATTTGGGAAGAGACTTTGTGTTCCTAACATACTTGGTCTAAAAAGGGAATTGTTGGATGATGCTCATAGATCCAATTTCTCTATACACTAGTAGCACTAAGATGTATAGATATTTGAAATAACATTTTTGGTGGGACAATATGAAGAGAGAGATTACTAATTTTGTGTCAAGGTGTATGGTTTTTCAACAACTGAAAGCTAGAAGACAACATCCTAGAGGAGTCATGAAACCTCTTCCCATACCTAAGTGGAAATGGGATGATATTACGATGGAATTTTTCATGGGGATACCAAAGACTCCTAGAAGGAATGATGCAATATGGGTCATTATTGATCATCTTACCAATTCAGCACATTTTCTTTCTATAAGAGAAGATTTACCCCTTAAACATCTATAAAGACTATATATTAATGAAATTGTAAGACTTAATGGAGTACCCCTATCAATTGTTTTTTATCATGATCCCCATTTTACATCAAGAATCTGGAAAAGTCTTCAAAAGGACCTGGATACTAAACTTTATTTGAGCACTGCCTACTACCCTCAAACCAATGGAAAATCAGAATGGATGATTCAAACCTTAGAATACATGTTGAGATATTTTTCACTTGACTTTCAAGTTATGTGGGATCAATATTTACCTCTGGTAAATTTTTTTTATAACAACAGATTCCATTCAAGTATTCAGATGGCACCATATGAAGCGTTATACGGAAAGAGATGTTGCACACCATCTTGTTGGGATGATGTTGGTGAAAGAAAACTTGTAGTCCCAGAACTTGTTGAGGAAACAATGGAAAAGGTGAAGGTTATCCAAACCCACATCAAATCATCCCAAAGTAGGCAAAAGAGTTATGCTGATAACCGAAGGAAGGATTTGGAATTTCAGGTAGGAGATCATGTTTTCTTGAATGTATCTCTAAGGAAGGGAGTTATATGATTCAGTAAGAAGGGTAAATTAAGTCTCAAGTGCGTCGGACCTTTCGAAATTATAGAATGAATTGGGGATGTAGCTTACTGTTTGGCACTGCCGCCAAGTCTCTCTAAAGTTCACAATGTGTTCCACGTATCACTATTGAGAAAATACATGCCTGACCCAACACATGTACTCACCTATGAGGAAATTGAATTGGAACCTGATTTGTCTTATTTTGAAGATCCTGTCAATATTCTTGATACAAGATAATAAGTGCTGAGAAACCGTATGACTCGTCTGGTAAAAGTTCTATGGAGAAACCATAAGATGGAAGAGGCAACGTGGGAACCCAAAGAACTTATGATGAAGAACCACCCAAATTTTTTTGTGCGGTAGTATTCTCTAAATTTTGAGGATGAAATTATTTAGAGGGAATAATTTAACACCTCAGGCTTCCACGATATGTTTCCCTTTGAATAATGCAATAGCTTGTATTGTATGCAACTTCGAGATTCTAACACACCGAGACCAATCAAACTAGCCGTTATGAATAGTAATACCCATTTATTGAAATTTTATAAATTTTATCATTAAAAATGGACTTTATTTTTGGATTTGGAATATCAAAATTAGCTTAGGGTGAATCTTTGGTATTTTTCTGAAAACTATCAATTTTTGATGAATAGTGAAAAACACTGAGCTGTTGTTTAAAACAAATTTTTATTTAAATAATTATTTGTTTTATTTAAATTTATTTTAGGTCAAAATAGATACATAATACGAATATAAGTTCAATTTAATTCATTGGATTCATTTTATAACAAGTTTAGATATATAAAAATTTTATTGAACTTTTTACCATCTTTTATCCACCTCCTAGGAGCATTTTCAAATTTGCATAAAAATTAATTTTACCACTTCTGTGAGTTGAATTTCAAAAATCCAAGAGACATGGATAATATCAGTAAGTAAAATGTGTTTCAACAAGATGAAAATAATTTTTGGTGAACAATAACTTTTGACTTTTATTTATCACGGTTAAAAGTAAATAGGGTAATTAAGGGTAAAAATGATATCATAATTACCCTAACACGTGTCCTAATTCTATTGGATAAGTATAATTCGACCAAAAACAAACTTATAAATAAAATATGATCCTATTTGGTCCACTTGGATTAGATTAGGACATTTATTATTATTTTATTTAAAGAATAGTTAAAAGAGTTAAATTCAAAGTTTAATAACTAAACCAATTTTAATACAGGGTTACACACAATATAAATTCGACTATAAATATTCATTATAAAGATAAAAAAAATCATGCATAATGGTATTTTATTTATAATTTTTAGGCCTTAAAATTTTTAATTTATTTATGACACAATGATGATGCAGTAATTACCTTATTAATGAAAGATTAAAATAATTAATATTATAAATATCCAAAAAAATGTAATTTGAGACTTTTAATAAATTAAATTAATTTTATAGGTTAATATGACATGTTAGGGTTTATTAAATAATTTTTGTTCGAAGTAATCATGTTGTTATGTTTTTTACAAAAACTAAATACTAAATAGTGTCAAACATGAAATAATTAAGTTTTTAAAAAAAATACTATATTATTAATTGATATAATATTTATAAAAATCTAAATTTCGGCCAAATGACTTAGATAAGGTTATATATATTAATAATGAACCACTTGGGGTTCACTTGGCTTGTTATAGTAAGTTTATTAACCATATAATATAAAAATACAAAGAGACATGGTAAATGTTAAACTATTTAACTAAGAGTTAAATCTAAAAGATAAGGTTAATATAGTGAGATAAACCTCTCTATAACCTATTGGTTGAGAGGTTTTAGACCCATCCCCACCTTATCCTAGAAATAAATCATTTTGGATCCATTAGACTCTGAAAATTATTTTATTATAAAATAATATTTCAAACTTTTCCTAAAGTGACCCTCACCTCTCTTATAAAAGGGTACTTCCCCTTCTCTTAATTTCAAACCTCCAAAACCATTTGTATTGGACAAAACCTACACAAATATCCTCCCAACTTTCCTCCTATCATCCTATAGTCCTTACTTTGGTCATAAAGCCAACCTAAGGAGCCCTTTTGATCAAATCCAAAGGAAGAACTCAAAGAAGAGGTAAATATTTCATCACCTCTTTCAAGTTCTTTTCTTCTTCCACTTCCTCTTTATTTGTTGTTTCGTTTCTAAAATAATAACTTCGGTATATTCTATATAATTTTATGTTATTATAAATATGTTACAACCATATTCATTATTTTATCCATCCTATAAATGACAAAGTCACCATACGTGCGTAGGTACAGCTTACCGTCTCCACATCGTGGTATAGTTTGTTATTCGAACACTTCATAATTTTTGATGCGTATAATAATGAATATAACTAATGTAAATAATAAATATAACATTTTAATTATTATGTATATATGATATAAAATCCAATTACATACTATTTCACCATCAATATAATGATATTATCGCTCATGCGTACGTACGGATTACAGTCTCCATGAACGAGATGAGATTCATTCTCCATCGTAATCATTCAAGAATAATTTTCATCTTATGATTAAAAATATTTTTTATGAAAATAATATAATTATTTATATGAATCAAATACATCCTATCCATAACAAACATTCCTTACATAACCAAGAATATAAAGGAAAATGAATCAGTTAACACCCAAAACGATGATACTACTAAAATATTTTTAAAAAAGAAATATTATAAGATCATATATGATATCATATTTATGTATATGATTATTTTATAATTTAATAAGAATTTTTTAACTATTATGAAGGAAGTTAACATACCATCGACTAATGAAAAGTACAAGGTAAGGGTTAATTTCACAATCTCTTTATTATCCGAGGATATTTTTACGTAAGTATCCACTATAACATATTTATTATCCATGTCCATGTTTCATAAAAGAGTTTGCAAAGGGATTATTTTTAAGGGACTTTTTTACTAAAACATCAATTTAAATGTTTTAAATATTTATTCTTCTAAACCTTTCTCATTAATGTCCATGTTTTCATAATCATTTTAAGGATTTATTTATATGGACATGAATGTTTTAAAATGTTAATTCCTTTTAAAGGTTTAAAAGTGGTATAGTACACTTTGATTCAAAACTATCTTTTAAATGACTTCCTTTATAAATTATGTGACTTTTAAATGATTTCATGAAAAATGTATATTTCTCTCAAATATTTTTAATGATAATTTTCAACTATTTCAACATCCTTTACAGGATATTATTCTTGATCAAGGTTGATTTATTATAATACAAATATTCCATATTTTATTGAGGGTTTTGTGATATGTTTGACTATGGATGTGTTATTTTTATTCCATTCATGTTTTATGGATAAATTATTATCATTTCGTATTCTACTTCTAATTCAAATGTTTATGATATGTTTAAACCTTTTCATATGAGGAATTCATTAGACTTAATAAGTGATGGTTAGAGCCCACTATAGCTCCTCGATGCATCGGTAGGTCTCATGAGACAAACTAGTGTCTTGGCATAAGTCCTTAATAAAATTTTATTTGTATTCTTTTCACAAGGCCTTGACTATGTGGTTATGAAGTCCGGAATTATGAATTCCATCATTATGAAATTGGCTATTGATATTGCATGTGATTATTCGATTAGTAGAATATCCATGTGAATAATTAGATGAAATTATTTGATTTACATTCTCTATATTATGCTATATTTTTTTATTAAAAGTATTATGTTTTAGTCTTATGCATTGCCTTAAATGTTTATGCTTATTTATGAAAGTTTCCGCTATATTGTTATCCTTACTGAGAATCTGAGCTCACCCCTTTCTATGTTTTATTTTTCCCATGATGCGAAGAAGTATATTATTACTGAACTACAGGGATATTCTAAGGGATATTAATGTGGTAAATGGGGACAATGTTGTTGTTGTTTTTCATTTTATAATGTAATGTAACATTCATGTATGTAATCTATTTTCCAAGATTGCTAAACTGAGTGGTCCTTTAGGACTTTATTCCTTGTAATCATGCCAATGTATTAAAATAATGCACCGAATCTGGGATTCTAGGGTTGGGGCATTACAGTATGTGTATGTATGCACACGTGTATGTAATTGTATATAAGTGTATGTATATACATGTGTGTACATGTATGTGTGTGTGTGTGAATATATGTGTATGTATGTGTATGTGTATGTGTATGTATGTCCATGTGTATTTATATATGTGTGCATGTGTATGTGTATTTGCATGTGTATGTGTATGTATATATGTATGTCTATGCATATGTATGTGTGTATGTGTATGTTTATGTGTATGTGTATGTGTATGTGTATGTGTATGTGTATGTGTATGTGTATGTGTATGTGTATGTGTATGTGTATGTGTATGTGTATGTGTATGTGTATGTGTATGTGTATGTGCAAGTGTAAGTCTCTCTCTCTCTCTCTCTCTGTGTGTGTGTGTGTGTGTGTGTGTGTGTATGTGTATGTGTATGTGTATGTGTATGTGTATGTGTATGTGTATGTGTATGTGTATGTGTATGTGTATGTGTATGTGTATGTGTATGTGTATGTGTATGTGTATGTGTATGTGTATGTCTATGTGTATGTGTATGTGTATGTGTATGTGGGTGGGTGTGGGTGTATGTGTGTGTTTGTGTCTCTATGTGTGTGTGTGTGTGTGTGTGTCTGTGTGTGTAAGTGTATGTGTATGTGTATGTGTATGTGTGTGTGTGTATGTGTCTATGTATGTGTATGTGTATGTGTATGTGTATGTGTATTTGTATGTGCATGTGCATGTGTATGTGTCTATGGGTGTGTATGTGTATGTGTATGTGTATGTGTATGTGTATGTGTATGTGTATGTGTATGTGTATGTGTATGTGTATGTGTATGTGTATGTGTATGTGTATGTGTATGTGTATGTGTATGTGTATGTGTATGTGTATGTGTATGTGTATGTGTATGTGTATGTGTATGTGTATGTGTATTTGTATGTGCATGTGCATGTGTATGTGTCTCTGTGTGTGTATGTGTATGTGTATGTGTATGTGTATGTGTATGTTTATGTGTATGTTTATGTGTATGTGTATGCGTATGTGTATTTGTATGTGTATGTGTATGTGTATGTGTATGTGTATGTGTATGTGTATGTGTATGTGTATGTGTATGTGTATGTGTATGTGTATGTGTATGTGTATGTGTATGTGTATGTGTATGTGTATGTGTATGTGTATGTGTATGTGTATGTGTATGTGTATGTGTATGTGTATGTGTATGTGTATGTGTATGTGTATGTGTATGTGTATGTGTATGTGTATGTGTATGTGTATGTGTATGTGTATGTGTATGTGTATGTGTATGTGTATGTGTATGTGTATGTGTATGTGTATGTGTATGTGTATGTGTATGTGTATGTGTATGTGTATGTGTATGTGTATGTGTATGTGTATGTGTATTTGTATGTTTATGTGTATGTGTATGTGTATGTGTTTGTGTATGTGTATGTGAATGTGAATGTGAATGTGTATGTGTATGTGCATGTGGATGTGTATGTGCATGTGTATGTCTGTGTACATATATGTCTGTGCTTATGTATGTGTGCATGTATATGTGTTTGTATGCATATGTAAATATGTGTATTTATGTTTATGCACGTGTGTGTAATTGTATGTATGTGTATGTGTATACATACGTAAATGTGTATGAATATGCATATGCATGTGTATGTGTACGTATATTTGTATGTGTATGTGCATATTTGTATGTGTATATGTATGTATATATGTGTGTGTGCATCCATGTATTTGTACATATGCATCTATGTGTATGTGTGTGTGTGTGTGTATGTGTATGTGTATATATGTTTGTGTTTGTGTATGTACGTGTACATGTATGTCTATGCGTATGTATGAGTGTATGTGTACATGTATGTATATGTATTCTTATGTAGTATGTGTATGTATTCATATGCATGTGTATGTATGTGCATGCATGTGTATGTAGTTGTATGTATGTGTATGTGTATATATATGTGTATGTGTATGTGTATGTATATATATGTGTACGTGTATTTGTATTTGTATGTCTTTTGTGCATATGTATGTGTATGTCTCTATACATGTGTGCCAATGTGTATGTATGTGTGAATGTGTATTTATGTTTATTGATTTAACAATATATATTTAATTTTAATATTTCTCCATTTTTAGTTTTTTCAGTAATTTATTCATTTTTAATATTTATTTCTTTTTTTAAGAGAATGAGATCTTACCCAAATGGAAAAGCCTCCTTTATTGAGAATAAAAAGATTACACAAGTCTAAAATAAGGTATTTTACAATAATCCCTTTGATATCTATTAATTTTTAATTTTTTTAGAATTTTTTTAATTTTTTAAAAATTTATACATATTTGTTTACTAAGTTTTAATATTTTCAATATGTTTGTAATATATATGATTAATAATTAATAATTTTATTTATTAAGTTTTAATATTTTTAATATCTTTGAGATTTATATAATTTATTCGCATAAAATCTTCTCCAACCCATGCAATTCTGGCATGAAAATTCCATTTTGATGTGAAGTTGAACTTCAATGTATGTCATCCCCGACACCATTTTGGTGTTTTTCTAGAGTATAATGCCAAATTTGGTGTTGAAATGTTGAAACACCATTTTTCTTCTTTATTTTTTTCTTTTAAATTTTTTTATTAATTATAAATACTATTTAATATATTATTTTGATTATTTAATTTTTATATTTAACTATAAATTTAATAATGTTTATTTTAATATTAAAAAATTACAATTATTCATCTTATTTTAAAAAAATATTCTAATTAAATAAAAAATTGTATATTCAGAAATTTTTTATATAATTTTTTTTTTAAATATATATAAATAAATTTCTATAATAATAATTATATAATTAATAGTAAAAACATATATCATAATTTTTCATAATAAGAATCATATATTAATTTTTAATGATACGTGGTAACAAAATAAACTAAAAATTAAAATATATTATATTAAAGATTTATAAAAATAAAGTAGGAATTAATATAGAACCTATATTTTTTTAATAAACCAATATATATATATATATATATTAAACAATTTACAATTAATATATTTTTTTCAAAAACATAACAAAATACACACATATGTTCTCACACGAAGAAGCACTAGTCATAAATGATCAAAACATATCATTGAAAATTTTAAATACAAGTGATTAAAAGGATATGAACTAACAAAACACTAATACTAGATTAAATGACATAGCACAAAAATATACAACAACTATAATGTAACACGTCAAACACAACATAACTTTAGTTTACCATTACATAACTTTGTTTTACACTTAATTAACTTCTATTTACCCTTGCATAACTTTATTTTTCCCTTACATAACTTTGTTTTTCTCTTTCTTAACTTCTATTTACCCTTTCATAACTTAAGTTTACCCTTACCTTTTTATTACCCTTACTAAACCTATACATGTTTCTGTATACCTTTACTTTATTTTGTTTTATCCTTACTTAAATTCTGTTTATTGTTACATAACATTATTTTTCCCTTATATAACTCTGTTTTACCCTAACTTAACTTCTTTTTACCCATACATAACTTTATTTTAGACTTATATAACTTTTTTTACCCTTACTTAACTTTAATTTACCCTTATTTAACCCGTACAAGTTTATTTTTACCTATACATAACTTTTTTTTACTCTTACTTAACTTCTTTTTACCCTTACATAACTTTAGTTTTCCCTTGCATAACTTTTTTTGGCCCCTTACTTAACTTACTTTTACCCTTACATAACTTTACTTTACCCTTACATAACTTTGTTTTACCCTTACATAACTTTTGTTTACCCTTACATAACTTGTAAAAATTTCATTTTACTCTTACATAACTTTGTTTCACCCTTACTTAACTTATGTTTACCCTTATATAACTTTAGTTTACCCTTATATAACTTTTTTTACCCTCACTTAACATTTTTTTCCCTTGCATAACTTTAGTTTACCCTTATTTAACCTATACAAGTTTCTTCTTATCCTTACATAACTTTGTTTTACCCTTACATAAATTTAGTTTACCCTTACATAACTTTGTTTTACCCTTACTTAACTTTTGTTTACCCTTACATAAATTTACTTTAGCCTTACTTAACTTTGTTTTACCCTTAATTTATTTTACTTTACCCATACTTAACCTGTACATGTTTCCAATTTCCCTTACATAACTTTGTTTTAACCTTAGTTAACTTTTGTTTACCCTTACATAACTTTAGTTTACCCTTACATGGATTTATTTTACTCTTACTTAACTTCTGTTTACTCTAATATAAATTTGGTTTACCCTTACTTAACTTCTATTTACACTAACATAACTTTAGTTTACTCTTAGATAACTTTATTTTACCCTTACTTAGCTTTCTTTTACCCTTATATAACTTTAGTTTATCTTTACATAACTTTGTTTTACCCTTAATTAACTTTAGTTTACTCTTACATAACTTACACATGTTTTTGTTCACCTTTACATAACTTTGTGTTACCCTTAACTTTTTTTTACCCTTACATATTTTCTATTTTATTTTTGTAAATTTATGCATTTTTAATTGAATGTCATTTTAAATAACAAATTTTAATTTTAATTTAATTGTTTCCTATTAAACAATGAGATCATGTTTAATTTAATTTAATCATTAATTATTTATGTAGTTAATTATGTTATTATATTAAATTCATTTTTAGTATACTTTAAGTAAATATTATTTAACTAATTTTTCAATTATTTTACTTATTTAATTAAACAATGTAATCATATTTATTTTAATTTATTCATTCTAGATATATGTGTGTGAGTATAATTTAATTTAATTTTGTTTAATTATTAATTTTTTTGTATAGTTAATGAAATTTAGTTTTAATAATTTTTTATTTATATAATTAATATTATCTATTTTCCAACGAGCATGTACTCTAGTGGTACATGCTCCTGCTTGGCATCCAAAAGACCCAGGATCAAATCCGGGTAGGGGCGAATTTTCTGGTACTGTACCAGTACTGTAGCAGGGCACTGTAGCAGTACTGTAGCAGTGGCGGGTTGTAGCAGCGGCGACACTATAGCAACGGAGACTGTAGTGGTGGTGGTACTGTAGCAGGTACTACAGCAGCGCGGGTACTGTAGGAGTACTGTTTACTGAGGGGTCCTTTGGGCCAAAAAAAAGGCTTTCAAGCCTTGTATTCGGGTCACTTGGCCTTGGGCCTCTGGGCTATGTAATGGGTCACCCTCTACCCAGTTTAAAAAAGTTCTTTGCTTTAAATAATAAATTGAGGCTTCGGCCCTATCCTTCAAAAAATTTTAATATTATCTATTTATTCATTTTTATTCATTTTTTAGGTGTTTGCTTTAAATAATAAATTGAGGCTTCGGCCCCAACCTTTAAAAAAATTTAATATTATCTATTCATTCATTTTTATTCATTTTTTACGTGTCTGTAATTCATGTAATTAATCTTAAGAATTCACTTTTTTAAATATTTTTTGTAATTTATTCAATCGTATTTATTCAATATAAATATTCATTCATTTAATATTATTTATTCATTTTTAATATTTATTAATTTTTAATTTTTTTGTATTTATTCATTTTTTAATATTTATTTATGCATAATTATTTACTAAGTTTTGATATTTTTAAAATGTTTTTAATTAATACAAATAATATTTATACAAGTTTATTTATTAAGTTACAATAATTTTAAAATATTTGAAATTTATATAATTAATTTATTTAAAATCAATTTTTTAATATATTCTTTATTTTTTACATGTTTACAATTTATGTAATTAATCTTAAGAATTCATTTCTTTTAAATAGTTTTTTTATCCATTAAATTTTATTTATTCATTTTCAATATTATTTGAGTTAATATTATTTATTCATTTTTAATATTTATTAATATTTACAATTTTTTGAATTTAATCATCTTCTAGTATTTATTTATACATATTTATTTACTATGTTTTATCATTTTCAATATGTTTGTAATTTATATAAATAATATTTATTCATGTTTTTTTATTAAATTTTAGCATTTTTAATATCTTTGAAATTTATATATTTAATTTATTAAAATGCATTTTTTAATAATTTTGTAATTTAAAAATTCAATATTATTCTTTTTTAATAATTTTTTTATTTATATAATTAATATTATTTATTTATTTATTTTTATGTGTTTGTAAGTTATGTTATTAATATTATGAATTCACTTTTTTTAATATTTTTTAAATTTATTTAAATTTACTTATCCATTTTTAATATTCAATAATTTTATATTATTTATTAATTTTTAATATTTTTTATCTTTTAATATATTAGGAATTTGTTCATTTTTTAAAATATATTTATACATGTTTATTTTTAAAAAAATTATTATTTTTTAAAATTTTCATTATGTTTGTAATTTATATAATTAATTCATTTAAATGAATTTTTTAATATTTTTTTGTAATTTCAATAGTTAGTATGTTTCATTTTTAATAATTTTATTATTTATATAATTTTTATTCATCTTTTAATCATTTTTATTCATATTTTTGTTTTTTTTTCTTTTTTCAACACGTTCTTAGTGCTGATAAAAGTTATGATTTATCAGTGTTAGGAAATCACTCACAAAAGTAGTATTTATTAGTGCTAAAACATAAACACTAACAAGTACTACTTTTGTTATTACTTTTTTAACGCTGATAAAATACACTTTTATCAGCAATTTTTGGTAAGAACAAATAAAACCCTTCTCCCTCTTTATAAAATAACTCTAGCATCATTTCTTCCTCCCACCACACTCAAGCTCTCACAGAACCAGGGGTATGCTGCAACCAAAGTAGATCATTTTGGACAAATTAAACCTCAAACTCAAATATATGATGTTCCGAACCTGTTCAATAAGTATGAGTGTCCCCAATAATTGGTAATTTGCCCCCCCCCCCACACACACCTCTTAGCCTATGTTTCCCCTCCGGTCTTGTTTTTCCTTCAGCTACTTTCCCTATGTCGGTGTACCCAGGCTACATGCATGGTGCCTAACACATTTTTTGGTTTTAACATGGTATGACCGTAGAATCCATTCACCTCGAAATAGGCATAAACTTCCTTCAAGTGAAACTAAATTCACTCTTTTTTATAGTAGTCAATGCAAGATTTAAATTAGATCATCTTTTTTAAAAAAAATTACCTATTATTTACACACTCGTTTAAGATAGAACTTGAGTCTCCATAGAGTTTTCCATTTCCATTCCTAAATTCATCTCATGAAAAAGTTATTCAATTATATCACGTTGTTCCTTTAATTTCTTATTCATTCTTGCAATGGTATCCATTAAATCCATATCTTCCTCCATAAATATTCTCTTATATTCTTCAAATCTAAAACATATATATAATTTATTCAACCTTTAGTCTTTAAAAAATTCACTTCACTTCTCAAAATTTGAATCATCTCTTGTTTGTGACATAGAAAAACTCTTTATTTATGACATGATGTGATTTCCTATTTTTTACCATCATCTTCCAAGCATTCATGTGAATATAGTATGTACATAAATAATTAGTTTTTTTTACATATGTTTTCATAGTGAAATATTATTATATATACCCTAATACTTATCCATTTGAATAAATCCATAGGTTTCTTGTGAACATTGATAGTAACAAGGAGTGAATTATCTCCCTTAACAAATCTATTTCAAAAAATAATAATGATTTATGATATTTGACTAATTATAATAAAAAAAAATAAGTGATATAATACTTTAAATTCATATAATTATTAGTCTTTATATGTTCTAAAAAAGTTGTTGACTTGATGACAATTTATATAAAATATGTTGATTATTTGTGTGTTTATATAAATAATATCCTTATAGGGTTTTATGCTCATACTTTCTATGTGTTTATTTATTTTTTCAAATATTAATATTAATGAATCAAATAGGATATATATGAATTAAAAATGGATTTATGATAATCATATAACAAAATATTATGAGGACTGGGTGAAAGAGTTCATTAGTTTTATAAATATCATGCATATGAATTTCCTCAATTCCTTTTCCAATGTTTGTGTTGTTGTTATTCAAGAATAATTAGATCAGAGGGTTTGGAAGAACACTTGATCTGTCATATGATAGATTGAAGTTATAAATGTTGGATTATACATAGGGAAGAACTAAATGTAGCTATTGGTTGGGATAACACTGCATTTTATGGATCATCTGATGTAATTTCAAGTGTGAATAATGATGAAGATCATATCGAGGATATGATTTTAAGTGTGAATGATTATGATGATCATATTGAGGAAATGATAATGACAATTGAAGATGAACTTATTGATTTTCTAAAACTATATCAGAAGTTAAAGAGTTATGAAAAGATGTCATTGTATGTCATTTTTTCTAAATATACGGCATTATCATCCGTACTAAAGATATATAATGTAAAAGTCAGCAACAGATGGAGTGATGGTGGCTTTATTGAAATACTTTCTCTCTTGAATGATATGCTTCCAAAAGATAACGAGCTTACTTTCCAAATATATGATGATAAATTAATTCTATGTTCAGTGGGTATGTTCTCTGAAAGAATACATGCATGTCCAAATGATTGTATATTGTTTCTCAAGGACTATGAATCACTTAAAAAATTGCCAATGTATGGTGTGTCTTGATAAAATAAAGATAGGTCCATCAAAATCTGTTTGATTCTTTCCAATCATTCCAAGGTTTAGGCACCTATATGGAAATGATGAGACTATATGGCAATTGACCTAGAACACAGATTCAAGAAATGTATATGGGAAACTTCATCACCCAACAAACTCTCCTCAGTAGAGGAAACTTGATTTGAGTATCCTAAATTTGGAAATGATCTGAGAAACCTTTTTATTTCACTATCGATATATGGATTTAATGCTTTTGATTAACAAAGCATCACTCATAGTATATGGTTGGTTATATTGGTAAATTATAACTTTCCATTATAGTTATTCTATAAGTGAAAATAAATTATGTTGTCTCTACTTATATCAGGACCAAAACAACCAGGTAATGATATTGATATTTATTTGAATTCATTGATCGAAGTTTTGAAATTAATATGGGATTTAGGTGTTACATTGTATGGTTCTTATAAAATGAATATTTCACATTGAAATCCATGTTATATGGGATGATAAATGACTTCCCTATTTATAGAAATTTTTCAAGATATAGCATTAAAGAAACTCAAGGGTGTCCCATTTGTGAATAAGATACAAACTCAGTTAGGATGAAACATTCATCGAAGACTGTTTTTTTAGGACAATGCATATTTCTACACTAATGACATAAATATCAATCCTAGAAAACATCATTTGATGTGAATTCAAAAGAAGGTACAATATCATCTCTACTAATAAGTGATCAACTATTCAAGAAAGTAAAAGATATGGACACTACTTTTGGTAAACCTTCTTTAAATAAACTTATGGAAATTGGTTGGTAAAATAAATTAGTTTTTTTAATCGCAGTACTATAATTTTTTTGTATATTATAAATTTTGTTGATTTCATGCATGTGGAAAAAATGTGTTTAATAGTGTCATTGGCACATTACAAAATGCACCCAAAAAAACCAAGGATGAAATTAAGGATACTTTGGACATGATTGGCATGGGGATATGGGAATTATTGGTTCCAATGAAGGGTGAAAGATGGAATTTTCTTCCTCTATCTACTTAAACTCTTTCCAGGAAAGATATATATATATGTTTTAAAACTTTCAGAATTATATAAAGGTTTGAGAGTGGTATTCATCAAATATCAAGAATATCATTTCAATGACTTATTTAAATTTAAATGCCTTAAATCACATGGCTAACATGTTTTGATGAAATATCTAATGTATGTAGGTTTATGTTTCATTTTGACTAAGAATTCTCATCATACATTAACTAAGATCTATTTTGTATTCAATGATATATAGTGTAAAGTTATAGACCCATAAAAAATTTCATCTATGGAAAAAATAATTTATGTCATATTATGTGAATTGGAGATATTATTCTCATGGTCATTATTTGATATTGTGGTTCACTTGATGGTTCACTTGGTTAGAGAGACCTGATTATGTGTTTTGGTACATTATAGATAGATGTATCCCATGGAATGGTATATGAATATTTTGAAAGAGTATATCAAAAATTGAATTTGATCAGAAGGTTTTATTATAGAGAAATATATTGTTGAGGAATCCATTGAATTTTGTACTGACTACTTATTCAATGTGGAAAGAATTTTCCTACCAAAATATGATCACACTAGGCGTCTTTTCGATAAAGGAATTTCTGAAATAAATGTCATCTCAATTACTATTTCATATTGAGAGAAATATCACCTTTATATTTTATATAACAGTTTATAGGTTATTCCATATGTTGAAACCCTCAAAGTAATTCTTAGGAATTTGAATTCATCAAGGGTTGAAATATAGATATCAAATAAACATAATCAACAATTTATAGGATGTTTTCGAGGAAATATTTTTTAAGAGTCAACTAAAAATCTAAATTGAATTTCAGAATGAATTCAATGGATATCCAGAGAACCAAATGTACATGTATTATCTTATAATGGTTATAAATTCTATATAAATAAACATGATTAATGAAGTACCATGAAAAATATAGGAGTTACACTTGTGGATGAAGTGATTCATGTATCTAGTACTTAGGAAATAAATCCAATTTATGAAAATATTTCATACTTTGGTATCATCAAAAAATATGGGAGTTGGATTATACAGCATTCCAAGTGCTGATTTTATAATTCAATTGGGTTGATAACATGTGTGTGGTTAAAATTGATGAATTGGGATTCCTAAAAGTGGATTTTAGTTAAGAATGGTATAAGGTCAAACCATTTATAATGGCATATTACATATTACATGTATTTTATATTCCAAATCCTACAAATTGAAAATGTTCAATTGTTTTGTTATCAACCAAAACCACTAAAGGTTCATATGTAAAATCAACTGAGGATGACACTTTTATTGGGTTGTCACAATTATTTCATGATGTTCCCAATGTAGACAGGGTATTTTATGTCAAAGGGGATCGCAATGAGGGGATTTGGATACTCGATTGAGGGGTAAAATCCCTTCAACCTTTAATGAAAAAAAGAGTTTTCAATAATTAGGTTGTATTTTTTGTAATATACATTATGTTACCTCTTATTATTATCTATTTACTACTACATTTATGTAATCTAAATTAAATTTTCAACCAATTTTCTATATAATGGTATTTTCACATGTCAATTCTCCCAATCCTAAGGAACAATAGGTTTCTCAGCATGTTGATTCACCCAATGTAGAAGAACAAAAAGTTTCCCCACATGTCAATACTACCAATACCAGGGAAAAAATATTGATTATTTTTAAGAAGAGGAAATGGTGGAAGGTAAATAACCTATTTCCAAAAAAAATAAAAGCATCGTAGCATGATAGTGTTAACAAAAATTATTAAGTCAGGAAGTAGAGACATAAAATTTTAGGTTGATGGAATGCACCTAACCATGATGTTAATTCCAACAACTCAATTTTGATTATTTACATTAGGATCACCACTTGAATGCACATGATGATTGATGTAGATATGTTCCATAATGTTATGATCGTGTATCAGGCACTAATTTGGGAAGATATTAGAGTAAAATTATTATTTAATTAATTTATTTTACCAAAAAAACAAAATAATGAATCATTTATTTATTCTTTATTATCACTTGAAGAGAGTATTTATACTATATTATTGCTAGATAAATTTTATATTAATAGTTGTTGGAAAGGCTCATAGAAGCTTTCAGACAATTATTATAAAGTATCTTCTCAGGTGTGCTGAATGGAAATTTATCCCACACCCACCATGGATGTTTGCACACATGATAAAACAAGAAATTTGGAATGTGTTTATTAATCATCATGAGGAGGTGTATTTTCAGGTACATTATAATTGGTAAGACATTAATTCAAAATATTTTTATTAATAAATTTGATTAATAATTATAAATTTATTAAACAACAACTTAGTTATGAAAATAAAGTGTATAAAAACCAATATGCCCCTGTTGTAAAGTAAGGGTTGGTTACACTTTACTTGAAAAAAATGGTATGTATTTTAAATCTACAATAATAATTTTATATAGTGTGAAATAAAAACATAATTATGTTTTTTATTTATATAATAATGAATCAAAATTCAAATACACTTCCATCCCACATCAAGTGATATGGAAGGAAGATCAAGAAAATAAATATAGAATACTAATAGATGAAAATACTCAAAAAAATATAATCATGTGTATAAATGACATAATAAAAATTTATTCTACTTTAAATTGGAATTACATAACAATGATTACTTATTTTCCTATTTTTTATCTATTTTATACATAAGAATTATAATTGGTCATACCCAATTAATGACTACTTTCAGTGGCCTTGGATTGGCTAGGACAATATGGTCGCGTCAAAGGTGTTCGTTTTGGAGTGTCACCCCAAACATATTTTTAGAAAATAAATGCATAGGGGGATAAAGTTAAGAAAATGGAGGGCATGCGGACTTGAATAGTTTCTATTGAAGAAAAGGTTAATTGGTGGTCTACGCTATTATAGGATATTATAGGAAGGTGTCAAAGAGAAGAAACATCACAACAACAACAAATACATGAAGATTCACCCCTAACTTTGATGAAGGGATTCCCCTCAAAGGACTTCCTTACCCTAGGAAATAAATTTTATCATAACTTTTTATATGAAATTTGAAATAGTTAGACACTGATACCTTTCTTATACTGATATTCAATTGGGTGAAAATGATTATGATTTATATCTATCATCACACAACCATCACCTTTTTGTGATGGATACAATGTACAATATCCAAATAGATATTATATGCAAAAAAACAAATTCTAAAAGGTTGTGTGTGAGTGGGGATTCATGTAGGCCATGATCCAAGCATCAAGCTACATGTTCCCCTTGATGATATGGATGTTCACGTAGTCAAACATGTTATTATAACTTTCATAAAATGACCATTTGATATTGTAAAAATACATTTCGGCATGGTGGTATTACATTATAATTTTTTTTTAAAACGTTAATAATTAGTTTACAAAGTTATAAACTGATGAATGTTATTACATATGGTGAAAGGGAAGAGGAAATGGAAGTTTGAATCAAGAAAATCTAAAGGATCAACCAATCGATTAAAAATACCTTTAGAAAGTACCTTTACCCTGCTATTTTAACTTCCACATTTACTAATATTACAAGTTCATGCAGATAAAACATTCAAAAATGGTTATATAACTATAACTGGTTTTTAAGAATAAATATATAGAGAGACTATTATAGAATTTCCTAGTCTTGATATTGTAGATTAAATCCTCAAGAATTTATGTCTAGGTGTATCAGTTTTAAATGTATACATGAGATGTGTTTTTATAAAAAAATTTCCAATAGCTGATCTACTATGTTAATTATAGTTAAATACTATTCATATTATTTCTAGGTGTATATATCAATACCTTTTGAAGGGGAAACCCTATGAACAAAAATTTGGACTCATTAGTCTGCACATCACTTCTACTCAAAAAAAATATCATTGGACAAAGAGGAATATTTAGTAATATTGGAATTAATGGATATAATGTTTGAAAACAAACTTACTGATGAAAAAATATTTTTAATACCCATAATGTAGAGGTAAAACTCTACAATTTAATCATATAAAACATATTTTCATTTATTTCATTACTTATTCCTTTTTTAGGGATCATTGGTTACCCATTGTAATCAATTAGGATACTCAAAAGATTAATTTTTTGGATTCAATACAAGGATACCCAAAAAAAATTACTACAAATGATGAATTTTATCAATTTATAATACACTAAATGTTGTAATAGTTATTTCCCTAAACATAACCTGAATATTACTTTTCGATTACCATATCATGTATACATTAGTTATACATGATGTATTCTTACCATAATAGTATTGATATTTATGTTTCCAATATTTAGATGGTAATGTCCCATGATTATTTATTATATCAAAAGGTTATAGAAGTTCCTGGGTTATAATGAGAGCTTAAAGATAGTGTGTCATTAATCATAAACATATGTATTAAGATCTATTTACATAATACCAACTGGACACAGATGCTGTATGAGCATCAAGTACTAGGGTATTATAATAATTGAGACTTCTTCTCATGAATTACACACTTAGTGATATCGAGTAGATGATGTCATCAGAGCTGAACCACTAATGGGAACAACACATGTTTTAAGTGTCATTGGTAGTTTCTATCTATGAACATGTGTAACGGTCTCCTAAATTGATATTATTATCAATATATACTATTTTATTATGTACTTTGATTTAAGATGAAAACTATGTCATTGATCTTGTAGTTAGGTAGCTTGTGTTGGGTGTGTCTTTGTGGTATATCATTGATTGAATAATCAAGATAGAATTTTTCACTTTAGAAAGGAAGTGATATCTCATGCTTAGTTGATCAGGATGGTATTACCTTTACTAAATCCCTATCTATGGTAGAATAAGTTAATTTATTCCAGTTAGGTTAATGAACAATAAATTAAGAATGGATGATGACACATAGTTTGCATGATAATCTATGAGATGTCACGAGACGAAGAGAATATATTACATGGTGTGTGTTTGTATGAAAGGTTGTTGTTGTAATGTATTTTCCTCATCTATTTAGGGGCCTTGTTGTGTTACTAGACTCTATCCCTATTCTTCAAATTGTATTTACTGCTATCGATATAAATTCCTAGAGGGTTATACACTAAGAATATTCAAAACTATTCCTTGTTCTAATGAATAAGAGTTTGGGATATGGTGGGACCCATCACTGGGGTTTGGGGATGATCAAGTATAAACAATCACCACGTAATAAATAAATTCATATTATTCGTGTTTAGAATAATTGGTACTAAATTTATTTATTAAAATTATTTTCAATATATTAATTGAATACATGGAAAAGATTTAACAAAAAAATATTTTTTTAGTATTCATGGTTTTTATAATATTTTTTAGAATATCGAGTTGATTAAATGGGTCATTTTTTATCATGTAATATATTTATTACATTACATGTTTGTGATAAAAATAAAAATGATATTTATGATATAATAAATCATTCATAAGATGTAATTTATAGTGGGTAATAAATATCCAAGGGCCATGAGCCATTTTTAAGTATTTTAGAACCTTAATATAAAAAGAGGAGGAGTCAATCATGTAGTGTACAATTCAACACATAATCATTGAGATCCTATCTATCCACTCCCCTCTTCGTAAGAGAGAATTCTATGATTCAAGCAACCAGGTCGTGTTCTCCTACACATATCGAAGGATCGTAGTTGTGGTGATCATCGGGACATCAAAGGCTTCGATGAATATCTACACTAGTTCCCAGAATTCAATGATAGATATTATCATAGGCTTTTGAAGTGCATGTGGATGATCTAGAGGGATATGGATTTGGTTCATTCGAGCAACATTCTCCGGTAATGAAGAATTGAAAAACATAACTTCAAATTTATTGAGGTGTTTTTTATTTAATTATCATGCTTAAAATTTTTCACGTGAGATATTTGAGTTGTAATCAGGTAGCATTTATGATGGAGATGACATTACAACATCTATCACAACATTAAAAGTTTAAATTCTTGATTTTTCATGCTTCTGTTGTGCACCTGGTACCAATAATTTTTATCAGAGTGATCATGTGAAATTTTTATTCCAAGAAAATTTAAATTTATTTTAAATTCATGAAG
Source organism: Viscum album (assembly GCA_963277665.1). Classification (NCBI taxonomy): domain Eukaryota; kingdom Viridiplantae; phylum Streptophyta; class Magnoliopsida; order Santalales; family Viscaceae; genus Viscum; species Viscum album. The sequence continues at coordinate 1,212,723,885 of OY728121.1, forward strand.
GGGGTATCATTATGGTCCAAACTTCATAGATGACAATTCAATCTAACATTGGATGGAGAATTCACGGTCGTCTAAAGTTTTAAATTAGATTAAATTCAATGTTTGTGGGTATAAATTTGAAAACACACACACACACACATATATATATATATATATATTATTTTAACCCAAAGGAAATGACTAATACCATTTTCTTGTGAACTCAAACTTTAGATCAGAGTCCAATGACTAGAACATTCTTCTCCAATGGGATTTTGTTCTATGAATATTTTGAAAATAAAAAAATCAATTGTCAAAATCCAAAAATGATAAGGATTTGATAATTAGAAAAAAAAGGTGATAATTTGGAAAGGTAGATGCTTCCAATATGATACAAGAACAAAAAATAATAATAAATAAAGGTGGTTGGCCATCACAGGTCAACAAGGGGCCAATAATAATAATAATAATAATAAAAGGTGGTGAAAGGAGCCCTGTCATCTACTAGCTTCCATAAAAAGCATAAAAATGTGATTTTAACTTGGGGTGGTGCACCTCCCCCCCATCCATTGTAGTTTAGCTTAAGCCCCCCCCCCCCCAATTTCACCGATGAAGCCCGTGGATCATCCTTCTATCACTATATAGACAAACTACCCCCAACAATCCCCCAAAACCTACGTTCTCTTTCTGCACATGACCTCACTGCCATCCAGGCTTGTCTTCCCCCTCCCTATTATCATGCACCACTATTGCGGTTTCCCCCTCCCATATTAGGCTAGATATTTTTCTGCTCAACCCCGAATCTCCATTCGGCCTCCTATGCTACGGACACCCACAATTTTTGTCGACTGAACACTCCCACTATGCACGCCTTGTCGGCACACACCCAGCCTCACTTTAGGCCTATCGATATTTTTTGCCTCTTTATTTTCATTCTGTAGTGCCACCTCCTGATCAATGTCTCCCATCAACCACTTGTTGATGATCTGCTTTCCCATGGATCTTTGTGCAGCCAGATCCCAAGCTGCTGCCTCCCCTCACAGTATTAGCCAGCTCCACTACGGTCGGCCTCCCACACCTTCTATCAATGACCAGTGGCCAAAATTTGGTCATCCTAGCCAAGTACGGGCCGATTTGGACTCATCTTAACCCTCCTAAACCTTTTTGGGTCTTGATGTGGCCTTAAACCCATTTCAAGGATTTTCTAGGCTGCCTGGGGCCCATGAAATTTTTTAAACATTTCAAAAATTAATTTAAATTTTTTAGAATTAAATTATATTTAATGGGACCAAAAAATAATAATCTTTTAATTAAAATTAATTGATTTATTTTAATTCATTTAATTCCCTCGACAAGTACTTATTACAAATTTAATTTTTATTTTGTATTTAATTTTCATACCAACTGATAATGGGCATCATCTGACCAATTTATGTCTTGAATTTATTTATTTAATTAATTATTTCATTTGTGGTAGATTCATGTAATTAACTAATTAATTATATGGTATTTTCGTCATCTGTTTTCCTTGCTTAATATGTATAAGGGTTTGCATGTCCACGAGAGCAGTATTGTATGTATATTATGCATTCCTGATAACCCCTTATTTACATGTGAGTATTTATTTATTGTGATGGGAAAATTGTAAAACATAGATCGCATCAAGATGAGGTGATATTCTAGATGAGATAAAGATACATTGGACTGGGGCGAAAGTTGTGATATGAGTCAGAGATGACTTAGGTATTTTACCCCTATGGTCATAGTTGATCCATTAAGAATAAGTGGATCAAACAATATCAAATTCTTAAGATCAGTCAAATTGTTTATTTAATTTATGAATCATTAATTATTTTTTTGAATATAAAAGTATACACAAACACATAAAATAATAAACAATTAATGTATAGATTAAAATAAATTAAGATGAGATAGATATTTTCTATTCACTATATAGTCAAGTTATGAGTGTAATCTCATAGTATGTGCATATTCGATAGAAAATTAATTCATTCATCAAGAAATAGAAAAAACCCCTCAAAAAAATATTAAATCATAAACATCTTCCATTGTTTGAATTTGAGAAAAAATAAGTTTACGGGGTGATCTCCATCCATAGTTGAGGGTGAATCCTACTACTGGTGATTTATTATGAAATTAATGGGTTTAATTAACAGAATATGATTGTAAAGAAGTATTAATTGCTATCTTTTTGCATTTTTATAGACAAATATTTGACTAAATCAATTTTATGATTATTAGAAGCTTATAATTCACTAAAAAATTAAAGGATTCTCAAGTTAATGTGATTGTCCAGTTACACTCCAACCTTGAAACTCTCCAAGTAGTGATGTAGACATAGGTTGGACTATGAGGTGAGGTTTAAAGGATCATTTTCCACTAGAATACTCAACCAACTAAGTATTATGAATCGAGTAGTGATATAACGACCTAGGATTTTCATACATAGATATTACATCTTTTTGGATGAATATTCAATACATTAAAAAAACACGGTTGTGGACTATAAAAGTTTAGTGTCTTTGGAGACTAGGTGTACAATCTTCTAATTTAGTGAAATATCTTCAATATGTTTCATAAATATCTCCCCTTTATTACTCTTCACAAGAACACCCTATTTAGAACCTTTCTCCATAACTTGTAGAAAGTAAACATAAGAAAGGGTGAGCTCAGATGTTTGGTAAGGGTAAAAAAGGGAGATACATAAGCATAACATGAATATAAGGGTATGATACATGAGCATAACATTTCAAATCCATACCCTGCATATCAAATATTGTAATCTTGATTCATGACATAAAGATTTTCCGTTAAAAATAAATGAATCATAAGGAAATTAAAGAACATGAGAAATGAAATCATAACATTAGAATAAGACATAGATTTTTGGAATACACATAAGCATAGAAAATCATTTCCATAATAGTCAAGGATCACTGTTATGGCTATTGTAGTGGAATGGGTTAACTCCCCAAACTATCATAGTAGTCAAAGTTCACTCCCAAGACCATCATAGAAAAGAGAGTTCCATACTAAACCAGGTTTATTCCCTATTACAATCATGTCTATCTCATGAGATACAAATATTTACCCAATGAATTAGAGGAAGATATATATCCCACCCATCACATAATGAAAATTATATGTATGTGTTCCAAATTATAATAAAACATTAATAATATTATAACCCATGAAATGAAATGGATTTCATAAAAAATTCATCATATCATAACTTGTGTAAAAGTGATAGGTTTCATATTAATTTCATCATCTCATCAAATCATAACCCATAGAAAAAGAAATAGGTTTCATAAGAATTTTTTTATGGTGTGACCCAAGGAAGATAAAGGGGTTTCATAAACATATTTTCATCATAATACACTCATAAAAATAATAATAATGGTATCATTAGTTCATATCACCAATAAAGAAAAAGTTACATCAAAGTATTTCATTTTAGATGGAAAATGATTTTTGAAGATAAATCACTTGCAATGTTCCTTGAGAGAGATAAATTTTCTTTGAGAATAAATTTTTAAAACATAAAACATTTTGGAAATAATGTTCTTTGAAAATAAACTTGAAAACTGATAAAGGAATCTTTAAAAATCATTTAAAACATATTTTTAGGAAAATATCCTTTCCACTTTGAAAAACACTTTTTAAAACATTTTCAAACTCCTTTTCACTTTGAAATCATTTTTTAAAATATAAAAATTTCCCAGATATTAGAAAAAAAATTTCTTTGAAAATAAATTTAAAAAATTTTAAGGTAATATTGAAATCATTTAGTGGTCATGAAATATATAAATACTATTCATGTCATGCATGTTAAAAACAAATATTCTTTTCACATTTTCAGTAAAAGAAAAAAACATTATTTGAAAAAATACATGCATTTTACATTAAAAACATTTTGTAAAAATTAAAACATGGGTAGAATTTCTTTAATAATCATTTTTTTAACATTAAAACATTTTTTAAAATGTTTTTGGAAAACATGGTTTTGGAATAAAACATATTTCCGATCGAATAGAGAAATAAAGTCAAATATTTTTAAAAAAATATTAATTATTTTAAGTAAAGATGAGTGGTAAAATGGTAAAATTACTTGAAAATACCATGATTAATAAGAGGATAATAAAATTCATGAGTTTATTAAACGAATTGTCATAATATTTTATCATTAGACACATAATCATAACAATCCCAATAAAACAATGAGATTATGACATGAAATCTTGACCACTTTGGTAACTTTGAATCGTAATCCCCAAGAAAGAATAATATAAATGAAACTCACAATATAAATAGGATAAATAATTTCATGATATTATATGTCAAATTAGATGTATATATACCTCATAAAATAATATAGGTGCATAACATAACATATGCCTCAAAGAAGGAGAACTTAGATGAAAATCCAATACCGCTCTAGTAATCTTTTGAATCATAATCCCCAATAGAGAATAACATAAAATGAAACATTAAATATCATTAAAATAAGTATATTAATGATATAAAATGTCAAAATTGGTATTATATACACCACACAAATGAAATGAGTGGTGAATTTGCATATGTCTCTCAAAAATAAAAGAGATATTATAAAATCTCTTACCTTAAGTTTTGAATTCTGTTATACATGTTAAAACATATTGTATAATAAATATAAGTTTATTATAAATATAGTATAGAATAATATTTATATATATCATAACATATTTTATTTTTCGTGACCATTTATTACCCTCTTATTAACAATTCCATGTTAAAGTAATGTTTCGGGTAATAACCGCTTTGTTTTCAATATATGTTTTGATTTTTTATTTTTGTTCCTCTTACTTAGATCATGGTTACATAATATCCATAATGTTAAACATTATATAAATATAATATATATTCATTATATATATATTTATAGTGATCTATAAAATATAGATATAGAAAATGAAATACATCATTCATGGAGATGATAGGTTGTACGTACGCATGAATATTGTTTTCATTTTCTTGACATATTGAAAGAAAGAAATTTAAATGATATATTATCATTCTAAAATCATTTTTATGTAACATATATCACATAATTTCATTAAAACCATCATTATTACCTTCTATATAAAGCGTAAATGAATTAAATTGCTTCATGTGGCGGTAGTCAGTCGTACACACGAGCGACGTTATAGTATTCCCAAAGAATGGAAATCATGAAGAAATATGTGAAATAATAATTAAATAAATATAATAAAATCATAAATATCATATATAAACAATAAATACATCATTATATCCAACCCTGAGAGGTGTTAATGAAAAAAATACATTGTTTTGTGAGTGGTAGTTCGCCCTACACATGAACGATGATTTTGTAACCCATTTGATGGAAGTAGAGATGGTTGTAGGTTAGGACCTTAACATTAAAACATATAAGTATATTTATTATACTTAGGTTATTATTATAACAATCCTACTTTTTGACCAAGGTAAATATTGTTAGTTTTTCTTTTGAATGTCTTATATGGTCCTAATAAAGTCACTTAATCGATCTAAGGAGGTCATGGGAGTTTCTAGGGAGTTTACAAAGCCCAGAGCTCTAAAAAGAAGAAAACAAACTGGACCACATGGTTTATTTGTAATTGTGCAACCCAGGTGCATGGTCATGTGGCTAGTTGCAGAGGGTTTCTAGAACAATTCTTCATGGTCTGTGCCTGGTTAAGGAAATCATGTGCATAGGTCGTGTGATGTTCCCATAGAAGCAATGGGGTGTGCACAATTTGTGCACTGTTTGGAAAATCGTGCATAGAAACTATGTGGGCTAGTTTTAAGGGGAAAATGACCATTTTATCCCGCATCCCTTTTAAGTTCTTATTTCCATTTTCTTATCCCATTTTCGCACAGCAAACCATCCATTCTCCTTGAGCTCCCAAGGTCCCCTACTCCATTGATCATATGTTGCTCCTCCATCTGGTGTCTGATCGTCAATCTATCGGAAGCATTGGATAGGACTCGATAAGGATAACCTCTTATGCCCCTCTTCCTTCATTGAATATTTCCATCTATTATGATATTTAGAAGTAGTCTCTTTCACCCTATTTTCAGGGCATAGGATGTAAAATCAAATCTACTCTAACCTATTTTGAATATGAGGCTGATACTCAGATAGTTGTTATCTACGGCTCTAAGGTAGGTGGTCACGTAGTTTTTCCTTTGAGATTTGGTTGTTTTACTTTTAATCTCATTGCGTTGTGGGCCATCCTTTGCTGAGATCCTTTGATGTGTTTATTCATTCATGTCTAATTGACCCTAGAGTGATGATTTATGTTAATTTATTCACTTTTAGGGGTTCTGTTATCACCCTTTCTCAGCACGGACACCCAAGGGGTGTTCCCCCCAAATTGGCCATTTTTGGCCAATTTTACCTAGATGCCAATTATGGGTTATGGCTTCTGGAATGGTTTTTAAATGATTTTTTCTTTGTCCCACATGTATTCTAACCAATCTAAAACACCCCATGGGTTTTTGGACCTATATGTCTTGGATTTTCCAAATTAACTGTGTGACTATTTGACTTGGCCTTTTTACTTGATTTGAGCCTTTGTAAATAGAATGGCCCTGTTAGAAAAATGGAAGGGGTGACTTGTATAGGTTGGCTAGGATAAGATAGCCTAAAACCTTATAAATTATATGGCTTAAATGGAATGTATTAATGGATGTCATGGCCTCTCCTTTGTTGTGTATTATCATTAAATGCATTGCATAGTAATTGCTTGTTTAACTTGAAATGGTGTAGGATGGTTTGCCTTACATTTCATAATGTGAATGTCTTTATTTTTGGAATGCCTATGCATTTTATAAAATGTGGGTGGTAGGAATTATAGCCCTGATCCATTCTATAAAATGTGTGTGGTATGCATTATATCCCCAAGCCATTCTGTGAAATGTGGGAGGTATACATTATAGCCCCGAGCCATTCTGTAAAATGTGGGCAGTAGGAATTATTGCCCTGAGCCATTCTGTAAAATGTGGGTGGTAGGAATTATATCCCCAATCCATTATTTTAAATGTTTGTGGTAGGAATTATATCCCTAATACATTATATTAAATGTGGGTGGTGGGAAATATAGTCATGTGATATTTATATCAATATATATATATATACCAGGTAACATACTTAGACATTATAGGAATTATTTGAAGTAGGTAGACCCACCAAGTGTCCTTTAGGAACTTGAGCGGGAGGGTAATGGTTTAATTCAATATTGATTTACTTTCTTTCTATTATATGTACACTGATTACTTACAAGAGCCACTCAGATTACCAATAGACACCATTGGGGGTGGCCTACTGAGATTTATCTCACACCCTATTCGGGTCACCTTTGGAACCCTAGAAGACTGTTTTCCTGTAGGTACTGTTAGAGGTAAGAACCAATCTTCTATTTGGTCACTCTTTGCTTAGATGGATTTTAGGAGTAGAGGAATAGGCTTAGGCTCGAGATACTATGGAGTATCTTCTAGATTTTTTTTCACTTTTGTAGTACTGTACTATGTATATCTATTTTATTATTTTGTTCCCATTTGTACTAGAATTTCAAGCATTCATGCTTGTACCAGACACCTCTTATAAGGCTTTTGGTTACATTGTTAGTTTTCCACTATATATCTCTTTCAGTCTTTTACTATTTATTTATATTGTCTTTTGATTATGCTTCTGATATTGTATGTTTATATTACACCATTGTGTACTATGACATGGGAGTAAATTCTCCCCACCGATTTCACCATCAAAACCCCCACTGGTATTCAGAAACTCCTGGTTTATGGGGAGACGCATCGAGGTCATGTGGCCAACCAGGCTCAGGGAACGGGTTACATGGCAGTCGGGTGTGGGACGTCACAATGTGGTATCATAGGATGTTTATTTTATTGATTTACTATTTAGAAACAATATATTGGAGATTGGAAATGCATGGGACTTGGTTATAAGTTGTGCTTGGGTGTCACGAACCCATATACGGGGTAAGGACCAAGTTTCTTGAGTCATTTCTATTATTGATTCTGTTATTACTATTGATTTCATTTCACTATTGGGTTCTTTACATGTCTTGTGATTTTATTGATATTGATGTTATTGAAATTGTGATTTCATTATTCGACATAATGAGATGAGGGTTATGTGTTGGAACATGCATCACGATAGGTATAATATGAATAGGCCATGCATTTTTCTATGTCATGTTTAAATTTTCAGTAATTATTTCCTATTGTATATTATTGTGTCTTGTTATATATATACAATGGTGTTGATACTATTCTGCAGGATTTGGATCATTCTATGGTGTGACTAGTGGGTGCCACTCTATGATTTATAAGGTGTATGGGCTCTTATGGATTGGAAAATGGAATTCCAACTAGTTGACCATTTTAAGAATGATATAATCACATAGATAAGCACAATTTAAAATGAAAATGAAATCCAAGTAAGTTTCATATTTTGACTCATAAGGTGTATGGGCCCTTATGGGAAAGAAAATGACATATCATTGGACTCAGCTATTTAAAGTGACTTACAATTTGAGAACAACCTTTTTCCACATTCCTAACTTAGAAACTTGAACTGAACCTGACCATAGTAGTAGTTAGGGGTATTCTTCATTCTTATGGCCTGTTAAGGTCTATTCTAGCATCTAATCCTAGATTTGGAAGTAGGAAGAGAGGCATGTTCATTCTTAATAAGGAATTCGTACCTTTCCTAGTACCTTAAATGAAATTCCCTAAATTGATTAAATCTCTTTTGAGATGTTCATTTGGAATTGTAGCAATGTGCCTCTACAACGTCCTCCATTCATGCACCCTAAGGGCAGCAATGAATATGTTCCTGAGGTAGAGAGCCCAGTGCCACTATGTGTTCTTCCAGTCAAACCACATTTGGTCCCTCCTCCTATACCTGAATTGGGTACTGATACCTAGTTTTGAGAGGGATTCTTGTATATGATTCAAAATATTCAAGGTGGGGTGTGACCTGCCTCAAGCATGGCATATTTGACTCGTGAGTTTCAGCAACAGCATCCTCCTACTTTCTCAGGGGAGGAGGACATTTTTCTATGGATTCCTAGAATGAGGAAATTCTTTCTATCTTTGAGAACCTAGAGACGCCTCTAGATCAATGGGTCAAGCTAGCTATCTACATGCTACATGACTTATCCAAGAAGTGTTGGGATGTCATCACCCAGGCAGGCCAGTATAGAGAGATGGTTTGGGCTGACTTCTAGACTATGTTCTATGACTACTTCTTTCCCCATACTCTAAGGGATGGTTGAGCTAGTGAGTTCATGAATCTGTTATAGGGGACCATGTCAATCATGGAGTACTCATCATGTTTCACTGAGTTGTATTGTTTCTCTCCTTCTCTAGCCACTGATGACATTATGGCTACTAGGTTATTTGAGGATGGGTTATGTTACGCCATTCAATCACAGGTCAAAATTTTCAGGCTAGCCACTATTTTTGATACTGTCAACCAAACTCTAATTATAGAGAAGAATCTGAGAGATGTTGAGGCTACAATCCAGGGCGGTTTAGAACTGAAATATTCTAATGGATCTTCTTCTAAGCAAAAGTGACATTTCAGGGAGTCTTGTGGAAGTAGTGGTTGTCAGGATCCTTCCACTGGAGGTTCTTCTATCTATCACTAGTGCGAAGTTATAGGGAATTACAAGAGGTAGTGCACAAGAGATCCAGTTGAATGTAGAGGTTGTTTCAGGATGGGTCACCTCCACTATTTTTATATATTATTCTCCCTCTAGTGACTAGTGAGAAAGGATCTGAACCTACCCCTTAGTCGGGAGTGGGGTTAGTAGTATCACGACAGTCAGATAGCTGAAATATCACCAGTAGATTAGGCTGAGGTGGTGGTCTAGATAGAGGAAATTAGAAATATGATTGTTAGTGCCAGAAAAGAAAGCCTACTTAGGGTAGTCAGGCAGTGACTCGGGGTCGCAGTACATGCTAGTTACATATAGTTCATCCTATGTCGTAGTAGCAGATCATTGGACCTTCTACTATATGAGGTATTATTCTAGTAGCCTCCACTTTAGTGTATACTTTTTTGATACAAGAACTTCTCACTCATTCATGTCTGAGGTAATCACTAAAATTCTAGGTCTCAAATTTAAATATTATAATGGCGTCATGACACTAGATACACCCTTAGGTATCTATTCAGAGGATGTTCTCCACTTTTAAAACTATCCCCTTAAGATAGACGGTTACCTTTTTGAATAGAACCTATACATTCTAGAGATGAAAGGTTTCAACGTAATCCTCAGGGTGGATTGGTTAGTTACATACAGAGCCCATATTGACTGCTATCATAGTAGGTTGATGTTTAAATCACTAGAGGGTATTACGCACATTCATATGGGTGAATGGGATGTTTCTGCGACATGATCAGGACTCAAGTAGTAGAGGTTGGGTAGTGTTATGGAAAAGGTTTTCAATATTTACCTAAATGATCAGGGGTTGAAACCCTCTTTTTTTGCCTCTCGAAGTGGAGTGCTTCAGAGAAGTTTTTTTAATGACTTCTGTGGTTTTCCTCCAAAGAAAGAGGTAGAGTTAACTATTGAGATGGTTCTAGGAACAACACCTATGGCCATTACTCTATATAGTATGGAACCTAAGGATATTTTGGAGCACAAAAATTAGTTTGAGGATCTGGAGGCGAAAGGTTTTATACACCCCAACACTTCTCCTTGGGGTTCACCTATCCTCTTTTCCAAGAAGGTGGATAGTACCCTTAGTCTTTGCATGGATTTCTATCGGTTGAATCAACTGACTATCAAGAATCAGTATCCCTTTCCCAGAATAGACAACTATTTAATAATATTCAAGGAGAAAAGATGTTTTAAAAGAAATATCTAAGGTTAGGCTATCATCAGGTTCATGTTAGGACTTAATAAATACCTCGCATAGATTTCAGGAGCAGTTATGATCTTTACTAGTACCTGGTAATGTCATTCAGACTTACGAATGAACCTTCTATCTTTATGGATCTTATGAACTGTGTTTTCCACCCATATCTAGATTCGTTTTTTGTATTCTTCATAAAAGATATCTTGGTGTATTCTCACTCAATACACAATTATGAAACTCATCTTAAGATCATGTGGAATACACTGAGATATCACCAGCTCTATTCTAAGCTCAGTAAATGCCACTTCTGGATCAATAGAGTCCACTTCCTGGGCTATATCATTTTGGAGTTAGGAGTTTCTATTGACCCATAAAAAATGAGGGTTATGGTTTTTTGGGAGCATCCCATGAACATATTTGATATTTGGAGTTTCTTGTGGATTTCTAGATACTAAAGATTATTCATTTAGAATTTCTCATGCCTTATAGCACAACGCATAGGCTTGAAGAGGGAGGGTGTGAAGTTTGAATGGTCAGATTATTGTGAAGCATCCTTTCAGTAGTTGAAGGGTGGGATTACTTCAATATCAATACTAATTCTTCCAGATCTAGGTCGGAATTATATAGTCTATTGTGATGCATCAGGTATCGATATTGGATCTATTATAATCTAGGATGATCGGGTCATTGCATATGGTTACCATCAGTTGAGGGCTTAGGAGTAGAATTACCCAAAGCACACCCTTGAGCTCTCTGCTATTGTTCATGCCTTACATTATTGGAGACACTATTTATTGGGAGAGAGTTTTGTGGTGTTCACATACCACAAGAGCCTCAAATAAATCTTTACATAACAATATTTGAATCTCAGGCAGTATAGGTGGGTCGATTACCTGCAATATTTTTATTTTGAACTTTCCTAAACTCTAGAGAAAGGGAATTCAGTAACTGATGCTCTAAGATGAAAGACTCAGACACAGGTAGTTTAGGAGTCCAGTGATGAATGGAAGCTTATGGATTTATCCTTGGAGATTCACATTGAGGTTAAAGAGGACCATGTTTAGACTGTCCTCTCATCCTTAGCAATGACATCTACTCTTATAGAATGATTAAGGCCGAGACAACTATCTAATCTTGAAGGTCTAGTCCTATGGGAGAGTATCGGATGATGACACATCTTCTGGTTTTATGGTCGATGGGGATGATACTATTCTATTTCGGGGGTGTTTGGGTCTCAGAAGACATCATAGAGGAGCTGATGGTGGATTTCCATGCCTTAGTATGGGCAGTTCACCCTGGTGTCACCAAAATGTATCCAGATTTATAGAATCAATATTGGTGGCCCAGCATGAAACATGAGATAGCCAATTTCATTACACGATGTTCCACCTTCCAGTAGGTGAAGGCCAAACACCAACATCCGGAAGGGATTCTTCAGCCATTGTCCATTCTCGAGTGGAAATGGTATGATGTTATGATGGACTTCATAATAGGAATACCCAGATCACCTCATGGCAATGACGTTGTATGGGTTTTCATTGATCATCTAACTAAGGTCACACATTTATTACCTATGTGAGAGACCTTCTCTATTGATAAGCTAGTAAGATTGTACGTCAAGGAGGTGGTAATTTTTCATGGAGATCCTTGTTCTATTATTTCTGACAGAGACTCTCATTTCACCTATCAGTTATGTAAAGGGTTGAATAAGGCCTTGGGTGTGAAATTAATTTTGAGAAAATCCTATCACCCTCAGAATTATGGGAATATGGAGTGTACTTTTTGGGTGTTATGGGATATGCTCTATGTGTGCATTCTTGACTTTGGGGGTACCTGGGAGAAACACATTCCCCTCATCAAGTTTTCTTATAATAACAGATTATATGCTGCCATTGAGATGACTCCCTATGAAACCTTGTATGATAGGCCTTTTTTCTTTCCTCTGTGTTGGTTTGAGGTAGGGTAAGCAGTTGTCCTTGGGCCTCGTCTCGTGCAGGAGACTTCAGAGGAGGTTTAACTGATTTAAAAGCATATGTTGATAGATTAATCTAGACAGTAGTCTTATGCCAATAAGCACCATAAACCTCTTGAGTTTGAGGTCAGAGAATGTATTTTCTTTAAATTATCACTCAGGTTGGGGAATATACATATTTGGAATCAAGATAATCTATAACGGAGATTTGTTGGACCCTTCGAGGTTGTGAAGTGAATCAGAACACTGTCTTACTAGTTGGAACTTCCTCATAGATATCATTCCATGCATGATGTCTTTCATGTATCTCAACTTCATCAGTATTATCCAGACCCATATCATGTCTTTCAGCTAGATGTGGTTAAGTTGGATATGGATGCTTCCTTCAAGGAGTATCTAGATTGTATTGTCGGGGAATGAAGACACTCTGAGGTAGGTATGTTCCTATTATATGGGTTTTTTGGTATCATATATAGGTACAAGACGAGACCTAGGAGTGGAAAGTTTATGTACAAATTCAATGGCTATAAATCCTTGCAGACAGTACCTCTTTACCCTCAGAAGGACAACTTGGGGATGAGTTTCTATAAGGAGGGGAGGTTGTAACGACTCTACTTTTTTACCGAGGTACGGATCATTATTTTTTATTTTGAATGTATTATATGGTCCTAATAAAGTCACTTAATCAAGATAAGTAGGTCACGGGAGTGTATAGGGAGTTTTCAGATCCTATATCTCTAAAAATGGGAAAACATACTAGGCCACACGGTTTGTATGCAACCGTGAGACCTAGACACAAGGTCATGTGGCCGATTGAAGAGGGTGTCTAGAACCCTTCTTCATGGTCTATTCATGGTTAAGGAAACTATGTGTAGAGTCCATGCGAGGTTCCTAGAGAAATAGTGGGGTGCATATGGTTTGCGCACGGTTTGGAAAACCCTGCACAAAAATTGTGCGACCCAATTTTAAAGGAAAAATTACCATTTTCCCCTCCTCCCTTTTAAGTTATTATTTCCATTTTATTCTCCCATTTTCATGCAGTAGGCCATGAATTCTCCTTGATCTCCTAAGGTCCCCTCCTCCTACAATCATATGTTTCTCCTCCATCTATTCCCAATCATCAATCCGTGAGAAGCATTGGATAAGCCTTGGAAAGGCTAACCTCTTGTGCCCCTCTTCCTTCGTTGAATCTTACCATCTATTGTGCTATTTAGAAGCACACTCTTTGCCCTATTTTCATAGAGTTTCATGGAAAATAATATCTACTCCAACATACTCTAAATCTAAGGCTGATACTCAACAAGTCATCATCTATAACCCTAAGGTGGCTAGTCACGTAGTTTTCCCTTTGATATTTGGTCGTTTCACTTTTGATATTGTTGTGCTATGGGCTGGACTTTGTTGATATCCTTTGATGTGTTGATTCATTCATGTTTAATTGACCCTAGAGTTATGACTTATGTTAATTTATTAAGGTTTAGGGGTTTTGTTATCACCCTTTCTCAGCACTGACACCCAAGGGGTGTCCCCCCCAAATTGGCCATTTTAGTCCAATTTTACCAGGATGTCAATTATGGGTTATGGCTTCTAGAATGATTTTTAATTGATTTAGACATTTTCCCATGTGTATTATGACCAATCTAAAACACCCCATGGGTGTTTGGACCTATATGTCTTGGAATTTTCAAATTTCCCTATGACTATTTGACTTGGCCTTTTTCCTTAATTTGAGCCTTTGTAAATAGAATGGCCCTATTAGGAAAATGGAATTGGTGGATTGTATTGGTTTTCTCAGATAAGATAGCCTAAAATCTTATAAATGGTATGGATAAAATGGAATGGATTAAGGGATGTCATGGACTCTTCTTTGTTGTGTTTTATCATTAAAGGCATTGCATAATAATTGCTTGTTTAACTTGAAATGTTGTAAGATAGTTTACCTTACATTTTGTAATTTTAATGCCTTTATCTTTGGTATGCTTGTGAATTCTATAAAATTTGGGTGGTAGGAATTATAGCCCAAATACATTCTATAAAATATGGGTGGTAGGCATTATAGCCCTAGGCCATTCTATGAAATGTGGGCGGTAGGAATTATAGCCTCGAGCCATTCTATAAAATGTGGGTGGTAGGCATTATAGCCCCAATCCATTCTATAAAATGTTTGTGGTATTAATTATATCCCCGATCCATTCTGTTAAATGTGAAAGGTAGGAATTATATCCCCAAGACATTTTGTTAAATGTGAGTGGTAGGCAATATAGACTCATTCCATTTATATCAATATGTATATATATACCAAATGACATACTCAGGCATTCCAGTAATGAGATGAAGTAGGTAGACCCATCGGGTGTCCTTTAGGAACTTGAGCAAGAGGGTAATGGTTTAATTCAGTATTGATTTACTTTACTGTTATTAACTACACACTGATTACTTATGAGCACCACTTGGATTACACGTAGACACCATTGGTGGTGGCCTACTAAGATTTGTCTCACACCCTATTTGGGCCTCCTTTGGAACCTGAGAAGACTGTTTTCATACAGGTGCAGATAGAGGTAAGAACCACTCTTCTAGTTGTTGAATCTTTTCTTAGATGGATTTTAGGAGCAGAGGATCAGTCATAGGCTCAAGATGTTATGGAATATATTGTGTATTTTGATTCACTTTTGTACTACTATACTATGTATTTATTTTTTCTACTTTTGTTCCCATTTTTACGAGCATGTAATG
Source organism: Viscum album (assembly GCA_963277665.1). Taxonomy (NCBI): domain Eukaryota; kingdom Viridiplantae; phylum Streptophyta; class Magnoliopsida; order Santalales; family Viscaceae; genus Viscum; species Viscum album. The sequence continues at coordinate 1,212,739,510 of OY728121.1, forward strand.
CATGCATACTTGAATCAAAAACTGCCTATGAGGCTTTTGGTTACATTGTTAGCCTTTTGTTGTATCTCTAATTTAGTCTTCAACTATATACTTATACTGTATTTTGATTATGCTTCCATTATTGTATATTTCTATTACACAGATTTATACTATGACATGGGTGGTAAAGTCTCCCTGCTAATTTCACCATCAAAACCCCTACTTCTAGTTGGCATCTCCTAACTTATGGGAAGACGTGCTAGGGGTCATGTGGCCAACCGACCTCAGGGAACGGGTTACATGGCAGCCGGTTTCAGGATGTCACAATTATATAAGCATGTTATAATAATAATTTAAGGAGGATGAGTAATAAATAAAACAAAAATTCTCATTGATGAATGTTACCTCTTCTTTGGGTATCCTGCTTAGGGTTTCACCAGAATCCTTCCTAGGTTGGATTTATAACCAAACTAAGGATTATATGGTGAGATTAGGGAAGTTGGGAAGTGATTTGGGCATGTATTTGCCTAACCAAAAAATTTTTAAGGTGTGAATAGAATAGGATAAGGGGTAACCTGTTATAAGGGTGGTGAGTGGCACACTTGTAATTTTTTTGAAAGAAAAAATCCCACCCACGTTTTTTCTTGTCATAAGGCTCAAATAATGTACCATTATTAAGACTATAAGTGATAAGGTCTAAATATTTCTATAAAATATTTTTTATACAATTTTGGGCTATTATTTAACACTTTTTTTAATTTTACCCCCCTCCCCCATTAAACCCATTTTACCTTAATCGCAATAAATACTTTTTACTATTTTTACTATTTATTTTGGTCAAAAATTTATTTGAAATTATTAAATAATTGAATTTATTATTATTTCAAATATGAAATCCATTTTTCCTATTTCTATTCACATAATTGGAGAATTTTAATTTAAAATTAATCCTACAAATGTGATGAGAAAGTAGGTTTTTTAAAGAAAAAACATTCAAAAGTTTACAAAGTTTTTATATCAAAATTCAATCTGAAATTGGTTCCAATGAACTAAATTAGATTAATGGATATATAATTATACTATTTTTTCTTTAAAACCATTTTAAAATATAATTTAACTTTATAAATAAATTAAATTAAATGGATGTTTTCAATTAAAATTCAGTATTTTTCACTATTCATTAAAAAATGAAACTTTTCAAAAAAAATCCCAAAAATTAACCTTAAGATAATTTTTACATGATGATTTAAAAAAATTAGTTTATTTTATCAAATAAATTTTATAAAAGTGTTAAAAATTAATTTTAAATTATGTACACAAAGCGTGGTTAAACCGTCCTTTAAAAAAAATACAGATTTTCAGAAAAAATTTCTTTTAAATGATTATTATTTTATTTATAATCAATAAATAAAAATAATTTTAATAAATTAGTTAGTACTATTAATACTCACCTATTTCAATTTCTAGGTGATAAATATCATATTAAATAATAATATTTTACTAATATTTCATGTTTCATCTAAACTTGGTATGGCATGTAACTCAAGATAAAATCAGTGTTTCATGTATCATAAGCTTAACTCGGTGTTATTTGTACTGAAATATATAGAAAATATTAAATTTATTTGAAAATATATATTTCCCAAATTCTCGATGTGTTGTATTCTACCCCCCTTAAAATGAATTTATCCCTCCAAATTCATCACTTTGGTACCAACAACTGAGGATTATTCTACCTCATTACATACTTAGGTTCCTATGTAGCTTTTTTAAGCTAGTGGTTTTTCCACAAAACATTGAACAGGTAAGTGGTACTATTTCATAGAACTTTCTCTATTTGATTCAAAATCTACACCAGTTGTTCCTTATAATAAATATAATGTTCAAGTGGTGTGAACTCTGAGTTCAGTACATGTGATGGATCAGGTATATACTTCCTCACGAGTGATATATGGAACACATCATGAAATTGATATAGGTTCAGTGGAAGATCCAAATGATAATCTATTATCCCGATATAATCAATTATTTTAATGGGACTGATATACCAAGGGATTAGTTTTCCCTTCTTTCTTTCATGGAGAAATTCATAGAAAGACCTTCCTACCAACTTCAAATTATAGATCATTCTATGGATTATTAGCATAAAATTTATATCAATATTTTATAGTTCTTACTTTTTTTAAATGGCTATAACCTCCTTTTCGAAATCAGAATCTTACTCAGGCTCTAATAGCTTTCTTTCTGAAACTTCATTCATGTACATTGGAGTTTTACACTTCTTTCCATAAAGGGCTTCATAAGGATCCATCTGAATGCTTGAGTGAAAGCTATTGTTGTAAGAAAACTCAACTTGAGGAATATTTTGATCCCAAAAACCATTTAAATCCATGGAATAATATCTTAGAATATCCTCTATGGTTTGAATTATTCTCTCAAACTAACCACATGTTTGAGGATGATACATAGTGATGAAACTCAACTCTATATCAAGTATTTGCTAAAGACTTCACCAAATCTTCAAGGTAACCACTAGATTTCTATAAAATACAATTGAATGTGGTACTCTATACAACCTTACCACTTTATTAATGTATATTGTGGAAATTATATCCAAATAGAAATATTATCTAATAGCAATGAAGTGTGAGGATTTTTTAATGTGATTGACTATAACCCATATTTATCTCAAAATCAAAGATAAGATAAACCCTAAAGGTTACCTATACCTTTAATCATATATACAAAAAAATTAAAGGCATTCATACTCAAATAACTTTTTTACTATATACAAAATAAAATGTTTTAATTTTCATAAATTTATCTTAAAATATCCTTAATTTTGATAAACTCTCATCACATAAAACCTCAAAAGGGGTGTGAATGAATTTTAAATTATTATCAACAATAAACTCATAAACCCTTTATAGTATCCATTACTCTTAAGTTAATATTACCCGAAGAAATATATGTTTCCAAAATATAATTCACCCTTTATTCTCTAAATACACTCTTATCTTATTAAAAACATTTCCATTGAAATATTGGGTTTAACAGTATACCAATATAATATTAAATGTGATTTAATTATTCTATAATTCATGTATATGAATATAATAACATGAAATTTCACTAAAGGATAAACAATTATTTTCATAGGGATCATTCATACAAAATCAAACATGAAATTCCCAACTAAGGAGGCAAGGATTAGTGTGCCCTAATTTCCATGATTCACTTCAACCATCATGATTGAATAATATTTCCCTTTTTAATTTGTCTTAAAAGGTTGTTGGAATTTTTCGTTGTTATTAACCCTTGTATTTGGGAACATGTTATCACAATTCCCAAACTTCTTATAATTTAAACAATAAAGTGTGGTAGATGAATTCTATGGATCTTTCTCATTATTTTAATCATTATAAAACTTATTCCAATCACTTTGGAATTCATCCTCTATATGAAATTCCATTCCACACATAAAACATTTAGTGGTACCCTTAAGACAATTTCCTCCATGATTATTCCTAGACTTTGAGCATAAAAGAAATATTATATTCGTCTCTATATGGTTCTTAGATTTTCCTTTGAATTACATATTTATCATCTTATCCAAACCATGATATTGGTACATAACTCCAACCTCCATTTCCATATTGATCACACATTGAAAAATCTCTTCATAACTACTTAATTTTATTATGGATAACTCCCTTCAGAGACTTGATTTTAAGTCTCTAAAGAATTGATCAACCATACTTTCATGTTGGGTGATAATACCAGAATAATACCTTGAAATTATTGTAAAATTTTCCTCATATATGACAATAGATTCATCATCCTTTTGTCTTAGATCAAGGAACTTATTATACATATTCATATGAAGAGTATGAGGAAAGAACTTATTGAAAAATAAATCTTATAACTCATCTCAATCCATGGATTAAATTTCATCTTGTTGCCTCATATTCTTGATAAGAGTCCACCGTTGATCTACTTCACCTTCCAAATGGTTGAAAACAAAAATGAATTTATCATAATCTGAATATTGGATGATGGAAAATATCTTTTCAGTGGTGTTGATTCATTGCTCAGTGACTAGTGGATCAAAATACCCACTGAAAGAAGGTGTAAATTTCCTCATGAAGGACTCTATACAATATTGTTCCCTCTTTTCCTTATTTGGGAGTCTATTACGATTCATATATTGATAAAGTTGTGTGATTTTAGCAACAAGATTTTTCATTCCATCTCCCATAACATTTGGTTTCTTAAGAGGATAATCATTTCATTTTCTACCACACTCAGAATTAACATGGATCCTTTGGGTTCCATCTATTGACTAAAACCAAAATCATAGTGTGATCAACATTAATCATATTAGGGAACCACATAATCCTGAAAAATAACTTATAGGGTGTTTTAATCATGAAAAAATCATTTCAATATATGAAATATTAGTCTTATACTAGTTCATTCATAGTCACCATCTATTTAAGTCTTTCATGGTCGTTTGTAAAGAGTTTGTGAATTTCCAAATCATATCCCTCGAGAGTTTCAAACCATGTGTGTAGAGAGGCCTACTTTCATGTACCAGGTAATTATTGATTCCAGTTCAATGTGCCCTTTTCAGATTTAATACCCCTAGGTACCTTTGTGCCAAAGCCACATCCACTTGTAGTGTATAGACATAGATGTAATTTCTTGGAAACCTCTCACTCTATCCTTTACCAAAATTAAAGTACATTTTACTATACTTTGAATCATCCTTATACTTATCATAAAACATATCCCTATTCATATACTTAGATATATCCATAGGGATTTCACTAAAGTTTTATCATCCTAGTTTCTAAAGGTTAACTAAAACTTTCCTCTAATACCAACTATGAAAACCTAATATTTTCATACATAGATATTATATCTTTTTAAATGAATATTCAATACATTACAAAAACACATTTTTTAGAAATGTAATAGATTAGTGTCTTTGGATACTAGGTGAACAATATTATAATTTGGTGAAATATCTTTAACATATCCCATAAATATATCTCCCTTTAGTAGTTTTTTCAAACATACCCTACTTAGAACCTTTCTTCATAACATTTGAAAACCATACCTTGCATATAAAAGATCATAATCTTGAGTCATAACATAAATATTGGCAGTTAATAAGACATGAATCATAATGAAATAAAATAAAATGATCCATGATAGAATAAAATTGGAATAAGACATAGATTTGTGTCATACACATAAGCATATAAAATCATTTACATAGTAGTCAAGGCTTGCTTACAAGGTTATCGTAGTGGAATGGGTTCACTACACAAACCATAATAGTAGTAAATGTTCAATTAGAATATCATCATAGTAGAAAAATTACCTTAATGAACTTGGTTCACTACCCGTTCTAGTCCTTTATATCCCATGAGATATAAATATTTACCCAATGCATTGGAGAGAGATATAGGTCCTACCCATTGCATAATGAAAATTATATGTATGTGTTCCACAATATAATAAAAAATTAATCATATTATAACCCATGAAATTAAATGGGTTTCATAAACATTTAATCATATTATAACCTATGGAAAATAGATAGTTTTCATAATCATTTCATCATCTCATCAAAGCACAACCTATAGAAAAAAGAAATGTGTTTAATAATAATTTTGTCATGGTATAACTCACGAAAGATTAATGGGTTTCATAAATATATTATCATAATAAACCATTCATAAAAATAATAATAATGGTATCCTTGGTTCATATCCCCAGTAAATTAAAATTTACAACAAAGGATGCAATTTTAGATGCGAAATTATTTTTAAAGTTAAATCACTTGGAATGTTTTTGGAGGGAGATAATTTTTATTTGAAAATATTTTTTTAAACATAAAACATTTTGGAAATAATTTTCTTTCAAAATAAACTTGAAAACTTATTAATGAATATTTAAAAATCATTTAAAACATTTTTTTGAGGAAAATATCTTTTCCGATTTGAAAAACACTTTTTAAAAAAAATTCAAAATACATTTCATTTTGAAACCATTTTTTTAAAATATAAAAATTTCCCAAATATCAAGGAAAATATTTTCTCTGAAAATAAATTTCAAAAAATGTCATGGATTATTGAAATCATTTAGTAGTCATGAAAATAGGAAATATTTCTCAGGTCATATATGTTAAAAACAAATATTCTTTTCATGTTTTCAGTAAAATCCAAATAGGAATTGTTTGGAAAACAACATGAAGATTCCTTAAAAATTTGTAAAAATTACAACAAGTGTAAAAATTTATTTAATGGAGAATTTTTGGAATGTTAAAACATTTTTGAAAAAAGTTTTTGAAAACATGGTTTTTGAATAAAACAAATTATCGACCTAAGAGAGAAATAAAGTCATATTTTCTTAAAAACAATTCTAAATTATTTTAAGTAATAAACTATAAAATTTATTATTACTTGAAAAATATCATAACTAAATAGAGTATAAAAAAATTCATGAGTTTCTTGAGATATGTATTATAATATTTTATCATCTTATTCATAATCATAAGCAATCCTGATAAATTTTGAGATTGTAACATAAAATATTTACCACTTTGGTAACATTGAATCATAAGCACCATGAAGGAATAACATAAATAAAACCTAAAATATCATGAGGATAAATAAATTCTTGATATTACATGTAAAATTTTTTTTATATACACCTCATAAAAGAATATAGGTGCATAACATAACATAAGTCTCAAAGAGGGAAAATTGAGACAAAAATCTCTTACTGCTTTTGTTATCTTTTGAATAATAAGCCCAAATAAAGAATAACATCAAATTAAACATTAAATATCATTAAAATAAGGATATTCATGATATAAAATGTCAAAATGGGTAGTTTATACACCACATAAATGAAACAAGTGGTGAATTTTCATATGTCTCCTAGAAATAAAAGAGACACTAGAAAATATCTTACCTTAAGTATTGACTTCCTTCATACATGTTCAATAATCATGTAAAATAAATATAAGTTTATTATAAATATATTAAAGAACAATATTTATATATATCATACCATATATACTTTTCTTGTGACCTTTTATTACCCGTTTATTAACATTTCCTTGTTAAAGTTATGTTTCAGGTAATAATTACTTTGTTTTTCGTATATGTTTTGATTTTTGATTTTTGGTCCTATTTCTTTTATCATGGTTAAATAATATTTATAATTTTAAAAATTATATAAATATCATATATATTTAACATATATATATATACTTATAGAAATCTGTTAAATATAGAGATATAAAATGAAATACACCGTTCATGGAGGCGGTAGGTCATATGTATGCATGAACGTTGTTTCCATTTTCTCAGCGTATTGAAAGAAATAAAGTAAAATGATATATTATAATTATATAATAATTTTTATGTCATATACATCACATATTTTCATTAAAACCATCCTTATTACCTTACATTTAATTTGTGAATGAATCAAATCGCTTCGTGAGGCGGTAGTCTGCCGTACACACGAGCAACGTTATCGTATTCCCAAGAAATAGAAATCATGAAGGAATGTATGAAATAATAATTATAAAATAATAATAATATCATAAATATCATATATAAACAATAAATCCATCATTATATACATCATTGAGAGGTGTTAATGGAAAAATTAACGACATCAGTTCGCAAAGCGGTAGTCCTCCTTACACACAAATGATGATTTCATAACCCATTTGATGGAAGTGGAGATGGTTTTAGGTCATGAAATTAACATAAAAATATATGATTATATTTAAGATACTAGTTTTATTATATCATAATATTAAAATAATAATTTAAGGTGGTGGAGGAATAAATAAAACAAAAAACACTAGTTGATTAATGCAGCATCTTCTTCGGGTATCCTCCTTAGGGTTGCACCAAAATCCTTCCTATGATAGATTTATGTATAAAATATGGATTATATAATTATAAGAGAGATTTTGGAAAGTTATTTGGGTAGGTATTTTCTGAACCAAAAGGGTTTTAAGGTGTGAAGAGGACATAATAATGGGTGGCCTTTTTAAGTGAGGTGAGTGGAACGCTTATATTTTTTTTAAAAATAAAGAATTCAACCCCTATTGTTTCATGCCAAAAGACTTAAATAATATATAATTCTTGATACTAGAAGGTATAAGTTCTAAATATTTCCATAAAATAGTTTTTATACAAGTCTTGAATTATTTTTAGCCCTTATTTCTTTTAACCCCCACCCCCACCCCACCCTAGTAAACCCATTTTTACCTTAACCACAGTAAATAATTGTTTTTGTTTTTACTATTCATTTTGGGGAAAAAATTAAGTTGAACTTATTAGATAATATAAATTATTCTTATTTCAAATAAGAAATCCATTTTTTTCCAAATTCCATTTACATAAGTGGAAAATTTTAATTTAAAATTAATCCTGGACATGTGATGAGAAAGCGAGTTTTTTTAAGAGAAAATGTTCAAAAGTTTACAAAGTTTTTATATCAAAAATCAATATGAAATTGATTCAAATGACCTAAATTATATTAATGGATATGTAATTGAACTCATTTTACTTTAAAACCAATTTAAAATATAATTTAACTTTATAAATAAATTAAATTAAAAGGCTATTTTTAATTAAAATTTAGTATTTTTCATTATTCATCAAAAAATGAAAGTTTTCATAAAAATTCAAAAAATTCAACCTAAGATAATTTTTACATGATGGTTTAAAAAATTAATTTCATTTTATCAAATAAATTTTCAAAAATTGGTAAAAATTATTTTTAAATAACGTGTGCAAAGCGCAACTAAACCATCCTTTAGAAAAAATACAGTTTTTCTAGAAAACATTTTTTATTTTAAATGATTAATATTTTATTTATAATAAATATATAATCATAATTTTAATAATTATTTATTACTATTAATACCCACATATTCAAATGACTAGGTGATAACTACCATATTAAATAACAATATTTTACAAATACGTCACATTTTGTTTAAAATCAGTATTACGTGCAACTCAAGATAAACTCGATGTTGTGTGTAATGAAATCTTAACTCAATGTTTAATATAATTAAAAATATATAAAAGATTAAATTTATTTGAAAAAAATAATTTCAAAAAAACTTGGGGTGTTACAAGTGAGGGCTACTAGGGTTTTAAAAATAGTGGGAGACATTTAAGGATATAATCAGTAGGTAATTTCTAATTAGTAATAGAGATAAAAGTTATAATTTGTTAGAATTTAATCTCTTAGAACAATGGGAGTTGATACCACATATACAATGCGATTAATTCTAGAAAAATAACATATCCTAACTGACACAAATTTCTAAGTGTAATATAGGCGTTTGTGCAAAGTACTAAGAAATGAATGGAAATTCTAAGTGTCTGAGTCCCTACTACCTGTTAAGCCACCTCAAGAAGCTAGGGTAATAAAGTTTCTTACATGAGACTCACATATATCACATTTTATGTTTTCGTTATAATTTTATCATTAATTCCCAATGAGTTATGGATAAACCATGAGGAAATGGATAGTTATATCATGTTATCTAATCTCCGAGTAGTCTTTGAGGAGAAAGTGAAGCATGGTATGAATGGGTGACGATTACACTAAATATGTGAAAATTGAAAGATGTAATACTTTCTTTCAATATAACCCATTATTATATATATAACACTAACTTTATATAGTTTCATTTAGGATTAGAAAACAAATAGTATGGAGAAAACACTCTATTACCTTTTTTGTAAGGTTCACTAAGTTGATATGAACTTTAAGAAATATTAATATTTAGTTTGTATAGTGAAAAAGTTGGAAGACAAGGAGAAAGGACCATTGTAAAGTATGAATCCAAAGGAACTTTCCCAATGTCTTTCAAATAAATGAGAAAATTCATTAAACTAGAGTTTATTTTCATCACATGATGAAAAATAAGTCCATAGAAGAATAAATGCAATGAATTGAAGTAGAAGAAAATAGAAACTTCCACTTAGTGTATATTCATCATTATATATGATTCTTATATTATACTACTTGGGTATTGAATACAATATTCCTATCACATATTTTTATTTAAATACATTAACCAAGTAATAAAATAAACTTTATAAGAACCAAGGTGAATTATCAAAGAGGATGAGAAAGGGTTATTACTTAGTTAGTGGTGAGAAGTGCACAACTTCCAATTTCTAAGTTTAATGATTCTAGTTGAACTTTTATTGAGTATAACCTGAAAACATATCTCATGTTTCCATTAAAAATAATAAGACAGTATTCCAGTTTGGAATGAATGATGTTTATGGTGTATAATAACTAACTAAGAGTTTAGTATTGTTTGAATAATTATAAATACCTGATTTATATAAAAATGAAAGACTCAATTATACCCAGTTGTCTCAAGATAATTCTTTGTATAGTAAAAATAGGTATTTTTAAAGGATATACCTAGTGTGGTTTTTACAATTTTTTAATTAAAATTCCTTATTTATTATAGACACAATTAATTATTTATTTTTAGAGAATGAAACATTTAGAAATAAAGGTAAACCAAAAAGAATTCAAAAAAATCAGCTATAGAGAATGAACTATTACAAGGTTAATCAAGTGGTAAATATACTTCATAAAATTCCTTTATGTGTTTTAAAAATATTAAAGTGAAGTAATTAATATGTATGGTTAGAAGATATGAGTTTCTTTAGGCCTATATTATAAAGGATATCTTGACCAAGCATTCATCGATTATGAAACTTAGATTGGATTTATTACTAAACTAACATTCCCTTATGCACATCAAATTTATGGTGTAAGTTAGGGGATCGATGATGATTATGACATGAAAAAATTAATAAATATAAATGTAGTGTAGAGTAAATCCTAAACACGCATTTTCTTATACACATTAGAGTCATGATGTAAGTAAAATGAGAATCAATGTTAAAATTCATATGCATTGTAGATACTTCTATTATTTTGATACATTATTCACAAATAATAGTGTTATCATATAAACATATTCCAATAATAATGAAAAATGGATATAATATGAGTTATAGCATGATAAAAAATACATCTTTTCATAATTTCATGTGTTTAGATGCAAGGGGTTTTTTAAGGATATAATCAAACTTGCATCAAGAAGTTCATAATGTCCATATAATGTAATTATCCTAAAGTTTTATAAGGATATTACAGAAATAATTAAGATATAAAATTGAGAGTCGAGTTATAGAATATATTTCTATAATAGGTTGAACATATCTATTTCAGATAGTGGGAGAAATATTGACTTAGATTTAGTCAATGTCGGAGATACACAATTAGTTGACATAAGAACAAGTTCCACAAAATCTTTTGAAAAAGTAATGTTCTAAATATTAGGAAGGATAAAATTGTGGTAATGGTTTTACATTCATAATAACTGGTGATACATTATTCCTTGAGAATAATAAATCCTACATGTATGTAGAATATGGAAATCAGCAAATATTGACAGGTTCAATTGAAATTCAATAATGAATTCCATATATCAAAATACAGGTGCTTAGTATTTTTGGATATTTTAGATCATGATACTATGATGGTATTCAAGAGAAACATTACATGGTTTGTACAAGAGTGGTTCCAATAAGGATTGATTGGTTATACCAAGTCATCATGTACATTAGAGCTATACTCATCATAGTTATCTTATATGATCATTAAATTGGGCACTAGATGTCAAGAGAACATTTATTGGAAAGTGTCTATACAATACAACCAAAAAGATTCGGTGATGCCATAGAATTCCAATAAGGGGTGTATGTTATGAAATCCAATTTCAAATTGAATTAAGAAACCATATCATAGAATATTCATTTGAAATTATTTTTTCCATATGTTTAAAAGAGGTTAGTGAGAACATCACATTTTTTCATGGAAAATATGTTTGATAACATATGGAAAATAGCCATTGGTCTTATAGTTAGTTAATACTAGAATTAAAGTAACTCCCCAGAGATTGACTTAAAGTAACAACCTAATTTCTAGGGAATTATATCTAATGAGGTATATCTAATGGGTTTCTTAGACCAATTCAAAGTACATATACTGATATAGAATTGAAAAATACAAGTTGGAATAATTCAAGAGATAATTGTTACCAATGTCACATGGAATAAATCTCTCCAAGAAGAAATGAATGATATATAGGAGGAGATTAATGCGGTGAGTAAAAAATCCATAAGCATCAGTAATGGATCTATCACATAAGCCATTTTATATTATGAATATGATATTACAAACATATAACTTATGGTGGGAAAATATTAGTATCATCTAAGATAACTACATGGGGAGAAATCAAACAATCCAATTGTACTTGAGAGGGTATAATATATACGTTCCTAAAACTTGAAGAGGAAGGTATGCTAGTTATAATGGGACACAAACTAGTCTTCCTTTAGATCAATATGATCTAATATCACAGTCAGGATAAGGTAATTGGAAATATAATACCAATCAAGCTAGTGATATTCATATCTATAAAAACTGAGTGCATTATGGATTCTAATTCAACTAAAGAAGTAGTGTAAAATAAACAATGATTTGTTCCAATTTTTATAATCTCACCTAGTAAGTAAAGTTTTATCATAATATAAATTATGATAATTCTAATATTATTACTGGACAAGATGTCATGTTTTTTAATGTGTAAAAAATAAATATACCTAGGGATATCATCTCTAGAGGAGTCTTACTCAAGAAGGTGAAGTCACATATAGTAGAATTTCCTTGCAGTAGAGATGTGGCAGGCCCAACGACTAAATCCATAACTCAGTAGAAGCATTATCTTATCATGTGATTTCTAAAAAGGATAGTTAGAATGTTCTACCTAGTGAAAGTGGGAGTGTCGTAATGGTGGGTTCCTTAGACCCAACTTGAATAGTACTTTTCGATTATCGTATCATGTATACAGTGATTTATAACTAATTTATTCTTACCATAATAGTGGTGATATTTATTCATCCACTATTTTACATGGTAATTTCCCTAGATTATTTATTTTATCAAAAGTTTATAGCAGTTATTGGGATATAATGAGAACATCGAGATACTATGACATTAATCTTAAAAATGTGTCCTATGGTCTAGATACATCATAATGACTATACACAGATGATGTCTAACCATTAGGTCATGGGGGATTATAAACCTTAAGACTTCTTCTTATAAAGTTCACACATAGTGATCTTGAGTAGATGAGATCATGAGGATTGACTTTCCAATAGTAAGACCACGTGTTTCATGTGTCATTGGTAGTTTATTTATTTGAACAAATATAATGGTCTCCTGAAATGATACTATTACCAGTTTATACTATTGGATTACTTACTTTTATGCAGTACAAAAACTTTGAAATTGATTTATTGGTGAGGTATCTTTCATTGGGTGAATCATTAGTGGTATTACATTGATTTCATAATCAAGATAGAATTCATCACATCTAAAAGAAATTGATATCTTAGGCTTAGTTTATTTGGATGGTAGTATCTTTACTATATCCATAACCATGGTAGAAGAAGGTAAGTCCATCCAGTTAGGTCAATGAATAATAAATAAATAAAGTATTGTGAAACTTTGTGTGCATCCTATATTATGAGATGTCATGAGATAAATATAATATATTACACGACATGTGTTAGTAGGAAAGTTTGTCATTATTGTGTCTTTTCCTTATCTATTTAGGGGCCTTGATGGGTTGTTAGACTCTGATCTTGGTATTTGAATAGTATTCTTTGTTATCAAGATAAGGTCATAGAGGGTTACACACTAACAATATTCAAAATTCTTCCATATTCTAATGAATAGGAGTTTAGGATAGTGTGGGCCCCACCACTGTGGTCTAGGGATGTCCAGGCATAAATGATCACCAAGTAATAAATAAATTCATATTATTTGAGTTTATAATAATTAAAACTAGATTTATTTATTAAAATTAATTGCAAGATATTAAGTAAATACACAGAAAAATATATTTAATGAATGAATATTTTTTTTAATATTCATGATTTGTTTAATACTTTCAAGAATATCAAGTCAAGTTAATGTCTCATTTTTATCATGTATGCATCTTCCCTAGTTTCAATTAATTAAACCTTTATTTATGTATTTTAAGTATATAAAATTATTGGGTTAAGTGTTGGGAGGTTTGGATGAGTTTTGGCATGTTTTGGGAATTTTCTAGAGGTGCACGATTTGAGAATGGTTAGTAGAAACTGTGAAACACCACCCAAGAAACCGTGCAACTAAATTAGTGGGAACTGGTTAGGTGCATGGTTAGGCACACTATTTGGAAAAACTGTGTGACCACCTAGGAGAAACTGTGCAAGTGTAGACAAAAGGATTTATTAGAATTGGCACACATTTTGTCTAACCGTGCAAGACAACCATGTGAGGGGTGTTTAAAGGCAGTGGTTAGCACATGATTAGCGCACAGTTTTCATGAGCATGCACCTTAACCATGAAAAATTAAAAATTATATCTGGATTTTGTGGATCTAATCTTATTTACACACTAATCCATTAATAGTTTCCCTAAACAAGTCATATATTTAATTTCTCTCCCTCGTAAGGATGTGGAGACCCTTATTCTTGATCTGGGAGTAATTTTTTGGTGAATCTTGGTGCATTGGAGGCTATATTCCTTGGTAAGTTCCCGTTCTTAGTGGTTTTCCTTAGTTTTATTCTTTTTACCTCTATTGGATTCATGAATATAGTCTGTTGGGGATAGATTCATATTTAGTGATGACAATTATGACAAGATTTGGTTGTTTTGTTTAAGGGGAATAAGATCTGAGGATGTTTTAAGGATTTTCAATCTAATTTATTGAAGATTTTGTGTCGTTCTTAGTTTTTTTCTAGGTTGTGAGTTTGGAAGCTTTATTTGTGACTCCTCTTAGTTATAACATGAAGGTATTATTTAAAATTGATTGAATTAATTGATTTAAATTGTGAAATTTCAGTGTAATGTTTTATGGAAACCCTCTTTAGTGATGGTTTATGAAATTGTATAAATTTTTGGTTTGTGAAAAGTGAAATTGGTTTCATAATTTTAAAATGATGATTTTAAAATTGTGGTTGGTTTTTATGCATGGAAATTGGTTGGAAAATGTTTTCAATAAAAGAATTGTCTTATTGAAATTGCATAGCATTGCTGGGTTGACATGGATTTTGGAATACATGGGTGGTGTGAGTTAATTTCATTGGTGTGACCCTAGATAAGGGGTGTGTACCATTGGGGTATAATGTCATGACCCTATATAATGGGTGTGTTCCATTAGGTAACTTATGATATGGTTACCTTGTGACAACTTGGTAGATTAATGAGTGACTTCTCATGATTATGTAACTTTCACCCGAGCATGCATGTGTGGATGTGTGTAATGGATTGGGTAATGCCAAATGGATTTGTAAAATGGGTTGAAAGACATGTTTGATTTCTTACCATGGAAACATATTTTTCTTAGAAATAGTTTTGGTTTTGATATATACTGCTTTAAATTGTTTTGAACTATTTTATTTAAATGTTATAATATGGTCTATCCTAGTGGAGTGAGTAGGGTAGTCATTGGAGAAATCCTACTAAGTTTTATACTCACCCCCTATTGGTGAACTTTGGTGTATTTTCATATATTGTATATCAAGACACAGGTAAAGGAAAGGTATCACAGTTCTTTAGTGATACATCATGATACTATGGGAATGACTTTTGGAGTTAGAGCTTGGAGCATGTTGGGAGTTAAGAAGTTTATTTCTTCAGTTTATTTGGATTTTTTTATTTTTTGGTTTCCTATCTGTACTCTGATATAGTTTTTTTTGGTTTGTTTCTCTTTGAGTTATATTAAATTGTCCTCATGAATGATTTAGTGGTTGTTTGGTTATGGTTATCTTGGAATGGTTGTTTTATTTTCAAAGGTAAAATCATCCCCCAATTGTTATGAATCACTTGGCATTTATTTCTAGCCTTTTTTTTCTTGGGGATGTTACCTAAGTCCTAGTAATGTCCCACCACCTTCCCAAGCCAATGGTGAGGGGTGGGATTTAATAAATGGTATCAGTTTGTTCAATCCTAGAGTTGAAAATCATTCTGGTCTAGTCCTTGAGTTGGGATGGTATCATGTATATAGGATCATCAAAACATGAAATGTATATCATAAATAGGAATAGCTAACCGAATTATGTTGAACTTCAAGTTACCAGAAATTTTGGGTGCATGAGTATTTAAGACACTTCTAGGAGTTATTACCTCATCGTCATGTGTTTAGTCGATGAGAAGTTCATGACATCAATTTATAGAAATAACTCCCCACTAATAGTACATAATTCAATTTGATTAATGATTTATGATTTGGTGAAAAAGTGTATATTTTTTAAAATGGTTGAAAATTATTTTATTTTCAAAGAGTATGGTCAAATTTTCAAAAATGGTTTGAAAATGGAAATTTTTGAATTTTTGAAATCCTTTTTGTGATATATATGATGTAGTAAATTTGAAATTTTTAAGCCTTAAGTTTCTAGATAGTGAGACTTAATTGGATTTTAATTTGGTTATAGAAAATGGCACTAGTTAGATGTATAATCAACAAACTGAAAGAGGCTATTGAGTTTTCAGTTTCACCTGAGCCACAGGTGAACCAATATCTAGTTTAGAGTATTGTACAAGATTTTCAATCCCTAGATAGAGGGGAAAAAAGAGATGAACCAAGGAAAGTGGATCATTCTGTTTAGTTTCAAAAGCAGAATCCACCCATCTTTCAAGGTGATTTTGAACCAGAAAAATCATAAGTGTGGATGAATGGGATGAATAAAATATTTGATTTCTTAAGCACACTAGTTGAACTAAAAGTCAAGTTTGAAACATACATGATAGAGTATCTAGAATTCTAGTGGTGGGATTTAGCAGTTCAGACTAAATTGGACCAAGGAATTTCACGGGAGGATTTTGAAAAATTGCTCAACAAACAATTCTATCCTCACACATTTAAAATTTCTAGAATAATGGAATTTTTCATCTTAAATAAGGATAATCTCTCAGTGATAGATTATGCGACTAAATTTATGATTTTATTCTATTTTTCACCCATATTTGTTGCAATTGAATATTTAAAGGAATGAATTTTTGAATTGGTATTGAGGCTAGAAATTCACTTGAATATTTTTATGCTTTGTATAACGGATTATACAAAGATTATCAATAAAGTGATAATGGAAAAAGAGAGAAATATCAGGAACTATAAGTGGAGGAATCATGTTGATACCTATGTGAAATGGTGGGCACTCTAATGTTGTGAGTAAGAGTAATAGGGAAAAATATTTCCAAGGTAGTGGTATGACTCATAATTAGACGGTTGAATCAGTGAATCTTCCTCCAAAACTCAAGAGTAAGTTGGGATTTTTTTTGTGTGGTTATTTTTATCACATAAATCAAGATTATATAAAACCACCTATATCATGTCAAAATTGAAAGAAGATGAGGCATATTTTGTGCTATTGTCACAGTTTTCTAAGGACGAGTGCCTGGGACACATCTCATGTTACACAGATGTCATATGCTTCGAAGGGATGAGGGAGGAAGAATAATTATCATCAATAGAACTAAGCTAGACATATTGATTCTAGAAATATCATGACACCTCAATCATTGAAATCTAAATATATTAGAACAAATTTCAGTGAGTAAGAAATTTTATTGAGCTGAGAAAGTGATTATGGATGGTCAAATTGGACCATCGATGGTGAGATGTACGGTTCATTTGAATTCTACAATTTTTCTATATTTCTTTTATATGGTTTAATCACATCCATTTATTTCTTCTTTTTCTGTACATATTCTAGGTTTTCATGTTTATATGATTTATTCTATTTTGATACTTCAAACTTTTCTTGGTTAAAGAGATTGTCGAGTCTTTATGTGTAAAGCATATTCTATAACTATTGATAGGGATGAATTGATTTGGGATTTATCTATGCTTGATATGGATTTATATGGTATAATTCTGGGTATGGATTACTTTACAATGTTAAAATCTCACATAAATTCTTATACATGAAGGGTTAGTTTTACAATTAATGATGGCGTCGAGCATCTCTTTAGAAGAGAACGAAATGTAAAGGGAGATGAAATTAGATTTTTAGCACTAGTGGTTGGAAATATCTCATACTAGTTGGTAGCTTTGACCTTGGCATCAGTGGATGAGATCTAGGATAGTATTTTTCCAAAAAAATTATTAGTTTCCTAATGTTTTTCTTGAGAATTTATTAGGGTTTCTACCCCTAAGAGAAATGAAGTTTACGATTGATCTCTTACCATGGACTAGTACTATCTCACTTACATCTTATCAGATAACACCAACATAATTAAGGGAATTTAAAGTCCATTTAAAAGAGATGAAAAGAAAAGGTTTCATTCATCATAGTACATCTCCATGGGCAGCATTGATCTTCTTTGTTAAAAAGGCAGATGGAACTCTAAGGATTTTTGTGGATTATTGTAAGCATAACCAAGTTATGATAAATAATTGGTATCCTCTTCCATGAATTGATGATCTAATTGATCAATTTAGAGGATCCCAGTGGTTCTTTGAAATTTATTTTCACTTGGGATATCACCAATTATGGGTTTGGAATGAGGATATTCTAAAGACAGCTTTCCGGAGTAGATATGTCCATTATGAGTATGTTGTTATGATTTTCAATATTATGAATGCACTATATGTCTTTATTGAATTGATGAATCAGATATTTCAAAGGTATCTTTAATCTTTTTTGTGGGTTTTTGGATGACATGTGGGTGTATTCAAAGACAAAGGCTGATCATGAGAAATACTTAGTGATAGTGTTGGTTATTTTGTGAGATCATTGTTTGTATGCAAAACTTTTAGATTTTAATTTTTGGATACAAGAGGTACGTTTTCATAGACATTTTATCTCTAAAAAAGGTGTTTACATAGACCCATAAAAGATAGATATTGTGATATCTTTGCAAACTCTAAATAATTTCTTTGAGATATGCAGTTTCCTTATCATAATTGGTTTTTAATGATGTTTAGTTTTTCATTTTTCATGACACTAATGGAAAGTAGGTATTTACCCATGCATCTATACCCATAGTTTAGAAAAACTGTGGGTATAAGTGATATATTCTAATCTATTCCCACGGTTCTATTAAAACCGTGGAATACATTGCTCTAATCCCACAATTTTATCGGGCTTCCCCACATCATTTCTCATTTCCATCGGTCACCTCCCGCATGAAACCTCCCCTCCCCTCTCCGACCTCAAGCTCCCAGTGACATCCCCCCTCCCCTCTTAGCTCCCTCTCCTTTGGTGATGTCCCCCTACCCCTTTCGGCTCCCTCTCCTCCAGCGACGTCCCCCCACCCCTTTCAGCTCCCTCTCCTCCGGTGACGTCCCCCCACCCCTCTCGGCTCCCTCTCCTCCGGTGACATCTCCCAGCCCCCTAATCCTCTCCAGTCACACGTGACACCCCCCACAGCCGAACACCCCGGGCAACGTCCCCCGCTCTCGTCTCCCTCTCCTTCCACCATCTCTCCCGAATTTCTTGTGGGTTATTGGTTGGTACTTAGAGGTATGAATTCATCTTATTTAATTATTTAATTTCTTAGAGTTATCCTCTCTCATGTTTCCCAGTTTCATTTGGTCAAACCCTGGGATTTATGAGGTTCTTAAATTCTAACTTTGATCCTTATTTCTAGGGCATATCATGGTTCTATTGGGTCTGTCGCGTGTTTTAGCATTTGACATAGCGGTTGGGATCATCTTGGTTCATCTGCCGCCATTTGAGGTTGGTTTATTCTTTTCTATTTGTTTGGAACAATTTAATGTGGGTATTTTGGTGATTTATGTGCCTATTATTATGAATATAGAACTCATGTTTTTATGAGTATTTTTCATTGGTGAAGGGATCTATCAATTGAATAGAATCGAAAAATCTTCACTTTGAATCCTCCTTATATAAAGTTAAATTTGGTGTGGTAGTGCCTATTACACAAGTGATGGAGGTAATAAGTCCAAGATAGATTATATTGGCTTGAGTTCCCACATATTATATTCTTTCTATGACTTCTTTTACTGATGTCAGTTGCATAGAATATTATAATATTGATATGATGATGTTTTCTCCAATGAATTCAGTGAGGAAATTGGGGTCACAACTGGATAATTTAGTTGTTCCTTGTATAAATAAAGAATTTGAATGGAATATTTCATATTAATCTGTTAATTAAATTTAAAAGGGTGTCTATTGAGAATCTCCATCCACTAACCATCATCCTCTGATGGATTAGTAGTGACACAACTCACCAATGTTGGGGGTTTTCCCAAATTCACATTCCCATAGCCAATCATCTACAAGAGTACATCCTTAAAGAGGAAGTAGTCATATATGTTATTCCCTAACATTGGGAATAAAATGGGGAGTATTCAAGGATGTGAGTATAGTCTAAGAGGTAGCTATGGTAGAATAAGATACAATAGATAATATGGTGGCTATAGATTTATAGGCTCAAAAACATGAACACATAACATATAGTCATCAAGTCACATGTCATGCCTCTTACTAGTCAGTGACTTGGGTTTTATGGTAGATATAAATACCTCATAATGTGCATAAATTCTCAATAAATCATGTATATTGAGATATAAAATCTGGTTTGTAAATCTAGTTCATATGGGTGTACATGCCCAGATATCCACTTAGCTTTAAATTTTATGATTATTGGGGAGGTAATCTTGTCTAATTTTCCTTTTACATTGAATTTTTTATATGGAGTATAGATTTTAAGAACACTTAATTTCTATTATATGATTTTTTTTTGGAAAAAAATATACATTCAGATAACCATAGTGTCTCACATTCAATGTCAGTTAGTGGAACATTCTATGTAGGTCATAAAAACATAATCAGTCTATAGCCTTACAGACATAGTTTTTCTATTAGGATACTCATGAAATTTAGAGAGTTTATGGGGTTATAGCCTAGTGGTATAATAAATGATGTAGACCTACACCCATAAGACCATGTTTTAGTCCTGGTAACCACATATTTTAGGGGGGGTTCTTGGTGCATGGAATGGACATAGTACCTACAGACATGGCATTAAACATTAGTGGAAGAGGAGGGTGTTACCATGGTAGGTGTGTTTTAGCAGTAGGATAATGGGTCTTGGGGTTATGTCAGTGTGGGTGTGGTGGACTTCTCACAACATTAGTGATGGTGAAGTTCTATGGTGTAGTGGGGGTTTAGGTAGTTGATAGGTGGTGACAACATTAGTAGTAGTGGAGGGTGAACCTTAGCAGTGGGATTACAGGTCTTGGGGGTGATGAAAATGGAGACCTTATCATATAAAGACAGTGGTAAAGGGCCTTAGTATAGTGGTGACTATGATAAGCTGGAAGATGGTGTGATGGCATGGAAACTATGCAAGGTGTGGAAGAAAAAGGGAGGGTTAGATAATCAGTTGTAGATCCCTGAAGATGTACATAGTAGGAAGAACCACTAGTAAATCTAATCAAATTGGTAGGGGGGAGGGTATGGCATTGGACATCGGTACCATGAACTATAAAGTTCTATATGAAGCATTTCATTCTAATTATCCTTGCAAGTTTGGAGTTTTGGAGCATCATAAAGCATAACTAGGTTGGGGATTCCCTTTTATACTATTATTTAAGCCTTTTAGTCATGTATTAGGTACATGTTCCTTTAGGAATATGGGCCATGTAAGGTCCCCTTCAAGCTAGTTTAAAAGTGAATTATCTATAAAATAAAAAAAATAACGCTCTCAGGCCTCAGATCCATGACAATTAGAGAAAATTACATTTAATGTATTTTCTTTTCTATAGTTCCTCTCACATATTATCACATAGGTGTTAGAATTAGAAAAATGAATAGTTTATTTAGAGGAATATTTCACATAAAATTCAATGGAATGATCCTCTTTGTAATTCAATACCATTTATGAGGTGTTTAATATGGCTTGTGTATTATAGATTCATTGAGATAATACTATGTATTTAGAGTGAAAGTAGGATTTGGTACTCCATTAGTGGAATACATATGCCAAGGAATGACCCCCCACATGATTGAGAGTGTGATTTATTCCCTTATTTATCTGGGTACAATCCTCCATCCATAGATTTTGTACTTCCTACTATTTCAGAGTGTAGTCTTATATAATTAAAATTGGGTATAGTATTACCCTAGATACATACTCATGAAAGTTTATGGTCCTCTATATGATACATATATTTCATATATTCCATCCTATTTTGGGGTTCCCTCCTCCATCCATTGAGGTTTTACTCTATCAATCAATTCACCATTCCATTAATGAGTTTTAAGTCCCCAGTTATATTTTTCATAGGTAGAGTGAAACTAATGGGTTCTAGGAAGTTATAGTATTTTGGTTCTCATTACATATTCGCATATTTGGTTTCTTTGAGGAATTAATTATAGTAAGTTTGTGTAGTCAATACTTTTTTATGGAATTTTATATCTAATTATTTTAATCATATATCGATTCCTAGGATTCATTATTTCCCCATATATCTTGGGTATTGAGATAACATGTTGTTTCATACTATCTTTGTGTTTTGGGGGAATAAAAATGGATATTTTTATACTAATACCTGCAAGGTATTTATTTTCAATAGATGGTGTTTCTATGCCTATGATATATAGTTTGGGGTGACTTCAGTGGATATGGAGCTGATTTATAGTATTTCATGACGATTAAAAATATATTTAGTGATCATGTTAGGATATGATGTTATGAGAATGATAGGATTGTGATGTTTTCATCAATCCATCAGAAGATCACTCAACATATGTTATATGTCTTGTAGTTCACTTTGGTGTTATTTTAATAGCAGTAAGAGGAAACCTTAACATATGATTCTAACCAAAAGAAGACTTCACAGTTTTTATGGATTCTATAAATACTGGTATTTCGATAGCTTGAAATGTGTACAAGCTTGGATGGTTGAGTGAGTGTAATCCTCAATTGATTAGAGAATTCAAAGAATGAATGATTGAAAATTTCAATGGTGGTGTAACCTGTTTTATTAGAAATAAACCTCTATAAAAGTTTGTGGGACTAACTACCCCCACCCCCATGCACTCCCCCCCTACCTAGAGCTCCCCCCCTCAGCCCCCTGCCTATAGAAGCACCCCCCCAGCCCCTGCCTATAGCAGCAACACCCCCCCAACCCCCAGCCTGCAGCTGCCCCCACCCCCTCCCCTCCCTTCCCCCCAGCCCCATGCAATGCCTGCAGCTTCTTGCCCCTACCCCCTGCCCTCCTGTAGCCCCCCCCCCCCCACCCTACATGCAGCTACCCCCCCCCCCCTCCCCTGCCTGTAGCTACCCCCCTCCCCCTATCCCATCCCCTTGCCTGCAATGCAACACCCCCTCCCACCCAGCCCCATGCCTGCAAAGTATCTTGATCTATTGTACATACATGAGGATGTATGTATACCACTTCATTTTATACCACTGCATTTTGTTATTTGGATATAATCTAAAACACTACTAATTTAGGATCATACTGTTGAGGTCCTTTATAATATTCCCTTCCCACATAAACATTCCAAGAAGTCTCCCATATGGTCTTCCCTATTTTATGATCTATAAGTTATTTCATTGTAGTTGATTATTCATAATGGAAATGGGGTCTAAACCAATGGTTCTATACCCATGGTTTCTCTAAACCATTGATATAGAGTATCTCATCCGACCTATACCCACGGTTGTTTAAAAAACCATGGGTATATTCCCTTACACATCCAACATCACTCGGGCTCCTTCTCCCCCTCCCATTTAGATGAGCCCTCATCCCATCCTACGAGCTCCGGCCTCCCCGCCCCTCCCCACCTCTACCTCAACCTCCCCGCCTCCACCTCGACCTCAACCTCTCAGCCTCCACCTAGACCTCATGGTCTCCACCTAGACCTCCCGGCCTCTGCCTCCATGTTGAAATCCCATCCTCCACCTTAATCTCGACCTCCCATCCTCTGCCTCCGCCTCGACCTCCCAGCATCCACCTCCACCTCCGGATCGACCTCCCAGCCTTCGCCTCCGGCTCGACCTCCCAGCCTCCGCCTCTCGACCTCCGCCTCCGTCTCGACCTTCAAGGTATCTGTGGTTTTCTGGTTATTTTTTTCTCAAATTTCTAGATTTACCTCCAACCACTATCTTCTACATGTCACAGAAACTTATATGGGGTATAATAAGCCGGTTTATGGTTTATATAGACAATTATTGGTTCTTCCCTTGGATCAATGTTTGTGAGGATCATAACTCTTCATTTCAAATATATGTTTTTTTAGGCAGCTAGATTTCCTCTATTAGAGTGGTATGCGTACCTATACAAAAACCTTTGTGTAATGTGTACTTAGTGGCCATACCAGGTGTTTCTGGCTTCCCTGCGGAAATTTCTAATAAAATATTATATCTTGATGTATGTTAGTGATAAAGACAAGAAATAAATAGTTTCTTAAGCCTTTTTATATTGGATTCTGATCTATTTTTTCATATGTTATTATTGTGTGGAACCTCTTTTATTGAATGTGAAACAAAGTGAAATGCTACTTTATATGCTAGCTTATTCTTCTTCATCTATTCATTTTTTCTTGGTAGGAATATCATACAGTCCTTTGTAACATGGCCAGTTTGTTAGGGTTGGTGTCCTTAGAACCAACTGTTTTGTACTTTGATTACATGAATGTTCACTTATTATATATTGTTCATTGTTCTACATGACTATAATATAATAATGTACTGGAATATTTTTTGCATTGATAAGGTCATGGAAGATCCCCGTTATGATGAGAACCTTAAAATGCTATAAAAAATATTCTTAAATAAAGTTCTACGGTTGGATGACATACTATGATAGGACACATAGTATACAGATCGTCATGTGTGAGTACTCGTAAGAATATGAGACTCTCTCTCATGGAGTTCGCACTTGGTAATCTCCAAGATGGGAGATTATGAGAACAGACCCGCCAGTAGTAATTCAACATGTTTTGGTGTCATCAGATATTGCTATCTACGAGCGTGTGTAATGGTCCTTAGACTGGAATATTATCATTAACTCATGTCATGACTCATGAAATTAGATTTTCTAACGAAAACCATCACGAAGATAGTTGGTGGGAAGTAGGGTACGTTGGGTGCATCACGAATGACATGTTGTTAATGGATAAGTCAAGGAAGGATTTTTCCCTTCCATATTTATGGAAGTATATATCTCAGGACCTTTGATTGAAATAGAACAATTGAAAAAATTCCATGGACATGGTGACACGACGAGTTTATTTCTGGAAGTCAAAGAATGACAGATCAAGAATATAGGTTTATGACACTACCATGAAACCTACTTGATGAGATATTGAGACAAAGGGATTAAATTACACAGTAATCATTCGTATGAGGTCACACATCAATGCGGTGTCAACTTCTTTCGCTTGGGTGCCTTGACCCGTTGCTAGACAGTAATCTTGGACATTAGGAAAGCCCACCTAATTCCAACGAGAAAAAGGCCTAGAGGGTCACACACTAAGTGTATCCATGTATCTCAAGTAGAATAAATATTATTCTCGTACATGGTTTAATAATTATTCAAGTAAGCCTAAATCATTTTAATGATGGAGGAAGAAGGAAATGAAAAACAATATATACACATCGTGTATTAATGATTACACGCCATGTATTTTTTTCATGGAAAACAAGTACATGTCATGTATTAATGATTACACACCGTTTAGTTTTCATTTTGGAAAGGAAATTAAAAACAAGTACACATCATGTATTAATTATTACACGCTGTGTAGTTTTATGGAAAACAAGTATACACCGTGTATTAATGATTACACGCCGTGTAGTTTTACAGTCAGGATTTTAAGGATATAATATTATTTTATTAAATGATATTTATTATAATCTTTGTGGGCACATGTCAAGGAATTAATTATTTGACATGGCGTTTTCAATAAGATTCAATGAAATAAATAAAACGCGTAATGCATTTATTTATTTTCAGAACTCTACAACCTCAAACCTAATTATAAATATCCTCACAACCCCAACTCTTTTCAAAACAAGAGGATCATTGTGAACAACAATTCTGGAGATTTATTTCAAGGCCTATAGAATCTCTTCCACCAAGAACGCTCTCAAGACCGAGAGAGATCTTCTTTCATCGGATCAAGACGATCTAAGGTGGACAACGAAAGCAAAGGTTTCTCCATGCTAGCACCCGGAGACTCCTTTGGCGACATCCAGAGATACGAGGTGCACGTGTGGATCACCACTAGAGGAATTATACACTTCGATTTTGTGATGCAATGACGAATCACATCAAAACATGATCAAGAATATCAACGAAGAAAGAACATCCAAAAGGTACTTCTTGTAAATTAATTAAATTAATTATAATCAACCTGTGACGATACTCTTTTGTGGTTCCAGGACTTTTCTTCTTCTTTGTCTATTTCAATGAATCGATCCATGGAGACTGGCGTTTATAGTCGTATTGATCTCGGATTGATCATTGCTAATGAAAAAAAGCCAAGTGGGCACATCCACCCACGCTCTTCTGCTGCGCCCAGAACCTTCAATTGGTATCAGAGGGGAGGTTACAACGTTGAATATAGTTATTTAATTTTCATTGATAATTTAAGCATTTATATTTGATTAAATTCAAGATAAATCATTCTATAAAAATGGATGAATGAGATCTGTTCTTCCTCCTTCGTTTCTTGATTCACATCATAGAAACGACCTTTTAATTTTAATTTTGATTAAATTAAAAATGAGGATCTCATCTGGAGGAGCCGCTCTTTCTATCTGTACAACACAAGAATACACAGAATGTAGTGAAAAATACATGCTGTGTACTTAGGTTCAACGAACTGGTACTGTTCTGCCAAACCATGCCATGTGAATTGAGTATACCTAAGTTTTATTACCCCGTGTTGACGAGAAATGAACGGTGCGTGGGAAATGGAATACACGGCGTGTATGTTGAATCAACACGCCATGTAGTCCGATCTGGTTCAGGTGAAACCATGTACAAGGAGAAGTTGTGTTCCACGTACATGGTATTTCCAGGCCAGTAACCACGTAACAAGTACACGCCGTGTTAGATTAATCTACACGTCGTGTACTCCAAAATTTCCAAAGTAGAAAAAACACGCCAAAGCCCTGGGCGTGTACTTTGGATAAAGGGTGAAAATAAATACACACCATGTAAATATAAACTACACACCGTGTACTTTCTAGAAATGGAATTTCACTAGGTTTCCTCCAAAATTACAAAGACCTATACAAGGAATATGGATGAGAAAAATCTCAAATAAATTCATAAAGGAATTTAAGATAAAGAATTGATTAATTATAAGATCATAATTAATTGAATTCAAGCACGAATTATCTTAAATAATAGAACGATTAAAAGAATTTGAATTATAAATATGCGTAAATGTTGTTGCATGTTTTGGATGATCATGAGCTAGACCAAAGACCCTTTTTATGTGTGTATGGTTTCATTTAAATTTGTTCAAATTAAATTTGTTGACCTGCGAGCCTTCTTCCAATAAAATGTAGGGCCTACATGCCCATGGTTTCTTTAATGTAAACCCCATGTAATGGAGGATCTCCCAAGCCAGAGGAGATGGTTCAAAATCTGAAGCTGAGGCGAAACCAACCCAAGAAAATGTAAAGGTGGATAGGTGGGAGCTGCAAAACATGAACCATCAGTTCAAGGTGTTTTTCCCTAGGTTAGGATTAGCTTATCAAACTACTGGATAAGATAATCAAAAGAAGCTCATGATCATGCCATATTATTTTATTTCAGTCTGATTGCATGGTTTATTTATTATGTATGTGTTGTCTCAATCACATAATTAATGAAATAAACAAGCATGAAAAGATGGAATAAAATAAAAATCAGACTATGCGTAAACATTATTAGAACATGGTTAATCACTTAAGCAAGCATCACTTAATATTAACTAGCATGTGATAATGAAAAACTACTCATAAAGAATAAAATATCTCAAATACCATATTAAGTAAGACCAAGCCTTTTGTTGCTTGATTAAGGGAAATACTCAATAAAACTATGTGTTTGACCAACCCTTGTTGGGACAATTACTTTTATAAAGGAAGCTCTTATGAAAGTTTCGGGTTGCCTTAAAACATTTTACATCAAGAGGAGTAGACCTTGCTAGACTTGTTGTAAAATGGAGGCAAGTGTTGAGGAAATACAAGTCAGGATTTCAGGATTGGGGAGTCCACTAAACAGATCAAGGAACTATAATCTCACAATTGGAAAAGACCTGCCTACCTAAATACCTTCAAATATCTTGACCAACCCTTGTTGGGGTTATGCGAAGGGGAATATGGATCCTTTCTACTAGAATGTCAAAGAAACTAGACATTCTGGGTTCAATGGTGAGGGCCATTGGGACTTGATAAAATAGTGGGAGAATTAATAAATTCATTTATTATTTATAAAATGTAATCAAAAGGTACTAATAAATCTGTTCTTTTAATTTGTAGAATTAATATAAAAAACTATTCAACCAAATTTTCTCTATGATAAATTCTGGACACAGAAAATATCCTCATTAGCAGTAACTTTCATGAATGGTTTAGGCACCTTAGGGTTATCCTATGCCATGAACAAAATTATTACGTGATGGAGTCCTCACTTCCTGATTCTCCTGCCCAAGGGGTGAGTGATGAAGATTTCCTAGTCTATGATCAACATTCGATAGATTCACTCGACGTTCAATTTTTGATGTTATCATCAATTTCAAGTGATATCATGAAGTATCATGAGGACATGGATGTCTATAGAATGCTCGAGCACCTCCGTGGTCTATACCAAGAGAGAGAAAGACAGGAAAGGTTTGAGATCTCTAAGGATATATTTCAGATCAATCTTGGAGAGGGTGCCCCATCCGGGCCTCATGTAGTCAAGCTCATTAGCTACATTGATAGCTTAGAGGTTCTAGGGTTTAAACTCCCCGAAGAACTGGGTACCGATCTCATTCTTGCATCACTCCCACAGATCTTCTCAAACTTTGTTGTGAAATTCAACATGAACAACATTGAGAAGTCTATGCCTGATCTTCTTATCCTCATTCGCCAAGTGGACAATGACATGAAGCGAGAAAAGCCTTATGTCCTCATGGTAAATAAAAAGAAAGGGAAAGCGAAGATATTTAAGCCCAAAGCTTCTTAAAGGCCTTCTAAGAAAATGAAGATCAAAGGGGATTCAAGAGAATAGGAGGTTGTTTGTTTCACATGTGGAAAGAAGGTCCACTGGAAGAAAAACTACACCTAGCCAAGGAAGCAAGGGGAAGCTTCAGGTGTGTTTGTCAACGAATGCAATCTATATGTTTCTACAAATTGGGTATTATATACAGCTTGTGGTGCTCACATATGTATCCAAATATAGGAACCAAGTAGATTCAGTAATATTGATCGAGGGGAGGTAGATCTACAAGCAGCCAATGGAGCCAGATTTGCTGTTGTAGTTGTCAGGGACTACCACCTCACATTGCCAACTGGAATGATCTTGGTGTTAAAGTGTTGTTATTATGTGACTTCTGTTACTAAAAACATTATTTCAATATCCAGATTAGATATTGATGGATTCATCTTCAAGTTTGGAAATTAATGTTCCAACTTTTATAAAGATAGAATTTGTTTTGGTAGAGCACATTTATATAATAGCCTTTATGTGTTAGACTACACAAACCAAGTAATGGAAATCGATGACAAAGTTAATTCACATGACTCATACCACACCCAACTTTGGAATCACTGTCTAGGTCATGTTAATGATAAAATTTTGACAAAATTACATCAAGATGGGTATTTAGATTCTTTTGAACTAAAACCACTTGGTGTATGTCATGCGTGTCTACAAGACAAAATGACCAAAGCCCCATTTAGTGGGAAAGGTGAAAGGACTAAATAGCTTCTAGAATTAGTTCACACAGATGTGTGTGGACCATTTCTAGTTGAAGCAAGGGGTGGGTTCTCATACTTCATAAATTTTACTGATAATTTTAGTAGATATGGATATATTTACTTAATGAGGTATAAGTTAGATTCTTTTGATCAGTTCAAAGAATACAAGAATGAAGTTGAGAACCATCTTGGTAAGAAGATTAAGAAACTCCACTCAGACAGAGGAGGATAAAATCTTAATCAGGACTTCATTGATTTCTTACGGGTGTTTGGGATTCTATCTCAACTCACGCCTCCTTAAAAACCTCAGTGGAATGGTGTAAGTGAAAGGAGGAACCGCACCCTGTTGGAAATTTTGTGATCAATGATGAGTCATGCGAGTCTTCCATTATCCTTTTGGGGATATGCATTGCAAACAGCAGCACACATACTAAACCAAGTACTAACTAAATCGATAAATGGTATTCCGTATGAGTTATGGAGTAGATGCAAAGCCATGTTATCGAATTTACATGTGCGGGGTAGTGAATCATTTGTTAAGGCCTCTTCAGGTAACAAACTTGCACCCCGAGGCACAAAGTGTATCTTTATAGGATATCCCAAGGAAACAAGGGGATATTACCTATACAACCCCTCAGAAAAAAAGGTTACAGTGGCAAGACACTCCATATTCCTTGAGAGGGAGAACATCTCCAAAAGAGATAGTGGGAGTGAGATAGACTTGGATGAAGTTGAGGCTCATGATACACAGGAGTTGGTATAAGAACAGATTCCACAAAGCCCTGTGCAAGAACAATTTGTTCCAGAGACACAAGAAATGTGTAAGAGAATGAGAGAGGTGAGAGAACCAGAACGATATGGTTTTCTTGTCACTGAGGATGGTGACTCATTATTGGTTGACAATGATGATCCTCTTACCTACAAGGAAGCTGTTGAAGGCCCAGACATTTCCAAGTGGAAAGAATCCATGAATTCTGAAATGTATTCCATGTACTAAAACCAAGTCTGGATTTTGGTAGATCCTCCAGTTGATGTAAATCCTATTGGTAATAAATGGGTATTCAAGAAGAAACTGGACATGGAGGGGCAAGTCAGCACCTATAAGGCATGAATGGTTGTAAAAGGTTTTAGACAGTGTCAAGGAATTGACTATGATGAAACCTTTTCACTGGTTACGATGCTGAAATCCATCAGAATCCTATTGGATGTTTCCGCTTACCATGACTATGAAATTTGGAAAATGGATGTCAAAATAGCATACCTTAATGGGAACCTCCAGGAATATGTATACATGACACAACCTGAAGGGTTTGTGACTCCAAAGGATGCCAACAAGGTATGAAAGTTTCAGAAATACATTTATGGATTAAAGCAAGCATTAAGGTCATGGAACATTCGTTTTGATGAATCTGTAATAAAATTTGGATTTGTTAAGAATGAATGTGATCCTTGTGTCTACAGAAGCTTTAATGGAAGTACAGTTGTTTTCCTAATAGTATATGTTGATGACATATTACTAATTGGAAACGAAGTACCTATCTTACTATCAGTTAAGGAATGGTTGGATAAATGATTCTCTATGAAAGAATTGGGCGAGGAAGTATATATTCTTGGGATCAAGATCCATCGTGATAGATCCAAGAGAATTCTGGGCCTAATTCAAAGTACATACATTGACAAGATACTGAAGAGATTCAGTATGGAATAGTCCAAGAGGGTATTGTTGCCAGTGTCACATGGCATTCATCTTTCCAAGAAAATGTGTCCTCAGACACATGAGGAAAGACAGAAAATGGAAAGGATCCCTTACGCATCTGCGATTGGGTCAGTCATGTATGCTATGCTATGTACAAGGATAGATGTTTCTTACGCATTAAGTGTGGTAGGAAGATATCAAGCTGATCCAGAAGACCACCATTGGATGGCAGTCAAGACTATCCTTAATTATCTGATGCATACTAAGGATATGTTCTTGGTTTATGGAGGAGATGAGGTACTAGTCATCAGAGGACATGTAGATGCTAGTTTTCAGACTGATCAAGATGACATGAAGTCACATACTGGATACATCTTCAGTTTGAATGGAGGTACAGTGAGCTGGAAGAGCTCAAAGCAAGGTGTGGTTGCAGATTCTACAACAAAGTCCGAGTATATCGCAGCTTCTGAGATAGCTAAAGAAGCAGTATAGATGTGAATCTTCGTCCAAGAGCTGGATGTAGTACCTAGAAGTAAAGATCCTATCACACTCTATTGTGATAATACTGCAGTGGTGGCACTTGAAAAAGAGCCAAGGTCACATAAGTGGAAAAAGCACATACTTCAGAAGTATCATCTCTTGAGGTATTTTTCTCAGATAGGTGAAGTTGGAGTGAGCAGTATTTCCACGGAAGACAACGTGGTGGACCCCTTGACTAAATCCTTGACTCAACAGAAATATGATCATCATGTGAGGTCTAGAGGAATAAAAGTTGTAGGCAGTTAGATATAGTCCAAGTGGGAGTTTTTTAGGGTTAGTGTCCTGAGAACCAACTATTTTTTACTTTGATTACATTAATGTTCACTTACTATATATTGTTCATTATTCTGCATGACTATAATATAATAATGTCCTGGAATATTTGTTGCATTGATAAGGTCATGGCAGATGCCCGCTATGATGAGAACCTTGAAATGCTATAAAAAATATTCTTAAATAAAGTTCTATGATTGGATGACATACTATGATAGGACACATAGTATACAGACCATCATATGCGAGTACTCTTAAGAAGACGAGACTCTCTCTCATGGAGTTCACACTTGGTAATCTCCAAGATGGGATATTATGAGAACAGACCCGCTAGTAGTAATTCCTCATGTTCTGGTGTCATTAGATATTTCTATCTACAAGCGTGTGTAATGGTCCCTAAATTGGAATATTATCATTAACTCATGTCATGACTCTCTCACTTAGATTTTGCTGACGAAAACTGTCACGAAGATAGTTGGTGGGAAGTAGGGTATGTTGGGTGCTTCATGAAAGACTTGTTGTGAATGGATAAGTTGAGGAAGGATTTGTCCCTTCCATATTTATGGAAGTATATATCTCGGGCCCTTTTATTGAAATAGAACTATTGAACAAATTCCATGGCCATGGTGACACGACGAGTTTATTTCTGGAAGTCAAAGAATGGAAGATCAAGCATATAGGTTTATGAAACTACCATGAAACCTGCTTGATTAGATATTGAGACAAAGGGATTAAATTACACAGTAAGCATTCGTATGAGGTTACACATCAATGCAATGTCAACTTCTTTATCTTGGGTTCCTTGACTCGTTGCTAGATAGTAATCTTGGACTTTAGGCAAGCCCGCCTAATGCCAACAAGAAAGAGGCCTAGAGGGTCACACCCTAAGTGTATCCAAGTATCTCAAGTAGAATAAAGATTATTCTCGTACATGGTTTAATAATTATTCAAGTAATCCTAAATCATTTTAATTATGGAGGAAGAAGGAAATGAAAAACAAGATATACACACCGTGTATTAATGATTACACGTCGTGTAGTTTTTCATGGAAAACAAGTACGCACCATGTATTATGATTACATGCCATGTAGTTTTCATTTTGGAGAGGAAATGAAAATCAAGTACACGCCGTGTATTAATGATTACATGCCGTGTAGTTTTATGGAAAACAAGTACACGACGTGTATTAATGATTACACACCGTGTAGTTTTCCAATCGGGATTTTGAGGATATAATATTCTTTTATTAAATGATATTTATTATAATCAGAATGGGCGCATGTCAAGGAATTAATTATTCGACATGGGGGTTTTAATAAGATTAAATGAAATAAATAAAACGTGTAACTCATTTATTTATTGTCATAACTCTACAACCTCAAACCCGATTATAAATATCCTCACAACCCCAAATCTTTTCAGAATAAGAGAATTGTTGTGCACAATAATTCTGGATAATTCTTTCAAGGCCAAA
The DNA here is from genome assembly GCA_963277665.1 of Viscum album. Classification (NCBI taxonomy): domain Eukaryota; kingdom Viridiplantae; phylum Streptophyta; class Magnoliopsida; order Santalales; family Viscaceae; genus Viscum; species Viscum album. Next base: position 1,212,773,562 of record OY728121.1, read on the forward strand.
AGAACCTCTTCCTCCAAGAATTCTCTCAAGACCAAGAGAGATCCTCTTCCATTGGATCAAGACTATCTAAGGTGGACAACGCAAGCAAAGGTTTCTCCATGCTATCACCTGGAGACTCCTTTGGCGAAGTCTAGAGATACGAGGTTCACGTGTGGATCACCGCTAGAGGAAGTCTATACATGGATTCTGCGATGCAACGACGAATCACATCGGAACGTGATCAAGAATATCAATGAAGAAAGAACATCCAAAAAGTACTTCTTGTCAATTAATTAAATTAATTATAATCAACCTGTGACGATCCACTTTTGTGGTTCTAGTAATTTTCTTCTTCTTTTTCTATTTCTATGAATCGATCCATAGAGACTGGTGTTTATCGTCGTATTGATCCTGGATTGATCATTGCTAATGAAAAAAAGCCAAGTGGGCACATCCACCCACGTGCTTCCGCTGCACCCGGAACCTTCACAGTTACCTTCCATCTCCCCCCCCCCCGCCTCCGCCTCCGCCTCCACCTCGATAGTGATTGTTATTAATTTTTAGTGATTAATAATATATGATATTTTCTCTAAAATAAATTATTGTGTGTGTCATAATTACTATGAAAAAACCAAATCAAACAGAACCAAACTTGTACCTCTCCAAACAGAACTGACATGCATAAACCCATGCTAACCCAACATGAACCAAGTAGAACCAAACTATATTGAATTGAATAAAAATTGAATCAACATAACTTGATCCATAATGGATAGAATAAAACCAAATAAAAACTAGAATGAACCATTTTTATAAAATCATTCACAAACTAACCGAACCTTACTGGAATAAATGTAAATCAGAACAACCAAAATAGATCTAAATGATCAAAATCAAGAAAATAGAATTCAAATAGAAAAAAAATGAATGAAACTAAATTGGACCAAGTCAAACTTATCTAACTTGAACTAATCTGATATTACGAATGATGAATCAAATTGGGCCAAATATAATGAATTCAAACCAATATGACTGCAACTAACATGAACTAAACCAAACTGATATGAACCAAATGTAATCAAATTGAGTTGATTAGAACCCAAATGAATGAAATTGTATAAGTTAATATAAATAAAAACAAGATAAAATAAATCTAATGAAAATATCCCAAAAAAACTTGTATCGAACAAATCTAAACTAAGTTGAAAATTGAGCCAAACTGATTATATACTATTAATATGAAGAGTGATTCTTAATTAATAGGACCCTACTATTTGAAAATATCATTTTGAAACTTGGATCTATTTCCCCCTTGCTTGCAGAAACATGATTGGACCCATGAGGTGTTGTGGTTCTTATATGTTGGGCAGTGACTTGTTTAATCATAGGAGACAGGTATGTTGTAGTTGAGTTTTTATTTTATTTTATTTATTACATCAACCACTTAGTCATTTTACCACTTTATACGGATGGAGGGTACTTATATTCTGCGAAGGGGGCCAGAAGGGCACTGGAGGCGGCTACGCAGTTTTCTCTGCAGGGGAGGGAGATCGGGGTAGTTAAGGGATTAATAGTGTGTTTCATTTTTTATCTGCTTTTACTGTGTTTCTTCTGTTTATTTTATTTTCCTTCACCTTGGATGTATAACATATGGATGGGTCATGATGAAATTTTATTTATTTTCTGTTTCTGTTTTAATTAATTGTTTGTGGGGGAAATTGCTCCCAAGTGGTGATTCCTTGATGCCCGAACACTTGTTTCCACCTATGGGCGTAGCCCATCCACCTTAGTCCATCCAAGTATTCCTATATCAGATTCTATGTCTGAACCATGGGAAGGACTAGGAAACAAGGATAATTAGGGAGGTATTGAGAATTTCTAGGAATGAATTGTGAATTCCCATGAATATGGATCGAGGAAATTGGAATTTATAATCAGCAGATATGGGAGACTATGCAATATATATTGATTCTGAAAATGTTATGGGTATAAAAGGTGGTGAAATGATAATGTGTTGGGACTAATAAATAGAAATTAAAATTCATAACCAATTTGATAATGTAATCAGATCATGATATACTATACATTGTTGGAGTTGATGATTAGACTCCATCCCAATGCAACTATAGAAATACCTTGGTGCCAAAAATACTCTATCATACGCTAGATAGTTTGTTTTGTAATTCCAAGTAAAACCTCCATTGACCTCATGGAAGGGCTCAGGACTTGTTAGCAGATCGCAACCGGGGGAAAGGCTGTTATTACCTTATCACATACCCTAATTGGAGTGCCAAACAACCCTAAATACAACAATATCCCCAAAAGAAATACCTGAGGTTGTCTAAAGCTACCTTCATTCTCTGATACAATGTTAGGAACAAGGTGAATCTTCCCACTGGTTCTTCTATGAATATTTTGTTCATTCTTAGATCCACCACACATCGTTTTTTTTTTCAGGGAATTTCACTCATCTGGAAAAGTAACGGTAAATGCCTCATGATAATTGGGTTCTATGGATTGACTTTTCAATCTCTGCAGGAAAAAACTAAATTCCCCTTGTAAGACTTTCAACTTCAAACATATCGCGCCTAGAAGCAGGGTGATTAATCCCTTGTCCGAGACACTAAAGGGAGTTCCGCATAACACATATAAAAGATAGTTTCCTATTTTTCTTCTTCATACTCTGGTTTTACAGGCTTTAAAACCTTCATCGCGGTCAAATATGTGTTCTACTGAAATCTGTGAATATCCACATTCAAAATCTCCTTTCAAACTCCTTGAGAATCTTGACATTTGAATCTTTATTTAAAAATCTTTGTTTGAGAACCTGGTCTATTGAGTCTTCATTAAAAACATTCCTTAAAATCAAATCTCAAATATTGCAACACTGTATTCTTCATTTAAGACTCCGAATACTATGGAATCTATATTTCCAAAAATCTTCATTCAAAAAATCGCTAGCATGAGACCTGAAAACTTGATTCATGCAACCATCTAAACCATGAAAGAGTTTCATTCACATGATACATGTTTTTCCTCATGTACACTACCGATTAGCCAGATTTTCCACACCTGCATTCATAGTTCCCATTCTATAACAGCTTCATGGAAGCTTCTGACTCCCCGTGCAACAATATTTATGAAGTCCATTGAAATGTTGTGTAACCTCAGCCTACTAAAACAATTAAAAATTACTCCATCATTCATGTATTTTAAATCAGTTCCAGATTTCAAATATTAATATCAATTCTAGATTTAATATATCAGCTACCTCTTTAATTCAACCAGTGAACATGATCCACATCCAATTTCCAACCTATATCAACTTTCATCCATGATCCAAACACATATCAATATCTCCAAATCATGAATGTCATTTAATTATGAAATTCTTCCATGCATACCTTTACCCTCGTTCCTCTTCCAAGACTTCTTATTTATGTTAACACATAGAATGCACTCTTCACATATATATTTTCAACACATATTAACACATCTTCAACACATCTTCATGTGATAGATCTTCATGCCATTATTCTTGACAAATACCATGCCTCTTTAATCAAACATACCTCATTCATACCTCATATATTTTCCACAAATCCAACCAATCAATACATGGTTGAAACAATCCCCCCCTTTGGATGATCATGTTCTTGAATTAGTTTCCTCTGGTAGAGAGGTTAGTGGCCCTATTACTACTATTCAAGAGAAGGTGAAAATACTAACTTATGGGATGATATAGTAGAGGAGTATCATCCACCCTATGAGTTAATTTCTTTTAAAGATGATCTATTAGGATTCATCTCTAATGAACATCTTGGAAAAGCATCTGATCATAGTAAAGATGAAATGGAATATGATGTGCAGGCTAATGTGGATTCCAATTACTGTAAAGAGCAAAGAACTATTTATTCAAAGAACCGGAAAGGTAAGTCAAATATAGTGGCTGCCACTTGAGATAAATCCAAGAGAAAACCTTGCAACTTGGTTTCTCACTTCTCTTCCCCTAATTTGGGGAAATCCCTTTCTAGTATTGCATTGGATACTAAGGATACCAATAATAAAGTTTGTGAATCTCAACCTCCTGTAGTTATTGTTTGCAGTGTGCAATCAGTACCTATGATGGAAAGTTGTTCTGCAGAGGGAGGTAATTCTAATCTGGCCTCGGTTCACTCTTTATCAAACACTCCTACAAGTACCTATCATATGGACGGTGCATGTCCAACTGGAAAACCAGTGATTTGTGACTTATTCAATGTTCATATTTTGGATGCAGTGATTTATTCTACCTTGAAGAGTTATGATGGACTTGGAGGATCCAATCCACCACTAACTAGTACCACTTCTAGCCTGGTTCCTAGATCACCTACTTTGCAGACTCAGACCTCTACTCTTGTTAAGGGTGGACACAACAAAGATTAAATTTCCTTAACCCCTTTTATTAATGTAGAATGGGTTGGGAATGCTATAGCCTTGTCTTACAAGAATTCTACTAGTGACAATACTTCTTCCAGGGATAGTCATGGGGTTTCATATTTTGAGAATTCCATGAAAGATAAGGTAGAGATCACACCGGTCACAGACCTGGCTCATCATGTTAATGGTACACAAAAATTAAAGGTGAGTATTCACAATTCCTTTGAATTTCTAGCATCAGGAAGCAATGAAGAGGATGGGCAAGTAAAAAATTGGGCTTAATGACGTAGCTAGTTGATGTGGAAATTCTAGATAATGGAGATGGGACATGGATAGTGGCTTCCACTTTAGGAAATATATTTTTCTTATTACAAGTTTAAAAATGATGTCTTGGTATAATCTGTATCATCTTTCATACTGTTCACCAAACTACAACCCAGTGCAGCAAGGCTATATTTTTTTCATCCTCTATCAGAATTTATTTGGCTTCAATAAGAGATAAATGATTGTGATTCTTCGTCATTAAAATTTTATTTAGGACTTTTCTTATAATAAATTTTTACTTCTTTTAACACTTTGTCCAACTCTTCTTATGTTTTAATAGGTGAAAACAATGCATTGTGGTTCCATTGTTTTTGCATTCTGGTTTGCATTATTTCACAGGGGGGGGGGGGCTGGTTGCAGGGAGGGAGGGCTGAGTGCAGGAGGGTGGGGTATGGGTGAAGGGGGTTGGGGGGGCTGGGTGTAGGGGGTGGGGGTGAGGGGGGAAGTGGGGGTGGAGGTGGGAAGTGGGGGGTGGCAGTGGGGGGTGAAGGTTGGGGGCAGTTGGGGTGAAGGGGGTAGGGGGTAGGGGTGAAGGGGGAAAGGGTGCAGGGGGTGGGGGTGTTTATGGGGGGAGGGGGTGTCCAGGGGGTGTCTATGGGAGGGGGGTCTAGGGGTGTCTGGGGGGTGTCCAGGGGGGGTGTCTGGGGTGGAGGGGGTCCAGTGGGGGTGTCCAGGGGGGTCCAAGGGGGGGTGTCTGGGGGAGTCTGGTGGGGGGGTCCAGGGGTGTGTCCAGGGGTTCCAAGGGGTGTCAAGGGGTGTCAAGGGGTGGGTGTCCAGTGGGGGTGTCCAGGGTTGTCCAGGGGTGGGTGTCCAGTGGGGGTGTCCAAGGTGGGCAGCTGCTATTTCTGGGGGGTGTGCAAGGGGGTTCTGTCCAGGGGGAGAGTGGGGGTGTGCAAGGGGGAGTGGGTGTGTTGGGGGGGGGGGGGGGTCTATCCAGGGGGAAGTGAGGGGCTGCAAGGGGAGTGGGGGTGTCCAGGGGTGACCAGGGAGAGTCCAGGTGGTGTCCATGGGGTGTACAAGGTGGGTGTCCATGGGGTGTCCAAGGTGGGCAGCTGCTGTTTCTATGGGGGGTGCAAGTGGGTTCTATACAGGGGGAAGTGGGGGTGTGAAAGGGGTAGGGGGTGTGTTGGGGGGGTCTATCCAGGGGGGAAGGGATGGGCTGCAGGGGGAGTGGGGGTGTCCAGGGGGTGTCCAAAGTTGGAAGCTGCTGTTTCTGGGGGGTGTAAGGGGGTTCTGTCTAGGGGAGAGTGGGGTGTGCAAGGGGGAGGGGGTTTGTCTAGGGGGGAGGGAGGGGTGTCTAGGGGGAGTGGGGAGGGGTGTCCAGGGGGTTTCCAATGTGGGAAGCTATTATTTCTTGGAAAACCCTCTATACCCATGGTTTAAATAACTGTGGTTATATATGCTGCTGCGAATTTATCTATACCTACGGTTCGTTGAACCGTGGGTATGTGTTTTTGAAGAAAACATTCTATACCCATAGTTTACTTAACCGTGTGTATAGAATTTGTGCTGTAAAAATGTATACCCACGGTTCTATAAACCTTGGGTATAGACGTATACCTACGGTTTACCAAAACTATGGGTAATATGAAATTTCAGTGGGCTATACCCATGGTTTCTACAAAACAGTGGTTATAGGGAAATCTCGATTCCTCGGGAGCCCACGGTTCATAAAACCGTGGGTATAGCCTATACCCACGGTTTCATGGGCTATACCCACGGTTTGAAATTGTGGGTATAGGGCAATTTTCTAGTAGTGTGACTAGCCTCACTAATGACTGCTTTGACATGTAAAGGTGTTCCATTTCAATGGAATTATGAATTTCAAAATTATTTTCAAGTGCTTAGAGTTCACCTTACATCAGTGCCAATATTGATATTACCAGAATCAGGACAAGGCTATATGGTGTATTGTGATGCTCTGGGATCTAATTTGGGATGTTTTCTCATATAGGGAGATCATTTTGCTTCTTATGGCACATGACAGTTATGGTTACATGAGAAGAACTACCCAACACACAATTTGGAATTAGTTGTAGTGTATGATTTGAAAACTTGACATCATTACCTCTTTGGTGAGAAATCTATGGTGTTTACAAATCATAAGATTTTGAAAAAAAAAATTATCATAAATATATTTTAATCTGAGACAATGAAGATGGATGAAGTGCCTCAAAATGTTTGACTTTGACATGATGTATACATCAGGTAAAGGAAATTCGGTGGTGGATGCATTAATCCATAATTCATATAGTTAGTTGGTGAAAGAGGCTTTAGATCAATGGAAACTCATGTTGGTGGTCATCAACATGCACTTTTATTGTGAAGACTAAGGTAGTGTCTTGGTTTTCTTCTCAGTTTATTTTGTTCTTGGTTTAGTTGAGAAAGTTAAAGAGGCATAAACATCTTATTCTGAATGTGTTGTAATGAGGTAATAAATCAATGATGGAGAGACCATTGAGGGATGGAAGCTGGATGGGAGTTCATTTTTCTATTTTCAAGATCAGTTGGTCATACCATTGACTTGTCAGGAACAAATCCTTCATGATTACCACCATTAGAGATGGGTTGTAAATCTTTGAATAAAAAAATATATATAAGGCATTGAAAGAATAATTTTGGTGGGTTGGCATGTAAAGAAAAGTGGTTGATATTATTATGAGATGCCTTACCTATCAGTAAGTTAAGGCATATCACCAAAGACCAGCAGGTATTCTACAGTATTTACTGATTCCTTTATGGAAATGGGATCAAATATCTATGGATTTTGTAATAATCCTACTAAGGATGGTTTGAAAACACGATGTCATATGGTTGATATTGGATCGACTTGCAAATTTGTCTCATTTCATCCCTATTCTTGAATCTCATACGATGGAGGACTTGTCTAAAATCTATATTCGAGAAGTGGTAAAAATTCATAGTGTACCAATCTCGATAGTATCAGATGAGATCTGGGGTTTATGTCTCATTTTTTTAAATCCTTATAGAAATCCCTTGGGACTTAGTTGACTATGAGGATGGCGTATCATCCTTAGATTGATGTACAATCTAAAAGGATGTTACAAATGTTGGAAGACATGTTTCAGTCTTGTGTAGTGGATTTTGGTAGCTCATGGGAGGAGCACAAACCATTAAGGGAATTATCTTATAATAATAGTTATTATGACTCAATACATATGGATCCTTTTGAAGCATTCTATGTGAATCTGTGTTGTTATCCACTTTGTTGGGAGGAAATAGGTGAGAATTTACTGGTTGGACCAAGCCTTGTGAAAGAGACAATGGAGAAGATTCAGTTGATCAAGAATAGAATTGAGATGGCTCATAGTCATCAAAAATCATATAATGATCACCATCAAGGGTCATTTTTTTCGATTTGAGTGATCATATGTTCTAGAGAATCTCTCTAAGGCATGGGCATCGTTATTTTGGGAAGAAGAGCAAGTTATATCCTTAATATATAGTCCCTTTTGAGATAATTGAATAGGTTGGTGAGGAGGAATATCGGTTGGATTTTCCACCAAGGTTTAGTTCAGTGCACAATATGTTTCATGTATCTCAATTGAAAAAAGTATCAACCTGATTCCGACCATTGAATTTGATGGGATCATGTTGACCTAAAGTTGGATTCTATATTGGTTAATGTACCAGTGTAGATTTTGGATAGGCAAGAGAAAGTATTGCATGGGAAAAACATCGGTCCAGTGGAGGTTTTATGGAAACATGTTTATATTCAGGAAGAAAATTGGGAGAAGTATTGGAAAATGGTTGAGAAATGGCCTGAACTCTTTTAGACCAATGGTGGTTTTCTACTTTCCGAGGATGGAAAGACCAATTTTGGGGAGAATTTTTCACCCCTAGATTCAGGTAATTAACCCTTTATTTATGTAATTTAAGTATATAATGTTATTGGGTTAAGTTTTGGGAGGTTTTGAGGAGTTTTGGAAAGTTTTGGGGGATTTTATGGAGGTTAAAGGTTTGAGAACAGTTAGTAAAAACCATGCAACGCCTCCCAAGTAACCATGCAACTGAAACAATGGGTACTGGCTAGGCACATGGTTTGGATAAAATTTTTAGCCACCTAGGAGAAACCTTAAAAGTGTGGAAAGATGTATTTATCATGGTTGGAACATATTTTGTATAACCATGCAAGACATCCATGTGAGGGGTGTTTAGAGGCAGTGGCTAGTGCACAATTAGCGCACTATTTTCCTAACTGTGAAACTTTAAAAATTAGATCCAAATTTTTTGGATCTAATCCAATTTTCACCCTAATCCATTCATTTTTACCCTAAATAGGTCCTAACATGAATTCATCTCCCTCCCAAGGCTGTGGATACCCTTCCTCTTGATCCGGGAGATATATGTTGGTGAATCATGGTGTGTTGGAGGTCGGATTCCTTGGTAAGTGACTGTTCTTGGTGGTTTTCCTTGGTTTTCTTCTACCCTCTCTTGGATTCATAAATCTAGTCTGTTGGGGATAGATTCATGTTTAGTTATTCTAATCATGATTATATTTGGTTGTTTTTTTAAGGTTAACAAGATCTAGGGATGTTTTAAGGAGTTTCAATCCGATTTTTTGAAAATTTTGTGTTGTTCTTCATTTTCACTTAGGTTGCAAGGTAGGTGGATTCACTCTTGACTCCTCTTAGTTAGAACTTGAAGGATTGATTCCAAATAGATTTAATTTCTCAATTTAAATTGTGAAATTGATGTGCGATGTTTGATGAAAACCCTCTTTAGTGGTGGTTTGTGAAATTGTAGAAATTGGCGGTTTACGGAAAGTGAAATTGGTTTCAAAATTTTAAAATGATGATTTTAAAATTGTGTTCAGTTTTGATGCATGGAAATTGGTTGGAAAAAAATTTCAATAAAATATTTTTTTATTAAAATGGATTGGAATTGTTGGGCTGACATGTTTTTTGGAATACATGGGTGGTGTGAGTTTTTTCATTGGCGTGACCCTAGATAAGGGGTGTGTACCATTGGGGTACAATAATGTGACCCTGTAAAAGGGGCATCTTCCATTGGGGAACTTGAGATATGGTTACCTTGTAATGACTTGGTAGATCGATGAGAGACTGCTCATGAGTATGAAACTATCACCTGGGCATGCATGTGTGTATGTGTGGAATGGAATGGGTTATGCCTAATGGATTTGTAAAATGGTTTGAAAGATTTGTTTGGTTTCTTTACATGGAATTTTTTTCTTAAAAATGGTTTTGGTTTTGATATAAACTGATTTCAATTGTTTTGAACTATTTTATTTAAATCTGCTAACTTGTTTAATCCTAGTGGCATGAGTAGGGGATTCATTGGGGAAATCCTAATAAGTTTTATACTCACCCACTTCTTGGGAACTTTTGTGTGTTTTCATATATTGAATATTGAGACACAGGTAAAGGAAAGCTATCACAGTTTTTTAGTGATGCGTCATGATACTATGGGCATGGATTGTGGAGTTGGAGCTTGGATCATGTTGGGATCTGTGGATTTTATGTCATTGACATCTTTGGGTTTTGTTCATTTTTGTTTTCCACTTTGTACTGATATATATTATTATTTGGTTTTTTTCTCTTTGAGTTATATTGCATTGTCCTCATGCATCATTTAGTGGTTGTTTGGTTATGGCTATCTTGGCATGGTTGTTTTATTTTCAAAGGGAAAATTTTCCCCCAATTTTTATGAATCCCTTGGAATTTATTTCCAGCCTCTGGTGTCTTGGGGATGTCAGCTAAGTCCAAGTAATATCCCAATGCCTTCCCAAGCCAATGGTGATGGGTGAGATGTTACAATGTTGTGTATTTATTATATTATAAGTGATAAAAATATAAATGATATTTATGATCTAATAAATCAGTCATAAGATATCGTTTATAGTGGGTAATAAATATCCACAGGTCGGGTGCCATTTTTTGGGTATTTTAGAACCTTACTATAAAATTTGGAGGCTCTCATAAAATGTACTATTCATCGCATAATGGTTGAGAGCCTCTCTCTCCTATCCCCTCTTCCTAGATAGAGAATTCAATGATCCGAGAAATTGGTCTGTGTTCTTCTACATTGATCTAAGGATCATCATTACGGTGATCGTTGGGACGTCGAATACTTTGATAAATCTCTAAACTAGCACCCAGAATTCGACGATTGATGTTCTTGTAGACTTTTGAAGCATGTTTGGATGATCTAGATGGATCTGACTTAAGTTCCTTAGAGTAACAGTCATAGAAAATGAACGATTGATGAATTTGAATTCAAATCAATCAAGGTATTTTTTTTATTTAATTTTCATGCTTAAATTTCTTCACACAAGATCCTTGGGTTGTAACCGAGTAGTGTTTATGCTGGAGATGATGTTACGATGTCGATCACAGCATTGAAATTTTAATTTCCCTATTTTCTGGGATTTCTTTGTGTTCCTGGTACCAACACTACATCCAATATTTTTTAAATAAACTTTAAGTTATACATTTTATATTAAGTTTTAATAAAAAAATTATGATAGGGTGGTGTTTAAATATCATCAAAATTATGGCACGAGGATATTCCATGAGAACAAAAAGCCTATCTACTTATATAAGTGAATAAGTATTAAGATATATATAATAACATTTCACTATCAAAACATATATCAAAATAAATTACTTATTTTTTCCATTGTTTCTACAATGTCTAAAACAAACTAATAGAAAAAATGTGGTTATTACGTTTGAAAATTTATGAAATATATTGTATTTCATCAATAAAATAGAATCCACAAAGAGGTGTTTTTTATGATAATTACAATTTAATTTAAAAAAATCAATCCTTTTTTATTTGTATTTTTCAAGTACTACTAAGGATTTCAATAGTCTTCATATTCAAAATAGGTAATAATTTTTTTAGAAATGAATAGACAGAATACATGGTGTTATAATGTATGCATACATCATGAAGAGGTGGCTTCTTGCTACTTATTTAGTTAATTTAATCATCATTTTATACTATTTTTAGTTAATTTACTTTTCATTTTTATCTGATACTTATTTAGTTAATTTTCGTAGAGATCGTGAAGAAATGAATTTGTCTCGGATTTTTTTCTACCATTTTGTGCTCCATTAAGAGAATATAATGATTGGGGAAAAATAATTCTTGACAAAGTCTTCAACAAGTACGATGCATTTAGGTACTATTTTTTCTCTTTATAGATCTATTTGTTCTTTATTTGATATTTTTAGGTTTAGTAGTGTGTGTTTTCAATGTATAAATGACTCAAAGTGTGTATTTTCAGTTCAAATTGACATTTTAGTTAAAAAGACGCGTGGCGCACTCAAAATCGAGAAAGCACAGTCAAATTATTTTTGATACTTTAGAAAAATAATACATAATTCCTTTTGGACGTGTAAGAATTAGTTGTGCCTCAATCTAATACATGATGTGACCGGTATGACTCTAAATGAGTGTTTTCAGTTTTTAAATGACATTTTAGTTAAAAATGTGTGTCGCTCACTGAAAACTGAGAAAATATGCTCATATTTTTTTGACACTACTAAAAAACAGTCTTTAAGTTATTTGTGATGTGTAGGAATCAACTGCATGTCAATCTAATGCATGGTATAACCGGTATGAATCAAAATATATGTTTTCAGTTTAAAATGACATTTAAGTACAAAAGACGTGTGACATGGTCAAATCCAATAAAACATATTTAGATTGTTTTGATACTTTAGAAAAATGATTCATAAGTCATCTGTGATGTATAGGAATTAGTTGCATCTCAATCTGATATCTGGTGTGATTGGTATGACTCAAACGGTGTAGTTTCAATTTAAAAATGACATTTTAGTAAAAAAGATGTGTGACATATTTAAAAGTGAGAAAACATGTTCATATTGTTTTGATACTTTATAAAAATGATACATAATCTATTTTTGATGTGTAGGAATTAGTTGTACCTCAATCCAATACACACTGAGAAAACGTTCTTGGATTGTCTTGATACTTTAGAAAAATGGTCTATAAGTCATTTATGATGTGTATGAATCCACTGAAGATCAATATGACAGACGGTGTGATCGATATGACTCAAAGTTAATGTTTCAAGTTTAAAATTAAATTTTAGTTAAAAAGATGTGTAACATACTCAAAACTGAGAAAATATATTCATACTATTTTGATGCTTTGGGATAACAATCTATAAGTCATTTGTGACTTGTAAGAATCAACCGCACTTTAATTTGATAGATGATGTAACTGGTATGACTCAAAGCGTGTGTTTTTATTTAAAAATGAAATTTTAGCTAAAAATAAGTGTGACATTCCCAAAAATGACCAAACACATTTAGATCATTTTGATACTTTAGGAAAATAATTCATAAGTTATCTATGACGTGTAGGAATTAGTCTTATCTCAATCTAATACACGGTGTGACTGGTATGACTCAAAATGTGTGGTTTCAATTTTAAAAAATACATTTTAGTTAAAAATGTGTGTCACTCATTGAAAACTGAGAAAACACACTCAAATTATCTAGATGTTTTAGGACAACGATCCATGAATCTTTTGTGAGATGTAGGAGTCATATGCATGTCAATTCGATACATGGTGTGACTGATATGACTCAAAGTTTGTGTGTTCAGTTAATAATAGTCGTCGCCCTTTAAAGATGCTTACAATATCAGTGATTTTTAGTGTTGATAAAATTCATCGGTTTTTAAAGGGACTTACAACATCGGTTATTTTTTAGTGATGATGATGACTATTTCTAGCACTGTTAAAGCACGTATCTGCAGTAGTGTCAATTCAATGCACGGTGTGACCAGTATTACTGAAACTATATTTTTTCATTTAAAAGTTCAATTTTAGTTCAAAACACACATCATATACTCAAAATTGAGTAAGCATGCTCTTATTGTTGTGATATTGTAAGGAAACGATACCTGATTCATTTGTGATGTGTAAGAATCAACCATATATCAATCTGACATATGGTGTGGCCAGTATAACTTAAAGTGTGCATTTTCTCTATAAAAGTAACATTTTAGCACACAACGTACATTATATAGTCAAAACCGAACAAATGTACTTGGATTGTCACAATACTTCATAACAATAATTGATTATTCATTTGTGACATGTAGGAAGTAATTGTGTATCATTCCAATTTAAATTTATTATGGATTATATAACATTTCAATTATAACTTGTTATTTTTAGGTACTATTACAAAGATAATAATTGTTTTTATTACAAGTGCATGATTTTTTTTGTGCGTGGTTTGGTTGATTGTTGAAGGTCTAGTAAGAGAGTTTAGTTTTTGTATCGGTAGCAATTGTTTTTGTGTGCTATTGAATTTGACATCAATTTAATTGTATTGTATTTAAATTCTTTAATTTAATATTTGTTTATAAATAATAGTGTAATGTAAATTTAAATTGTTTTGTATGGTCAATGTAATATTTGTACTACAAATTAAATCGTTGTTTTTATGTTTTTTATGGAATGATGGAGATTGATTTATAGAGTTGTTATCATTCTCTAATAGTGGGTGTTAGCATTTATCAACACTATGTCACTACCACAAAAGCGGGGTTTTGCAGCGTCACCCTTTAACGGCGCTAAAAAAGCGCTGATAAAGGATGCATCTTTATCAACATTAAAAAACACTAATAAAGGGTATTGTTAACAACAGTAAAAAAACACTGTTAAAAGTACCCCTTTATCAGTTCTTTTTTTAGCACTGATAAAAGTGTCTCTTTTATCAACGCATTTTTTTAGCGCTGATAAAGGGGGTTCTTTACTAGAGCTTTCTTTATTAGCGCTATTAAAGGATATATTTCAAAAAAACATTAAAAATAATATATTAATATATAAATATATTTATATTGATATAAATATAATATATATTTTTTAAATATATTTTAGATAAGTTTAAATAGACATTTACATTTAATATATAAGAAATTTAGTGAAAATGGCTTAAAAATATTTTAAAAAATATTATTAATTAATAATTTCCTTATTATCATTGAATAATAATCATTTAATAACAATTTGAAGACACAAGAAATCAGAAAAATAATAAAAGATCTAAAATAAGTTGAAAACGTAACTTAAACTTTAAATGACCATAACTTTTGATTCGAGTGTCCGTTTGAGCTCCACCACATATCAAATCGAAGCTTGCGGAGAGCTCTACATGTTAGACATATAAGGAAACCTTCTATCACATTTTCTGAGTCCAAAATAGGCATAGAAATCCTCCAAAATTGAGTTTTTAGTCGGGATATCCAAATTTTTTAACATTCTATGGTATTTCATCCTCGTTTCAGGGGGTTTTTTTACCCTTATTCAATGAGGATTGAATTTATTCTAAGAGATTACATTCATATTGATATTATGGCTCCAAAATTTTATCATTTTTCAAAATGTAATGTTATTTATAATCATATATATAACAATATATACATATTTTTTATATATTCACACATGAAAATTTATTTTTATAAATAAATAATTAAACATATTTACATATAAAGTATATTTTTCAATATATAAGCCTTATAATATCCATTTTATTTAAAATGAGAATATATGTATATTTATATACCTATATAATGTGTGTGTGTGTATGTGTGTGTGTGTATATATATTAGTGTGTGTTTGTATTAACAAACTGATATATATTATCTATATATTAACATATGAATGTATAATATACGTAAACATATATAAATATGTATAATTATACTTACAGATACACACACACATATATATATATAATATATACAAGTGTGTGTATGTTGTGTGTATGCTGTATATATGTACGTATTTATTTATAAACACACAAAAATATATATTTTATAAATGTATTTAACTAATCTTATAACTATATATTAATATACGAATAAATCTATATATATTAATATAACTATATATATATATATAAATAGATATAACATTGGAGTATAAAGCAACATGAGGGAGTAGTAAAGGGTCCAGACCTGTAGGGGAGAGGTCTTGAGTTTGAGTCTTGGGGGAGGTAGAGGTGCATGGGTGGGTGCAAGGTGGGGGGCTAGCGGTGTTACAGGGGGATGGCAGGGGCGCGGGTGGTTGCAGGTGGGGTCAAGCCTTGTTAAAGGGGGGCTCCAATTTAAAGATTTTTTTTACTTTTGTTAGTGATAAATAAAAGCGTTGATAAATGACCGTTTAATCGGCGCTTTTATTTAGCGCTAATAAAAGACCACTTTTATCAACGTTTTTTAGCAAGGGGCCTTTATCAGCTCTTTTATGAGCACTGATAAAAGGGACCCCTCTTTATCTTTGTTGGTGGGGTCAAGCCCTGTTAAAGGGAGGCTCCAATTTAAAGATTTTTTTTGATTTTTATCAGCGCTAAATAAAAGCGTTGATAAATGATTGTTTTATCAACGCTTTTATTTAGCGCTGATAAAATACCACTTTTATCAGCATTTCTTTTAGCAAGGGGCATTTATTAGCTTTTTTGTAGCGATGATAAAAGGGATCTCTCTTTATCTTTGATGGTGAGGTCAAGCCCTGTTAAAGAAGCTCCAATTTAAAGATTTTTTTTTGACTTTTATCAGCGCTAAATAAAAACGTTGATAAATGACAGTTTTATTAGTGCTTTTATTTAGCGTTGATAAAATACCACTTTTATCAGTGTTTTTTTAGCAAGGGGCCTTTATCATCTCTTTTTTGAGCCTTAATAAAAGGAACCCCCTTTTATCTTTGTTGAGATTAACAGTGTTTTTCCTAGCGCTATTAAATGCGGTTTCTAGCTCTTTTAAAACCACTATCTGTATTGATAAAATAGGCATCTATCATCACTAAAACTAGTTTTGATAAATGAGACTTCTTACGCTAGAATGCATATCAATAAATGATTATTTTATTAGTATTTTTATAACACCGATAAAAGGTGTTTTTATCTGTGTTTTTTTAGTATTGATAAAAGTGAGTGAGTTTTAAAGAGGCTCAAAATATCTGTGATTTTTTAATGATGGTAAAATCAATTTCAAACATTGATAGGATGATAAAATATAGTAGTAGTTATGTTGTATTGGAGGATCTATTAATCTGAACCTCGGCCGTATCAACGATTTTAAAATATGATGATGATTGATATAGATGTGGGCAAGATACGATTGCTTTGAGCTTTGCTTTGGGAAGATTAAAAATATATTTTAAAGCTTCATTCGTTGAGCCCTCGCCATCAATTCAAATCCAATCATCCAATCATCCAATCAACAGAAGCTGCAGCTGGTGGGGGATGGAATTGGAGAGAGACATCCGTAACCATGGACACCGCCTTCTCACCATCATGAAATTGGTACGAGTTCCAGAGCTTAACCCTTCCCAAGATTAGCATACAACTTGTTAGTGTTTCGTTGGGATGACCCTTTCTGGGGTTGGGCCATGGTGACCCATCATTTCTGTCAATTTTCCTCAACAACCGAGGGCGGCTCCGCGACCTTTTCTTCTTTATATTACAGACCCACACTGCAACAAGGAAAAAGAAAAAGAAAAAAAGAAAAAACTAAACATTTCCTCTAACCCTTCAAAAAAAAAAAAAAAAATCATGTCCCGAAATAATGCCTCTGTCACCGACGGTAAGTTTGAAGAAGATGGCGTAAGAGACGAGGGTACCAAACGCGCCACCCGGTTAATGTCAGCCGCCGTCGCTCCACCGTGGCGCCTCTCCCTCCTCCTCCCCGCCATTTTCGTCTTCCTCTCCTGCTGGCTGCTGCTCTTCTGTTCCACCGCCACCCATAAACCCATTTCCCAACTCTCCGACGACCTCTACAGGAAGCTCTCCGCCGCCTCTGAAGAGGCGGAGAGCTGCCGCGGCGGACCGTGGGTATACGTGTACGATCTGCCTCCGGAATTCAATGCCGGACTCCTTCACGACTGCCGCCACCTCAACATGCACCGGGACATGTGCCCCCACGTCGCCAACCGAGGCCTCGGCCAGGCGCTCCCGAGGGCGCCTCCCGGCTCCCCCTCCTCCTCCTCCTGGTTCTCCACCAACCAGTTCACCGCCGAGATGATCTTCCACGCCCGGGCGGAGAAGCATCCGTGCCGCACCAGGGACCCGGAAAAGGCGGCCATCTTCTACGCCCCCTTCTACGGCGGCCTCTACGCCTCCTCAAAGTTCCGGGAGAGGAATCTGACGGCTCGTGATGCGCTGGCGACGAGGTTTGTTGAATACCTTGGGGAGCAGCCCTGGTGGCGCCGTCGCCAGGGCCACGACCACTTCCTGGTACTGGGGAGGACAGCGTGGGACTTCATGAGGGGCGCCCCCGGGGAAGCGGACTACGGCGCCAGCAGCCTTCTCACCCTGCCGCGCATCCGGAACATGACGACGCTGGTGCTCGAGCGGCACCCCGCAGCGGGTCCCGCGCAGCAGGGGATTCCCTACCCCTCCTACTTCCACCCATCCAGGTCCGAGGAGATGCTGAGGTGGCAGCAGCACGTGAAGCGCACGAGGCGGCCCCATCTGTTCGCCTTCGTCGGGGCGCCGAGGGCGGGGCAAGAGCGGAACCCGGCGAGGGCGGAGTCGATCCGGCAGTGCAACGCGTCGCGGCAGTGCCAGCTGTTGCTGTGCGGCGGCAAGCGGCGGCAATGCGGGGATCCGACCGAGGTGGTGGGGGCGATGGCGGAGTCGAGGTTCTGCCTGCAACCGGCGGGGGATTCGTCGACGCGGCGGTCGACGTTCGACGCCATCCTGGCGGGGTGCATACCGGTGTACTTCTCGCGGCAGGCGGCGGAGACGCAGTACGGCTGGTTCCTGCCCGCGGAGGCGGAGGCGTACTCGGTGCGTATGGATGCGCGAGAGAAGCGAATCGAAGAAGAGCTGAGGCGGATCCCGGCGGCGCGGGAACGAAGAATGCGCGGCGTGCTGGTGGACTTGATCCCGACGGTGACGTACGCGCACCCCAACGCCACCCGCCTTCGCTTCCCGGACGCCGTCGACGTCGCGCTCGACGCCGTGTCTCGCCATGTCCACTCCAACTTAGGTGCGATTTAGGTCCACCGTGATTATTTGAAATAATATTCCGAACAATATGTAACATTTATTGTGTGAAAATAAAATTATTATGTAGTATAAATAAATATAATTTAGAGATAGAACCGGTATAGGTATTATCCGAAAATATTTATCATGCCTATATGAAATTGTGACATCTCCCTTATAACTCTTATAGGTATTGTACATGGAAATGGGTTGATTATGATGTTAGTGAAAATGATAATGTGGATTCCTTATGACCTTAAGGGTAGGGAAATCCACACATGGGGTGGTGTAGGTTGGTAACTAAATATGAATAAAGAGATTTCTTGTTGATATATTGTTACCTATATGTCCTGGGATCATCATGATATATTTTCTAACTATAGGATATGCTAATGATGAATACGTTTAGTGAGGATGCTTAGGATGAGTCATGTATGAGCTTCTTATGTAATAGACTCTTGCTTGATGCTAGGTATCAATCATTGGCCAGCTAAGATCTAGGATGAGTCTTATCTTCCATGCTTGTTCATTATATCTTAATCATTATTATATATCTATGATGATGATGAGGCCTAGAGACCTTGGGATTGCAATGTAGAGATACTCCACCAAGGTGAACATTCCTTCAAATTTTTTAAAGTTTATGTTTGGCTATACATCATGGTGTATATGTGGTTTTCCACAAGGCATAAATTATTTTAGTGGTTCGTATTGTGTTGAAGGTTAGCTATGTTATACCCTCCCTAGGATCTGCTTTATGTAAGTTCATTTAGCCAAGAGATCTGTCTTACATTGGTAGTCCATCTCAGGAAGTAAGTTGGCTCTTTCCTTCTCACGATCCACTTCTAGTATATCTTATTTGCCATGCAAAATACCTTGTATTAGTGATTTAGATTGTGTTAGAGGTTAGATTGGTTATTCATCTTTAGGTCATCCTTTATGTATGTGAGTTTATCTATGGGAACCGCCTTATATTAATGGTTTGGATCATGTGGGAGGTTGGCTCTGTTATGCCCTCCATACTATTTTTTTTGGGGGTGGATGTTATTCCATGAAGCATATAGTCACATCACGATTCATGATCAAGATTGAATGGTTCGACCTAGGGGATTAGTGTTGCAGTGTATACCTTGTGGTAATTCAACAATGTGACATCATAGGGTGCACTATGCAATAGACCCTTAGGCTGCACCATAATGTACCCTATTCTTGAAATGAAAAAGAGATTTTTTAGTCTTTTTTAATGAGATTCTCCTATTCCTTATTAGCCACTCGACCCCATCACCCAAACACATCTTCCCTATAATTTTCCCCTCTCATAATTCACTCTTTAGGATCTCTAATGGTCGTTTCACAATGGACAACCCACCCCCCTCCTTGGACAACCCACACCCCTGCAACCCCCCCACCTGGACAGCCCACCCCCTCCCTGGATAGCCCACACCCCTCCCCCACACCCCAGCAACCCCCTACCCCCCGGACAACCCACCCCCTTCCCCTTTGAACCTTTTATGTTTTACTGGATTTTTCCCCTTTTCTCATCAAGAACCACTCCGTGCTACGCCACCCTCCCCCTTCTCTCCTCTTGGGTGGTTCTCCCTCAACCGGTGTATGTTTCATCTTTCATCACTTGTATTGGAGAGCATATGATAATTTTTACCTCTCTTATTCCTTTTATATATCAATGTCTACCCCCCCCCCCCAAATCCTATATTTAAATGGACATGGGCCAATTAAAATTAGAAATGTAATGATACGACCCAGGCTGGTATCATAACCAACAATTGACCTGACTTTCCACTAACTTAAGATGCGTTCATGATCCCTACAAGATAGAAACAATCCCCTGGGAAAAAAATAAAATTAATATAGAATATTTTACCCCTAAATTAGAGTAAATTAAAAATGATCTTTCTCCTGAAATCATACATGTCCCATTCATAAGTTGAACATCTAGGAAAATAGAAGATACACCAAAAATAGATAAACAGGAAGCAAATATCATAGATGGAAAATAAAATCCCACTATTGACCAATAAAATTATTTAACATGTGAGTTCTCATTTTATGTTTTTTTTAGTTAGAAATCTCCTCTGCCACGTGTCTCTCCACTACCGCGAACACACTTATAACACGCACTGAACGAAACCTTTGTAGTGATTTTTCTCCTCTTACTCATTGGTTTCCTCTTGTTATCATGTTATTACTATTTTATATTGATGGTTATGTTGTGAAATGTAGGGGCTAAACGCCCCGCTGAAAATCATGGATGTTGGTGGTCCTTGTTTGCGCACTAAATGAATTGCATGTTGGTTGGTTCATATTGAACATTTGAATATAAAAATTAGTAATTTACGTATACTTGACTAATGAATGAATGTCCCAGGATGATAAAACTTCTATGATAACCCCTGAATTAAAAAATGCAATTGAATAAGAGATGCTTTTTAAAATCTAAAATTGTGATTGTTTGGTTTGTATGGTGTTGCGATTGTGAGCACGATTGTGTGTTTGTATGGAGTTGCGGTTGTTGGAAGGATTGGTATGCCATTTTTTCCATGTTGTAGTTCTTCCACCATTGAATATCAATCCAAACTTTACCCATTTCAATAGAACCACCACTTTGTTACTAGTAAAATTCCATTGAATCTTAGAAAACCACTTCACTAGAGGACTCTATGAGACACTTTATGGACACCCTAGTCAAATAACCATAACAACACATGTAATGAATCTTTCCACCCACAAGCACTCTATTTAAAATCATACCATTTATTAGTTTAGTACCATAGTTCTTAACTAGAGACATTATGTTTCTAGAGAAATGCTAAAAAACTGGTTTAAAATAATGCATATAGATCACATGTGGGATACTAAAACATTTTAGTGAAAGGGATTCTCATAGCTAGTTCCATTGATCAGGTGGTTAGGAAGATGGGTGTGATCTACTTTGGTTCTGAGTAATGCATGGAGAGGTAAGGGTATTGTTTACCATAGCTAGTTCTATTGATTATAGTTGTATGATGACCCTAGTTGAACATCTTTTGTGTAATTATTTTGTTAAATATTAATATTACTGTATCAAATAGGATGAATATGAATAAATAATGGATGAATTCCAATCGATTGAAAAAAGTGTATGAAGATGGTGTGAAAGAGTTTATCATGTTTTCAAAATATCATGCATATGACCCTTCTCAAATCCTTTGTCCGTGTTTATGATGTTATTCAAGAAAAATTAGTCTATAGGAGTTGGAAGAACACCTGATCTGTCATGGAATAGATCGAAGTTATACATGTTGGAATAAACATGGAGAAAAAATGAATGCCGGCAGTGGCTGGGATAACTCTACAATTTATAGATCATCTAATATGATTACAAGCCTGAATAATGAAGATGATCATATGGAGGATGTGATTATATATGTGAATGATAATGAAGATCATATTGAGGAAATGATAAGGACAATTGAAGATGAACTTCATGATTTCCAAAAAAAATTGAGAAGTTAAAGAGTTGTGAAAAGATTCCATTGTATTCTGGTTGCACTAAATATACATCATTATCAGCCATACTGAAGCTGTATAATTTGAAAGCAGGAAATAGGTGGAGTGACACTAGTTTTACGGAACTAATTTATATCCTGAATGACATGATCCCAGAAGATAATGAGCTCCCAATGTAACACCCCGAGCTTTCACGATACACTTCTCTTTAAATAATGCAATAGCTTGCATTGTACGCAAGTTCGAGTTCTAACACACCGCGACTAATCAAAGTAGACGTTATGAATAGAAATACTCACTTTTTAGAATTATAGAAATTTTATATTTCAAAATGCACTTCATTTTTGTATTCGTAATATCGAAATTATCCTAAGTTGAATTTTTTGTAATTTTCTGAGAACTTCTAATTTTTTATGAATAGTGAAAAATACTTAAAAACAACTTTTTAATCAAAATAATTTATACTGATAAATTATAATATTGAGTGGTTTTAAAGTATAATTAGAATATATTTTTACCATTTTATCCAATGGTGGTCATTAGAATTAATTTCACTTTGAAATTGGACATAAACAATTGTCAATCTTTTGATATATATTGTTTCTTAAAAACACGCTATTTGTTGTGACAGCGGGAATTAATTATAAAATTAATTAATGCAACTTATTTGTTTGGAATTTTGTAAAATAGACATAATTTTTTAATTCGGAATATCAATTATAGCTTAGGGTAAAATTTTGGCATTGTTCTGAAAAATATCAATTTTTGATGAATAGTGAAACCACTAAGTGGTAGTTAAAAAACTGTTTTTTCGTTTAAATGAAAATTTACCACTTCTGTGATTTGATTTTTAAAAATCCGACATACATGGTTGTCATTAGGAAGAAAAATGTGGTTCAATGGGATTAAAATAATTTTTTGGTGAATAGTAACTTTTAAGTTTAATTAATCGCGATTAAAGGTAATTAGTATAATTTAAGGTAAAGATAATGTTATAATAATATGAAATGACCTTTACACTTGTCCTAACCCTATTGGATGAGTCATGGACTACCAAGAAAATCCATGAGTCAACTTGGGGACCCCATGGAGCCACTTTGGTAGGAAAATGACATTAAATACTTTTTATTTAATGTTAAAATAAAAATGTCACAAACATGAGTTGTTTTACTAAAACAATTTTTAAATGGGGTTATACAAGTCATATTTTTGACTATAAATATCCATTAGAAAGATAAAATGATTTTCTACATCATGATATTTTTTTTTATAATTTTTAGACATTAAATAAAATAAATTATTTATGACACCATGATGATGCAACTATTACCTCATTTATTAACGATTTAAATAAAATAAAAAGATAATGTAAAATCTAAGACTTACACTTGTAAAAAACCTATTGGATGAGTATATTTCGAACCCTTATCACCTTATCCTCGAAATATATAAGTGTGAGACCTTTAAAATCCAAAACTCATTATATAATAAAGTAACATTTCATTACTTTCCAAGAGTGCCCCTCCTCTCCTCTTATAAAAGGCCCCCACCTCTACCACCTTATTCACACCATCAAACCATTTGGATCGGCCAAAATCTACCCAAATAATCTCTCAAATTCCCTCTCTTACTCCTAGAAGCCTCACTTTGGGCATAAGTCTTCCCAAGGAAGCCTTTGGCTCAAATCAAAAAGAGTTACCCGATTTTAAAGGTAGTGTTTTCTCTTGTGTTATTATGTTTTATTTTGCTTCTCCAACCCCTAAAATCTTTTTATTAATTTATTTTGTAACAAAACCAGTATCCTCAATATACTAGGATGTTGTTATAAGAAGGATTCGAGCTACACTTACACACACCTACATATAATGGTTAAAGAACATACTGTTTCTGTGGATGACGAATTTCTGCCTCACGAAACAATGATTGTTCAACACTCATATAACACCTTCAAAGGTGGCCATTAAGATGTCACTATATTTATATATGATATATAATATGTTTATGTTTTCCTTAAGCTTCTGTATTTTTCATTTATGTCATACCTTTATGGTTTCCGTTATGGGTAAACACGATATTTTCATTTTAGGAAGTGCGGACTACCGCCCCCTCAAAGTGATTTGAATCATTAATGCCATATGTGAGATGTATAAAGGATGTAGTAAATGGTATTATAAATTATATTATACTTTAATTATAGTATACCTTTATATAATTATAATTTCATTCCATTAAATATGAAATAGAAATGAAAGTAGCGTTCATGCGTACGTACGGCTTACCGTCTCCATGAACGGTGCATTTCATTTCTTACCTCTAAATGTTATGTAATATTATAAATGCATATATATACTGGATATATATGATATATATGATATCTACATCATGAATATAATTCTGGATATAATGGATATTTCACCACATGAACAACCAGTAATTATAAGAAGTTTATTTTTGACTCAAGTACCAAAGATCGACAAAATGACCGTCATTAACTTAAATAATTACATAATGTTCATAACATGATAATAAGTGATATAAAAGGAATAATGAACATGAAAAATTTTCTTAATCAAATAGAAATTAACTCTAGTTTATTATTTAGGAGGTTAAAGAACGATCGAGTCAAGTCGGACACGAGGTAAGAGAATTTCTTAACCCAATTTCCATTCTTTGGGTTAATCTCCTACTTTCAAATTATGTCATAATATTATTATGTCCTATCTTGTATTTATACATTCTTTATGCGTACTTATATTGAATACACATAATAGATCTATTTTATTTAAAAAATGATCTTTGTAAGGGACTTCGTCTCAATCTCCTTTCATTGAGGCATATTTGGTTTTATACACAACTTTCCTTTATACGGTGTATAAACCCCTTTGAATTTTACTTTTATTCAAAAAGAATATTTTTATATGAAGTGTTTTTACTAAACGACAAAATGAATGTTTTTTCTTATGTATGCGGTGAAAACGACTTCTCCGCCATCGTGACTATTATTTGAGTTTCAGCTTCCTCTACAAGCCATAACTTTTTTTTAAATGAAAAATAAATACCAAGATTTAATTTTCTTTTATTTTGGTATTGAAAATGGTTTTGATAATGTTTTTATTATATTAATGTGTTGTATTGATATCTTGTGATTGAAATGTGGAAATGTTATGTTTCTTTTATGCATGTTTTATGTGATACAATTATGTTATGATTTATGATATGTTTAAACCTTTTCATATGAGGAATGCATTGGACTTAATAAGTGACGGGTGGAGCCCGCTATAGCTCCTCGATGCATCGGAAGGTCTCATGAGACAAACCAGTGTCTTGTCACGAGGCCTTGACAAAATCTTATTTGTGGTCTTGGCACGAGGCCTTGGCTACGTGGTTATGATATTCTGACATTATGCATTCCATCATTATAAAAGTGGTTATTGATATTGCATGTGATTATTCGACCTGTAGAATATCCATGTGAAGAAGTAAATGGAATTATCTCATTTTACTTTTTCCATATTATGTTTAAGTTCATGTTTAAAAGGCTTTTGTTTTAGTTATACATTGCCTTAAATGTTTATGTTTATTTATAAAAGCTTCCGCTATATTGTTATCCTTACTGAGCATCTGAGCTCACCCCTTTCAATGTTATAATTTTTTCTAGGATGTGAAGAATTATTTTAGGAATGACCTACAGGGATAGTCTGAAGGGGATATGTGTGTGGAAAATGGAGACTATGTTATTGTATTTTTTCACTTTACGATGTAATGTAACATTTATGAATGTATCTAGTGTTTCCAAGACTACTAAACTAATCGGTCTTTCGAGACTTGATCTTTTGTGATCATGCCAATGTTACGCAATAACGCACCGACTCTGGGTAGCTGGGGTCGGGGCGTTACAGTTGGTATCAGAGGCAGTTTAGTACTAACCTTGGAAGCTAGATTTAGATAAACTCTGATTAGAGAACATAGCCCAAATATAGACTTTGAGGATTAGTATAGAAGAACTTCCTAGAATTTTGGTATTATAGAGATTTTATGAGTTTTCCGAGCAATACATCCCTGTCTGGATACGAGCAGGTAGAGGAGGCTCTGGCATAGATGTACCTAGGGGTAAAACCCGAAAACACCGCTTTGATCTAGACTCGAACGAGAAGTGGTGCACGACAACATGCCTTGCTGCACTCTTGGTTACGACACTCCCGGGGGATATGCTTAGGATAATTCTCATTTTTTTTACAAACCATTATGAAGGGCTTATGAGTATACATTTCCTAAAATAAAACATTTTTTATGATTGTGGATTATATCCATAAACCTTTCAATTTACATTAATTATTTTACATGTTTGGAATTATTTATTGCAATTCATAAACTAACCTAGTTTATGCCATTGTATAGAAATGGTGCCCAGTAGAAGGAATGTGAACTCTATAAATACGTATGATCCAAAGAGTAAGAAGGATCATATCTTTCACGGTATTAAGCCAACATTTAGAAGGGAAATACTCTCCCATGTGTTCTCAACATATGAAGAAATAGTATCCTGTGTTAATAAGATAAGTAAATAATTCTCTGAGTCTTATGGATTTGAAGGGATGAAAGTGAAGAAAAGGATGGAAGAGAGAATGAAGGATAAAGGGACGAGGGAAAAGAAGAATTTTCCAATATGTGATAACTGTGGGAAGAAACACCTTGGAACTTGCCTGAAGGGAATGGGAGTTTGTTATAAGTGTGGAGAAAAAGGACACCAAGTGCATGAATGCAAGGGTAAGAAAAAGGTTTCAAATGTACAATACTTCATCTGTAAGGAGTGGGGACACTACGCAAACCAATGTCCAAATCATCAGAGTATGCCCCAAATGATGTTATTGGATAATAATCAAGTTATGATACTACCACAGATGAGGATGAATGATTAGAGTTCTTATGTTGTTATTAAATAATTTTGTCATTTGAGTGTTGTATCAATGATGTACTTGTTATAATAATTATGGAGTATATAAGGATTGTACTGTAGTACTATTTCATCAAGGACTTGAGATTGTGTGGAACCAAGAAAAGTGACTCCACAGCAGGTTAAATTTTTGGAAAATATATGGTTGAGAGAAAGATAAACCATAATATGGTTCTGATACCGAGATAGTGATTTTGGAATAATACATGATTGATTTGGATAAATTATATTGGATATTCTTAACTTCCTTGAAACTGATTAATGATTTGTATACATTTTTGGATAGAAGGAGTATATCTAGTATTCTATAAGGAATAAGGGATCATAAATGTAATCAATAAGGATTTATGGTAATTCAGTATGTTGCAGTGTTTTAAAAGAATACATGATGAAGGTGTTCACATGTTGTTACGTGAAAAAAAGGATCTTCATTATGTTTACCTTATAAAATTTGGACTGTGAGTTGGACAAAAGTATCTTGGATAACTATAAAGGTTGGAATGGATTAAGTTGATCTTTGGATAGTATTGTTTATGTTTAAAACATTTCTGAAGATTATTTTTGGAATATTATAATACTATAGTTTTAGGAAAAGGACAACCTACAGGTTGGGGGATAACCCGTCGCGTCGGACAAAGCTGCAGAAATCGAACCCACAACCATAGTGCGACAGGCCTTTATTACCTACCACTAGCCTACAGGAAGTCCCTGGTTATTACAAAATAGTTTTCCTAATCTAAATGGTATGTGGAACCTTGTAAGATTAGGATAAATATAATATTTTTGAGTTCTATTATCATTTTGAGTGAAAGATGAGTTTGTGGTAGAAATTTGTTGAAGGTTGAAACTCTACTTGTCAAGCATAAATATATATATACCTATCTCTTATTCTATGAATAAATTAATTCTTAAACTTTAGTAAAGGGATATTAAAACAAAAAAACGTGTTATCCTAATACCTTATGTCTTGTTGAACTGATAATATTTTAAATCAACATAGATTGAAGGCTTTGAGACCCTCAATTTTACACTTGTTTGTGATTGATGACCTCAATCACTCCCTACAAATATTTACGTTTTTCCTCCAATTATATGTCTCTAATTTACACCAATGTTGTCCTTATCGAGATCATAATTTGGTGGTGACTTTTTCATTTCCCTTTCCCTCTTTTTAAGGCTAAATTTTATTAACCTTATTTCTGATGTGGGTTTTCCACAAAGGTATTTTCTATTTTCAACCTTTTATTTTCAAAGAAAAATTTCAAATTACGAGGAAAAAATTTATTGAAGGAGGAGAGAATGTAACACCCCGATCTTCCACGATACGGTTCTCTTTCAATAATGCAATAGCTTGCATTGTACGCAAGTTCGAGTTCTAACACACCGCGACTAATCAAAGTAGCCGTTATGAATAGTAATACCCACTTTTTAAAATTATAGAAATTTTATATTTCAAAATGGACTTCATTTTTGTATTCTTAATATCGAAAGTATCCTAAGTTGAATTTTTTGTAATTTTCTGAGAACTTCTAATTTTTTATGAATAGTGAAAAATACTTAAAAACAACTTTTTTAATCAAAATAATTTATAGTGATAAATTATACTATTGAGTGGTTTTAAAGTATAATTAGAATATATTTTTACCATTTTATACAATGGTGGTCATTAGAATTAATTTCACTTTGAAATTAGACATAAACAATTGTCAATCTTTTGATATATATTGTTTCTTAAAAACACGCTATTTGTTGTGACAATGGGAATTAATTATAAAATTAATTAATGAAACTTATATGTTTGGAATTTTGTAAAATAGAAATCATTTTTGAATTCGGAATATCAATTATAGATTAGGGTGAAATTTTGGCATTGTTCTGAAAAACTTCAATTTTTGATGAATAGTGAAACCACTAAGTGGTAGTTAAAAAACTGATTTTTCGTTTAAATGAAATTTTACCACTTCTGTGATTTGATTTTCAAAAATCCGACATACATGGTTGTCATTAGGAAGAAAAATGTGGTTCAATGGGATTAAAATAATTTTTTAGTGAATAGTAACTTTTAAGTTTAATTAATAGCGATTAAAGGTAATTAGTGTAATTTAAGGTAAAAATAATGTTATAATAATATGAAATGATCATTACACTTGTCCTAACCCTATTGGATGAGTCATGGCCGTACAAGAAAATCCATGGGTCAACTTGGGGACCCCATGAAGCCACTTTGGTAGGAAAATGACATTAAAAACTTTTTATTTAATGTTAAAATAAAAATGTCACAAACATGAGTTATTTTACTAAAACAATTTTTAAATGGGGTTATACAAGTCATAAGTTTGACTATAAATATTCATTAGAATGATAAAAAGATTTCCTACATCATGATAGTTTTTTATAATTTTTAGACATTAAATAAATTAAATTATTTATGACACCATGATGATGCAGCAATTACCACATTAATTAACGATTTAAATAAAATAAAAAGATAATGTAAAATCTAAGACTTAAACTTGTCAAAAACCTATTGTATGAGTAAGTTTATAACCCTTATCACCTTATCCTTGAAATATATAAGTGTGAGACCTTTAAAATCCGAAACTCATTATATAATAAAGTAACATTTCATTACTTTCCAAGAGTGCCCCTCCTCTCCTCTTATAAAAGGCCCCCACCTCTACCACCTTATTCACACCATCAAGCCATTTGGCTCGGCCAAAATCTTTCCAAATACTCTCTCAACTTCCCTATCTTACTCCTAGAAGCCTCAATTTGGTAAGAAGTCTTCCCAAGGAAGCCTTTGGCTCAAATCAAAAAGAGTTACCCGATTTTAAAGGTAGTGTTTTCTCTTGTGTTCTTATGTTTTATTTTGCTTCTCAAACCCCCTAAACTCTTTTTATTAATTTCTTTTGTAACAACACCAGTATCCTATATATACTAGGATGTTTTTATAATAAGTATTCGAGCTACACTTACACACACCTACATCTAATGGTTAAAGAACATACTGTTTCTGTGGATGGTGAATTTCTGCCTCACGAAATGATGATTGTTCAACACTCATATAACACCTTCAAAGGTGGACATTAAGATGTCACTATATTTATATATGATATATAATATTTTTATGTTTTACTTAAGCTTTTGTATTTTTCATTTATGGCATACCTTTATGGTTTCCATTATGGGTAAACACAATATTTTCATTTTAGGAAGTGCAGACTACCGCCCCCTCAAAGTGATTTGAATCGTTAATGCCATATGTGGGATGTATAAAGGATGGAGTAAATGGTATTATACATTATATTATACTGTAATTATAGTATACCTTTATATAATTATAATTTCATTCCATTAAATACGAAATAGAAATGAAAGTAGCGTTCATGCGTACGTACGACTTACCGTCTCCATGAACCGTGCATTTCATTTCTTACCTCTAAATGTTATGTAATATTATAAATGCATGTATATAATGGATATATATGATATATATGATATCTAAATTATGAATATAATTCTGGATATAATGGATATTTCACCACATGAACAACTTGTAATTATAAGAAGTTTATTTTTGACTCAAGTACCAAAGATCGACAAAATGACCGTTATTAACTTAAATAATTACATAATGTTCATAACATAGTAATAAGTGATATAAAAGGAATAATTAACATGAAAAATGTTATTAAGAATATAGAAATTAACTCTAGTTTATTATTCAGGAGGTTAAAGAACGATCGAGTTAAGTCGGACACGAGGTAAGGGAATTTCTTAACCCAATTTCCATTCTTTGGGTTAATCTCCTACTTTCAAATTATGTCATGATATTATTATGTCCTATCTTGTATTTATACATTCTTTATGTGTACTTATAGTGAATACACATAATAGATCTATTTTATTTAAAAAATGATCTTTGTAAGGGACTTCGTCTCAATCTCCTTTCATTGAGGCATATTTGGTTTTATACACAACTTTCCTTTATACGGTGTATAAACCCCTTTGACTTTTACTTTTATTGAAAAAGAATATTTTTATATGAAGTGTTTTTACTGAACGAAAAAATGAATGTTTTTTCTTATGTATGCAGCGAAAACTACTTCTCCGCCGTCGTGACTATTATTTGAGTTTCGGCTTCCTCTACAAGCCACAACTTTTTTTAAATGAAAAATAAATACCGAGCTTTAATTTTCTTTTATTTTGGTATTGAAAATGGTTTTGATAATATTTTTATTATATTAATGTGTTGTATTGATATCTTGTGATTGAAATGTGGAAATGTTATGTTTCTTTTATGCATGTTTTATGTGATACAATTATGTTATGGTTTATGATATGTTTAAACCTATTCATATGAGGAATGCATTGGACTTACTAAGTGACGGGTGGAGCCTGCTATAGCTCCTCGATGCATCGGCAGGTCTCATGAGACAAACTAGTGTCTTGGCACGAGGCCTTGACAAAATCTTATTTTTCGTCTTGGCACGAGGCCTTGGCTACGTGGTTATGATAGTCTGGCATTATGCATTCCATCATTATGAAAGTGGTTATTGATATTGCATGTGATTATTTAACCAGTAGAATATCCATGTGAAGAAGTAAATGGCATTATCTCATTTTACTTTTTCCATATTATGTTGAAGTTCATGTTTAAAAGGCTTTTGTTTTAGTTATACATTGCCTTAAATGTTTATGTTTATTTATAAAATCTTCCACTATATTGTTATCCTTACCGAGCATCTGAGATCACCCCTTTCAATGTTATAATTTTTTCCAGGATGTGAAGAATTATTTTAGGAATGACCTGCAGGGATAGTCTGAAGGGGATATGAGTGTGGAAAATGGAGACTATGTTATTGTAGTTTTTCACTTTATGATGTAATGTAACATTTATGAATATATCTAGTGTTTCTAAGGCTACTAAACTAATCGGTATTTTGAGACTTGATCTTTTGTGATCATACCAATGTTATGCAATAACGCACCGACTCCGGGTAGCTGGGGTCAGAGAGTTACACCCAAGCTGAAAATAAGATGCCAAAAGAATTCTACGCTCGATGGGTATGATCTCTGAATGAATACACGCCAGCCTGAATGACTATATATTCTTTTGAAAGGACCACAAATCACTTAATGAATTCCCAAAGTGTGGTGCTTCTCGATACGAGAAAGATAAATCCAGTCCTATGAAAGTTGTATGGTACTTTCCAATCATTCCAAGATTTAGGAACCTATATGGAAGTGAGGAGACTGTATGAAAATTGACACAACATGCAGATACAAAAATTAAAGATTAAAAACTACGTCACCTAACAGACTCTCCACAGTGGAAGAGAATTGATCATTAGTATCCTGAATTTGGAAACGAGCAGAGAAACCTCTGTCTTGTGTTATCTACAGATAGAGTGAATCCTTTTGGTTTTCAAAGTAGTATTCATAGTACATGTCCATTTATGTTGGTAAATTATTACTTACCACTATAGTTATACGTGAAACAAAAATTCATCATGTTATCTATGCTTATATCAGGACCAAAACAACCAGGTAATGATATTGATGTTTATTTGTCTCCATTGATCGAGGATTTGAAATTATTGTGGGATTCATGTGTTACGTTGTATGATGTTTACAAAAATGAAGATTTCACTTTGAGAGCCATGTTGTACAGGATGATAAATTACTTTCCTACTTATGAAATTTTTTCAGGGTATAGCATTAAATGAACTCACGGGTGTCCCGTCTGTGAACAAGGTACATAGTCAATTAGATTGAAACATTCATCAAAAACCATGTTTTTAGGACATCAGAGATTTCTATCCTGATAACATAAGTACCGATCTTTGATGACATCATTCGATGGAATTTCAGAAGAATGTAAAACACCGTCTCCACTAACAGGTGATCAATTGTTTGAGAAAGTAAAATATGTGGACACTACTTTTGGTAAACCATTTTTGAAAAAACTTACGAAAACCGGTTAGAAAGAGAGATCATATTTTTTTTGAATTACCATAATGGAATTGTCTGTATGTCAGACATTTTATTGATGTTATGCATGTTGAAAAAAAATTACATGATAGTATCATCATCATGTTGCTAAATGAACCCGGAAAAACAAAGGATGGAATTAAGGCTAGATTGGAAATGGTTGATATGGGAATACGAGAAGAGTTGGCACTAGTGAAGGGTGAAAAACGAACATTTCTTCCTCCTACTACATACACTCTTTCCAGGTAGGAGATATATCAATTTTTCAACTTCTTTAATAATATAAAGGTTCCAAAGGGGTATTCATCAAATATCAAGAACATTATATTAATGAGCGATTTGATGTTAAAGGGTCTAAAATCACATGACTTCCATGTTTTGATGAAAGATCTAATTCCTATAGCTTTAAGTTGAATTTTTTCCAAGAATGTATTCTATACATTAACAAATATCTATTTCTTCTTCAAAGCTATATGGAACAAAGTTATAAACCCAGCGAAATTTCCAACTATGGAAAGAGAAATTGCCATCATATTATGTGAATTGGAAATGTTCTTCCCACCAACATTATTTGATATGATGGTTCATTTGATGGTTCATTTGGTGAGAGATATTTGACTATGTGATCCTATACATTATAAATGGATTTATCCCATTGAACGATATATAAATATTTTGAAAGGGTATGCCAAAAATTGAAGTTGTCCAGAGGGTTGTATTATAGAGTAATATATTGTTGAGGAAGCTATTAAATTTTGTACTGAATACCTGTCTGGTGTAGAAAACATTATCCTACCAAAATCTCATCACACTGGGTAGCTTGAGGGGGAAGGGATTTTTATAAGAGAGGTTTTCACAATCAATATTACATATTGGGAGCAGGCCCACCTTTACGTTTTTCATAACAGTTTCGATGTTGACCCATATTTTCAAACCCACAAAGAAATTATTAGGCATTTGAATCTATATAGGGATGAAAAAAAGATATCAGATACACATAATCGATAGTTTATAGGATGGTTTAGGGACTATATTTTTAATAAGTTAGATGAGAATCTGGACTCAATTTCAGAATGACTTTAATGGATATCCAGAGGAGTAAGTGTGTATGTATTATCTTACAATTATTATGTAGTTAATGGTTATAAAATCTATACTAATGAACATGAAGAAGACAGTACCATGCAGAATAGTGGGGTTACATTTGTAGCTGAAGTGATGCATGTTTCTAATGCTAAGGACATAAATCCAATTTATGCGAATATGACATAATTGGGCTTCATCAAAAAAATATGGGAGTTGGATTATACTAAATTCAAAGTGCCGATTTTTCAATGAAATAAGGTTGAAAATAGGAGTGCTTTTAAAATAGATTAATTGAGATTCGTAAAAGTTGATTTCAGTAAGGAAGGGGAGAAAGAAAACCCATTTATAATGGCATTACAGGTAGTACAAGTATATTATGTTCTAGATCCCGCAAACCAAAACTGATCAATTATTCTGTTATCGACCAAAACAACTGAAGGGTCATATGAAAGTTCAATGAATGATGACCCTTTCATTGGGACTTCACAATCATTTCACAGTGGTCCCAATGTTGACGACGTTTTTTATGTTAGAGGAGACCACAATGAAGAGATTTACATGGTCAATAGAGGGGTCAAATCTCTTCATCCTTTAAAAAAAGAGAATTCAATAATCAAGTTATTTTTTATTGTAATATACATTGTGTTACATTATGTTATAATCTATTCGTTTATAATTTTATGTAATCTAAATTAAATGTTAAACCACTTTTGCAGATAATAACTTATGCACCTACTTATGCGCCCAATCCCAAGGCACAATAAGTCTCTCAACCTGCTGCTACTGGTCCTAGTGCAGAGCAACAACATGTTTTTCAACCTATTTCTTCTGGTCCCAGTGATGAGGTAAAACAGGTTTCTCAACCTTTTTCTACTAGTCCCAGTGCCGATGCTAGCGCTCCGGAGGAACATAATGATGATGCTTATAAGGAAATGGTAGGAACTGAAACCCTGATGGCACAAAAAAAACAAGAGTTCCATAGTTTGATATTATTAACAAAAATCCTTAAGGAAAAAGCAAAAGAAATCAAATTTGAGTTGGGATGGAGTAAGCGAGGCCAATATGTTAACCCCAACAAATCCATATTTAGTAGTAACATTGGAATTGTCACTCGACAACGCGTGCCGATTGATGTACATTAATGGAACCATGTTGTCACCAGGATTATGAAACTAATGTGGGAATATATTATGGTAACATTATGATATCACTTCTTTAATTTATTAAAATAAAATAAAATACCAAAACATTGAATTAATCTTCATCATCCATTGCAAATTACATTTACAGTAGATGCCTCACACAAGGAATATGTATTATGAGTTGCAGGAAGGATTCATAGAGGCCTCCCTAAAATTTTAATGAAATATAATCTTAAATATGCTGAAGGGAAAATCAAACTGCACCCACATCCTCTTTATGCACACTTGATATCACAAGGAGCGTGGGATGCATTTAGCAACTGTCATGGGGAGCAGACTTTTCAGGTATATTGTGTCTGGTAATACATTGTTTTACGTTGCTTGTATTCATCACTTTGATTGATAGTTTTTTATTTATGAAATATCAATTGAGTGCTAAAAATAAATAACGGGCAACAAAACCAGCGTACCCCTATCGTAAAGCAAGGATGGGGTATGCTTCACTTGAGAAAAAATTGGTATGTATTTTAAATCCACTGTAATGATTTTATGTGACATAAAACAACACCATTACCATATTCCTCTATTTATATACAGATTTATGAATCGAAATCGAAATCCACTTCCATCCCATGCCATGTTCTATAGAAGGAGGCTTGTGTAAATAAATAGGGGATACTGATAGATGAAAACACACAAAAAGTGTGGGAAACATGTATAAGTATGACATAATATAAATTTGATTTTATTTAAATAGTTATTACATAGCAATGACTACTTATATTCCTATATTTTATATCTGACATATTTACTTGAATCAACAACACCCGCACCAGATGTAGACATACTTTCAATGTCCTTGAAGCAGCCAGAACAGTATGGTCGTGTCATAGGTGCGGGTTTTGAGGTGACACCCTGAACATATTTTCAGAAAGAAAAACAAGCAGAGGATCAAATTGAGGAAATAAAAAAGATGATAGAAACAATAGCTATGTTTCAATAAGAATTAAAATACCAGAGAGAGATGATAGTATGTTTGATGGGGGGAGGCAAAGAGAATAAACGACTCAACAACAACCCGTGTGTAAAGATCCCGCCCCACCCCCACCAGCTTTGAGGCGATCCATTCCCCTAAAAAACCTGACTTATCTGAGGTAATCAATGTTATAATAATTTTTTATATGAAATTTGAATCACATAGAACCTAATACCTTTGCTATACTAATATTATATAGGGTGAAAATGACTGTGATTTATATCTATCAACTCCCACCTATCGCCTTGTAGCAAGGGCTACGATGTTCAATATGCAGAACGACATGATACACAACAGACAACTTCCAACAAATAATGTTAGAGTGTTGATTAACATAGCTAATGACCTGAGTGATGAGCTACCTGTTCCAAATGATGAAGACGACATTCATACAGTCGAACAAGCTGTTGGAACATTCATCACATGGTTGTCAATTCTTGTAAAAAACATGTCAACAAGAAGGTATCCATTTTTAATTTATTTTTCAAGATGAACCTTTAACATTTAATGAAAAAATTTCCAAAATAATGAATGTTATTACAAAATAACAAAGATAAGGGGGTGAAATGAAAGATCGGCTCAAAACTATCTTAAGGATCAACCAACCGATTGAAACGATCTACTGAGATCACCTTCACCCTGCCCGTTCTATATCCACATTTAATATCATTTCAGGCTCATGTGGATACAAAGTTGATAGACGAAAATTCTCACACAATTGATTTTGAAAAAAATATGTACGTAGAGGAAAAATCAGATTTCATTAGTGCTAAAAATGTAAATGAAATACTCAAGTATGAATGGCTTAGTGCCTCAATTGTAAATGTATACATGAGGCATGTTTTCATGATTTTATTTTAAAAAATCTGATATAATATGATAATTATGACCAAATACATTTCATATTTTTCGAAGGTGTATATATGAAAAACAATTGAAGGGATTTCCCCATGAACAAAAATTTGGACTCGTTAG
The DNA here is from genome assembly GCA_963277665.1 of Viscum album. Lineage (NCBI taxonomy): Eukaryota > Viridiplantae > Streptophyta > Magnoliopsida > Santalales > Viscaceae > Viscum > Viscum album. The sequence continues at coordinate 1,212,810,993 of OY728121.1, forward strand.
TCCTCACATCACCTCTTTAAAAGAAGAAATAAATTTTGATAAAGAGGATAAAATAATGTCATCCCTACTCAAATAATTTGAAAAAAATTAAGGATTATATACTCTTTTTAATACCAACAATGCAGGGGTAAAACTATAGAATTTAAACATATCAACTATATTTTAATTTCTTTCATTACTTATTCCTTTTTGTGTTTTTAGGCCGCATTGGATGCTGATTGCAATCAATTTGGACACTCTAAAGATTTATTTTACAGATTCAATGCATGGATATACCACAAAACCACCACACATGATGGATTTTTTCAATTTTTAATACACTAGATCCAACATTTTAGAACTAAACATATAGTTATATAATTTATATTAACTTTTAATGAGGATTCTATTATAATAAGGCGGTGCATCAATATCTTCTACTTCATGGAATGAATCCAAGGCCTAAGGAAAAGAATGCACACAAGATCTAAAATTGGACATGTATCCTGGTATATATAATAATATTTCACTATACAAACACATATAAAAAAAATTAATTATTTTTATCAATGTTTCTACAGTGTCCAAAACAAACAAATGGAAAGGACTGTGGTTATTATGTTTGTAAATTTATAAAATAGATCATATTTCATCAGCAAACTAGCATCCATGAAGAGGTATTTTCAAAAATGATTATGAGTTCATTTAAAATATTTATTAATCCTTTGTGTATTTATATTTTTTTAGTACTACCATGATTGTCACAAAAACTCATACTCACAAGATGATATAGATGTGTTTAGAAATGAATGGGAAGCATACCTGATGGAAAATTGTACATAAATAGGATGAAGGTAAATTACTACTACTTATGTTATCCTTATATGATCATTGATATCTCTCTTTTTTACACTTATTGATCATATATGATCACCCTTTATTATGTTTTATATCCTTAGGTTATGAAGAATGGTTTTAGAAATGATTTGTATTTCTAGTAAAGCATAACTTGATGAGAGACTCTTACGAACTAGTTCTTTATGTTTTCATGTTTCCAAAAGCACTAGACCTAAACTATTATGGCATGGATCATTTATATTTTGTATTTTGGTCATTTATGCAGTTGTTTGTACTAATATAGTGTGCTGGAAGAATATTGGTTGTACAGTACTAAAAAATTTAATAACAAAACTAAGGATTCTTCACTACTGTTGGTTAACTACCGCTTAACATAACATCTGATATGAACTTATGATCTAGCATCCCCATGATGCTCTCATCCGACACCATCTATATGATATCATCATTGAGACTTCAATTTTCCGTCTCTTACTACACCCATTTACTAGGTAAATGGGTGCAGGAAGAGAAGGAAAAGTGAACACTAAATGATGATATCATAGAGATGGTCTCAGATGAGAGGATCATGAGGACACTGGATCAGAAGTTCAGATTAGATTCCATGCTAAGCGGTAGTTAACCAACAGTAGTAAAGTGCACAAAGAATCATTAGTTTTGTTATTAGCTTATATCTGGACCAAATAAACCCTTTGGAAATATTTAAAGGTAATGTTATGATATAATATGTCTATTTTAAAGAAAAATTATATAATGAAACGTTGATTTGATTTTCATTATTACTTGTAGGGTTCATTTATTTTAGAAGATTTCTTTCCATTTGACATGCCTTTGTAGGAAGATAAACGACACTGTGTCTGCTCAATCAACGAGGTAATCTTGATGTTTTCACAGTAAAATCATTGTCCATAGATCTTGCATCTAAAAAATTGCTCAAATAAACCCACATCATATATACATATACATGCCCATCAAAATCTGGTTTCCTACGCACCTCATATAGAACCTAAATCACATCAATGCCCAGATGCATACACCCCTCACATACAAATTCTAGAAGAAGAAAAAATGAATTTGTTATAAGGAAGTGAATACCTAACTAATTCCCTTAGGCTTCTATTTTTCTTTTAGTATTCTAAGATACTCTTGGTATTCTGTGAAATTTCCTATAGATAGGAGAGTAATGGGAAATATATTTCACTAATGACTCAATATTTCATAGCTCTAAGAGAACTTTTAAGCTTTTTCTCTACTTCACATAAGCCTCTTCATGTGATTGTGTCACATAAGCTCCTTTTTATGAATGCTTCATGTGAACTGATCATGTGATCTCATCACATGATCAAATCACCTAAAAAAATCACATAATCAATTAAGGTAATTCACTTTAACCATGATTCATGTATTCATGTATTATTTACATGACCGTATAAAGATTCAAGGTTCATGTAATCATATAAATATCCTTAGGTTCATTTGATCATGTGATTCTATTATGGTCATGTGATCACATGACTTTGAACAAGTCATGCACTTAATATGATATTCCTAATTATTAATGTGCCCCTTTCTTACTCAAGTCCATTTTTAACCCAAAATCCCCCATTTTCACAATTAATCTAAATGTTCTCTTTATTATGATACAAATTAATTCAAGAATTGAAGCTGAGGAGGCTATAGTTCATTGGACTACAATGGTCGATAGTGTGGAAGCCGACCAGTGCATAGTCATTTATTCCACTCATGAGCATCTTAAAAGCTTGATGGGAACCAATATCTTGGATTTTCAAATTTATAATTAGTTTACATTATATGGGTTTGTTATTTGAAATGATACTATGATCTCTCCACCTTATGAAAGGATCATTCCTCCCTCCTACATCCTTAAGGCTCATAATATGTTTAGGGAGAATATCTCATATGTGGGTCATTTCATCTCCAAATAAGACATCTCTAACAGTTAATTTTGAAGCCTATGTGGATTGATTTTAAAGGGTTATAACATGATTTGGACCTTAAAACCCATATTTACAGATCAAAAATATATAATTCTATATCAAATTAGAAGTTTGGGTGGTTATTTTTCTGGGTTATTCGATCAGGTGGAAGCTTTGGGATGAACTGGGGTTGTCACTTCTGGGTTCAGTGTACTGCCACTGACTTTGTGGTTGAGCTGAAAAAGATAGGATTTTATGAATCTATTTAGGCTTAAAAAACCCTTAATTATCTCAAAAAAATTATGATGGTAGACTTGTTCAGTTTATAGAGTAAATACATGAACACATTTTATTTTATGTATGGTGAGTTCAACATCCGTATATGGGACATTAAGATGATCTATGGTGTGATGATTTTAGGAGACAAGTATGATGAGTAAATTCATCCCCCATATACTTGGGATGAAATGGAATAGAATCCTCCCATTATAAAGGATCTCATTAATCTGGATAGAACATCCCTTGGGAAGGACCCATATCTAGGGGTTGACATCCCCTTCAAGAAGTGGGATGAATTGTTCATCAAGAAGACTCGACATGAGTGTCTTAATAAGAATCCCAAGTCTTGGACATCATGATAATCCTATGGGGAAGAGGGTTATCACTTTAAAATAGTTTAAGAGTGTCAATTCAATGACTATGGATGGTCATTCACCTCCCATGACCATCACCTTCTTCATCTAGTAAGCTTCTTAGCAATGTACCTAAGCGAGTACTTATTCACAATGTAGAAAAAATGTGGAGTTATGGTATCCACCTTAATGATGGTAGAGTTGATTTCAAGTGGTATGATTATCATCTTGTTTGTTCCCATGTTGGCTAAGTTATATTTCCAACTTCACCACATCTATAGAGGTATGCCCTGTTCAGAATATTTAGTCCCTTCCAACTACGGTAGGGTTGGATGGGGGCCCACATTGGTGGATATGAGTTACTTAATACTCATAACATTCCAAGTTACCAGTTTAGGAAATTTATATAAAGTATCAGTGGGGTATGACTAATCACACTAAAGAACTAGGAGATCAAGATAAAAGTGAATCAGTATGATCAGTTTTTTATACTATACGGAGCACCAACCTGTGAAATTTCTAATAATGTAAATGGGTATCCTATTGACTAAGACTATATTTTAGCCATATGTGAGGGTGTTTTATCCACTTGGATTAACTTAAAGATATTCTATGAGTGGTATGCATCATACCACTTTGGGAGATAGTTCAGTGCATTCAGATGAAATTACCCACTCCTCCCCACATCCGTTCAGAAATGCATCCCATGGTGGCTCAAAAATTGGGGATAATGTTCACCTGATAGGAAAATTAGGTTCAGGTGACCTTCCCTCTATATAGTGTGGTTTTTGGCCTCTCTAAGGCTTATGTAGATACCTTGGTCTGATCATACCCGAATGATCAGTTGGCTCCATTGGTGATAAAGCACATAGATCTTCTAATAGTGGATGAGGAGGAGGACACAAGGGCTCTGGAATCATCAAAAAGTTAGATTCTAGACAAAAAAAATCTTCTATAATACCCACACCTCTCTAGATGCATTATAATAAAATGAGGAACTTAGATCCAACACCATCAACAAGGAGGGTGCCAACGGATTTGGTAACAATGTTTGGGGTTTCTGTGAAAGAAGTTACAGTTGGTGTGGGATCCACTCTAATTATGGTGGTGTTTCCCATCACATTCCAATACTGGGAAAACTAGAGGAGGAATACATTGACCATAGAGGTCTAGAGATTTTTGTGTCAAGTGGAAATAGATCTAGAGGGATTTAGAAATGTGATCGCTCCCAAAGGAATCTTCTATGAACAGTAGCCCATTGAAGTCAAATCACTTCTACAAGAACTTAGTGTGGTGATTAATTCTATCAAAGGCCAGGTCCATTACACACCCCTATATTAGAGAATGATAATTTCTAGAACAATAGTAACTAGTGAAGATAAGGGAGAATAGTATGGATCTACTGAAGAGGTAAAATAAGTTTTATCATCAATTTAATATATTCTTTGATATTGTTATGACTTTGGTGAACTTTCTTTTCTCTTGGATATTTTAAGAGGCTGGTAAAATCTGGTCACCTTCCACCTCTCTAGTTTACTTTCACAGAGACATGATGGCCAAATTTGTTTCAAAAAGTGACTGAGAGTCTGATGATCAAGGTTCTCCAGGTAAAATGGAGCTCATGGATGTGGTTGTTTCTGATCCAAAGGAAACATCATTTGTGCCTCCATCAACTCAAACTTTGGTACCTCACGTTATCTTTTGATGTTCCTTCCTCTAAGAGGACTAAGAAGAGAAAGTGGGAAAGTCTATACACTAAGAAACCTCTCAAAATAATTAATTGTTGTACTTTGTGGACTTTTTTCCTTTTCATTACTCTAGTAGCTTATCATGTCCTATCTAATTGTGTATGTTCTCATCAGGACCTCTCTAAAATTGAGAAATAAATTCCTTCCATACGTTCAACAGAACCTTAGATATTGTATGGGGTCCTTAGAGAGACATAAGTGGTCAGGGTCCAAGCAGGGTTGGACCCGATGTCTGATGCGGACACGCTATCACTCATTCCCTTTTACCTGGCATGGGAGAGTACACTCTTAGAGGATCTTGATATATGTTACTATTATATTTATAACCTATATAGGATGGTGGTATCACTAGGAAAGTGTTAGAATTTATTATAAAATTGAATACTCCTATGAAATTGAATACACCATCATGCATGGGTCATATTGTATAAACTCTATTTACACTTGTATCACTTTAAGGTGAAGAAAAATTAGTATTGATAGAATGGACTTTATATGTGACTCGAGGTCATTTTTTATAGGAATATTTCATTATCACCAATTAATTCAATGTTGAGGTGATGGAAGTGTCTAATAATGTGGCTGATAGAGTTATGTTATCAATTATTAATATGAATGTTGATTTTTCTGATGGCATTATTTTTTCTATTTACTAATAATATTTATATTCTTTATCAGAGTAACTCCACCTTAGAGCTCAGAAGTCCCAAACAATTCCACTTTTTATCTCTCCCCACTATAATAACTAGGGTACAAGTCTTTCTTTTTTCAAGCACATAAAGGGATGTGAGTATGAGTCCCTCACTTATAAACTTGGTCCTAGAGTATATTCCTATTTATGGACTAGTCTTGAGTTGAGTTTCGGAACATGAAACATTTCATCAATACTTTCGGTGACAAGTGTGGGGGATATTTGGAATATAATCATGGAGGGAATCTTCAAAGATCCAAAATACTAGTTTGGAAACATTCGGTACATATTCACAACCCTTGGTTATAGTGAGTTATATTATCAAGAACTCCATGCTAGTGTGAAGGAGGTGGTCACCATGAGAGAGAAAAATAGGTTCATCGAGCTGAGAGTATCGATGGTGGATGCATAAAATTCTGACATTCAATATCATAATGAGGACTTGAATGAAGCATCCATGTGTACAATAGAAGTAGAAGCTCATAAAAATTTAGTCAATGATGGGAGGTATGATATAGACATCCTCTAACATGAACTGTATCACCTATAATAAATGCTCAATATTGTAGAGAAAATAGTGCTAGAGCAGCATAATCTTATCAATGTGGCAAAAAAGTCCATATTTGATGCTGCTAGTAGGGAAGAGGCACTAAAACAAGGTGCAGATGTGGAAACTAAATCAGTTGATCATTTGTGCTAATCCATAACTACTCTAAAGCATTGGATAGTATATCTCTAGGGATTATTTTTAGTGCATACTATTTTGAGTATTCTAACATTATCCTACCCCCCATATTTGGGGAGTTATGGGAGAGACTCTAGACTGTGGAAATTTCTCCATTTTTTTATTGTCAATAAATGAAACCTTTTGGATTCCATGTTGTTGTTTACATTTTTTCCTCTTTTTTTCTCATCTATGTAATCTTAACAAAACAATATTTATAATTCAATGAATCATGTTGAGCCTCTTCTAAAATATTAATTCAATCCAAGGAAATATGGACATGTAAAGGCTGTAATAGGCAACACATATCTTGATCATCAAATATCCATATCATTGTATATATACAAATATTGCCAATAGAAAAGGTTGTAACAGGTAACACATCTCACCACCCTTACACTACCCTACCACACCATGTCACACAACATCTGGTCTCAAGCCCACTTACCTACCCATATCAAGGTCAGGTATCAAGTATCATCTAGTCTTATGCCCCCTACCTACCCAAATGTGTCTTTTTTATTAAAAATTGAAATTTTATTAATGTATTATTTCATATTAATGTTTAATTTATTTTATTATTATATTACTAAGATAATATTTGTTTTCTTATATAGGTGGAATTTTTTTTTCTTGAGTTTGGATGCTTTGTTTGGAAACTAATACTATGGATGACGATTTTTGAGAGGGGATCACAAATTCAAAAAGGATGAAACATTAATGTTTTTAACTATTTGTTGGATAACTGTAATTGTAACCATATAAAACATTATTTTAAATGTATATAGCAGTGTGTTTTTTTGTATTCATGATTTCAAGTAAATTTATATATCATTGTTTGTGAAACTATTGTGTGAGCTGTTTTGTTCTTCTATGCTTTGTTTGTGTGTAGGTGTTGTTTTTGTAGCTATTTTGTGTGCAGGTGTTGTTTGTGTGTAGGTGTGAAGGTGCTATTCAGGTGTTGGGTGTGCTCAGGAAAATTGGAATTTATCAGTTCTAATTAAGAACTGATAAATTGGGACTTTATCAGCACTCAAAATAGTGTTGATAAAGGCGTCCTTTATCAGCACTCAAAATAGCACTGATAAAGGGGGACCTTTATCAGTGATTTTTTAGTGAGAATAAATGACACCCTTTATTAGGGTTGTTAAAGGGGACCCACTTTATCTTTTCTGTGATTAACAATTCTTTTCTAGAGCTGTTAAAGGTGGTTTATAATGCTTTTAAAAGCCCTATTTATAGTAGTATTTCTACTACTAAAGTATATCGTGATGAGACTGTTCCTAAATAATTCCACAATATCATCTTCTTCAAGGAGCAGGACAAAGATTCCATTATATAAGGACACATAATACCTTTGTATATATCTATCATGATTAATGATATTGATATCTGATGAGTCTTCATTGATAATGGCTCAGGTGTCAACCTCATCCTGGTCTAAAAACTCCTTCAGCTGGGTTACAATGATCCCCACTTGTCCCCCCTCCACTATAATTCTACAGGGTTATGATAAGAGTGAGAAGATACTTCTCGGTGAGTTCAAGATTAGGGCTCAGTTCAGGGATCTCATATCTGACTTAGAATTCTAAGTTTTTCAGCAAGATATAAACGTCAAAAATCTACTAGGAAGTACTTGGTTGCATCAACACACATCCATCCCCTCATCATACCACCAATTCCTCAAATATTGCATTAATGGTCAAATTGGGACATTGAGTGGTGATAAATACCCTTTTAAATCCTAAAAATAAAAATAAATTGATGCGAGATTTTATCATAGGGAAGGAAAATATCCAATTATTGATAATGTTTCTCGAATCAATTCCCCAAATGGTCTGGAGATGACCTTGGTTAATTCATTAATGTAGTTCAGTGTGGAGTATGTACTATCCATCAACCAAATTGAAGTGATGGGTTCGATTTCAAGTACATGTTCAACAACTTCTATAGTATAAATCATGGTGACTGAACCTTATGGTTCTAGAGAACTCATTGAATCTCTAGACAGTGAAGAAATTATGATTGATAATTCCCTCATTCCACCCAACGAGTTTCAAAAAATCATCGTCCCATAAGATGGGATGGAAGTAGTTGCTTTATCTTTTAAACATCAAAATATTGACTCCTCCTTAGGATCTGAGGAATTTTCTTAATCATCTATTTCCCTCATAGTAAGGAAGAAGTGGAAAAGGAAAAATAGGAGGAAAAGTAAGAGGTATAAAACCTCAAGGATGCTTCTCCAATATCTGAGGATAGTGTCTCTACCAGTATTAATGTACTCAAATAAATAAATCTAGGAACAAAAAAAGATCCACGAACCACTTTGATCAGTGCAACCCTGAATTTTGAAGAACAAGAGGTATATAACTCCTTAATAAATCAACATTGTGATGTATTCATCTATAATTACACAAAAATGGCAGGCCTTGATCCTGAGGTGGCCACTCATCACTTGGGATTTCCTGAAGACCATTGAGGATACAAACAGGCATCCAGACGAAAACACCCAACCCATGCCTTCAAAATTGAGGCTGAAGTGGACAAGATTATCAAGGATGACTTAATTTGGGAAGTTCAGTATCCAAAATGGATGGAAAACATCATCCAGATAAAGAAAAAGAATGGGAAAATTGGGTTCTGCATATACTTCAGAGATCTTAACTGACATTTTCTAAAAAATGATTTCATAGTCCCAATCACAGAACTACTGATTGATGCAATAACTGGTTTTCAATACCTCTCTTTAATGGATGGATATTCAGGTTAAAATCAAATTATAATGGTCCCAAAAGATGAGTAATCCACCTCCTTCATGTTCCCCCCATGGAGTATTTTTCTATCAGGTAATGCCCTTTGGATTGAAAATTTCCGGCGCCACATACAAACATTCCATGCATAACATCTTCAAATCATTCCTGGTAAATTTTTTCAAATGATACATTTATGATATTATGTTAAAGTCCAAATATCATTCTAACAACTTGTTTGATCTTGATACCATATTCAATAAACTATGACAACATAGTTTGAAGATCTACCCCTTGAAATGTTCTTTAGGGGTAACCTCAGGAAAGTTTCCCATCTTTGCTATATGCCATCACGATATCAAAGTCAACCTTGTGAAGACAAAGGATATCCTTATCATGTCACCTCCTCAAAACCTCAAAGAGTTTAGGGGACTTAAAGGAAACCTAGAATATATCTAGCACTTTATAGAAACCCTTGTAGGAAAGTGTTTTCCCTTCACCAAGTTGATGAAGAAGGGAGTCACATATTAATGGACCAATGACTGTCAGGATGAATTTGAAAACCTCAAGAATTATCTCTTGATCCTGTCAGTGATAATGCCATCTGTTGAAGGGAAGCCACTCATTTTTTATGTGAAAACATTGGAGCTATCACTAGGTGATTTCCTTACACAATATAATGACTCTAGGAATGAAAATAGTCTTTATTATCTTAGTTGAACCATGATCGACACTAAGACTCATTATTCAGATATCGAGAAGATATATCTAGTGTTGATCTTCATAGTTCAAAATCTGAGGAACTACTTGTAGTGCCATGAGATCCATATGGTCACTCATAATAATCCGATCAAATATATCCTCAGTTGTCCTATGTTGATAGGATGTTTGGCATGGTGGGTGGTTATCCTTCAGTAGTTTGATATACAGTTTGTGCCTCAGAAAGCAGCAAAAGTCCAGGCCCTAACATATTTTCTTGGGGAACATCCATTTGTAAAAATAACAACATTAAATACTGAATTTCTTGATGAAGAGATATTTTTTGTTCATGATGGACCCAAAATGTGGGAAATGTATTTCAATAACACATATAGGATCCCAATAGGGAAGATAATGGAAGAACCCAAGATCAATAAGGTCGGGTTGATAATCATACTCATCACTCCAGAAAAGGAAGTTTTCTCTTAACAATTCCTATTTTTAGAAGGATTTACTAACAATGAGGCATAATATCAGCCCCTCAATGAAAGCCTAGAATTAGTGCTTCAAATACTAATGGACCACCTAGAGGTGAAAGGCAATTTAGGGTTGGTAATCAAACAAATCAATGGAGATAATTCCATTAGAAAATAAGAGATAACCCCCTATATAACTACATATGATGATTAATAGAAGATTTACCCTTAAAACTAACATTGAATCACTTCCCATGATCATAGAATTCTTATTCATATGTAGTGGATAATGCAGCTACAACTTTGACAGATCCATACCAAGATGAAGTGGTCATTAGCATTGCGCATTTTAAGAACCCAGTTTTTCAATCAGGTATTGATCCTTCAATTTTTGGTCTAAATATTTATTTTAGACTTAATATGGATTCCTAATTGGTTAGTAAAGGTCTCAGTAGTGTTCGGGGAAAGTTCATAGCTTAGAACACATCTTTTTGGGAAAACTGGACAGGTCGCACAGTTAGCACACGGTTGGCGCACAGTTTGGCTAACTGTGTAGATTTAAATATCTAGACAGAACCACTTCACACGGTTTGTGCATGTCCATGAAGACTAACTATGAAATGTTCCATTATACCCAAAAAAACTCGCATGGTTTGTGCAAGGTTTGTCAAATAGTGCAGAAAAACCCAACACATCCATTTTTCTGGGCAATTTTACAAATTTTCCATTGATGATCTATTAATCCTACTTATTCCTCCTAATACAATAACAAATAGGATAAACCACCTTTTCCCTCAATTTGGAGGTTTTTGAAGATATAAACTTGGTATCAAGAGATCTCCATCATATGAGATCTGATCAATCTTTCTTTTATCATGTTGGATGCACAACAATAAGTACTCGAGTCCTCTTGAGCTGTTCTCTTTCTCTTTTTCACTTGAACGAGTTATTGTGGTATGATATTTTTCCTCATTTTCTTAGATATGCTTTGATTCATGCCAAATCAATGGCCAATATCATATGAGTAGAGTCATACAAGCCTAATGTGGGTGGTCTATAGCTCATCTCTAAAGTTAATTGATTTTAGATTTGTTGTGTGGAGACCACTGATTTCATCAGTTTCCATTTATAGATTTTATATGCCATGATTATAATCATTAAAAATGTATGGATATTCTCTTTTCATATATGTGATTAATTATTGGTGGTTATGACCACAACTCCATCCCTTCCATGTCAAATGTTATTCCATAATTGGGTTTTTAGTATTTGACATGTTTGCACCAACATTAAGATGTGCCTTGGCTTGACTATTATAATGGTAATATTTATTATATTAAATGGATTATTTATAATGTACATTTCATAATGGAAATTACCATGTATGAGTACCACTTGACCCACCTAAGGTAAGTGTATCAATTGATAATTAAATGTGAAATGTGAATTGGAAAGTATACTAAGTATATGACTTGGCCTTAAATGTAAATAATTAGTAGGTTTCATATCTATAGAACCGCTTATCACATTAATGGAAGTTAGAGGAATGAACCTTGAATATGGAATATGATTTATATGGATTGATTAAAAGGCTTCATGCTACTCGGCCTTGTCACACTAATGAAAGGCAAGGATTGAATCAAATGGGTTTTTTGATTAATTGTGACTTTATTAAAGGGTTTCATGCTACTTGACCTTATCACACTAATTAAAGGAAATTATTGATCCAAATTAAATATTAAATTACTTCATAATAAAATAGAAATGGTCTGACTCGTGCTCGCCTTGGATTCTGATTGGAGAATGCCATGAGCACTTGGGAACCCCATTCTAATTCAAGGATACAACTTTCATAGGTTGATACCCACCTAGATCCCGATCCTTGTGTATTATTGGATGCCCAATATTACATCATAGTATCCCTTTATATTATGATGTGATTCCTTGGATACACTCCTTAGATCCAACATTGACAAGTAGGTTCCATGGTTACAGCCCATACGACCCTATCTCTACTTAGCCCCGTTTTACCATGGACGATAACCTTGGATTCAGTAGGCACCTTATTGTGGAATTACATGGATAATGCTCCTTGGATTACACTCTTACCCATGCCAAGATATATTTATTAATGATTTTGGGACCCTTGAGGTCTACATAACCTTGGTTATTACCCAAAGACTTTACTATTAAATATCATTTTTGGTTGCCCTGTTACATCTTGGAACCTTCACTATTTATAATATCATGAGTTGATGTCAGTGTTGGATATTTCCCATGAGACATATCAATCTAAAATTGATAATTAATTAATTAAATAATTGGTTACATGTTCATACACCAGCCGGGGGATGGAGTAGGTACTTGGGTATTTAGTTACATTGTACTGCTTTACTTTATATATGAATGCTTTCATACTGTTACATTTCCATTACATTGGCTGAATGTTATAGACACCATTGGTGGTAGACCAATGAGATTTATCTCACACCCTCTCCAGATGTTGTTTTGTACTTGGGGTAGATTACATGGTTGTGGGTGTTGACAAAGGGAAGCATATAGCTTCGAACACTTGATTTCTTGCTGTTTAGTATGGATCTTGATAGTATAGGAATAAGTTAGAACATGGGATGCTTGGGATAGTATTTTATTTCCTTTATAATTTGTGGAACATGTTATTACTATTGTTTGTATCCATTTTTTCCAACTTTCTAGTATATGACATATCATCATCTGTTGGTGAATGTTATTATAGTTGTTCTAGTTATTATTACTATAGTCTCTATTTTCCGTTATGTATTCTATTTATATATATATTACTTATTCTATTTACCTATGTTTAATTTCACCCACTATGCTACACTTTGGTAATGAGGGCATTGTATTCCCACAGACACACCCTAGGCCCTCGCTACTTGTCAGTAGCCTCTGGCATTTGGGGAGATGCGCTTGAGGCCATGTGACCCACTGGGATTGGGGCACCCATTAAGTGGAATATAGGTCTAAGACATCAAAAAGTGGCATTATAGGTGGTTCCTTTCTTGATTTACTATTTAGAGATAATAGATTGAAGATTAGGAACACTTGGGACTTGGTCATAAGCCATGCTTGGGCGCTGTGAACCCATGTTTGGGGTAAAATCCAAGTTACCCAAAATTTAATTATTATTATACTTTTTACTATTACAATTGACATTATTTCACTATTGAGAGACACACATGATGTGTGGTGTTGTTGATTATTACTCTATTTGAGGGTTTTCTTTCATACATGGCCTGATGATATGAGGGCAAGGAGCATTGTTACATGCATCATTATTGGCACCTAGAATTCACATGTCATGCATATTGCCATTCCATATAGGTTCATTTCACTACTTTTCATTGCTTGATATGCCTGTGATTGTTGAGTGATGTTGTGATAGTTATCTTATTATTGTATTACTCTTGGATGTGATTGAGTGATTTCCTGTCTCAATTAATGAGGTGTATGGTCCCTCATGGGTTGGGATGAGTAATTTATCGAGTCAATACATTTGTTATAAATAAATGGTTATCGTTTCTAGTGATAGGTGTATGGGAACTGATTCACTGGGAATGACTATCCATTATAAAGTGAATCATGACATCTAAAATGAAATCGTTTCACATCCTTATCCCGCATTGTCATGTTTATGAAAGGTAATGGAGTGAACCTGTAAATTAAATGAAAAATTAAATGAAACTTATACTTGAGCACTTACCGATACATGTTCATATAAGCAGGTATTTGGGGTAGTATGCCTTGGGTAGTGAGTTTTCTTACATTTAGCTTCCACTATTTATGTTTTCTTTCTTATTAAGCTTGTTCTAAGGCATGTGCTTGGCATTTATAGACCAATGATGCCACGACATCATTATGTCGTACGACAGGAGGGTGGCGACGACCATGCTCTAAACGTGGTGGGCCTTGAGTCGCTAGTCTTAACTATAGGATTTACACTTGAAGCAACACCTGTTGTACCTAATTTGGGAACTGATGCCCAAGTTCATGATATTTTTCTACATCTGATGCAGTCCATGCATGGTGCTCCACAGCTTGCATCCATGATGAATGATTTGACTCATGAGTTCTAGCAACAACATCCTCATACCTTTTCAGGGCATGGAATTACATAGGCTGTTGAATCTTGGCTTGAAGCCACTCTATCTATCTTTGAGAATCTGGGAATGCCTCCATAGTAGAGAGTCAATCTTGAAACATACATGATTTGGGATTCGGCATAGCGTTGGTGGGATGTGATTACCCAGGCTAGTCGTCATCAGGGCATGTTATGGGTTTATTTCTAGACTAACTTATATGATTAGTTCTTTCCTCAGATGATGATAGCTGATAGAGCTAGAGAGTTCATTCATCTTGAGAAGGGTTCTATGTTAATTATAAAATATTCGGTACATTTCACATAGTTTCATTTCTTTTCACCAATTCTAGCCAGTGATGAGTTTTCACGTGCTATACATTTTGAGGATGGGCTCCAGTACGCTATCCATATGCAGGTGAATGTCTTTTTCCTGCCTAATTTTTCTGAAATTTTCAATCAAGATCTTATCACTGTGCGTAACCTAAGGGATGAAAATAGTATCGAGCATAGAGGACCAGTGTCGCACCAGGAAAGTAGTTATTCCCGTGGCAGGAAGCATTCTCTTGAGGTTTCTCATTAGGGGAGTGACCACCAGAGTGCCCACTTCGATAGCTCTATAGAGTTTCATTAGTGTGGAAAATGGAGAAAAAATAAGCCTCAATGTGATAGAGACCAAATGGAGTGTCAATATTGTGGCTGTATGTGGCATCTCCAGCTTTCTGTAGGACCTTTCCACCAACTTTGAGTGGAAAAGGATCCACACTAGTTCCACCTTCAGGAGCAAGTTCTTTTACGCTGCATCAGGTGTGGAGTTGGAATAGAAATGGTAGTTCTGGTCGAGGAGGAGGTCATGGCCATGGTAGCTAGACCCCTGATAACCAGAAACGCCAATATAGCAGTCATGATTGTGGTAGTCCATTGATTTCACAAGGTCGTGGATCAGCCCATTTGAATTCACTACAATCGATACACAAGGATCAGGTTGCAGGACCATCTATAGTATGAGGTACTATTCTAGTAGCCTCTATTGTAGTATATTATTTATTTGATACAGGTTCCTCAAACTCTTTTATCTCTATATCTATCATGGAGAGTCTCAAACTAGAGATACAATATTACTATGGTGTAATAACCCTAGATATGCTGTTAGGGGTACGAAAAGAGGGAATATGCCAGTGTAAGTTCTATCCCCTTGAGCTAGGTGGTTACCCATTCTTATGGAACCTATTTGTTCTTGAGATGATAGGATTAAATATCATTCTTGTAATGAACTTGTTAGTCCACTATCATGCTTTTTCAGACTTCTATCACTATAGGGTATCATTTACATCACTAGAGGGTTGTAGTTATCTACATAAGGGTGAGTGGGATGTCAAGGCTGGTAGAGCAGGACTAGAGCATCATGAGCTAGGTGGAGTGACCTCCTAGATTTCAAATCTCTTCATAAAGGATCAGGGTTTACGTCAAGCTGATTTACCTCTAGTAGTGGATCGTTTCAGGTATGTATTTCTCAATGATTTTCTTAGCTTACCTCCTGATAGAGAGGTAGAGTTTACAATTGAGATTATTCTAGGAGTAGCTCCAGTGTCCATTCTTCTATAAAAGATGGCACCTAGAGAGATTCATGAACTCAAGAGGCAGTTAGAGGATTTAGAGGCCAGAGGTTTAATATGGCCCAATACTTCCTCTTGGGGTTCACCTGTGATTTTTTCCAAGAAAGCGGATGGAACCTTATGCCTATGCATGGATTACATAAATTTGAACCAGATTACGATCAAGAACCAGTATCCACTACCTCTAATAGATGATATCTGTGACCAGCTCTGAGGAGAAAAGGTCTTCTCTAAGATTGACCTGAGACCGGGTTATCATCAGGTGCATATCAAGCCATAAGACATACCTCATACATATTTCCATAGCAGGTATGGTCTGTATGAGTACCTTTTTATTCTATTTAGTCTTACAAATGCGCCCACCATTTTCATGGCTTTTATGGATAGAGTTTCCACCCCTATTTGTATTATTTTGTTGTGGTATTTTTGGAATACATATTGGTGTATTATCACACTTGTAGTGACCATGCCAAACATCTTGAGATCATTGTGAGTACACTGAGAGAGCATCAAATTTATGAAAATATTGACAAGTGCCACTTATGGATCGACAAAGTACACTTCTTGGGTAATATAATATTAGAATCAAGAGTATCTATTGACCCATAAAAGGTGAGTGCTGTAGTTTCCTAGGAGAAGCCTAAGAACATGTTTGACATACAGAGTTTCTTAGGGATATATGGTTATTATAGGAATTTAATGTAAGACTTTTCACACCTTACTTCACCTCTTTCTAGCCTTAAAAATAAGGGTGTCAAGTTCATATGGTTATAAGCATGTGATAAATCCTTTCATGAGATAAAGGGAGGCTTGTCTCAGCACCTATTCTAATTCTTCCCGAGCTAGGTATAGGTTATATCATATTCTATGATGCATCAGGAATTATCCTAGGAGCAGTAATAATATAGGAAGATAGAGTCATTGCGTATGGATCTCAATAGTTGGGGACTCATGAGAGAAAATACCCAACGCACAACCTTGAGCTAGCAGCAGTTGTCCATGCATTATGTTACTAGAGACACTATCTTTTGGGTGAGTGCTTTGTGGTGTACACATACCACAAGAGCCCTATATATATCATTTATCTGCATGAATTGAACCTAAGACAGCAGATATGGGTCAAATATCTACAATACTTTGATTTTGAGCTTGCCTATATGCTTGGGAAGGGCAATGTAGTTGCAGATGCACTGATTCAGAAAACTCAGGCACAAGAAGTACGAGAAGACAGTGATAAATGGAAGTAAATGGTCCTATTTTCTGAGCTGTATTAGAGTTTCATGATAATAAAGAGTAGTATTACCTCTCATCATTGATAGTTACCTATTCCCTCCTTGAGAAGGTGAAGGGTAGACAGTTTTTATATCCTGAAGGATTGGTTCTCCATGAGAGTATATTAAGATATAAACCACCTCCAGATTGGTCTATGGACAGAGACAACATCCTGATTCTACATGGAAATATCTAGGTTCCTAAAGATATGAGAGAGGAGACGATGAAAGAGTCCCACAATTCTCAATGGGAAGTTCATATAGGCATCTCCAAGATGTATCGAGATATGCGACGCTAGTATTGGTGACCTGGGATGAAATGTAAGATATAAGGTTTTATCATTAGGTGTTCTACCTGTCAACAGGTGAAGGCAGAGCACAATAGACCTACAAGATTTCTGCATCCGCTTCCAGTCCCTAGAATGGAAATGTGAAGATGTTTCTATAGATTTTGTAGTTATCTTACCTAGGTCACTGAGGGTTAGTGATGCTATCTAGGTAGTTATTGACTGACTAATGAAATCATCCCACTTCATTCCTATTTAGGAGACTTTATTAGTGTATGAACTGGGAAGAATGTATATCCGTGAGATCATACAACTACACAGAGTTCCACATAATATCGTTTTAGATAGGGATACTTATTTCATGTCATGTTTCTCATAGTGATTTCATAAGGCTATGGGAACATAAGTGATTCTATGAAAAACTTTTCACCCTCAGACCAATGGACAATCAGAACAGACAATACAGGTTCTAGAGGATATGCTACAAGAACATGTACTTGATTTCGATGGTTCTTAGGGGAAGCATATCCATCTCATCTAGTTCACCTATAATAAAAACTTCCAAGAAACAATTCAGATGGATCCTTTTGAGTCCTTATATGGTAGGTCATTCTGTTCACCCCTGTGCTGGATAGAGGTATGTGAGGCAACCCTACTAGTTCCTCATCTTGTTTTGGAGAATTTAGAGCAAATTCTGCTGATCAGAAAGTGTATGAATACTGTTCAGTATAGAAAAAAATCTTTTGCTGATTCCTATTGGCAACCTATAGAGTTAGAGGTTGGGGATCATGTTTTCCTTCATATATCACCCAGGCTAGGGCATAGACAGTTACAAAAGTAAGGAAAGTTTTCATCTCATTTTTTGGGCCTTTTGAAATTCTATAGAGAGTCGGTCTGGTAGCCTATAGGTTGCTACTACCTCAGAGGTACCATTCCATGCATGGCGTATTTCATGTTTCATAGATTTTCCAATATCATGCTAACCTGTCCCATACTTTTGATCCTGAGGAAGTTGAGTTAGATGTTGATGCTACATTTGAGGAGTATCTATTACACATCGTCGACCGGAGCACGGAGGATATATGAGGACGGTCTATCCTTTTAGTATGGGTGATATGGCAGTGCGGCTGAGTACAAAATAAGACTTGGGAGAGAGAAGCCGACATACACGCACAATGGCTAGAGTTGTTCTCAGACAATGTTTCTCCAACCTTGGAAGGTGAACTCATGGATGAGTTCTTTTAAGGGAGAAAGATTGTTAGAACTCGCTTTTTCACTTATGTATGGTTCCTTTAATTTTTAGTATAAATATTTATTTTGGACCTAATATGGATTCCTAATGGGTTAATAAAGGTCTCAGGGGTGTCTGGGGAAAGTTTGAAGCCCATAACCCATCTTTTTTGGAAAACTAGACAGGTCACACAGTTAGCACACGATTGGCACACAATTTGACTAACTATGCCGATTTAAATATCTTGATAGAACCACTTCACACGGTTTGTGCATGGAAGTGTATCCTAACCATGAAATTTTCCCTTATACCCAGAAAACCTTGCATGATTTTCACATGGTTTGTCAAACCATGCAGAAAAACCATGCACATGCCATTTTTCTGGGTAATTTTACCAATTTTCCCTTAATGATATATTAATCCTCCTCCTTACTCCTAATATGAGAATGAGTGGGATTAACCCCAATTTCTATTAATTTTTAGAATTTTGAAGATCTAAACTTGGGATCAAGAGGTATCTATCATTTGGGATCCGATCGAGCTTCCGTTCGTCATGTTAGATGCGCAATGATAAGTACTTGAGTCCACTTGAGTTGTTCTCTTTCTCTTTTTCTCTCGATCGAGTTACCGAGGTATGAGAATTTTCCTCCTTTTCTTAGATGTACTCTGATATGATCCAAATAATGGGATAATAATGGAGTAGGAGAATTATACAAGCCTAAGGTGGGTGGTCTATAACTCATCCCTAAAGTTCATTGATTTTGGATTTGTCTTGTGGGGCCCACCAATTTCATCGGTTGCCGTTTATAGAATTTATATGCCATGATTATAATCATTAGAACCATATAGATATTCTATTTATATATATTTGATTAATTATTTGTGGTTATGACCAGAACTCCATCCCTTCCATGTCAAAGGTTATGCCATAATTGGTTTTTTAGTATTTGACATGTTTGTGCCACTGTTCAGGTGTGCCTTGGCTTGACTATTATAAGGGTAAGATTTATTATATTAAATGGATTGTTTATAATGTAAATTTCATAATGTAAATTACCATGTATGCATACCACTTTACCCGCCTAAGGTAAGTGAATAAATTGATAATTAAATGTGAAACATGAGTTGGAAAGTATACTAAGTATACGACTTGGAATTAAATGTAAATGATTAGTAGGTTGCATATACATAGCACCCCTTACCACATTAATATAAGTTAGCATAATGAACCTTGAATATGGAATATTATTTAGATATATTGATTAAAAGGTTTCATGTTACTTGGCATTATCACACTAATGAAATGAAATACTTGAACCAAATGGACTTATTGATTAATTATGATGTGATTAAAAGGTTTCATGCTACTTAAACTTATCACACTAATTAAAGGCAAGGATTGAGCCAAATTAAATATTACATTACTTCATAATCAAATATAAATGTCTTGATTCGATCTTGCCTTGGATTCTAATTGGAGAATTCCATGAGCACTCAGGAACCCCATTCTGATTCAAGGATATGTCTTGCATAGGTTTATACCCACCTAGATCCCGAATAATTGTATATTATTCGATGCTTGGTATAACACTTTTGGATCCCTTAATATTATCATAGGATTCCTTGGATACACTCCTTGGATCCCACATAGACAAGTAGGTTCCATTGTTATAGCCCATAGGTACCTATCTCTACTTAGCCCCATTTTACCTTGGATGATCACCTTAGAATTGGTAGGCACCTTATTATGGAATTTCTTGGACTATGATCCTTGGATTACACTCTTACACATGCCAGGATACAGTTATTACTGAGTTGGAAACCCTTGAGGTCTATGTCACCTTGGTTATTACCCTGGGACTTCACTATTAAATATCATTTTAGGTTTCATTATTACATATTGGAAACTTCTCTATTTATACTATCATGAGGTGATGTAAGTGTTGGTTATGCCTCATGAAACATATCAATCTAAAATTGGTAATTACTTAATTAAATAATTGGTTACATGTTCAGACACCATCCGAGGTATAAAGAAGGTACTTGGGTATTTAGTTACTTTTTACTTCTTTACTTTATACATGCATTCTTGCATACTATTACATTTCCATTACATAGGCCAGATGTTATAGACGCCATTGGTGGTGGCCCACTGAGATTTATCTCACACCCTCCACGGGCACCGTTTGGTACCTGAGTTAGATTACATGGTTACAGGTGTTGACAAAGGGAATCATACGACTTTGAACACTTTATTGCCTTCTATTTAGTATGGATCTTGATAGTAGAGGTCCGAGTTAGAACTCAGGATACTTGGGATAGTATTTTCTTTCCTTTATACTTTGTGGAACATGTTATGCCTGTTGTTTGTATCCATGTTTTTTTATATTTCTAGTATATGAAATATCATCATCTGTTATTGAATGTTGTTACAATTTTTTCAGTTATTATTACTATTGTCTCTATAATCTGTTATGCCTTTTGTTTATATATATATATATTGCTTCTTCTATTTACCTATGTTTACTTTCACCCGCTGCGCTACACTTCGGTAATGATGGTATAGTCTCCCCACGGACACACTGTAGTCCCTCACTACTAGTCAGAAACCTCTGGCATTTAGGGAGATGTACTTGAGTCCATGTGTCCCACCAGGCTCAGGGAACCCATAAAGTGGCATCTAGGTCTGAGATGTCACACGCATTGTTGAATGGTATCACCTTTTTCTCATGTCCATGTAGAGGAGATTGATAAAATCATTCTTATTCCCAAACCATAAGGTCCTACCACTAGGTGGATGATACCTATCATAGATTACCTTGAAAATAAAGTACTACTATCATACAGAGTCAGAAAGGAGAAAATCTGATGGTAGGAAATCAAATTCACTCTTTATGAAGACCCAAATCCCCAAAAATTACTCTATAAACAAAGCTTTAAGGGTGTCCTTCTCAGATGTATCAATGGCGAAGAGACTACTGCTATCATGAAATAAGTACATGTGAGAGCCTATGGTTCCCACTTGTTAGGGTCTCATCTTTCCAATCAAATCTGAAGGATGGGGTATTATCGGCCCACTATGATGCATAATTGAATTTTTTAACCAAAAAATGTCATTCCTTCTAGGTGCATGAAAACTTCACCCATCAACCTTTGGAGTTTCTACATACAACCAAGTACTCCAGGCCATTTTCTATATGAGGAATGTATGTTGTAGTAACATATCCTCCTACCACAACCTAACAGTTCAAGTACATTCTTATTATGACCAATTTCTTCTTTAAATAGGCTGAGTCAATACCCCTCAAAGAGGCCAGGGCCAAAAGAATTTTCAGCTTTGTGAAGGATAAAATTATTACCATATCTAGTGTCCCTCATAAAATATTGATGGAAAATTACACCAATTTCTATTCCACTAAACTAGATAAGATTTACCAGGAGTATAATATCAAATCCAATGACTCATCCTGCTATCATACAATGACTAATGGATAGGTAGAGGCCTTTAATAAAACACTATTGAACATACTCTAAAAGATGGCGAATAAAGATAAAAATTCCCAGCCTTATAAGATCTTTCATTCCTTGTTGGAATACAAGAATACAAATTGTACCACCACATGGGAAATCTTGTATTCACTTTTGTACAAGATATAAACAATCATACCCATTTAGGTTCAATTTCCATCGCTATGCATTTCCATCAATGATCGTCTATCCATGGATGATAAATCCCAGAAATGGTTGGATGAGCTAGAGTGACTGGATGAGAAAATATTACATACCTTGCATCACTTGGAGGTCCATCAGAACCAAATAACATGAGATTTTAATAAGAAGGTCCACCTCCATTCATTCCTCCAAGGGGAACTAGTACCGGTACTCATAACTTTGATAATACCTAGGAAGAAGCCTCCAAAGTTTGAGCCAAAGTGGGTTTGACCTTATTCCATACACAAGTTCCACTCTAACGAATCCTATTCCTTGATCTTAATGGATGGAGAGCTCTTTACAGCCCCAACCAATGAAAGGTTTCTCAAAAAGTACTTCGTGTGACCAAAGAACGATACGTCCCAACTGTATGATGTTAAATTGTGTAGTCGATCTTTATCAGATGACTTTAAAAATCAATGCATATCGCCCATGTTGCAAGATGATAAACTTCATGACACCAATGTCCTTGTTGTATGAAACTAAACTGCATAACATCATGGTCCTATATGCATGACCTTATAAGGAACACTATATGGTCCTAGTCATTTGAACCAAAACTACAAGGTGTCAAAGTATGATCTATATGATTTTAAACTGTATAACCCAATTTCATAGTCATAAGACGTTAAACTATGTGATGAAGTCCCCCAACTACATGAAATAAAACTACATGGTTCATGTCCCTATTGCATGATGTAAAACTACATATCATTTTGATCTTTGTTAGAGAGGATCATAATCTTCGGTGTTGGTTCCCCACTACACCTTTATTCAATAACAATGCATGGCTTGATTCTCATTCCAATGAGATATGTAATGAAACCATGATCTCTAACCCTAGGTCTATCCACTGAAAAATAAAATGCACCCTCCCTATATATGAGTCATACCAGCACAGGGAACCTTCCAGAACTACTTGTGTCTCAATTCTCATTCTAAATGAGATACGTAGTGATGTTAAGACCTAATTTATTTGGACCATTCTTCATTCGGAAAAATAGCAGTCCCCTTATCCCAGTGTAAAAAATTGATTGATGTGGGAAATAATTTTTCAAGAATCATGTGTGGATTGATTCCTACCATCACATGATACGTAGTGATGCTCATATTTCTATTCTTGGGCCCAGCCATAGAATTCCCCCTCTTTCATGTTGATTCACCTTCGTCCTCGCTGCATGATGTTAAAATGAATGGGTTTTATAACTACATATATCTTGATTTTTATTTAATAATATACGTTGGGACACCTTGATTATATATTTTTGTCCATCCACCACAAGACAGAAAGTTCCCCTGTCCTCTCCTTGATTTCCTCTACATGGAAATAAGAGCCTTTTCCATTCCTTGTTTCTCATACTAAGCATAAACTACATGAGCTTAGGATTTATAATAATGGTATTCCCCCAAAACAAGGCATATCATTGTATTATATAGTTACCATAGTCCTAAATTTAAGGCCTTAAAATGAACACTATGGGTCCTTGCCACATGACAATAAACTACACGGTTTCTATCCCTTGCATGACATAAAACTACACCTAACTATGGACCTCACCCAACAAGACTTCTACATTTGGTGTTGGTCTCCCACCACACCTCCATTATATAAATACATGTGGATTGATTCTCATTTCAATGGGATATGTAGCGATGCCTAGGATTTATGTCTTGGGACTAGACCTGGGGTATAGAAAAATACCCCCCCTTCTATGTACCTAATTTGGGTCTCCTCATTCAGGGGTCTACTAAGGAAACAAAGATGTCCCCTCATACATGTGAGTCAGAACTATGAAAGGAACTCTTTACTTCATGTCCAATGCCAATCCAAATGCTTCCTTTATTCCTAGACATATTCCTTCCACATGTCATACTCCTAATATTATACAATGTTAGATATTCATGATCTTTCTCCATCCACCAGTGATAGAATGTATGATACCTAAGTACACCTCTATTTTAATATGTTGCAACATTATCCATTTGTATTTTCATAAATCTCCTACAAAACTTTAGGTCATGTTAACTAGATGATGACATTTTTTGACTATGATGTCACACATCCCAATTATCTTTGCATTAAGATTCCCATAAAACAGGGTTTTCAACTAGTTGTACATTTGTCTTTGGGAGAAGACTCTTCTATCTCTGTAATTTCTAATGACATCATGCCAGAACCCACTATTTGGATAGGTTATATGGTTATCCCTCGTATGTTTTTCCCATGTCACTTCTCCAGATCTAAAAACCCCCAAGAACTTAGTTTACAATTTTATACCCCATGTCTAAGGTATACCGAAAAAATATTGGGTTGGAAGGCCAAATATTAATTATCATTTCCATAGTATTATAATCCTAGTCGTAAGACCCAAAACTAAAAGACACTAAATCTTCCTTATCATATGAAATTAAACTGCATGATTCATCCTTGTCACAAGATATTAAACTGCATAATCTCCTAAGAACTATGCATGACTTGATTCTTATTCAATTGAGATATGTAGTGACACCCAGATTCTACCTATTAGGCCAAAATATAAGAAAAAAATTCCAATTCCCCATGTAGGGGTCATATATACATAATGAAAAATCTCCCTCAATTCCCAAGTTATTTTGGTTTGAAATCAACTTTTTGTACTCAGGTACTTTCTCTACACAAACCAAACTCTGTGTTTGGGGAAAATCAGATCTCCATGAGCTTTCACTGGTCATCAACAATATAATGTTTGATACCTGAGAAAAAATTTGTCTTAAATATGCCATAACATTCCCTAGTTAGATTTTTCATAAATTCTCCCACTAAACGGGTCAACTATAGGACGTTGTTGTTTTTTATGCTGTAACACGCCCTAGTTGTCTTGAATAAAGTCACCCACAAAAAGGGTTTTCCAACCAGTGAAACATTCATACTCATGGGAAGCCTCTTCTTTTTATATATGCCCCAAAACATTATTCTTTCTTGAATACTTTCTCCATCTCATTTATTAGATTTAGAGGCCCCTAGAATACATATTATAACTTTTCTCCCTTCATACCTAGCGATGGTGGAACATTCTCAATATAATCACCATGGAATGGCTAAAAACTAATATTTCAATCAAAGCTAAAAGGACCTTAAAATTTAGCCCCTGATGTCCTTTCTATACAAATTTAAACTCCATAGAATAACATCCTAGTCACAATATATTAAACTATACAATAATTGCCTCATTGTAAGACATTAAATTGTACGATCCATGTCCTAGTTTCTTGACATTAAACCGCATGATGCCTCAACCTTTGTTAGAGAGGGGTCTTACCCCCTAACGTCGATCATTTAATAGAATGTACCCTCCTTTAAAAAAGAATGTTTTTATAGGATCAGTTTCCCATCCAATTCTAGTGACAATATAGGCATTCTCTTAATTTTCAGATACATTCCCTTGACTAACTACCCTTCATGGTCTCAAGAAATCCAGATCTTCACAAACTTCCTAACCATTAGTATTAGAATGTTAGAATTCCTAAATATTAATTTGTTTGACTATGAAGTTATACACCCTAGTTGGATTTGCATAAACTTTCCCTCTAAATATAATGGAATTTCAGCTATATAATTCCACTTCTTGACTATACAGTAACATGCCCCAGTTGTCTTTGTATAAATTCCCCCAAAAAATGGGTTTTTCAACCAGTAGCATATTAATCCTTGGGAGAGAACTCCTCTATTCCCATAATCACTAACAATATTGTTCTAGAAGCCACTTTCTAAACTTGGTTCATAGTCATTCCTCACATATTTGTCTCATATCATGTTTTAGATTTAGGAACCACAAAAATCATGACTCAAAATTCTCCATCAGGTATCTAAAGAATGTTAGAACATTCTTGTCCTACAAGCCTTGTTTGGGTTATTATTTTAAAACTTATGGTCAAATATATTCAACCTAAACACCAGCCACATTAGTTTATCTTGCATTACATTAAACTACCCATAAACATAGACACAACACATGTGTGGTTGGAAACCCACAAAGTGAACTGTGAAAAAAAGTCAAGTCTCAACTCTCTAGACCTACGCTCTGAATGGTTTAGGAAAGAATCAAGAAATGAAAAGACCAAAGGAATAAATTTAGTTAGGTTGAAAACCTGCGAAGGGTGACTTATGAAAAATCCAAGTATTTCCTACAAGTCTTCCTCATATCATACTTAGGAAAAAATTAGGGTGATGGTATAAAAAAAGAAAATTTTGTAGGGTTTTTCATATAACCCCAGCAATAGTCGATCTACGCTCTTTAGGCCCCATGACTTAGGACAAAATTAGATTGCTCCCTCACCCTTATCATTGTAATTATAACATGATGACATTTAATAAAATTAGTCATTTTTAGTGTTGTATTATGATTACAATGAGGATAGGAAAATAGGGATGAAAACATAGATGAATCGAGAAAAAATATTTTTCATTTATAAGGTAAAGAAAATCAGAGCATCCACAAGTCGGAGTCTCTCTGTCATACTTTATAGAATACTATAAACAAAACTTTTAATTTTTTGGAAAACCCCTTGAGCCCCATTATCAGCCTATTTAAGCTTAAATATCTAAATAGTCTCGATCTCCTCGGCTTGGTGGAGTTCCTACATTGCAGTCGCAATGGAAGTTGACCCATCAGTTTGAGATCTTTCCAGTGAATGGTGAAGCTGTTCGAGATCCCCTTTGGTATCCTCAATATCTTATTGAAGGTACAATATATGGATCACCTTCTTATTGATCCGTTTCATGAGCTCCTTAAACCTCTTGGCATGTTTGGCCTCTAATTAGGATAATATAGCTCAAAGGTTATTAGTTCTGATGAGTAGATTTTATTTGATAAGGTGTTTTTGTAGCTCATGTTCTCACTTTAGTCAGTGAATAATTTTCCTCACAAAAGTATGAATAATGTGGTAATCAAATCCGCCATATCCCAACATGCCGAACAGGAATGGAAGTCAACAGAGTCATGAAGGTAGGTCTTCAAAAGGCATCTTAGAGATTATCATCCAGATGTCCCACTAGGCTTTATAGAATGTGATATAAAGGGAATTTTATACCTCCAAATCATAATTGGAGACACTTTTAGAGGGACAAATTAATTTTGGGATTAGTTCACTCAATAAGTCACCCCAACCCACTACCTTTGAGATAGTAATGGTTTTGATTTTTTATATGGGTTGAATCTGCAAAAAAGGTCCTCCCTCATACCTAGATGTAGAATTTTATGGCACTAGAAAATGGATAATGATTGTTATTAGCCTAAAAAATATAGAAAAAGTAAAAATAGGGGGATGATTAAAGAAGTTGGTGACACTTATCTAGTGACGGGTTTGTGGC
Source organism: Viscum album (assembly GCA_963277665.1). Taxonomy (NCBI): domain Eukaryota; kingdom Viridiplantae; phylum Streptophyta; class Magnoliopsida; order Santalales; family Viscaceae; genus Viscum; species Viscum album. Next base: position 1,212,839,070 of record OY728121.1, read on the forward strand.
TTGGGTGGATTCCTCCATAACATTCCTAACCTCCGTAGTTTGAGCCGAAACCACTTGATGAGGGGAACTATCTGAGACCTTCCTAGATATCAACAAGGGAGGATCATGAAGACTCCCCATTTTAGGATCCCCATGAGCTAGTGATCCCTCAACAGAGGGATATTGATGGAATTTGAAACCTTGTTGGCGCATCACCACTGCAACATTCTCTACAAATAAAGATACACAATTCAAGAAGCCATGTTTAAAACATCTAGTAGATAACTTGGTTGCATGAAAATAAATACTCATGTTCATTCAATTACCTATTAAATTCCTAAAACTATTCTAAAGAGGTGGGAAGATTAATATATTCCAACATGTCTTCAAATGTCATGTCATGATTTCTCATGGAAAAAATTAATTCTCCAAGCCCTGTGGTAGTCTCACCCATGGGGATTCTCAAAACATTAGACTCAGGACCTAGAAAAACACCCTCCTCTAATGACTTGAGACCCCAAAAAACTTCCTTGGGGATAGATGTAGGTTTAGTACCATTCATCGTAGGGTCCTCTGATGTATGAGATGAATCTAAAATATCAAAAGGAATAAAAGTTAGAATTCAACATATGAAACCATATAATATACATTTTACATTAACATAATCCCCCCTCTATACAACAGAAGGAGTAGCGATGGGATCTAACAATGTGGTCTCAATACTTAACACTTTTCCTACCAAAGGATCCATCTCACTAGAGGAAGCCTGTATCTTGTCTAGAACATCCTCTTCAGTTGTTGGAGGATTGTCTCCATTCCCCTTGAGAGAGGATATATAAGAATATTCTTCTACCACAGACATGATTAAATAATTGTTTTAAAGGAAAAATAAATGATTCCATTAGAAATTACCATCACTGGTAAAGAGTTTGTCCAAGGAATTCATTATTCATTATTTATTATTTTTCGACGGAAGGAGGATATCACCCACCTCCTCAAAGATAAGAATCATAGGCAGTAGTATAGATTCTCCCTCCATACCATTCTCCATCATTTATTGTCTCAGGTATAGATCTCTCAACCCCAGAGATGATTCATCAGTTCCTATTGGAGTGCCAATTGGGCCATACTCTAGTGATGGAATCTATAATGATTTCCCCATTTCCCACTACAAATTAGAATAAATCTTATCTTAGAAACAAAAATTTGTTCAAAATAAAATAAATGAATAACAAAATAAGAAACAAGAGAAGGAGACCATACATCCTTGGTATTGACATAGTCATCTAATTCCTCAGAAGATGGGTGGTAAACCCCTTTAGTGGCCCCCCATTTCAACATATCCTCTACCCATATTGTTTCTAGTATCGAATTGTATGTTGTGTAAATGAGTATATCTAGTTCCCTGATATAAATTCCCACCTCAGTTGGATCATACTCAAAGTGAATATTGGTTGGGGATTGAGCATCTCCAATTTATAGAATCCGTAGCCTAGAATGAAGGGGAGACCACATGTTCTCACCACCAGAAGGCATGATTTGAAAAAATTTAATTTCCCTTGATTACACATATTTTAAGGATGTTTCAAACTACTATGATGATTAATTTAAAACCTTTGGTTTCCTAGGCTTCCCGACTCTCTCCGTCATGGATGAAGGACAAGAAAATGGAAATTGGGTCTCCTCTTGATGATGAAATCTAGACTACCTATTCCTGACCTTATATGTCGAATCCCTTTCAATCCTGATAGGTGGACTATACAATGCACAAGGTTGTTTGGGAGAACTAGTGACCTCATAATTTTCACCCTCTAAAGGAGATTAATCACCCTACAGAGGAGACGAAGAACCTTCTAGAGGGGCGGATCCTTTCTACCTCACTTTCCATGCCCAAAAGTTGTTACAACCCTGACCCGAGGAACTATTACTATACAAAATCCTAGGGGATATGATGAAATTCATGACTCAACATACCATGTGATCAAAACAATAGACACAATCATGAGAGGTAGGTTAATTACCACTCGATCCATCTCCATAACTGTGATCATCTATAGTTGTTGGGCCACCATTGGGTGCATCTCTGATTGAACATGCACTGGAGGAGATAAAATTATTTGTTGTAGGTACTTGAACTAGCATAAAAATATATATGGAGCATAGGCATCACATATAACCTCACCATAAATTTGAGTTTCTATCACACTATCTCTAAATGAAATCATGTATGATCTCCATTCGTCACCATCTTTACCATCATCCATGAATGTCCTAGTAGGAAGATCCCCATATGGAAATAAATTAAACTCTTTTACTAGATTCATTCTCTTCAATGTCTCATTGATATTTAGGGACAAGAGATGAATACTATAAACGACTTGAAAAAATGGTCAAAATTAGCTCCAGAGAACCTCAACTCCACTCAACACAGAATAGGTGCTAAAATGGGTTGTAACCCATCCCCATAGTACCCAAAATAATCCTCTGATTCTAAAAGGGGACTTCCCTATATGAATATGCAGCATACATTAGGTAATATTCACTAGGATAGGGGATTATAACACTATGTTCTTCCTCTCTACTAACTTGGCCACAATAAAAATAGTCCTGACCTCACACCACCATTGGAGTCATAGATAGGCAGCATGTAGACACTTAGCCAAATGGATAAGAAGCCTGCAAGGTGTTTCTTTGTAGGTACGTCGGACTTGGGTTTGTACCCCCATAATTCAAACATCCCATTTTCCAAGGTAGGCCATAATTTTCCAATAATAACCCACTTCTCCATATTGGGACACCCTGTAGGAAATTTGAAAGTGGGGCCATCCTCCTAGGGATTCGGGAAAGCATGAATCCATGATTCAAGATAGATACCCCCCCTCAGATGGGGGTCTTCATTCTTAATGTACTAAGCCATCTTCAATAGATCATGAGAAAACTAGCATACATTCAGAATTATCCCACATCTCTTTCAATCTAATGAATTCATCATATATATCTCCAAGGATCAGAGCCCTAGATATATTGTAGATACTCGGGTTTGAAACCCTCCCCCAGATGACCGTCCCAGTCTTCCCTACAACCATTTGATTGGTATGTATAAAAATCAAGGAATACATATTAGTAACATCACAACTTCAATTTAGGTGTGTGTGGCTACAAATCCAGAGCACAATGGCTGTAATTCATGACAAATGCCATGGATGAGGTTCCTACATTAATGTATGTACCCATGATCAAGATGTTGGCAGTAGTGTAGTTCCTATATTTGTTAAACTAGGAAAGTGGAGTATAATTTTTCATCACTAGAATGAAGATGTCCTCTAGGTGTCCATGGACATAGTGTGATAGATAGTTACTCTCCAGATACTCATGGTGATAATTATTCAGATGCCTTGCTATGTTTGGAAAAGTAGTATCACATACATCATAGTAGTCTGGGCCAATAGTTTTTACCATTTCCTTGATATACTTTACATCTTTTTCATAAAAACTTTGGTCTTACAAGTAGTTATTGAACCTACAAGGAAGAAACTATATTTTAATTAAAATTATTTTTTGGTTTTAAAAAAATTTCAGAAACATAGAAATTTGAAAAATTAATGAGCCTGTGAAGGGTACCCGTTCAAGTAACCTCACATAAGTCCCCCACTCAAGTAACCTAGTACGAGTATCTATCCCAAACATATAATTCACATAGGTAGGTTTGTACATGATCTATGTGAAAGAGGCTTTAGAAAATTATCCTTAAGTGAAAGGTTTGTGCGTAATAACACCATGACAAGACTAGTAGTATAAAAGCATGAGGATCATCCACTGAGCCCAAAGACTCTATTTATAGTTGTGGGAGCCTTTTTATGCGGCCAACATGTGTTCACTATATACATGAATGACCTATGTAGATAATCTGTGGGGATGACCAGTGTGAACTAATGGACTTTTCATTCATTTACCTTATGTTTAGTCCCTATACTTTATATCAGATCCAATCCTGAGGGGTGGGGATTTTTTTGACACTCTATTTTGTCATGTGTATGAAAAGGTATTAATGAAAAAATAACTCAAGGAGAAGAAAATAATGGAATAGAAGAATGAAAAAGGTCACATACTTCACCAAATAACTTTTGAGAAGGCCCCCCAAAGTAATGTTAGCATGCAGGGTTGACCTGCACATCCAGTGGAACTGCGCGGGTTTAGTCAGCTAGGTCACCCAACAACACTACAAAAGGAATGAATATACATTTTCCTATATGATATACCTAAATGATCCAAAAAAATAACCTAGGGTCCACATTTTCCTATAAATAGGACCATAGGGATCCCCATTCGAACAATGGAAAATCCTGGAGAAACTTCGATGCTCTTCTCACCATATTCCTTCACCCAGGACCCTAGAAACCTTTTAGGTAGCTCTCTAAAACCAAAGAGAAGAGGGGATTAAGGGGATAGTGGAATTAAAATCTTCACAAGGTCTAAAATACATGACACTTATATGATAAACCATGTCCCCACTAGTGGAAAAGCATGAACGTGAAGGACCCTTCCCAACCCCGAGGCATGTGAGAGATCCTTCCTGGGGCACCTGAGGAGAACCATGAGGCATAGAGAAAAGCATCACCCAAGTTTTGTTTCCCAAGTGGTATGTTTACAAAACACATTTAGCTCATATAATCTTACCAACAAAAAACCCTACCAATCTTCCCAGTATTACCCTGCGCGAGACCTCCTTGGCTCGCTCAACCTTCACCAACATGATCCACCGATAATCCCTCTCCCAAGACACTAATGGATGGGATACTCTTCCTTCGGATCCCTCATTTGAGGGGGACCAAATTAAAACCTCCACCAAAGCCTCTGGACTTGAAATACCATGGTAGGAGGAACACCAGTGTGTCACCCTTTTGGATATTCATTCTTTTGGTCAGAGGTGTCCCGTGCTTGTCCTACCCGATGGGTAGGGTCCTCAGGGTGCATGTAGATATGAATTTCCATGGTCATGAGGGCCTCGAACTTGGGGGTAGTGATAGGGAAATCCCTATATTATACAGTAGGTTTATGACCATGTCCTCCCCTAGTCATCTCTAAGACCATGGACCTATAGTTCTAGGTGGGGAGGGAGAGGATCATGCTTGTGTTTCCTTTTGAGGGTTAGTGATGTATCCTCCTCTCTTCTCTAGAACCAAGACTAGGGAATACATACTAGAGTGATACCCTATCCATTCTTTCAAGAATTAACCTACTTCAGTCCTTCATCTTTCTCGATACCCATGGGTTGTGGATGGATGGATCATCAAATGCAACTATCCCAGTTAAAAAAATACGAGGGGATATGGGTATTTCAAATCCCTTTCTCTCTCCCTTTGGGTCTAGGGTATAATGATGGGAGGGAACAGGTGATGGAGCCCACTCTCTTTCCCTCTCCCTTTGGGTTTTGGCCTCATATGCTAGCATAAAAAGAATATTGTGTGGTTTATTGGATCTTCCACTTCCTCTTATTTCTCACACCGAGCATGACTCATATGGGATTAGAGGTTGGGGGTGATTATGATATCCTCAGGATCCCAAACCAAATAAGGGCATCCTCTTATATGATATAAGCCCTAAACCCCAACCTCATGGGCATAAATTCAAGTGTAATACCCAACCATTTTTTCACCATCTCAAAGGTGAAAAATCCTCTATGAGACAAACCTTCATAGGACCTCTATAGGTGTGGTTCATCACAATCAAACTACATGGGATTTGATTCCCATTGAAATGGGATACATAGGAAGCCTCTATGAGGTCTAAACCCAATCACCCAAAATCAAAACTATTCTCTATGGACCACATTCACAGTAGGGTCTTATTTAAACTAGGATCCCACATAATTTCTATGTTTCTTGGGCCACTTTGGCATAAGTCCCACACCAACCTTGGCTAGGGAAATTTTTTCAGGACGTCCTTGCCGCATGAAGTTAAACTACATGGTTTTGTCCTTATCACATGACCTTAAAAGGTATGATGTGTCTCGTTAAGTGGAACTTAACTACATGGGTTATAATTCCTTTCAAAATGATATTTAGGAATCCCATATCATGGGTTTGATCCCAACATCAAAACAACTCCCATCTCCCTGGATGATGACAAACTCTAGAGCACCCCATTGTGTGGCTTAAAAACAACATCATGATAATAAATGACAAAAGAATGTCTAATCCATTCATAAAAGGGCAACATTTATGAATGAACTTAGATACATACATATGATTCTAATCTACAAACATGATAATAATAAATTGTTAATTAAAGGGTGAATTACGTTATACTTGGTAATTAATGAAGGATTAACAAACATATCTTAAATATATAATAGAGTCCCGGAGTAGAAAAAAATTCCCCCCAAAAGGGTGTGATGATCCCAACATCCCATCCTCTTGATCAATGTGATTTCTTAAGTATGGTTTTCCAAGATTCCCAATGAGCACCTACTTTTGGAAAGTAGGTCCATAAGTCATCATGGACATAAGAACCATTGGGTGTTTTCAGTTCCATGAATAAAACTCATTGGAAACCACCTGAAAGGGATGTGGGTGTATGTGTCGATGTGAAGGTTGGTCCACCAACACCAAACATGCTATTCCAACCCCACATGGGATTCAAGGAGGAAACACACACACACACACACATTTATATTTCACATATACACACACAAATATTTACACATATGTATTTATTTACATATATAAGAATTTACACATAAAAATATATTTTTTTATTGAAACATGCATATTTATATGTAAACATTATTTGTATAGGTATATATATATTAATACATTTTTATAAGGAAAATAAAATGGATAATTTTTTATTTTAAATAAAAAAATTAATAAATATTGATTTCTATATGTTATATATATATATTAACACATTTTTATGTAAATATGTTTAAATAATTATTTATAAAATTACTTTATTATATGTAAATATATTAAAATATGTATATATTTAATTATAAATAATACTAAAGTATGAAAAATGGTAAAATTTAAACACTATAATATCCATATGAGTGTAAAACCTAAGAATTAATTTAGTTTCCACTAAAAATAGATAAGAAGACCCCCTTAAGTTGGAGTGAGAGCTCCTTGGTTTTAGGGATTCTTTATCACTAAGAGAAAAGGGAGTGGTGGTACTTAGTAACTAAAATCTTGTTCGTAAGAGCTAGAGGTGGAGAAACACTATAGGACTACAATTGGCTTGCCAAAGAATAAAAGAGAGGATAAGTTTGGAATTTTTGTTTATTGGGGGAGAAGAAATGGGAGAGGGATGTTGGAGAGGGGGTCTACAATGCCCATGGTTCTAGGAAAGGGACTTCAACATGGTGAAAATACCTAGAGGATGACGATCACAACATTAATCTCATGTGCTTGAGGCCCAAAGGATCCAATACACTCAAGAAGTGATCAAACCATAGTATGGTTGTTCATATGAGTACGATCCTTGAATATTTATTATGGTTTAATATATTTCATGTGTGTTGAGTGTGTTTTTCTAGTTGGCAGTATATGTTATCTCCCCAAGCCCTATTTGAGCATGGGTTCCTAGTATTTTCAAGAACCCTAACTTGGATAGATTCTATGGTTTTTCTTCTTTAGTATTTTCTATTTCTTGTATATACTGTACTCCTTTTCTTGAATAGTGTACCATTATGTAGAATAATTCATTGAAACACATAAAAATATTGGTGTCTTCATTCATGATTTGTGTTGACTATAGATGTTGATAATTCACCACTATTTGATTTGTTTTATTTTTAATGGATCTTTATGTTCAAGAGTTGTTAATAAAACTTGTTATGTTGATTGTGTTCAACATGTTTTCCACCATTTGTATTTTGGTTCTGACATAAATCTATATTTTTTAATCTTTTATTCTTTTGATTTTGGTTTATTTGAATCATCATGTATAAAATTTGGTTTATGATATTACATTGAGTGTTGGTTTCTTCATGTGTTGTTTCCTTTTCCTTATATTTATAGAATTAATAAATATATTTAAATTGTGTTTCAAATTTTGAGAACTAAAATTAAATCCATTAATCCTGATATGGTCGGTGAATGCAGACTTCCCTACAACACATCCTGTGACAATTGGAAGTAAAGTTAACGTGGAATTAATTTTTCATTAAAAAATTCCTTATTTTTTATTCTATTTTTTGAATTTTTTTAATCATGATTATTTTTTTTCTCATCAGAATAGCTATGTTTTATTTTCCAATGGCATTATTTGGTTTTTTATTTTGTTGATAGATAGACTCATATGCTTGTTCATGCTCCATGTTCCATCTCTTTGGGTTTGGATGTTCTTGGTAGTTTGTGTAAGTGTTGTCTTGTTAACATTATGATTGAGCGTTAGTGAGGAGTTTCTTAGGAGTTTTATACCTTTTACTTGAGTTATAATTAATCTCTCTGTGTGGTTAAATGGTGTACCTACTTATTGATGAAGCATCCTTTTGCTGGTATGTATTTTAGGAATAGTTTTCTCCTTAGGTGGAGATGTATGTGAATCATAACCATTAAGGATTACTATAGATGTTGAATTAGAATCAATGTAGAGTTTGGATACCCCTTTTATAAAAGTGGTTTATAAGGACCTGTACCAGGATCAATGTAGTTTATGTTGACTTCCTAAGGGAGTCTTCATGAATCAGAATCATTGAGGATTCATGATAATAGATTGACCTATATGGATTTAGAGTGAGTGTCTAGGTGTTTTAGATTCTTGGTTCCATGTTGAATTGGCTATTCTAGATTTTTGTGTGATTTTTTTCTCTGTGGTGTTTTCTTTAGGTGTTACTGTTTTTGAATTTTGAACTACTCCATGTTTGAGTTTAATTCATACCCTATATTACTATTGTTGACTCTCTTATTATAGTTGTTTAATGATCAAATACACTCTAATTAATTTCTACCATATTTCATGTTGTTTAAAATATGTTTTAGTGTTTTCATTGTGTTATAGTGATAGAAAGGAAACCGACCTAAAGATGGGTTCAAAGTGGTTGTACAAGATCTATTCCCCATCCAATTATACAGTGATGCTACAACCATATAGTAGGAGTGAACCGTATTTCAGGTAGTTCAAACATAAGCTACCATATCCAAAAACACACCATCAACTACTTTGTGGAAGTGCATTGACTAACTGATGGGATTTCTAAAAGTTCCAAGCCACTGCCTTGCACACCATCTAGCTGGTGGAATTAGGTAGCTAGTTGGTCCTACCATTCTAGAACATTCTAAGGCCTATTTAATGTGGTCTTAAATGGATTAACATGGAATTTAAGACTCTAATCAACATTGGAAAACCCCAAATCCTAATAAGGCTATAAATAATGGTTTCGGTAGGCATGTATCATTATATGAACAAAGTATGAATCCAACAAAATGATCTTCAATCTCCAAAATCACAGATTTAACTCCCATCTCCAAAAAGCTTCAAAATTATAATCATTCTCATCCAATTACAAATAATATAAAGTTTGAAATTCTATTTTTGAATTGAGATCACCAATGAGAACCATTTAAAGGCACGATCTTCATTGAAAATCATCAAGCTCTATCAAGATTCATTATTTTATCTTTATTTATTCCTTATTTATTTTTCTTCCCTTGAGCCTCTTAATCTTATTATATAACCCATTGGATCTCTATATCTCTCTCTATTATAAATTATCTATCTCTCTCACCTTTTTTATTTCCTCATCTTTTAGTGAGTATTGAGATCACATTGTAATGGGTTTTCCTATAGGAAAGACAAATCATTTCTTCATCCTTATCCTAATTGGTTTCTTACGTTTTTCCATTCAAAAGTAAGGGTTCTTTTGGTTCTTGTATTTCCATTAAAAACAAGGGTTCTTGGTTTATTTCTTTCTCCATTCAAAAGAAAGGTAATATTTTTGTTCTTGGGTTTATATTAAAACTAAGGTACGATCTCTTTTTAGTTATTGGATATGTAACACCCCGAGCTTCCATGATACGCTTCTCATTCAATAATGCAATAACTTGCATTGTACGCAACTTCGAGTTCTAAAACACCGCAACTAATCAAAGTAGCCGTTATGAATAGTAATAACCACTTTTTAAAATTATAGAAATTTTATATTTCAAAATGGACTTCATTTTTGTATTCTTAATATCGAAATTATCCAAAGTTGAATTTTTTGTAATTTTCTGAGAACTTCCAATTTTTATGAATAGTGAAAATTACGTAAAAACAACTTTTTTAATCAAAATAATTTATAGTGATAAATTATACTATTTAGTGGTTTTAAAGTATAATTAGAATATATTTTTACCATTTTATCCAAAGGTGGTCATTATAATTAAATTAACATTGAAATTGGACATAAACAATTGCCAAACTTTTGATATAAATTGTTTCTTAAAAACACGCTATTTGTTGTAACAGCGGGAATTAATTATAAAATTAATTAATGCAACTTATATGTTTGGAATTTTGTAAAATAGACATCATTTTTGAAATCGGAATATCAAATATAGCTTAGGGTGAAATTTTGGCATTGTTCTGAAAAACTTCAATTTTTGATGAATAGTGAAACCACTAAGTGGTAGTTAAATAACTGATTTTTTGTTTAAATGAAATATTACCACTTCTGTGATTCGATTTTCAAAAATCCGACATACATGGTTGTCATTAAGAAGTAAAATGTGGTTCAACGAGATTAAAATAATTTTTGGTGAATAATAACTTTTAAGTTCTTAATCGCGATTAGAGGTAATTAGTGTAGTTTAAGGTAAAAATAATGTTTTAATAATATGAGATGAGATTGACACTTGTCCTACTTCTATTGGATGAGTCATGACCGACCAAGACAACCCATGGGTCAACTTGGGGACCCCATGGAGCCACTTTAGTTGGAAAATGACATTAATATATATTTATTTAATGTTAAAATTAAATTGACACAAACATGAGTTGTTTTACTAAAACAGTTTTTAAGTGGGGTTACACAAGTCCAAATTTTGATTATAAATATTCATTGGAAATATAAAAAGATTTCCTACATCATATTATTTTTTTTATAATTTTTGGACATTAAATATATTAAATTATTTATGACATCATGATGATGCAGCGATGACCTCATTATTTAACGATTTAAATAAAATGAAAAGATAATGTAAAATCCAAGGCTTACACTTGTCCAAAGACTATTGTATGGGTAGATTTCGAACCCTTATCACCTTATCCACTAATTATATAAGTGTGGGACCTTTGGAATCCGAAAAGCATTGTATAATAATGTAACATTTCAATCCTTCCAAAAGAGCCCCTCCTCTCCTCTAATAAAAGCCCCCCACCTATCCCACCTCATTTACACTTTCAAGCCATTTGGCTCGGCCAAACTCTGTCCAAATACTCTCCCAACTTACCCCTATTACTCCTAGAAGCCTCACTTTGGGCAGAACTCTTCCCAAGGAAGCCTTTGGCTCAAATAAAAAAGAGTTACCCGATTTTGAGGTAATGTCTTCTCTAATGTTGTTTTGTTTTATTTTTCTTCTCCAACCCCCTAAACTCTTTTTATTCATTTATTTTGTAACAACACCAGTATACTCAATATACTAGGATGTTGTTATAAGAAGGATTCGAGCTACACTTACACACACCTGCCTCTAATGGTTAAAGAACATACGGTTTCTGTGGATGACGAATTTCTGCCTCACGAAACGATGATTGTTCAACACTCATATAACACCTTCAAAGGTGGCCATTAAGATGTCACTATATTTATATATGATATATAATATGTTTATGTTTTACTTATGCTTCTGTATTTTTCATTTATGTAATACTTTATGATTTCCATTATGGGTAAAACGCGATAATTTCATTTTAGGAAGTGCGGACTACCGGCCCCTCAAAGTGATTTGAATCGTTAATGCCATATGTTGGATGTATAAAGGATGGATTAAATGGTATTATACACTATATTATACTGTAATTATATTACAAATTTATATCATTATGATTTCATTCCATTAAATACGAAATAGAAATGAAAGTAGCATTCATGCGTACGTACGGCTTACCGTCTCCATGAACAGTGCATTTCATTTCTTATCTCTAAATGTTACGTGACATTATGAATGAATGTATATACTGGATATATATCATATATATGATATCTACATCATGAATATAATTCTGGATATAATGGATATTTCACCACATGAACAACTTGTAATTATAGGAAGTTTATTTTTGACTCAAGTACCAAAGATCGACAAAATGACCGTTATTAACTTAAATAATTACATAATGTTCATAACATGGTAATAAGGGATATAAAAGGAATAATGAACATGAAAAAGTTTCTTAAGTAAATAGGAATTAACTCTATTTTATTATTCAGGAGGTTAAAGAACGTTCGAGTCAGGACAGGACGCAAGGTAAGGGAACTTCTTAACCCAACTTCCATTCTTTGGGTTAATCTCCTACTTTCAAATTATGTCATGATATTATTATGTCTTATTTTGTATTTTTACTTTCTTTATGTGTACCTATAGTGAATACACATAATATATCTATTTTATTTTAAAAATGATCTTTGGAAGGACTTCGTCTCAATCTCCTTTCATTGAGGCATATTTGGTTTTATACACAAATTTCTTTTATACGGTGTATAAACCACTTTGACTTTTACGTTTATTCAAAAGGAATATTTTTTATATGAAGCGTTTACTAAATGAAAAAAGGGAATGTTTTTGTCGTACGTATGCGGCGACAACGACTTCACCGCCGCCGTGACCACTATTTGAGTTTCGACTTCCTCTACAAGCCATACCTTTTTTTTAATGAAAAATAAATATCATGTTATACTTTTCTTTTATTTTGGTATTGAAAATGGTTTTGAAAGCGTTTTTATTATATCAATGTGTTGTATTGATATCTTGTGATTGAAATGTGGAAATGTTATGTTTCCTTTATGCATGTTTTATGTGATACGATTATGTTATGGTTTATGAGATGTTTAAACCTGTTCATATGAGGAATGTATTGGACTTAATAAGTGATGGGTGGAGCCCACTATAGCTCCTCGATGGATCGGTAGGTCTCATGAGACAACTAGACGTGGAATTGGCCGAGGCCCTTTCCCAATTTGATTTATGGTTTTGGCCGAGGCCTTAATCATTTTAGACGTCTTGGATGAGGCCTTGACAAAATGTTTCAGAATGTCTGGCATTATACATTCCCTCATTATGAAAGTGGTTATTGATATTGCATGTGATTATTCGACTAGTAGAATATCCATGTGAGTAAGTAAATGGCATTATCTCATTTTATTTTTTCTATATTATGCTGATGTTCAAGTTTAAAAAGGATTTTGTTTTAGTTATACATTGCCTTAAATGTTAATGTTTATTTATGAAAGCTTCCGCTATATTGTTATCCTTACTGAGCATCTGAGCTCACCCCTTTCAATGTTTTAATATTTTTCCAGGATGTGAAGAAGTATTTTATGAATGACCTGCAAGGGTAGTTAGAAAGGGATATGAGTGTGGACTATGAAGACTTTGTTATTAGTTTTTCACTTTATGATGTAATGTAATGTTTTTGAATGTATCTAGTGTTTCCAAGGCTACTAAACTAATCGGTCTTTCGAGACTTGATCTTTTGTGATCATGCCAATGTTACGAAGTAATGCACCGACTCTAGGTAGCTGGGGTCGGGGCATTACAGTTGGTATCAGAGGCAGTTTAGTACTAACCTTGGAAGCTAGATTTATATAAACTCTGATTAGAGCACATAGCCCAAAGATAGACTTTGAGGATTAGTATAGAAGAACTTCCTAGAATTTTGGTATTATAGAGATGTTATGAGTTTTCCGAGCAATACATCCCTATCTGGATACGAGCAGGTAGAGGCGGCTATGGCACAGATGTACCTAGGGGTAAAACCCGAAAACACCGCTTTGAGCTAGACTCGAACAGGAACTGATGCACGACAACGATCCTTGCTGCACTCTTGGTTACGACACTCCCGGGGGATATGCTTAGGATAATTCTCATTTTCTTTACAAACCACTATGAAGGGTTATGAGTATATACTTTATCAAAGAAAACATTTCTTTTTATGATTATGGATTATATCCATAAATAGTTCAATTTATGTAAAGTGTTTTACAAATATGGAATTATGTATTTTAATTCATAAACTAATCTAGTTTATGCCATTGTTTAGAAATGGCGCCTAGTGGAAGGAATGGAAACCGTATCAATGCACGCACTCTGTGTAGGGATTGCCCTCGTGCTCAAGATAATTATTGTGGATCTGGAGATACAACTGGTGCTGATCAACTTATTACCATACTGGGACAACTCACTCAAGTTATGAATAATAACCTTACTCGTATGGATCACCCTGATCCACAACGTGGAGGATCAATGTTAGACCGCTTCATGAGGAAACAACCACCAACATTTAATGGGGGTACAAATCCGTTAGTAGCTGAGCAATGGATAAACTCCTTAGATAAAATATTCCAAGCCTTGGGGAGTAGCGAAAGGGAGAAGGTTGTCATGGCAGTTTACCGCCTCACTGGAGATGCCGATCAGTGGTGGTCGCTAATTCAAAACACAAAGGAAGATGATGACATATCAAATATGGAATGGATGGAGTTAAAAGATCTTTTCTTAGAAAAATACTTTCCTCATGACCATCGAGCAGATATGGAAAGACAATTTCTGAGTCTGAGGCAGAAGGAGGATGAGAATGTCGCAAAGTATGAGGCTAACTTTACAAGGTTAGAGAGGCATGCTGCCGATTATATACGTAACCCAAGGAGTAAGATTGATCGTTTCTTTGATGGGTTAAAACCATTTCTCCGTCGAGCTTTAGTATCACAATCCTTCTCATCATACGAAGATATTGTCTCATGTGCTATCAAGACAGAAAAGGAATTCTCTAAGTCTTATGACAACAAAGTAAAGCAAGAGAAGAAGAGAATGGTGGAACAAGAGACAGATAAAGGGAAAAAGGGAAAGAAGGATTTTCCATTATGTGATAATTGTGGGAAGAATCACCCTGGTACTTGCCTAAAAGGAATGGGAGTTTGTTATAAATGTGGAGAAAAGGGTCACCAGGCTCGTGATTGCAAGGGAAAGAAAGAGGCTATCAATGTTGAATGCTACAATTGTAGGGAAATGGGGCATTATGCAAATGAATTTCCTAAGCGTCAAGGAAACTTACCTCAGAAAAGGCCAAGGGATCAAGGCCAATCTTATGTTGTGACTATAGTTGAAGCAGAATAATTAATGTATTGGTGCTTTTGGACTCAAGGATTATATTCTGGTTATAAGAATAATGTGATATATATAAATATTGTACTGCAGTACTTTTTTATTTCAGTAAGGTTTTAATATGATTAAGGTAATCATATTTTTAGTATGTGACAATAAGAGAAACTTTTCTTTGTTTGGGGAATCTGATGTTACAATTGATTTTGGAATTTATAGACCTTTTAGAGAAAGTCTGGACGGAGGTATTTTGGATAACTATAAAGGTTGGAGTGGATTAAGTTGATCTTTGGATAGTATTGTTTAAGGTTAAAAAATTTATGAAGATTATTTTTGGAATATTCTTATACTATAGTTTTAGGAAAAGGACAACCTGCAGGGTGGGGCATAACCCGTCACGTCGGACAAAGCTGCAGGGATCGAACCCACAATCATAGTGTGACAGGCCTTTATTTCCTACCACTAGCCTACAGGAAGTCCTTGGTTTTTTAAAAATAATTTTACTAATCTAAATGGTATGTGTTAACATTTGGAACCTTATACAATTAGGATAAATAGAATATTTTTGAGTTCCGTTACCATTTGGAGTAAAAGTTGGGTTTGTGGTAAAAATTTATTAACGAATGAAAGTATACATAACAAGTATGTATATTCCCTTACGTTCTTAGTAAATCTCATAAATAAATTCCTCAACATTATAAAAGGTAACTTAAAACAAAAATGTTGCCGGGTAACTTTTCCAACTGGGGATTCAATGACCTTTTAACCAATCACAAGTTTGTGATTTTCTTGTAGTTAAACTTTCTCCTAATCCTGTTTTCTATAACTCTCCATCAGACCTTGATGGTTTATTTCTCCTCCATATCCATATTTTCATAGAATCCTAGAATGGGCTATATCGAGTGACCTTTGTACTTATCTTGCTTTCTTTTAATGTTATATATTTATTAACCTTATTTCCGATGTGGGTTTTCCACAAAGGTATTTTCTATTTTCAACCTTTTATTTTCAAAGAAAATTTTCAAATTGCGAGGACGCAATTTATTGAAGGAGGGGAGAATGTAACACCCCGAGCTTCCATGATACGCTTCTCATTCAATAATACAATAACTTGCATTGTATGCAACTTCGAGTTCTAAAACACCGCGACTAATCAAAGTAGCCGTTATGAATAGTAATAACCACTTTTTAAAATTATAGAAATTTTATATTTCAAAATGGACTTCATTTTTGTATTTGTAATATCGAAATTATCCAAAGTTGAATTTTTTGTAATTTTCTGAGAACTTCCAATTTTTATGAATAGTGAAAATTACTTAAAAACAACTTTTTTAATCAAAATAATTTATAGTGATAAATTATAATATTTAGTGGTTTTAAAGTATAATTAGAATATATTTTTACCATTTTATCCAAAGGTGGTCATTAGAATTAAATTAACATTGAAATTGGACATAAACAATTGCCAAACTTTTGATATAAATTGTTTCTTAAAAACGCGCTATTTGTTGTAACAGCGGGAATTAATTATAAAATTAATTAATGCAACTTATATGTTTGGAATTTTGTAAAATAGACATCATTTTTGAAATCGGAATATCAAATATAGCTTAGGGTGAAATTTTGGCATTGTTCTGAAAAACTTCAATTTTTGATGAATAGTGAAACCACTAAGTGGTAGTTAAATAACTGATTTTTTGTTTAAATGAAATATTACCACTTCTGTGATTTTATTTTCAAAAATCCTACATACATGGTTGTCATTAAGAAGTAAAATGTGGTTCAATGAGATTAAAATAATTTTTGGTGAATAGTAACTTTTAAGTTCTTAATCGCGATTAGAGGTAATTAGTGTAGTTTAAGGTAAAAATAATGTTTTAATAATATGAGATGAGATTGAAACTTGTCCTACTTATATTGGATGAGTCATGGACGACCAAGAAAACCCATGGGTCAACTTGGGGACCCCATGGAGCCACTTTAGTTGGAAAATGACATTAATATATATTTATTTAATGTTAAAATTAAATTGACACAAACATGAGTTGTTTTACTAAAAAAGTTTTTAAGTGGGGTTACACAAGTCCAAATTTTTATTATAAATATTAATTGGAAAGATAAAAAGATTTCCTACATCATAGTAGTTTTTTTATAATTTTTGGACATTAAATAAATTAAATTATTTATGACATCATGATGATGCAGCGATGACCTCACTATTTAACGATTTAAATAAAATGAAAAGATAATGTAAAATCCAAGGCTTAAACTTGTCCAAAGACTATTGGATGGGTAGATTTAGAACCCTTATCACCTTATACAAGAATTAAATAAGTGCGGGACCTTTGGAATATGAAAATCATTGTATAATAATGTAACATTTCAATCCTTCCAAAAGAGCCCCTCCTCTCCTCTTATAAAAGGCCCCCACCTCTCCCACATCATTTACACTTTCAAGCCATTTGGCTCGGCCAACCTCTACCCAAATACTCTCCCAACTTCCCCCTCTTACTCCTAGAAGCCTCACTTTGGGCAGAAATCTTCCCAAGGAAGCCTTTGGCTCAAATCAAAAAGAGTTACCCGATTTTGAGGTAATGTCTTCTCTAATGTTGTTTTGTTTTATTTTTCTTCTCCAACCCCCTAAAATCTTTTTATTCATTTATTTTGTAACAACACCAGTATACTAAATATACTAGGATGTTTTTATAAGAAGGATTCGAGCTACACTTACACACACCTGCGTCTAATGGTTAAATAACATACGGTTTCTGTGGATGGCGAATTTCTGCCTCACGAAACGATGATTGTTCAACACTCATATAACACCTTCAAAGGTGGCCATTAAGATGTCACTATATTTATATATGATATATAATATGTTTATGTTTTAATTATGCTTCTGTATTTCTCATTTATGGAATACTTTATGATTTCCATTATGGGTAAAACGCGATAATTTCATTTTAGGAAGTGCGGACTACCGCCCCCTCAAAGTGATTTGAATCGTTAATGCCATATGTTGGATGTATAAAGGATGGATTAAATGGTATTATACACTATAATATACTTTAATTATATTATAAATTTATATCATTATGATTTCATTCCATTAAATACGAAATAGAAATGAAAGTAGCGTTCATGCGTACGTACGGCTTACCGTCTCCATGAACGGTGCATTTCATTTCTTATCTCTAAATGTTACGTGACATTATGAATGAATGTATATACTGGATATATATCATATATATGATATCTACATCATGAATATAATTCTGGATATAATGGATATTTCACCACATGAACAACTTGTAATTATAGGAAGTTTATTTTTGACTCAAGTACCAAAGATCGACAAAACGACCGTTATTAACTTAAATAATTACATAATGTTCATAACATGGTAATAAGGGATATAAAAGGAATAATGAACATGAAAAAGGTTCTTAAGTAAATAGGAATTAACTCTATTTTATTATTCAGGAGGTTAAAGAACGGTCGAGTCAGGACAGGACGCAAGGTAAGGGAACTTCTTAACCCAACTTCCATTCTTTGGGTTAATCTCCTACTTTCAAATTATGTCATGATATTATTATGTCTAATTTTGAATTTTTACTTTCTTTATGTGTACCTATAGTGAATACACATAATATATCTATTTTATTTTAAAAATGATCTTTGGAAGGACTTCGTCTCAATCTCCTTTCATTGAGGCATATTTGGTTTTATACACAAATTTCTTTTATACGATGTATAAACCACTTTGACTTTTAAATTTATTCAAAAGGAATATTTTTTATATGAAGTGTTTACTAAATGACAAAAGGGAATGTTTTTGTCGTACGTATGCGGCGACAATGACTTCACCGCCGCCGTGACCACTATTTGAGTTTCAGCTTCCTCTACAAGCCATACCTTTTTTTTAATGAAAAATAAATATCATGTTATACTTTTCTTTTATTTTGGTATTGAAAATGGTTTTGAAAGCGTTTTTATTATATCAATGTGTTGTATTGATATCTTGTGATTGAAATGTGGAAATGTTATGTTTCCTTTATGCATGTTTTATGTGATACGATTATGTTATGGTTTATGAGATGTTTAAACCTGTTCATATGAGGAATGTATTGGACTTAATAAGTGACGGGTGGAGCCCGCTATAGCTCCTCGATGCATCAGTAGGTCTCATGAGACAACTAGACGTGGAATTGGCCGAGGCCCTTTCCCAATTTGATTTATGGTTTTGGCCGAGGCCTTAATCATTTTAGACGTCTTGGCTGAGGCCTTGACAAAATGTTTCAGAATGTCTGGCATTATACATTCCCTCATTATGAAAGTGGTTATTGATATTGAATGTGATTATTCGACTATTAGAATATCCATGTGAGTAATTAAATGGCATTATATCATTTTATTTTTTCCATATTATGCTGATGTTCAAGTTTAAAAAGGCTTTTGATTTAGTTATACATTGCCTTAAATGTTAATGTTTATTTATGAAAGCTTCCACTATATTGTTATCCTTACTGAGAATCTGAGCTCACCCCTTTCAATGTTTTAATATTTTTCCAGGATGTGAAGAAGTATTTTATGAATGACCTGCAAGGGTAGTCAGAAAGGGATATGAGTGTGGAATATGAATACTTTGTTATTAGTTTTTCACTTTATGATGTAATGTAACATTTTTGAATGTATCTAGTGTTTCCAAGGCTACTAAACTAATCGGTCTTTCGAGACTTGATCTTTTGTGATCATGCCAATGTTACGAAGTAATGCACCGACTCTAGGTAGCTGGGGTCGGGGCATTACAGTATATCTGTTAAAAAAAGGTGTTATATTACCCTCTCAGGCCTTCTTGAAGGGTGGATATGTAGAGGTACCTTGTGTTCTATTACTAAACTCCATTATCAATGTTCACCTTTTCCATTTACTTTTCAAATATTCTATACTTTAATAATTTCAAATGCCTTCATGATATCTCTATACCTTTTATATCATTGTTTAGAAATTATTTTATCTTGTATTAGTCATTTTCATTTATTACTTTATTTTTTAAAAGGAAATTCACCCCCTCTTACCATCTACCCCAACCTATAATCAGTATCAAAGGATATCTTTGAGTTTTATAAAATACTTTTGTTTTCAAAATTATATTTATTTTCAAAAAATTTCTTTTTAAATCTTAATCAATTTAAAATATTAATCTTTCTTAAATGGAATCGTATTCACAAGCTCCTAACTTTGATGATACCTATTTTCACTATTGGAAAAATTGTATGTCAAATTTTTATAGTAGCATTAGTTATCTTATCTAGAAAATGGTTATATAAGAATATATTCCTACTAAATAATCAGAAGATAAATGGACTCCTCAAGATATAACTAATTTTAAATTAATGGAAAATAAATAAATGCTTTACACAGTGGTTTTGATCGAAATTAATTTAATCATGTTTTTACTTGTAAAAAAAATCATGAAATTTGGAAATTACTTAAATTAACACAATATTACATGAATAAAGTTAAAGATATTAGGCTTGAAATGTTCAGAAAAATCTTTTAAAGATTTTATATGCATCCAAATGATTCCATTATCGGTATATTTACAAGGTTTACTAACATTTTCAATGGTAGAAAGCCTCTTGGTGATGATTTATCTACATAAATTATTATGAATAAAATCCTATTAGGTTTTCATAGTTTGTGGGATTCTAAAGTGATGAAAATTCAAGAATTCAAGGATATAAATGTAAGAACCTGGACCTTCGTTTCAGGTATGTTTTTCCTTTTTTTGGAGTTTTCGAGAAAAGAGGTGTTTCTGAAAATTTTTGAAGTGCACGTCGTGTACTTTATGAGTACACGCCGTGTACTCCCTTGCCGCGCGAGGTCGTGTGCTGGGCATGTCCGGGACTCACACACGACCATGTAAGGGTGACATGGAGGCCACCTAAAGTGGAGTACGGAAAAACCTAGTACACGCCATGTACTCCAAAAGTACACGCCGTGTATTTTCTTTTTTTTCATTAAAAGGACCGAGGTCACGTCTAATCGCCAGAACATGCTTCTTCTCTAGCTTCTTCGGTCGAGAGAATCCTGTACGGTTGTGAATATCCTCCGATCCCCTGATCCTCTTCTCGTTCTTTGAATTGACCGCCGTATATTGCGTTGGAACCGCATCAGTAAGCTCTTTCTTCTTCTAGAGCATCGTTTTCCAATTCCTCCTCTTTCTCAAGTTATCACAGGTTGAGAATTTTGGACATTTTCATAGATATACAACGTTATAGGGAGATTAAAGCCTTGTGGTTCAAGTATATCGATCCCCTAGCATCAAGGTAGGTGGTTTGTGCCTTTCCGTTCAACGTCTTTGAGTATTATGTGCAAATTCCACCTATACCCTTGAACGAGGTATTGCATGTTTACTATTTTACCCTTGTTTTTCTTCCTGCCTTTCTTGTATGCTTATGTAGAGGTAATTTGGTTATGTAAAAGGATAATTTCTATGCTTGGATTTTTTCCCATGCTTATCTATTTATTACCTTTTTGTCTTGTTCAGCCTATTGGCCATTATACCTATTTTCCATGCCTTGTGACCGTAGGATAGAGTGTTGTTACCTGACATGCTTGTTATGCTGTAGATTGGTTATCCAAGTAGCTATTTAGGTTTAATTTAGCCTTATAGAATTATTATGCACTGACTGGCATGGGGCCGTGAGAACCTGGTGCTATAGACTATAAGGGGATAGAACAAGTGAGCTTCCTCAGAGAGTATTGGACATTATAGACTGTGGGGTATAGATCGAGTGAGCTTCCCAAAGAGTCTTGGACATTATAGACTATAGGGGATAGACCAAGTGATCTTCCCAAAGAGTCTTGGATATTATAGACTACAAGAGGATAGACCGAGTGAGATTCCTCTGAGAGTCTTTGTTTTGTTTGAATTTCCTTAAACCATTCCAGGCTATAGGAGGAATTGACCAAGTGAGCTTCCTCAGAGAGTCTGTGATTGACTTGAGGCTATAGGAGGAATTGAATGAGTGAGATTCCTTATAGAGTCTCTAGAACTTGGGGATATAAGGGTATTAGACCGCGTGATGTTCCTCAGAGAGTCCTTTACTACCCTAGACTATAAGGGGAATTGACTGAGCGTGCTTACCCAGAGAGTCTTATAATTTTGTATGACCAAACCAGAGGGGTTAGGCTGAGTGTACTACCTAGAGGGTTGTTGTTACTTCTTGGATAGGACCATAGTGGATGGCTGTGAGTACTTCCCAGAGGGATTCCTATTCGTGGTTAGCTATTTTCTTCACTGCTGCTTGTTGATCTGTGTTTTGTTTACTATTGTGTATCATCCTATTTACTATTTACTACTTACTGTACTATTACCTGCCATACGCTCACTGACTGTTAGGCACAGATCTTTGGGTGGTTTCCTACTGGGATTTAGTCTCACACCCTGTTTGGTTCATACTTTTGGTCCCAAACAGATTATATCACTGCAGGTATAGACAAGGTCAAGCGCCCTACGACTTCAGGTACTTGATTGAATTGGAGTAGGAGAGCATGGGACCAAGCTGAGGCTTGCGATGCTGAGGAGTTGCTTATCTATTTTCTTTTGTATTTTGGATTATTATTGTATTCAGCATTGTGACTTTTTTGGATACTTTCCTAGACATATGTATCATGCATCATTTCATATATATATATATGTGTGTGTGCTCCTGTTGTTTATTGTTTAGTCTTCCACTATTTACTGTTGTTGGATATTTAATGCTTCTTCTATTGTATGTGTTGTTTACTTCCAATGTGTACTCTACCAATGAGGGCATAGTTTACCCACTATCACACCCAAGGCCCTTGCTTCTAGTCGGTAGCCTCTGGTGTTTGGGGAAATGCGCTTGAGGCCATGTGACCAACCAGGTACGGGGCGCCTCTGGGTGGCTTTCGGAACCGGGGCGTTACAATAAAGAAAAAGATAGTTGAAGATCTCATCAGATCTCTTATGACATATGAAATCACTATGAAATGGAAAGTAGTAAAAGAAGAAATGGAAACCAAGGAAACCAAGAAGAACATAGATTTTAAAGAAATCAAATATTATGATTCTTTTGTGAGTGGCACTGATAAATAAAGTTAAATTTATTAACTTTTCAAAATTATGAATAAAATTTTAAAGAAGAATAAATCATACCAACATTCCAAAAATAAAAATCAAATTGAAGTTTCGAAAGTGAATTTCTATGAATACAACAAGAAGGGTCATTTTAGACCAGAATTATCCATAAAAAAATAGGTTAAAAGAGAATAAAACATGTAAGAAATCCTATAAAGTTTAAACATATATTACCAATGAGGATACCCTTTCATTATACGAATCAATTGAATGAAGTCCTAAATGCCTCATGACACATCTCAAGGTTCTTTATGAGGTTAGTTATCCAATTTCTCATTATCCTTGTCATTTCTATTCTTCCTATCATTAATGAACTTCTTTTTGATCTTATTTTCAAAAATATAACATTGATAATTTTCATAAATAACACCTTTAAAAATATGAATATCTCACTAAAAAATATAAACAAGTTTTTAATGAAAAAACAAGCTTTCTAATGAAAATTATATTCTTCTAAAAGAAAAATATAATTTTATTTTTAAATTAAAAAACCAACTAGATGTTGAATTTCTAAAATATAAAATCAAGGATCACAAAATTTCTCTTTCAAAGTTTACCCAAGGTGAAAAATCTCTTAACATAATACTTGGTTCTAAAAGTGTTAAAATAAATAATCATGGTTTTGTTTTTTCATATATTGTAATCTCTTCTAAAAATAAAATGTTTGTAAAAGGTATGTATCATTTTTTTTTCAAATAAAGTTATAAATATGGGAATATAATATATTAATGTGACTAAGAAATGATATATATGGAATAACTAAGTCTATTCATATATCTTATATTATTCTTAAAAAATCTTAACATGTATGAGTTCCAAAATATTTATTATCCAATTTTAGTAGACCCAATATTTTTTTATCTTCAAATTGTTTATTAGAAAACACCATTAGACCCAAAACCTAGGTACCAAATGTGACATCTTGACCTAGGTTCCATTAAAAGGTGCATTGAGTTGGTGGGACACATGGCCTCAATCACACCTCCCCATACGCCAGAGCTTGCTGACTAGAAAAGAGGGCCTAGGGTGTGTCAGTGGGGAGACCATGCCCTCATGTAAAAGTGGAGAACAATGGATATATAGAAATAGATGGATAATAATAGAAAAATTATAATAATTAATAAACAAGAATATTAGTGGAAATAATGATAAAAATCCAATCATAAAGATAATAACCAAAATATGGAAATTGAATCATATATAAAATGATAATGTCATGTCATGTATCTAAAAAATTGGAAAATAGGTATACATGGAAGAAGGTAATAAATTCTATACAAAAAGAATCAAAAGAAGAAAAAAACTATCCCGCACCCCGAGAACTGGATGGGTCATATACTACCAAGCTCCTATCCTAATACAAGAAAGAAAGTTAGGTTTACAAAGAAGTAAAGTTCCCCTTATCAACACCCACATACATATAATATTCCTAGGTACCAACTACAGCCCTGATAAGGTGTGATATAAATCTCAGTAGGCCTTTATGACCTCAGAGGTCAGCCAACTCATAGTAATAATTCATGCAATCTAAAAATAAATATGGTCTAAGTGTAATCCAAGGGGAATCACCTGAGGCATTCCACTATAAAAGTATCTAATTGAGTCCAAGGATATCATCCAAGGTAAGCACGAGCTAAGCATGACTAGGACTAATTGGATGAATCCATGGTGCCATGTGTCCAAAGACATAAAGATGGATTTAAGGAGTGTATCCAAGGCATCCTAATAATCTGAAAATTATATCAGGTGAATCCTCTGTACTATGCCAAGGAATTCACATACTAAGTCAAATACCAAGTTCCAAGGTGGGTATCTCCCTTCTCAACCAGCACAATGAATCAGAATAGAAACCTCTAAGTGCTCAAGGAATTCTCTTTGGAATCAAAGGTTTGATCAAGTCTGTCCATTCCTATAAAGATAAAAAAGTCCATTTTAAATAGGCACCTGATACATAATTCATTGTTAATTCAAGTCCATGTAATACTCATTACTTTTAATAAGTCTATTGGTTCATTCCATTAACTTTCATTAATATGACAAGGTATAACAAGGACATGTAACCATTTATTACTTTGATTACATATTCAATTATTAGGTTCATTCCTTTAGATTTATAAGCATGACAAGGTGGGATAAGGACATGAAACCAAAATTAATTCAATTATAATTAACTTGGACAAGTGATATCTATAAATACACATTCAATTTAACATTTTAAAGGGTTATTAATTTATTATAACACCTACATTAGAATGTTCAAGTGATAGATATACATGTGTTATCCATTTAACAATTAAGGATCCATTAATTATATAATAACACTTACCTTATCAAGGTTAAGTCATAGCATGCCCAAACGGTGGCACATGTAGTCATAAAAAGCCAATAAAGTCATAATAGATACCACAAACTAATTGGGGGAAATGATGTTGAGGTTCCAACCTACAATTAATTTATGATCATGTATATAAAGGGATCTATAATATGATCACAACAATTATAATCATGAAATATGAATTTAATAGGCAATGCCTAGTGAAACTGGTGTGCACACAATGAATTTTTTTTATAAATGATGATAATTTTAGGGAAAAGTCATAAAACACCTAACTTAGGCCTTTAGTACTCTCCTAATCTAGTATCAGTCCTTAGTTTGTCCTGGATCAGAAGAAAATGGAAGAATTGATCAACACCCAAAAAATTGGGCATATAAGCCTGAATCAAAATAACATCGTTGAGAGAAAAAAAATGATGAAATGAGCCCAAGGAATGAATATCTTACCTAGAGGAATCCAACATGATGATCGGATCTCAAATCAGATTCTAGATAGCAAAACATGATAAAAAACTATGAAGAGGGGCCTGAGAGATCAAAAAGGAGGAGAAGAGAGACTCATGTCCATTGTAATGAAGAAAGGAGGAAGAGGGGTAATGTTATAATTAATTAAGTGAATTTTGGTCTCTTTAACCAATAACCAAGGGTTTTTATGGTTTGGCCTCATAGTTATCCAAACCATGCACCAACCATGCACACCTCACTACCTCAAGAGGGGACCCTGCATGTTTTGGCCACATGGTTTGAGAAACTATTGTCCAACTATGCTATATGGATCTGCTAAATATTAAAAACCACATATATGGTCATGAAACCTAGTCACATGGTTATGGAAGAATGTGAAACCTTTTTTTCCTTATGAAATTAACCACACAGTTTGAAGAAACCATGTGGATCGGCTCGCATGGTTTCTACTAACAGTGCGACCTAGTTCTTTCTTCTACTGACAAGGGTTTCAAGCTCTGAACAAGCCCCAAACACCCCCAAAAATTCCATGACCTCATTAGAAATCCATAAAAGGTCCAAAGAGAAGGATTAGAACAAAATTTAAAGGATATTTACCTCATAGAAAAACTGGTTACTTACAGTATCCCCCCTCAAAGGAACTCTTCCCCGAGTTCACCTTCCAAGGGCGGTGAAACACTGTCTAAGAAGAACTCTGTCCATTGAGCCTATATGTCAGCCTCCTACTCCCAAGTCTCATCTTATATATGGTCGTTATACTATAACACCTATACTAAAGGGATTGAAAATCCTCAGAAAATATTCATTATTTGGTCAATGATGCATATGTGACACTCCTCAAACAAAACATTAGCATATAAATCAAACTCACTGGGATCAAAAGTATGATATGGGTCAACATGATAATGGTGAAGCTATAAAATGTGGAAGGCATCATTCATGTAATTGCACCTCATAGGTAATATAAATTGATAGGTTACTAGCTTGACTCTATCCAAAATCTCAAATGGCCCAACATAATGAGGGGATAGATTCCCTTGCCTCTATATCCGTCTGTGCCCAATTCTGGGTGATACCTATAAGAAAACACTATCCCCAAACTTGAAATACAGAGGTCATCGATGCTGCTTAGCATAATATTTATAAATAGAATGAGTAATAGACATATGATTCCTAATCAGCTACACCTATTACGAAGTCTCTTACACAGGATGAGGACCTATTAGCACTACATCTCCTGCCTCTAACCATCACAGGGGTGAACACCATGTCCTACCATACAAGGCCTCATACAAAGCCATCCGAATTATCTCCTGAAATATTTTATTATAGATAAACTTGATGAGAGAGATATTATTCTCCCAAGAACCATTGAAATCAAGGACGTATGCTTAGAGCATGTCCTCTAAAACCCATATCATCTGTTCCTACTAGCCATCGGTCTGAGGGTGAAAATCTACGCTCATAATCACCTGTATACCCATAGATCTCTATAAGACTTTCCAAAACCTCGATGTGAAATGAGCATCCCTATCCGAAATGATAGTATGAGGGACCCCGTGTATCCATATAATCTCACAAACATACAGTCTTACCAGCTAATCAACTGAGAAAGTATCTTGAATAGGAAGGAAGTGGGATACTTTTATCAGCCGATCCACAATGATCCAAATTATCTTCCTACCTTGAGGTGACCTTGGTAAGACAACTGAAAAATATATAGTAGTATCTTCCCATTTACATTTTGGGACTAGAAATGGATATAAAAATCTAGTAGGCCATTGTTTGTAAGAACCTGATTATTTCCTTGAGGTACATATCCTTCCTTTTCAATTTGTACTTAAGGAGATAGAGGAAAAAGAAACTTACACTCCATGTATTTTGAAGTACACGCCATGTAAGGAGGGTTACACGTTGTATGATCCCAGTACACGACCATGTAATGGTATTTATAGAACTTGAATGGACACGGTGTGAATTTTCAAGTACACACCATGTACTTTTCTAAAATTTGTTAAATCAGGAAGTAGCCTCGTGTTTTTTAGATAGAAAGAGGGCTCATCCCGTTTGATGAACAACTACGCTGAGAGGTCGTTTTGCCTCCCAATTTTCCATCCGAACTCCGTTTCAATCATCATCGGATGTGTTGGAACCTAATCAGTATGCTCTTTATTCCTTTTTAATTGTTCTTTGTGATTCTGTCTCTTGATTGAGTTATTAAAGGTTTAATTTTTTTTCTCATTTTTTAGATCTACTCCGTTCTAGGTCGAATCAATGCTCGAAACTGGATGGGGAGAGTCGTACGAGTACAAGGTAGATGGTCTCATACCTTTCTTTAATTTTCAAGCTATTTATATATGCTGGAGTGCCA
Source organism: Viscum album (assembly GCA_963277665.1). Taxonomy (NCBI): domain Eukaryota; kingdom Viridiplantae; phylum Streptophyta; class Magnoliopsida; order Santalales; family Viscaceae; genus Viscum; species Viscum album. The sequence goes on from OY728121.1 coordinate 1,212,867,692, forward strand.
CACGGCCATTTGAGTGTGCCACCTTAATTAATAATTGTCCCATGTTATTTCCTATTGATGTTTAGGTAATTGAAAATGTGTTCTCATTCATGAATTAGGTTTTTACCTTGAATTAGGGCAACCCATGTGTGCGTTTCCCTTGGAATGACCGTTTATGGTCGTTTGGATGAGGTTTCATATGAGTAATTCCTTGTTTCCCTTATTGTATTTTCAAGTATAAATTACATTTATAATGGAATTGAAACTGTGATGAATTGTGTTTTAATTGATTAAGGGTTTGGGATTAGTGTTTTCCCTTTTTTTCTCCATGTTTTTGTAATGTTTTTGCCTAACTGTGAACCTATCCTTGTGAGTTAGGTTATGCTAAGGTATTTTAATGGTTTATATTACTTACCAGGATTTTTATGTAAATTTTATCCTTGTGAGTGATTTATTTATGTTAAACCATGTGATAGTTTAATTCACATGCGTTTCTTGTTATATGATATGTTCCCACATGAGTTAACATGTTAAAGCCATGTGATAGTTTAATTCACATGTGTTTCTTGTTATATGATATGTGACAATGTGAGTTAATATGTTAAATCCATGTAATAGTATAATTTACATTTGGCCACTTTTATGAAATTATTAATAAAGGGCAATTAGCAATGGGTGAGCCATAGTCTCAGTTAAAAGACAAGGTCAAGCTCATGTGACTAATTTCACCTTATATACCTTGGGTGAACCATTGTCTTGGTTAAAATAAAATAGATGGGATCAAGAGGTTAATTATGTAGAGGCTATGAGAAAGACATGGATAGGTTGGTCAGGCCCATTGAAGCTTATTTAAAATGCCGAGCAAACCTAGTATCCATCAAGGGATACCTAGGTCTGTCTCTATTGACATTTGATTAAATGATGTTTATGTCACGATTTGAAAATTACTTTTATATAGGGGGTCGAAGGGACTAGGCCGGACCAAGATACTTTTATATAATCCAATGGAATTTAATAATGAAATGGAATGACTAATTATGTGTCTACCAAGTCAAATCACAAGCTTGGATTCAATATTCACTTGTACTTGGTTACATTGTCTTCTGAGACACCTACTGAGCTTTCTTTTGAGTGCCTTCCGGTTTACCGATTTCACTATTATACACTACCTATTATATATATTCACAGACATATTGGCATAGACCTTGGGTGGTTTTCTACTAGGATTTAGTCTCACACCCTGTTTGGGTCATACTTTTGGGCCCAAACAGATTATATGATTGCATGTATTGATCAGGGTAAGTATCCTACTACAGGTACTTGATGTCCTGCTTAGGAGTAAGAGAGTATGGGACCAAGCTGAGTCTTGTGATTATTCTTATCTTACCTTTTTTCTTTTTTTCTTTTGGAACATATATTGTGGATTAATGTAGTGTACCTATTTTTCCATTTTCTTAGAACATAACATGCTGCATCATCTTTTGTATGGAATGATGTTTGGTTACTTCTAATATTAGTCTTCAGCTGTTTGATTTGTTTGTATGCTATTTACTGCTTCTGATATTATATTATTATTTAATCCATTATGTTACACTCTGAAAATGTGGGCATAGTTTTCCCACTATCACACCCTAGGCCCTCGATGCTAGTCGACATCCTCCGGTGTTTGGGGAAATGCGCTTGAGGCCATGTGGCCAACTGGGTATGGGGTACTAGTTGAGTGACATCCAGATCTAGTATGTTACAAAGTGGTATCATAGGAGGTTTTCTTTTTTGTTTTGTCTTACTATTTTGAGAAATTATAAAGGTATAGAAATGAAATAGATTTTGGTAATTAGCTGTGCTCGAGTGTAGCTACCCCATGTATATGGAAAAGCCAAATTACCTCAAATTGAATTGTGATTTTTGGATTTTGTGTTGTTATAGTTGATTTGATTTCACCATTGGCGACACAGTTATTTTCTGCTATTCTTATTGATATTATTGTGGTTTTATTTTTTTGAAACCCGATGAGATGAGGGTATTCCATCTCATGCATCATATAGTAACTTTTTAAAAAAATCACATGCCATGCCATTTAGGAGCATTACCGATTGTATGCTGTTGTGATAGATGTTGGGCTAGATATGCATGTTGTTGTGATAGGTACCAGGATAGATATACCTACTATTGTGGTAGGTGTATTGGTACTTGATAAGGTTCAAATTATATGGACACCAAACTTTGGTCCTTGAGGTGTATGAGCCCTCTTGGATTAGAATTTGGTGGATCATGTTTCATCCTTTTGTATAGAATTGTATTGTGATATGCTATGATTGGGTGCCAAAATTTGATTCATAGGGAGTATGGGCCCTCAAGGATCAAAATTTGGAATACCAATGGTTGGTTTTCTATAGAACTAGGGTTTTCCGGGAAATCTGTAGTTTTTATCCAGAAAAAACCAGTTTACACAGCGTGTAGTTTTTCCTAACACACCGTGTGTTCTTCCTATTCAGGGAAGGAATATTTATTTTCTTGGTTACATGACATGTAATCATGGTACATTCCATATGGTAAGTGACCGTGTGTCTGACTATGTGAGAAGGAACATGGGATGGTGGGTTTTTCAAATACACAATAGTGTACTTTTGGTACACACTGTGTGGGCTTACTCAAGTAGAACTCATGTGAGTCTAGTCATGTAAAAGTATATGGACAGGAGGGGAGACTTGTGTACACACTGTGTACCCAAATTACATGCCATGTACTTGGGGTGTTTACATGCCTAGGCTAGTGGTGGTATAACACCATGTGAGAGCTTAAGGGTACACGACGTGTATGGTTTCTACACATCGTGTACACCTCTTTTGGTACCCTTTGAGGGTATTTTACTATTTTATTTCCCTTTGATTTTTTTGGAACTACGAGTAGTAATTTCTAAGTATTTTTTCAAGTAGATCATGATGGTGAAACCCTTATAGAATTCTGAGGACTCCTAATGGGTGTTTTAGTGATTTTATCAAAATGGATAGGTTCTTCCTCCAATTATCATTTTTAGTTGTCTCCTGAGAGTGAGACCAGAGCATGAATAATTGGTTGGGTGTTCAGACCAACCTAGTTAAGACTTTCGATCTGAGATGAGATGTTACCTATCTCTCTTGACCTATGTTGTTCTAAGGAGTCCCTTGTGGGATCCCTTTCCTGTGTACCATTTGCGAGGATCCCTGTTGTAGGATGCCACTACTGTTTATCGTTCGAGGATGCTGTGTAGGATTCCTCATTTTAATTTTTAGCTAAGGATCCTATGTAGGATGCCTTAACTCATGTTTACCTATAGGATCCCAAGTAGGATGCCTCTCAGTGTTTGAATTTATCAAACCTGACCTTCATAGTAGGATTTTGGTAGTATCCCTCATTGTTTGACACCTAGACCTAACCCATGGGGTAGGCAAAAGGGATAGTGCATAGAGGAACGTGTTAACCTATCATATTTTGATATTTATTCTTTTTATATATGAGTTTTTCTCACACCTATAGACCCTTGTATAAGGTTAGTTTAACTGTTTCGAGTTATTCCTTGGAATATATAGATGAGAGATCATCTGTATGTTGTTTCTTTTATCTTTGGCTTAATTAAAAAAGGGGATTTGATCCTAGTAAATCTATTTTTCATAGATTAGTGTTGGGAGTGGACGCTTATGCTTCGTAAGGGGAATCAAATTGTAGGTAGAACCCTTAAATATTGTTGTCTTCTTTTCTTTTATGAGCTTTCTTATGTTAGTGTAGCTCAGGTGCCACTGTCCTTGGTAGGGTGTTTGGTTTTTTATAGGACACTCTTGTTTGGATGAGTGATCCTTGTAGCTTAACCCTTGATATGGGAATGATCATTGAGGAATGCTTGGTTCGATAGGTTATACATTCCTCAGGCATGGTCATCTACTTAGGAGGTTGTGTGGACCTCTCTTTCCTTAAGTGATGGGTAACTTAGTACATCATCATCCATGTAACGACACTTGTGTGTTTAAGTTGGTTCTGAACTAGCGCATCTGAGATCAACTATTCCTTTTTCTCAACGTCTAAGACACTCCTAGGTAGGGAGTGTCACGTTGGTTTTTTTAAATGTTTCCTTCCATGTAGAAGGATCATAATCAAGGACCATTCAGAAATGGTAAATTCTACTTGAATTCCTTTGAGGCTTGTGATTCTTGTTTCTTGTTGATGCTTGCTTGGAAACACGATGTTGTTGCGTTTTGGCTGTGTGTCCAGTACTTGTGAGGCACTGATGATCATGAATGGACCTTGGTGGTTAAATGTGAACTATCATGGGAATTCCCTGGGATAAATGCATTGCAGTCAGCTAAATGATGACGCGTCTACAAGTGAATCCGAGTTTCTTTCAGGAGGTCGACTAGTAATGGTTAGACCATAATTTTCTGGTGATCTTTGAAATATTCTTAGTGTTCTATTTTTTAAGAGATGAACATGTACCCTATCTTGACATCACCCTAGATGCACTAAGAGAGCGTCATTTATACATCATGATACAGTTTAAAGCTGTTGGGCTAGTTCAAAATATTTTTTCAGTGTTGTGCGATGGATGTGTGGTTTTAAATGAGGCTCGATTAATCTTGAGTGATACCTGGGTTCCCATGTAGGAACACCTTCAATGGACTCTGGATTCCTACCGCTTTCTTTGACGTGATTGATAGGCGGATGCTGCTTTGGGTTTGGTCAATAATCTTATATGGACTTTTGTCCTTTTACCAAAGTCTCACTTGTAACAGGGAGTATATACCACCTTTTTGAGTTCCTTAGAATCTGGGTTTCAGAATTTGAGGTTATCTCAAACTTGTTGTCAGGCTTAGATGTGATGATTAAAAAGAGGTAATGATCCCAGTGGGGTGGATTTGAATTACTATTTTTCTGGTTATGGGTGTGTAGTGACTTGGGAGAAGGAGTTGTGTTCTGTTATAATACACTATCCTCCAAATCCATGGGTTTCTGAGATAAGTCAACCAGTGATGGTTTGAATCATTAACCTTCTTATTACTCATTTATGGTTTGAGTGAAAAATTTTGAACACTACGCTAGTATAAGGAGGGTGTGATGTGGAAGTTTTCAATGTCCTTCAAGGGAATATTGTATTAACATTTTCAATGAGTTCAATCAGGGTTCAACCATTCTTTTCTATGAGGATTCTGTTATGACCTCAATTGTGTTTGGGTTCTCCCAGTTAAAGGAAAATCATGTTTGTTTCATTACTATAATTCTCAGGGCAGTGCTTCTTATAGTTTTCCAATGGTAGAGGTTTCATGGTAATGATGCCCTGTGAGTTGTTCTTTACAAGCTCATGAAGTTTTCACTCTTCAAACCAATCAAGGAAACCTTCAGTGTTGATGAGCATGGAAGGTTTTATATATTGGAGATTGTAAGAATTCATGGGGTCATGAATTCTATAAATTTAGATAGGGATTCCCAGTTTACTTCTCATTTCTAGCAAGGGCTACAAAGGGTTTTGTGTACACATGTGATTTTGAGCACAACTTACCACCCCTAGAAAGACGGCCAGTCAGAGCGCACGATTCAAGTGATGGAGGACATGATTTGGGCTTGCATCCTGGATTTCGGGGGTTCGTGGGAGACACACATACCACTTGTTGAGTTATTCTACTATAATCGATTATATGATACTTTTTAGATGGATCCATATGAGGATTTTTACGGTAGGCCATGCCGATCACCCCTATGTTGGATGGATCCTGGAGGGGAAACTATGTTGGGAACTCATCTTGTATAGGAGACCACTGAGCAGGTTTAGTTGATTTGGAGGCAGATGAATACTATATAGTCTTAATAGAAATCATTCATCGATCATTAAAGATGACCTTTGGTGTTCGATGTTAGGGATAGAGTTTTCCTACATGTCACACCGAGGTTGGGACACAAGAGGATCAGGAGATAGGGTAATATTTCCTCGAGATATGTCGGTCTGTTTGAGATTCTGGAGAGGGTCACACCAGTTTCCTATTAATTGCAGTTACCTCAGAGGTACATGGATATTCAGGACATCTTCCTTGTTTCTCAGTTGTGAAGTTACTTTTTAGACCCGTCTCACACCTTTCAGTTCAAGGAAGTGGAGTTTCAGGAAAATGTGTCCTTTAAGGAGTATCCCAGTATGAATTGTGGATCGTAGCATTAAAGTTCTCCATGTATGGTCTATTCCTTTAGTACGGGTGCTATGTGTAATGTCCCAGATCCGGGTGCCACACAACAGGTGCCCCAAACCCGGTTGGTCACATGACCTCAAGCGAATTCCCCCAAACACCGGAGGCTATTGACTAGCAGAGAGGGCCTAAGACTGATAGTGGGGAAACTATTCCCTCATTTGTCAAAGTGTAGCACAACGGAAAATAAAAATAAACATACAAAAGAGGAAGCAGTAATCAACATAGACCTGAAATGGACAACAAAACTGAAGTAAAATCTAACCAACAGTTATTTAAAAGATGATGCAACATGTCTCTAATTCTAATAAAGCATCCAAAATAGGATACACTGCAATCTGATGCAATACAGCACAAGGTAAAAATTACTGAAAAACAAAAACAAATCAGTGCAATAGGAACGCAGTAGCATCTCAAGCCTAAGCTCGGTCCCATTCTCTCCTACTCCTCTGTAAAAATCATGTACCTGTGTAGGGAACCTTTCCCTTATCGACACCTTCAGCAATAAAATCTATTTGGTCCCAAGACATGACCCAAAAAGGGTGTGAGAAATAAATCCCAGTAGTCAACCACCAAAGGCCCATGCCCAACTGTTAGTGAAAATGTGCAACATCAGTGTGCAATAATGAAATGCAGTAAATTAGAAAGTACTTAAAAGTAACCATTCCTACCAGTTACATTTCCATTTTAATAATTATTTAACAATTCAATATAATTAAATTGTGAGTTTTCCGAGACCCGACCTCGACTGACAATCTCCTATACCAGTGCCATAGAAGAAACCACAACAGGATATCTAACGAGTAAAGGATAAATATAATACCAAGCCTGTGCTTTAACTTGGAAGGTACAACATAAGAAATCACCACAGTGAATATTCAAAGTAAAAATTTTCCTTAGACATGAAATTCCTTGCCCTCAGGCAACCAGAAATGAAATCCTCTATTGATTTCCCTCAGGCATAACAAATATTTCCCTCAGGCATACGAGATATCATCCTCAGGCATGGAAGCTACTGCCCACCGACATAAGAAACATTGCCCTCAGGCTAAACAAAACACTGCCCTCAGGCTAAACAAAACACTGCCCTCAGATATTTCATACGAAAAGAAAGTAATCAGGCCAATCCCAATGCCTTAGCAAGCAATTTATATATGTTTCCTCTCAAGAAAACTCAAAATATGCTATAATCACGACATACCCATGGGTATCCTGTCCAAACTTCTAAACAAGGGAAACTCACCCTCGGGGTGGCCCTAGATGAAACCAATGATTTCAAACAGTAGTTTATACTTATTCATTAGATTACCTATGCAAATATAGGTATCTCAATAGTCAAATTCTCAGCCATATGGCACCCCGAACATGGGCGTGTGTCACAACGGTATACAAAATCAACTCGACAGTTTGAATTAAACACAAGACCACCTACCTAGATCTCCTCTGATTGATATATGTGAAAGGTGACTCTTGAAACAACCAAGAATGACGTAGATCTGAGATAAAATATTACCCATTCAAACCTAAATAACTTCCCTTAGGGAAATAATTAGAAGTAAAGATTCAAGAATAAGGAAAACCTTACCCGCATGGTTCAAACGAGATCGATGATGGAAGAATCGGTGTCCTGGTAAGCAATCAGGAGATCCTCCAAGTCTCGCCCTCCTCTCCCACTGTTTCTGTTGAGCCCTCTACCTCCTCTATCGAATGATGAGGCTACTGCCTGTTTTTAATGAAAAAACATAACTACATGGCGTGTACTCTCAAGTAAACGATGTGTAATATACTTTTAAACTGTTCCTTTGGCGGCTACTTTCCACCGCCTAACTATTTATCTACCGACTGATTACACGATGTGTATTACTAAGTACATGACATGTAGTTACAAGCCTACACACCCTGTATTCTCATCCCACACAGCCAAAGTACATGGCATGTGTACAAAATTACATGGAGTTTAGTTAGTTTTTACAACTTTAATCACTGACAAGCCTACACACCCTATATTCTCATCCCACACAGCCTAAGTACACAACGTGTGTACAAAACTACACATCTTGTACCCATAAATTTGGGATTTCCCCCATTTCCCTTGTTTTCTAAAAAAACATGTAAGGAAAAGGAGAAGAATAAACCTGTACCTCAAGAATAAGAACCAGGTTCTTACAAACTTCCTCCCTTAAAGCAATTCATCCCCGAATTTCCCTTACAAGGGTGGTGAAGATAAAGCTGAGAATAATTCTGGCCACTGAGCATGTACATCGGTCTCCCACTCCCAGGTTTCGTCCTACACTCGGCCATGCTGCCATAGCACCCGTACAAGAGGAACTGACCAGCCTCAGTGAACCTTCATGCTCCTATCAACAATATGAATAAGATTCTCCTCAAAGGATGCATCAACCTGAAGTTCAAACTCCTCAGGATGAAAAATGTGAGATGGGTCTGAGTGATAATGGCGCAACTAAGATATGTGGAAGACGTCATGCGTGGCCCAGTACCTCTGTGGTAACTTCAACTGATAGGAAACTGGCCCGACTCTCTCCATAATCCCAAACGACCCTACATACCTCAGTGAAAGTTTACCCTATCTCCTGATCCGCCTTTTTCCTAACCTCGGTGAAACATATAAGAAAAACTGATCCCCGATCACGAACTCCAAGGGTCATCTGTGATGATAAACATAATATTTCTGACGAGACTGTGCAGTAGCCAGCCGCTTCTGAATCAACTGGACCTGCTCTGATGTTTCCTGTACAATATGTGGTCCCAGTAAAGCTACCTCACCTGCCTCCAACCAGCACAAGGGTGATCATCATGGCCTACCATATAAATCCTCATAAGGTTCCATCTCAATAGTTTCCTGAAAACTATTATTGTAGGAAAAATAGACTAGGGTTATGTGATTCTCCCAAGAGCCCCCAAATTCTAAGACTCATGCACACAACATGTCCTCTAGAACCTATACTATAAGCTCTGATTGGCCATCAGTCTGAGGGTGGTAAGCTGTGCTTAAAAGCACCTGTGTACCCAGTTCCCTTTGAAAACTCTTCCAGAAACAAGTTGTAAAATGGGCGTCCCTATCTGAAATGATAGAACGAGGGACTCCATGAAGACGTACTAACTCTCAGATATATAGCTTTCTGATCTCATCAACACCTAAGGTCTCCTTGATCAGCAAAAAGTGAGCTACCTTCGTAAGTCCATCCACAACAACCCATACAACATCATTTCCTCAAGGTGACCTCGACAACCCAGTCATGAATTCCATCACAACATCATCACATTTCCACTCTAGAATGGATAAATGTTGTAACAGTCCGCCTGGACTCTGATGCTCTGCCTTCACCTGCTGACAGGTGGAACATATTGTAACAAAACCATCTACCTATCTTTTTATACCTGGCCACCAATACTGACGTCCCAAGTCACGGTACATTTTGGTAACTCCAGGATGCACTGCCCAAGCTGAAGTATGAAATTCCCACATCAACTCCTTGTGTATATCCCATGGAACCCACCCTCATCCATGGATACACAGTACCTCATCATCACCTATCATCCAACCAGGAGGGGGGTCCTCACTTTACACTGACTCCTGTAGAACTAGGCCTTCTGAATCTGATAGCTGTATCATCCTCACTCTATCTAGGAGGGTAGAATTTATAGTTAAGGATGAAAGATAGGTTTGCCCCTGACTATCGTGCACCTCTAAATGAATCTCAGAGAACAAATCCATAAGATGCCACTCACCACTGGCCTCCTGCACTGCCTATATCTGAGTCCTCCTACTCAGTGCATCAGCTACTGTGTTACCATTACCAGGTGTATAGGCAAGCTCAAAGTCGAAGGACTGTAGGTATTCAACCCACATTCACTGTCTCAAATTCAATTCATGCTGGGTAAAGATGCATTTAAGACTTCTATGGTCTGTAAAAACCACAAAATATTATCCTAAGAGATAATGTCGCCAACAACGTAACACATGAACAACTGCAACCAACTTGAGATCATGCGTCGGATAATTCCTCTCATGTGGCCTAAACTGCCGAGACCTGTACGCAACTACTCGATCGCCCTGCATCAACACTGCTCTCAGACCAATAGATGCATCAAAGTAAACTGTATAGCTCTTCCCTTTCTCTGGAATTATTAGGACTGGTGCTGATGTCAACCTTCCCTTCAGCTCCTGAAAGGCCGTCTCAAAATCTTCTGACCAAATGAACTTCATACCCTTCTTAGTCAAACCCGTCAACGGTGCTGCTAAGCGGGAGAAGTCTTGTATAAATAGACTGTAGTAACCAGCCATCCCCAAGAAACTCCGTATTTAAAATACGTTCTTAGGCTGATCCTAGGAAACTACCGCTCTCACTTTCTCTAGGTCTACCTAAACTCCTACCTCTAAGATAATATGAACCAGGAAGTGAATCTGGTCCATCCAAAAGTGGCACTTTGAGATCTTAACATATAACTGATGCTCTCTTAGTGTACTCAGTACAATCTCAAGATGGGTGGCATGGTTGTGTCGAGTGTGAGAGTACACCAAGATATTTTCCACAAAGACTACCATAAAAGAATCCAGATATGGTTGGAACACACGATTCATCAGATCCATGAAAAATAATGGCATTTTTTTGAGTCCAAATGATATGACCAAGTACTTGTATAGACCATATCTGCTCCAAAAGGTTGTAAGCAGTATGTCCGATGGTCTAACACGCAACTGATGATATCCGGATCTCAATCCAATATTCGAGAACACTCGTGCTCCTTGAAGTTAATTAAAAAGATCATCAATCCTCGGTAAGGGATATTGGTTCTTAAATGTCAACTATTTCAGTTTAAGATAATTCACACAGAGTCTGAGGGTTCCATCCGCCTTCTTAGAGAAACGGATAGGTGAACCCTAGGGAGAAATACTGAGTCGGATGAAACCCTTGTTTTGTAACTCCTCTAACTGCCTCTTGAGCTCCTTCAATTTTGGTGTAACCGTCCTATAAGGAGGAATGGACACCAGTTCCACTCCTGGAACAAGATCAATAGAGAAATGCACCTCTCGCTCTGGAGGTAGACCTGAAAAGTCATCCGGGAAGAAATCCCTGAAACGATTAACCACTGGAGGGCAGTCCTTCTGACAAGTTCCCTAGTCATCCAGATATAAACTTGTAATCTGGGTTGTCACTCCACCTTTCCCATGATGCTCGGGTCTAGCTCAGCTCGCCTGGACATCCCATTCACCCTTGTATAGAAACTCTTTTCCCTCTGTTGACGTGAAACTCACCTTGGGATGATAGTAATCCAAAAAGGATCGAAAGGGTACCAACCAGTACATCTCGAGAATTACATCATAGACCATCATCTCTAAGACATAGAGGTCCCATAAAAAGTGACACCCACCAACCTCTAGGGGTAATTCCTTGCAATGACGCACACATTCCATTCTAATTCCAAACAGTGTGTCTAGCATCATGATATCAGAAGAAGAAGAAACATAGAGTCCAAGGATCTCCACAATGGGAATAGATATAAAGCTATGTGTAGTACCAGTATTGAAAAGTATAGAAGATAAAACATAAGCAACTATAATGGAACCTATGACAGTGGAAGGTCTGGGATCCTACTTCTGTTGGGTCTGTTGTACTGCATATTTCTGCCCAGTGTTGTGGCCCTGCGACACAGCCTAACTACCCTGAGCTGACCAACCCTACTGTATCTGCGATCCTAGTTTCTGAATACTATGACCATGACCACCACCTCGGCCTGAACATCCCGACGTATTCCAATTCCCCGACTGGTAAGAAGCTATTTGACCTACTCCTGCACGTGGATTCTACACAGAACCCCTCTTACTAGTCACTGGTGGAAACGCCCTGTAAAAACACTGAAGATAACCCCTATTGCCACAAGATTGACACTCCACTGGGTCACGTGGACACTGAGGTCTCTTGTGCCCCTCTTTACCACACTGGTAGCACATTACCTGGCCACATGAAGAATTATTCTGGCTAGTACTGACACCGTGAGAGAAATTCATCTGCCTCTTCCTCTTGCCAGTAGAAATAGTACCAGAGACCAGTGCTGAAATGACCTGGTCCGAACCACTAGCTTCCCGTATGTTTCGATCAGTAATCAATGCCTGGTTCACAATAGCATGCATTGTATAAAACCTGAAGACATTCACCAGCACTCAGATGTCATATCAAAGAACATCCTTAAAGCATATAGCCCTCAACGTCTCATCACCCACCAGAACAGGTGAAAAACGCTGTAGCTCGGTGAAGCGGACAGAATAGTCCATCACTGACATGGCACCCTATGACAGATTCATGAACTTTTGAGCTCGATCTGCCCTTAGTGTCTCTATAAAGATAAAGTTATAGAAGGCTGCCTGAAAATATTACCACACCATGTCTCAGTGATGCTCATTCTGGGTGGTAACATCCCACCATCTCTTGGCGGAATCACATAGCATGTAAGTAGCGAGCTTGACCCTCCTCCTAGGAGGTATCTTCAGATGCTCGAAGATCATCTACATAGAATCCATCCATGACTCCGTAGCCTGTGGTCCGCCATCCCCAGAAAACATAGGCGGATGCTGCTACTGAAATATATGTGTCAGCTCTGCCATAGATGTGGGAACCTGCGGTGCTCCTTGGAAGGTCTGCATAAACCGCATGAAGCCTTCATGGAATTGTGAATCTGCGCATACGTTCTGTATAACGGTTGGCGCCTCTTCTGGAAATGCTGGAGGATCCATTGGTATCCCTTGGCCTACCATATCTGAATTATAATCGTCACCACTTTCTTAGAGAATAACTCATGGTCTTCTCGGTGGTATGAGTCTACAAGGTCAAACACACACCTTAGTTTAATTTACTATCGAGGTTTCTTTTTTCCGGTTAAGAGTGCCAACAAAAAGGGGGAAAATCCACAAGAACTGGAAAAAAGAGACTACACAGTGTGTATAAGGTCTACCCAGTGTGTACCCTTAATCCCTTACATGGTCATGTTCTGATGCTGGCCTAGGCGTGTCTCGACCCTAGGTACACGACATGTTACACCCGCACACAGAATGTACACCACCCTGTTTCCCCTACCACATGGCCAATTCCACACAGTCTCTCACCGGTCAAGACTACACGATGTGTCCCACAGGTACACGGCGTGTACAAGAAAGGTAACACCAACTCGTGTTGTTAGTTACACGTCCAGATTCCAAGATTACACTACACGACATGTTTATAACTGACATGGCATGTATCACCTAAGGTTTCTCCATCAGTGTTGTTAGTCACACGAGAGGACACAGGGTCAACCCTACATGGCGTGTACAACCGGTACACGACATGTTCCCACAAGAACTTCCCTATCCCGTGTCTCTGCCCACACGGCCTATGAAACGGTTAGAGACTACATGACGTGTACATAAGGTACACGGCGTGTACTTATGAAAAACAGTTTCTTCCTGAACAGAATAACACATGGCATGTAGTCAAAACTACACGGCGTGTATTCTGGGTTTTTCCTGATAGTAAGCCTCAAAAACTACTCTGGAGCCCAGAAAAACACTGCAACGAACACCAAAGTGCTAAATTCCGATCTGTGAGGGCCCATACTCCCTGCGAATCAAATCTTGGAATCTCATACATGTTATAAAAAAGGTAAACAAGTCAATGATCCACCAAATTCCAGTCAATGAGGGCCCATAACACCTCAAGAACAAAATTTTGGAGTTTATTCAAACAAAACCTTATACAAACAACACCCTATAAACAATAGGCGTATCTATCAAGGTACCTATCACAACAACATGAATTTTCTAGCACAAAATCTACCATAACAACATGCAATTTATAATGCACCTACATGTCATGGAAACTATGCATGAAATGTGATTCTAATATATACCTAAATGATGCATGAGATGGAATACCATTATCTCATCAGGTTGCAACTAAATTGAACCTAAGTATATAAAAATATAAATAACACACCACAAGTGAATCACAAAATGGTGAAATCTAATCAATTGTAATAATCATAAATAGAAAATCACAATTTAATTCGAGGCAATCCGGCCTTTACCTATACACGGTGTAGCTACTCCCGAGAATAGTTTATTACCAAATACCTTAACCATCTATCTCTTTCTTTTGTCTCCAAATAATAAAATAAACCAGATAAAAGAAAAACATTTGATACCACTTTGCAACGTCCCGGATCTAGGGGCCACACAACGGGTTCCCCGAACCCGGTTGGTCACATGACCTCAAGCACATTCCCCCAAATGCCAGAGGATGCCAAATAGTAGTGAGGGCCTAGGACTAATAGTAGGGAAACTATGCCCTCATTTGTCAAAGTATAGCGCATCAGAAAATAAAAATAAACATACAAAAGTGGAAGTAGTAATCTATATAGACCTGAAATAGACAACAAAACTGAAGTAAAATATAACCAATAGTTATATAAATGATGATGAAACATGTCTCTAATTCTAAGAAAGCATCCAAATTAGGATACACTGCAATCTGATGTAATACAACACAAGGTACAAAGTACCATTAAAAAAAACCAAATAAGTACAATAGGAACATAACAGCATCTCAAGCCTAAGCTCCGTCCCATGCTCTCCTACTCCTTTACAAAAATCATGTACCTGTGTAGGAACCTTTTCCCTTATCGACACCTATAGAAATATAATCTGTTTGGGCCCAAGACATGACCCAAACAGGGTGTGAGAAATAAATCCTAGTAGAAAACCACCAAAGGCCCATGCCCAATTATCAGTGAAAACGTGTGACAACAGTGTGCAATAATGAAATGCAGTAAACTAGGAAGTACTCAAAAGTAACCATTCCTACCAGTTACATTTACATTTTAATAATTATTTAACAATTCAATATAATTAAATTATGAGTTTTCCGAGACTCAACATCGACCGACAATCTCCTATATGAGTGCCACAGTAGAAACCACAACAGGCTATTTAACAAGTAAAAGATAAAAATAATACAAAGCCTGTGCTTTAGCTTGGTAGGTATATCATAAGAAATCACCACAGTGAATATTTAAAGTAAACATTGTCCTCAGACATGCATGTCCTTACCCTCTGGCAATCAGAAACGAAACCCTCAGGTGACTGCCCTTAGGCATAATGAATATTTCCCTTAGGCATATGAGATATCACCCTCAGGCATAGAAGCTATTGCCCATAGGCATAAGAAACGTTTCCCTCGGGATAAACAAAATATTTCACTCAGGCTAAACAAAACACTTCCCTCAGGCTAAACAGAACACTATCCTCAGGAATTCCATAGGAAAATCAAGTAACCGGGCCTAGACCAATGCATAAGCAAGCAATTTATATATGTTTCCTCTCAAGAGAACTCAAAACATTCTATAATCACAGCATACCCACGGGTATCCTGGCCAAATGAATAAACAAGGGAAACACACCCTCAGGGTGGCCCAAGATCAAAGAAACAATCTCAAAAAGTAGTTCATACTTATTCATTAGATTACCTATGAAATTCTAGGTATCTCAATAGTCAAATTCTCAGCCATATGACACCCCGAACATGGTCTTGTGGTGCAACAGTACACAAAATCAACTCGAAATTGGAATTAAACAAAAGACCACCTACCTTGATCTCCTCTGATCGATATACATGAAAGGAGCCTCCCAAAACAACCAATAACAACATAGATCTAAGATAAAATATTACCTATGCAAACCTAAATAACATCCCTTAGGGAAATAATTGGAAGGAAATATTCAATAAGAGGGAAAACCTTACCCGCACTGTTCAAACGAGATCAATGGCGGAAGAATCGGTGTCTCGGTGAGTGATTGGGAGCTCCTCCAAGTCTTGGCCTCCTCTCCCACTTCTCTTGGTGATCCCTCTACATCATCTGTCGAATGAGGAGGCTACTGTTAATTTTTAACGAAAAAACATAACTACATGGAGTGTACTCTCAAGTACACATCGTGTACTATCCTTTTAAACTGTTCCTCTGGAGTCTACTTTCCACCGCCTCACTATTCATCTTCCGACTGATTACATGATGTGTATTACTAAGTAAACGACATGTAGTTACAAGCCTATACACCCTGTATTCTCATCCCACATAGCCAAATTACACAACGTGTGTACAAAAGTAAATGGCGTGTAGTTATCTTTTACACCCTTAATCACCGACAAGCCTACACACCCTGTATTCTTATCCCACATAGACAAAGTACACGGCCTGTGTACAAAAGTACATGGCATGTACCCATAAATTTGGTATTTCCCCCATTTCACTTGTTTTATAAAAAAACACTTAAGGAAAAGGAGAAGAAGAAACCTGTACCTCAAGGATAAGAACCAGGTTCTTACACTATGGCAACATGACCGAGTGCAGAATGAGACATGGGAGATGGAGGCCAACATTCAATCTCAATGGCCAGAGTTATTATCTGATGTTCCTTTACCACCTTTGGAAGGGAAATTCAGGGAAAAATTGCTTAAGTGGGAAGTTTGAAAGAATTAATTTCTTTCCTTGAGGTATAAATCCTTCCTTTTTAATTTTTACTTAAGGAGATGGAGGAAAAATAAACATACATGCTATGTATTTTCAATTACATGCCATATAAGGAGGGTTACATGCCATATGATCCCTGTACATGACCATGTAATGGTCTTTCTAGGACTTTTACAGACACAGAGTGTATTTTCAAGTTCATGTAGTGTACTTTTCTAAATTTTTTTAAATTGGGTAGTAGCCTTGTATTTCATCATACAGACAGAGGGCTCATCCTGTTCGACAAACAGCCGCACTGAGAGGCCTTTTTGCCTCCCGATTGTCTGTCTGAACTCCATTTCAATCGCTGTTGGATGTGTTGGAACCCAATAGGTAATCTCTTGATTCCTCTTGAGTCGTTATTCATGATTTCGTTTCTCGACTAAGTTATCAAAGGTTGATAATTGTTTCTTGTTTTGTAGATATACTCTGTTCTAAGTCATATCAAATCCCAAAACTAGACCAGGAGAGTCGTATGAGTACAAGGTAGGTGGTATCATGCCTTTCACTAATTGTAAATCTGTTTATATATGCAGAAGTGTCATGCACCCATTTGAGGGTGTCACCTTAATTCATAATTAGACTATGTTATTGCATATTGTTGTTTAGGTAATTGAAAATGTGTTCTCAGTCACTAATTAGGTATTTTACCTTTAATTAGGGCCACCTCATGGGTGTGTTTCCCTTGGAATGACTGTTTATGGCTATTTGGATGAGTTTTCCTATGAGGAATGCCTTGTTTACCTTATTGGGTTGTCAAGTATGAATTACATTTATAATGGAATTGCAATTGTGATAAATTATGTTTGAATCAATTAAGGGTTTGGGATTAGTGTTTTCCCCTTTGCCCCATGTTATGCCTATGCCTGTTTAAGCATGTTTGTAATGTTTTTCTCCAACTATGAACCTACCCATGCGAGTTAGGTTATTATAAGGCCTTGTAATGATTTAGATTACTTAATAGGATTGTTATGTAAATTATTCCCATGTGAATGATTTATTGATGCTAAACCATGTGATAGTTTAATTCACATGTGTTTCTTGTTATACGATATGTGCCTATGTGAGTTAATATGTTAAAGCCATATAATAGTGTAACTCACATGTGTTTCTTGTTATATGACATGTGCACATGTGAGTTAATATGTTAAATCTATGTAATAGTTTAATTTACATGTGGCTACTTGTATGAAATGATTAAGAAGGGGTAATTAGCAATGGATGAGCCATAGTCTCAGTTAAAAGACAAGTTCGGGCTCACGTGACTAATTGCACCTTATATACCTTGGGTGAACCATTGCCTTGGTTAAAAGACAATAGACGAGATCAAGATTCTAATTATATAGAGGCCATGAGCGATCCATGGATAGGGTGTTCGGTCTAATTGAGGCTTATTTAAAATGCTGAGTGAACCTAGGATTCATTGAGGGATACCCAGGCTGGGATCTATTGGAATGTGATTAAATTATGTTTATTTCACAAGTTGACGGTTACTTTTATATGGGGGTTGATGGGCCTAGGCCAGACCTCAAGACTTTTATATAATCCAATGGAACTGAATAATGAAATGAAATGACTAATGACGTGTCTTCCAAGCCAAATCAGAAGATTGAATTCAGTCTTCACTTGTACTTGGTTACATTGTCTTCTGAGATACCTGCTGAGCTTACTTTTGATTGCCTTATGGGTTACTGCTTTCACTATTGTACACTGCATGTTATATATATTCATTGATAGATTGGAACAGACCTTGGGTGGTTTTCTACTATTATTTAGTTTCACACCCTGTTTGGGTTATGCTTTTGAGCCCAAAAAGATTATATGATTACAGGTGTTGATCAGAGCAAGCACCCTACTACAAGTACTTGATGTGATGCTTAGGATAAGGAGAGCATGGGACCAATCTAAGGCTTTTGATGTTTCTTAGCTTCCTTTTTTTTATTTTATTCTTTTAGAACATATATTAAGGATTACAATAGTGTAAATTTTTGTACGTTTTCTTAGAACATAACATGCTACATCATCTTTTGAATGGAATGATGTTTGGTTACTTCTAATATTAGTCTTTCATTTTTTACTTTAGTTTTATGTTGTTTAATGCTTCCATTATTGTATTATTATTTATTCCACTGTGTTACACTCTGCAATAAGGGCACTGTTTCCTTACTTTCACAACCTAGGCCCTCACTGCTAGTCAGCAGCCTTTGGCATTTGGGGAAATGTGCTTGAGGCCATGTGGCCAACCAGGTATGGGGCAACAATTGAGTGGAATCCAGATCTAGGATATTACAATGGTGCTCCACCTTCACCCGATGAAAAGTGGAACACCTAGTAATAAAATCTTCTATATGAAATTTCATTCAAGTCCACCAATACCAGTGATGTATATCACAATACATCTTGGATATTCCTGGATGAACTACACACCAAGAAATGTGGGAATCTCGCATCAGTTACTCTATCATATATGTAGGAACCTAGACACATCCATGTATAAATAGGATGTAATATACATAAATAGACCAATCCGAAGGTAGGTCCTCACCAAAAATACTCTCAAAGATAACCAACCCCTCATGATCTAAAAACTACCTACTCTTCACCTTATCAAGTAGTGAAGAGGTAATTGTCAAGGCTATAATATAAGGCTTCTCCTAACTCTCATAAAAATCCATATATAGCTCATAAAATAGGGACTTTAATTTATATCCATCACTGGCTTCCTACATGGCTTGTGCTTGTGTTTTCCAACTCAGTGCATCCACTACCACATTTCCTTTTCTAGGAATATTGGAAATATCAAAGTCAAAATACTGAAGGTATTCGACCCATATTCAATTTTTAAGATTCATTTCACACTATGTAATGATATATTTGAGGCTCTTATGGTCCATATTCACCAAAAACCACTCACCCATTAGATAGTGTATCAAGTAGTGTAAGGTATGAACAACTACTACAAGATCAAGGTCATGCATTGGGTAATTGCACTCGTGAGGTCTCAACTAAAGATACCCGTATTCAATGAATCTATACTCCTACATTAACACTGCACCTAGAATAATTTCTTATGCATCAGAAAATACTATGTAGCCTCTTCCAGGCTCTAACAGAATTAATATAGGTGCCGAGGTAAGCCTTCTTTTCAGCTCCTGATAGGCCTTCTTGCACGCTTCTGACTACATGAGCTTCACACCCTTCTTTGTATAAACAGTAAGAGGTGAAGAAAGGAATGATAAGTCCTATATGAAACACCTGTAATATCCAGCTAGCCCTAAGAAACTCTGTATATCAAAGACATTCTTGGGATGCTCCCAGTAAACTATGACACTCACCTTCTCTAGGTCAACTGATACTCCTGATTCTGAGATGATATGACCCAAGAAGTGAACCTTTTTGATCCATAAGTGGCACTTATAAATATTATCATACAAATAATTCTCTCTCAGTGTATTCAAAATGATCTCAATATGTTTAGCATGGTCACTTAGAGTATTAAAATACACCAAGATTTCATCCACATTGACCATGAAAAAAGAATCTAGATAGGGGTGGAAAACCCTATTAATCCAATCCATAAATATAATGGGAAAGTTCATAAGAATGAATGGAATAATGAGATACTCATATAACCCGTATCGACTACAAAAATCATTATGTGGTATATCTGAAGTTCAGACTCGCACATGATGATAGCCCAATCTCAGGTCAATCTTCAAAAATACCCTAGCTCGTCAGAGCTGGTCAAAGAGATCATATATTCAAGTTAGTGGATAGCGGTTAAGTTGATTCAACCATTGGTAATCCATGTATAGCATAAAATCCTCATCCACGTTCTTAGAAAAAATCATGGGTGAACACCAAGATGAATTACTAGTTCTGATGATTACTTTAGACTCTAGATCCTCCAACTATCTATTAAACTCCTAGAGCTCAATAGGTTCTATCCTGTATGGAGAAATAAATGCTGAAGCTACTCCTAGAATGAGCTCAATCTTAAACTCTACCTCTCTCTCAGGAGGTGATCCAAAAAAATCATGAGGAAAAACATCTCTGAAACAATCTACCACAAGAGTAAAGTCTATCATATGTATTCACTACTCCTACATGTAAAGAATAGTAATATGGGTGGTCACTCCACATATCCCATGATCCTCTGGTCTAGCTATACTAGCTTGGACATCCCACCCACCCTTGTGAAGATAAATTCTACCCTATAGTGGTGTAAACGACACCCTGCAGTGATAACAATCCACATAGAAATGATATGAAACAAACCAATCCATTCTGAGAATAACATCGAAGCCCATAATCTTGAGTATGAAGAGATCCCATAAAAAGGGATAATTTCCTACCTCAAGGGGGAAGTCCATACATTGGAATATTCCCTCAGACCATACATCCAACAACATGTCTAGAGTCATCACACCACAAAAGCACTAAATTTCCAACCCAAGTCTTTACATGGTTGATAAAGAGATAAATGAGTGAGAGGCACCTGTATCGAATAAGGAAGATACAATAGTAGATCCTACTAGAATAGTACCTCATATAGTTGATGATCCTACACTCAGATCCTTGGGTATCAGTTGTAAGGCATAAAACTAGCATAATCTATGACCCTGTGCTATAGCTGGACTACCCTGTGCATGGCCGCTCTTCTGGAGGTGATATTCAGAAGTCTGGCTACCATGGCTATGACCTCCTCCTTGGCCCATCCTTCCAGTGATACTCCAACTCCCGGCCTGATGCGACGCAATTGATCCCTCCAATGAAGGTGGAGCTAGTGTGGATACTCTTCCACTAGAAGTAGGTGGAAAAGTATGATAAAATCTCTGAAGATATCCCATGTGGCAGCAATCACGACACTTAAGAGGTTCTCTATCACACTGAGGCTTCAGATTCCCCTTCCACCCACATTGATGGAATATAGAAGATTTTCCAGTGTAGATACCCTAGCCACCACGACTCTAATGTGAAACCTCAAGGATATGCTTTTTGCTACTGGTAGAACTACCACCCTATCTCAGCACTAAACTTCTATGCTCGGTACTATTGGGTCCTCTTAGATTGTGCTAAGTGATAAGATCCTTATTAATGATCTCAAAAAATGCAGGTAGTTGAAAGACATTCACCTATGATTAAATGGAATACTTGAGGCCATCCTCAAAACATCACGCTCGCGATAGCTTATCACCGGCTAGAAGTGGTGCAAACATTAAAAATCAGTAAAACATGCTGAATATCCCATAACAGATATATCACCCTGCTCTAGGTGCATGAATTCCATAGCTCGGCCAGTTCTTAGCATCCAAGGGACACTATAGAAAAAATGGATATTTGCGACGGGTTAAGGGCCCGTCACAAATAACCCGTCGAAAGGGGTTATTTGCGACGGACACTTACCACCGGTCGCAAAAGGTTTGGCACGAACTATGTGCCAAAATGCCTATAAGGTTATTTGTGACGGGTTCCTATTCCCGTTGTAAATAACCGACAGTGGTTTTTAGTTTTTACGACGCGATTCTTACCCCGTCGAAAATACTTTGTCAGTAGGTACTATTTGCGACGTAGCCCGTCATAAATAACCGGCAGTGGTTTTTAGTATTTGCGACAGAATTCTTGCCCCGTCGCAAATACTTTGTTGGCAGGTACTATTTGTGACGGGTCCCATCGCAAATAAGTTTTAAATAACCCACTATAATTAATGCGGGCCGAGGTATTTGCGATGAGCCCCGTCGTAAATACCACTATTTGCGATGGGCTACCCGTCGCAAATGCCCCCGTCACAACTAATTTAACCTATATATACCTCCATCCATTTTCCCTCTCATTTCACTCTTTACTCAACTTCTATCTCTATCACTAATGAAAAATGTTCTTTTAAAATTTTCTATAGTTTAAACTTTTAAATTAGACTATTATCTGCGACTTTAATACTTCACAAGCTTCAGTTTCAAGGTATTTATCTATTTTTTTATTGTTTAGTTAATTTATTTTATTTTCAATTATTTATAATTTTTGTTAATTAGATGTAAATTAATTAAATTAGAATTAAATATTTTTTTTTCAGTATTTATTTTTATGAATAGTTATATCTAAGTGTCAATTAGTAATAAATTGTAATAAATTGTAATAATTTTAAATAATTTGTAATAATTAGTAATAACTAGTATTAATTTGTAATAACGAGTATTAATTAGTAATAACTAGTAATAAATTGTATTAATTAGTAATAATTAGAAATAATTAGTAATAATTAGAAATAATTAAAAATAATTAGTAATAATTAGTAATAATTAGAAATAATTAAAAATAATTAGAAATAATTTGTAATAACTAGAAATAATTTTTAATAATTAGATATAATTTGTAATAATTAGAAATAATTTGTTATAATGAGAAATAATTAGAAATAATTAGAAATAATTAGAAATAATTTGTAATAATAGGAAATAAATTGTAATAATTCTGAATAATTTGCAATAATTCCGAATAATTTGTAATAATTCTGAATAATTAGTAATAAATTATAATAATTAATAATAATTAGTAATAATTAGGATTAATTAGTAATAACTAGGATTAATTAGAAATAAATTTTAATAATTAGAAATAAATAGTAATAAATAGTAATAAATAGTAATAAACAGTAATAAATAGTAATAATTAGTAATAATTAGTAATAATTAGTAATAATTAGTATTAATCAGTAATAAATGGTAATAAATAGTAATAATTAGTAATAATTAGTAATAATTAGTAATAAATAACAATAATTAGTAATAATTAGTAATAATTAGTAATAATTAGTAATAATTAGTAATAATTAGTAATAATTAGTAATACTTTGTAATAAATAGTAATAAATAGTAATAATTAGTAATAATTAGTAATCATTAATAATAATTAGTAATATATAGTAATATATAGTAATAAATAGTAATAAATAGTAATAAATAGTAATAAATAGTAATAAATAGTAATAAATATTAATAATTAGCAATAATTAGCAATAATTAGAAATAATTAGTAATAATTAGCAATAATTAGAAATAATTATTAATAATTAGAAATAATTAACAATAATTAACAATAATTAGAAATGATTAGCAATAATTAGCAATAATTAGCAATAATTAGCAATAAATATCAATAATTAGCAATAATTATGAATAATTAGGAACAATTATGAATAATTAGGATTAAATAGAAATAATTAGAAATAATTAGGATTAATTGGGATTAATTAGAAATAATTTGCAATAAATCATAATAAATCATAATAAATAATAATAAATTCAAGTATATTGATAAACTAGCACAATTTCTAGAGGATTGGCGGCATTCCTTTTGATCAACGCCTTAGCTCCTTGCAACTTTTTTCCACTTAAATCAATATAAAAAATCTGCTCGGACATAGACCAGAGCAGATTTTTCACACTGATTTAAGTTAGATAAATTTGCATGGTAGTGAGCTATCAGACAAAAGAGGCTCTTTTTTCCAACGACTCATCCCCTTGCAACTTTTTGTGACTGAAATCACTATGAATAGTCTGATCTGACATAGGAATATTCATTTTCCTATACATGAGAGCATGGAGAGAACTACCACAGTGATTTTATTCCATGTTCTCATGCATATGAAAAATAGATATTCATATGTTGGAGTATACTATTCATAGTTCTTTTAGTTGTAGAAAGTTGCAAGGGGATGAATCGTCGGGAAAAAGAGATTCCATTAATCTGTTGGAAATTGTGCCGCCGGTAATGAAGAATAATTAGTATAAAATACCTAATAATAATAATAATTAGTGGTAATTAGTATAATTTTTTTATAAATGAGTGTAAATTAGTATAAAAGATTAAAAAATAGTATAAATAACTATAAAATAATTGAAATTATTATAAATTTTTAGAAAATAGAATTTAATTATATTTTATTTTTTGGATAATGTTTATCTTATATCTAATTATACAAAATATCTAATTATTTCATATGTTTTAGACAAATATGGAAGGAGGAAGTCAACAATAGTCATTATTAGATTATCGTGCATGGATAACTCAGCGTAGGAATCCAAACGGTTCTGGTTTAAATCCTTTATATATTGAGGGTGTTCAAGCTTTCTTATCAGTTGCATCATCGAAACCAATTTTTTTTTCAGAAGGGACAATTAAGTGTCGTTGTAAAAAATGTGTTCTGAGGACGTATGATGCATTTGACAATGTTGGAGCTCATTTATTGCATTTTGGTCTTCAAACAGATTATGTTTTTTGGTATTAACATGGTAAAAGCAGTTCCAGAGAAGATATTAATAATTTGGTTCTAGATACAACATGGTTTCAATGTTTAGTACATGATGTGGTAGGTCTGTTTGTTCAACAAACTAAAACACATGATAATGTTGATTTAACTCCTGAGTTGGAACCATCTCATTTATATGAGTTGTTGAGGTCTCCTAAGGATGACTTATATCCTAGTTGTATGATAAGAAAGTTTGAAGTAGTTTCTAAAATTATGGACATTAAATTAGATAATGGAATGTAAAATAGTTGTTTAAATCAGATATTCTCTTTGTTAAAAACATTACTACCTAAAAGAAATGTGTTTCCTACAAATTTTTATGAGAGCAAGAGGCTGGTTTGTAATCTAGGTCTTGGTTATCAAAAGATTCATGAATGTTCAAATGAATGCATCTTATATTATGGTGAAAATGAGTTGTTGGATTGTTTTCCTACATGTGAAAATCAAGGTATAAAGAAGATCAATCAGGGAAGTCATGATTTGTTCCTGTAAAACAATTGAGATATTTCCCACTCACACCAATATTACAGCGTTTATTTATGTCTCAAAACACAACACCATTGATGTCATGGCACAAAATCAACATTTCAACTAGTAAAAGATTAAATAATCCCTCTGATGGTGATTCATGGAAACATTTTGACCAAGTGCATCCATCGTTTGCTTTAGAAACCCAAAACATGTGATTGGGTATTTCTACTGACGGTTTTTGTCCATTTGGTTCTTATAGTAGTCAGTATTCATGTTGTAATGTCTTTATAACTCCGTATAATTTATCTCCATGGATGTTGATGAAGAATCCATGTATCTTTTTAACCTTATTAATTCTAGGTCATCTGAAAAAGAATATCGATGTTTATTTGAAACCATTGATTGATGAGTTGAATTCATTGTGGAGTAATGGTGCCACTACATATGAAGTTACTACGAAACAAAAATTCCTACTGAAAGTTGCACTGATGTGGAAAATTAGTGACTTCCCAGCATATGATATGTTATCTGGATGGAGTACACATGGTCCAAAATCATATCCATACTGTTTGATAGATATCAAATCATTTATGCTCATTAATGGAAAAAAACTTGTTTTTTCGACTTTAATCACAGATTTCTTCCAATTTATCTTCGTTTTTGAAGAAAAAAATATCATTCCAAAAAAGGAATAGTTGAAAAAGTTGGGCCTCCAAGAATGATCTCAGGTAAAAAGTTGAAATCAATTTTCTCTTCATTACCTGCCATCATATTTGGACCAACAATAAACCAACATAAAATTGATGGGTTTGGAAAAGAACACAATTAGATAAAACGAAGCATTTTTTGGGATTTTCCATATTGGTCTGATTTGTTGGTCCATCACATGTTGGATGCGATGCATATTGAGAAGAACTATTATTATAATTTATTTCATATAGTTTTGTATACTCTAGGAAAGACTAAAGATAATGTAAAGGTATTATTAAATCTTGCTCAAATTTGCAAGAGACCAGAACTTTAACTATTTTAAAATGTCATATCACAAATGTTAATGAATCCAAAAGCAGATTATATAATTTCCAAAGAGATTTACATATTATTTTGTTAGTGGATTGCAGATTTGAGACTTTCAGATGGTTATGCTTTCAATTTGGGAAGATGTGTTAGAAATGGTTGTATTACTGGATTTAAAAGTCATGAATGCCATGTTTTAATAGAAATAATTATGCCAATTGAATTAAGAGGTTTGATAAATCTTATTATTTCGAATGTACTTGAAGGTCCCGGGCACAACAGAAGCTCATGGGTGGATGTGCCCACTTGACCTTTTGTCATTAGCAATGATCAATCTGGGATCAATATGACGATAAATGCCAGACTCCATGGATCGAATCATAGAAATAGACAAATAATAAGAATAGTCCTAGAACCACAAAGGAGGATAATCACAGGTTGATTATAATTAATTTAATTAATTGACAAGAAGTACCTTTTATGTATTTCTTTCTTCATTGATATTTCTGATCACGTTCCGATGTGATTCATCATTGTGTCGCAGAATCCATGTGTAGAATTCCTCTAGTGGTGATCTACACGTGCATCACATATCTCTAGACGTCGCCGAAGGAATCTCTAGGTGCTAGCATAGAGAAGCCTTTGCTTGCGTTGTCCACCTTATATCGCCTTGATCTGATGGAGGAGGATCTCTATCAGTCTTGAGTGCGTTCTTGGAGGAAGGAGTTCTTTAGGCCTTGATATAATTATCTATAATTATTGTGAACAATGATTAGGGAAAAGTGTTGGGGTTGTGAGGATATTTATAATCGGGTTTGAGGTTATAGAGTTATGAGAATAAATAAAAACATTACGCGTTTTATTTATTTCATTAACTCTTATTGAAAACCCCCATGTCAGATCATTAATTACTTGACATGAACCCATGCTGATTATAATAAATATCATTTAATAAAATGATATTATTTCCTCAAAATCTTCATAGGAAAAACTACAAGGTGTGTAATCATTAATACATGGCGTGTACTTGTTTTTCATTTCCTCTCCATAATGAAAACTACACAGCGTGTACATTCAATGTACACAATGTGTATATCTTGTTTTCATTTTATTCTTCCTCCAACATTAAAACAATTTAGGATTCCTTGAATAATTATTAAACAACATACATGAATAATCTTTATTCTACTTGAGATACTTGGATACACTTAGTTTGTGACCCTCTAGGCCTCTTTCTCATTGGCATTAGGCGGGCTTGCCTAAAGTCCAAGATTACTGTCTTGCAATGGGTCAAAGCACCCAAGAGAAAGAAGTTGACGCTACATTGACGTGTCACCTCATACGAACACTTAACATGTAATTTAATCCCTTTGTCTCAATATCTCATCAAGCAGGTTTCATGGTAGTGTTATAAACCTATATGCCTGATCTGTCATTCCTTGACTTCCAGAAATAAAATCGTCGTGACACCATGGCCATGTAATTTGGGAGACAGTTCTATTTCAATCAAAGGGCCTGAGATATCTACTTTCATAAATATGGAAGGGAAAAATCCTTCCTCGACTTATCCATTAAGAACATGTTATTCGTGACGCACCCAACGTACCCTACTTCCCGCTAACTATCTTCATGATGGTTTTCATCAGCAAATCTAAGTACGCAAGTCATGACATGAGTTAATGATAATCTTCCACTCTAATGACCACTACACATACTCGTAGATTGAAATTTTCGATGACACCAAGACTTATAGAATTACTACAGGCGGGTCTGTTCTCATAATCACTCATCTTGGAGATTACCAAGTGCGAACTCCATGAGAGAGAGTCTCATATTTTTATGAGTACTCACACATGACAGTCTGCATAATATGTACCCTATCATAGTATGTCTTCCAACTATTGAACTTTATTTAAGAATATTGTTATAACATTTCAAGGTTATTATCATAGCGGGTATCTTCCATGACCTTATTAATGCAACAAATATTCCAGGACATTATTATATTATAGTCATTCATAACAATAAACAATATAGAATAAGTTTACATTCATGTAATCAAAGTATAAATAGTTGGTTCTTGGGAAAAAAACTCTAACAAATTCCCACTTGGACTAGAGCCAACTGCCTATGACTTTTAGTCCAATAGACCTCACATGATGACCATGTTTCTGCTATGTCAAAGATTTAGTCAAGGGGTCCGCCATGTTGTCTTCCATGGAAATATTTCTCACTGAAACTTCACCTCTCTAATAAAAATCCCTCAAGAGATGATACTTCCAAAGTGTGTGATTTGTCCACTAATGTGACCTTGGTTCTTTTTCAAGTGCCACGGCTGTAGTATTATCATAATAGAGTGTGATAGGATCTTTACTTCTAGGTACTACATCCAGCTCTTGGATGAATCTTTGCATCCATACTGCTTTTTTAGCTACCTCAGAAGCTACGATATACTCGGAATCTACTGTAGAATCTATGACCACATCTTTCTTTGAGATCTTCCAGCTCACTGCACCTCCATTCAAACTGAAAATGTATCCAGTCTATGACTTCATGTCATCTTGATCAATCTAGAAACTAGCATCTATATGTCCTCTGATGACTAGTTCCTCATCTTCTCCATAAACCCAGAACATATCCTTAGTACGCCTCAGATACTTAAGTATAGTCTTGACTACCATCCAATAGTGGTCTCCTGGATCAGCTTGATATCTTCCTACTGCACTTAATGTGTAAGAAACATCTAGCCTTGTACATAACATAACATACCTGACTAACCCAATCACAGATGCATAAGGGATCCTTGCCATTTTATTTCTTTCCTCATATGTCTAAGGACACATTTTCTTGGAAAGATGAATGCCATGTAACACTGGAAACAATCCTCTCTTGGACTGTTACATACTGAATCTCTTTATTATCTTGTAAATGTATGTACTTAGACTCATGTCGAGCATTCTCTTGGATCTATCACGATGGATCTTAATCCCAAGAATATATGCTGCCTCACCCAAGTCTTTAATAGAGAATAATTTATCCAACCATTCCTTAACTGACTGTAAGACAGGTACTTTGTTTCCAATTAGTAATATGTCATCAACATATGCTATTAAGAAAACAAATGCACTTCCTCTAAACCTTTTATAGACACAAGGCTCACATTCGTTCTTAACAGATCCAAATTCCGTTACGACTTCATCAAAATGAATGTTCCATGACCTTGATGCTTGCTTTAATCCATAAATGGATTTCTGCAACTTGCATACCTTGTTAGCCTCCTTTAGAGTCACAAACCCTTCAGGTTGGGTCATGTAGACATCTTCCTGGAGGTTCCCGTTAAGGAATTTTGTTTTGACATCCATTTTCAAAATTTCATAGTCATGGTAAGCGGTAATGGCCAATAGGAGTCTGATGGATTTCAGCATCGCAACTGGTGAAAATGTTTCATCATAGTCAATTATTTGACGCTATCTAAAACCTTTTGCAACCAGTCGTGCCTTATAGGTGCTGACTTGTCCCTCCATGTCCAGTTTCTTCTTGAATACCCATTTATTACCAACAGGATTTACATCAACTGGAGGATCTACCAAAATCCATACTTGGTTTTAATACATGGAATCCATTTCAGAATTCATGGCTTCTTTCCACTTGGAAAAATATGTGCCTTCAACTGCTTCCTTGTAGGTAAGAGGATCATCATTGTCAACCAATAATGATTCACCATCCTCGGTGACAAGAAAACCACATCTTTCTAGTTCTCTCACCTCTCTTGTGGTCCTATGCATTTCTTGTGTCTCTGAAACAAATTGTTCTTCCATGGGGATTTGTGGAATTTGTTCTTGTACCAACTCCTATATATCTTGAGACTCAACTTCATCTAAGTCTATCTCGCTCCCACTATCTCTTTTGGAGATGTGCTCCCTCTCATGGAATATGGCATGTCTTGCCACTATAACCTTTTTATCTGAGGGGTTGTATAGGTAATATCCACTTTTTTCCTTGGGATATCCTATAAAGGTACACTTTGTGCCTCGGGGTGCAAGTTGGTTACCTAAAGAGGCCTTAACAAATGCTTCGCTACCCCACACATGTAAATATGATAACATGGATTTTCATCCACTCCATAACTCGTATGGATTACCATTTATCAATTTAGTTGGTACTTGGTTTAGTATGTGTGCTGCTGTTTGTAATGCATATCCCCAAAAGGATAATAGAAGACTCACATGACCCATCATTGATCTCACCATGTCCAACATGATGCGGTTCCTCCTTTCACTTACACCATTACACTGAGGTGTGTAAGGAGGAGTGTGTTGAGATAGAATCCCAAACTCCTGTAAGAAATCAATGAAATCCTGATTAAGATATTCTCCTCCTCTATCTGAGTGGAGTTTCTTAATCTTCTTACCAAGATGGTTTTCAACTTCATTGTTGTATTCTTTGAACCGATCAAAAGAATATTACTTACACCTCATTAAGTAAATATATCAATATCTACTAAAATCATCAATAAAATTTATGAAGTACAAGAGCCCACCCCTTGCTTCAACTAGAAATGGTTCACACACATTTGTGTGAACTAATTCCAGAATCTCTTTAGCCCTTTCACCCTTCCCACTAAATGGGGATTTGGTCATTTTTCCATATTGACATGAATGACATACACCAAGTGGTTTTAGTTCAAAAGAATCTAAATACCCATCTTGATGTAATTTTGTCAAACATTTTTCATTGACATGACCTAGCTAGTGATGCCAAAGTTGGGTGTGGTATGAGTCATGTGAATTAACTTTGTCATCGATTTCCATTACTTGGTTTTTGTAGTCTAACACATAAAGACCGTTATATAATTTTGCCCTACCAAAACAAATGCTATCTTTATAAAAGTAGAAACATTAATTTCCAAACTTGAAGATGAATCCATCAGTATCTAATCTAGATACTAAAATATTGTTTGTGGTTACAGAGGGTACATAATAACATCCTTTTAATAACAAGACCATCCCAGTAGGCAATGTGAGGTGGTAGTCTCCGATAGCTACAACAACGAGTCTAGCTCCATTGGCTACTCGCAGATCCACCTCACCTCAGTCAATCTTTCTGAATCTACTTGGTTCCTGTATTTGGATACATATGTGAGAACTATAAGCAATATCTAATACCCAATTGGTATAAATAGATAGATTTCATTCTATAACAAACACACCTGAAGCTTCCCCTTGCATCCTTGGTTGGGTGCCATTTTCCTTCTAGTGGCCCTTCTTGCCACATGTGAAACAAACAACCTCCTATTCTCTTGCCTTCCCTTTGATCTTCCTTTTCTTGGAAGTCCTTGAAGAAGCTTTGGGCTTAATGATCTTCGCCTTCCCTTTCCTTTTATTCACCATAAGGACATAAGGCTTTTCATGCTTCATATCATTGTCCACTTGGTAAATGAGGATAATAATATCAGATAGAGACTTCTCAATGTTGTTCATGTTGAAATTTACAACAAAGTTAGAGAAGCTCAGGGGGAGTGATGCAATAATGAGATCGGTACCTAGTTCTTCAGGGAGTTTAAACCCTAGAACCTCCAAGCACTCAATAAATCCAATGATATTGACTACATGAGGCCCAGCTAGGGAATCCTCTCCATGCATTCTCTGAAATATATCCTTGGAGATCTCAAACCATTCCTGTCATGCTCTCTCCTGGTATATACCACCGAGGTTCTTGAGAATGCTATAGGAATCCATGTCTTCATGAGACTTCATGATCTCACTAGACATTGATGACAACATCAAACATTGAACATCGAGTGCATCGTTCAAATATTGATCATAGACCAGGAAATCCTCATCAATATCCCCTTGGGCAGGTGAATCAGGAAGTGAGGACTCCAGCACGTAAAACTTTCGTTCATGGTGTCGGATAACTCGAAGGCGCCTAAAACATTTTTGAAAGTTACCGTCGGTGAGGATATTGTCTTTATCCAGAATTGATCATAAAGAAAATGTGGTTGATTAGTTTTCCATATTGATTATACAAATTAAAAGAGCATATTTATCAGTTCCTTTTGATTACATTTTATAAAAAATAATAAATGAATTTATTAATTCTCCCACTATTTTTTCATTTCCCAACAGCCCCCACCATTGAACTTGGAATGCCTAGTTTCTATGACATTCTAGTGGAAAAGATCCATATTCCCCTTCGCATAACCCCAACAAGGGTTGGTCAGGCTATTTAAAGGTA